>CM035848.1:197958795-198558795 GCA_020510985.1 Pholidichthys leucotaenia
CAAGAAGAGCGGAATGTCATGCCTCAGCAGACAATAAGTTGACTTGTGAACAGCATGAGCGGTCGTTGTCAAGCTGTAATTGATGCTCAAGGGCACATGACAAGTTAATGAGACATTGACATTTTTTGTTGTGGTATTCCCACTACTGTTGATGGCTTTTGTTTCAATTAATTGTTTGAGATGAGGAAATCACCATTGCATGCTTCTACTTAAATGCCCTACTTTCATGATATATCACTGTAGCATGAACGTTTTACATTTTCCATAAGTTTCACCCGTAAGCCAAATATCCCTAACTTTTTGTGAGTGTGTGTCACCAGACATCAGTAACAAGCTAGGTAATCCATATATACAAAGAAATCAAGGCAATTGTGTTCACAAAACAAGTTATATTTAATAAAGTGGAATGACACAGGGAATAAGTATTGAACACATGAAGAAAAAGAGGTGCAAAATGGCATAGAAAGCCAAGAAACCAGCTGAAATCTATCAGAATTTAGAAAGCCATCCCATCCCCCATCAGTACAAATTAATTTCAGCTGGTTAAATCCTGACTGATAGCCTTTAAAAGGTCTGTGAATATCAGATTGTCACACCACAAAGAACTCATGATTGGTAGAAGCAAAGAGCTCTCTCTAGACCTTCGCAACCTTATTGTTGCAAAACATCATGATGGCATTGGTTACAGGCGCATTTCTAAACTGCTGAATGTTCCAGTGAGCACTGTTGGAGCCATCATTTGGAAGTGGAAACATTATTTTACCATAAACCAGCCACGACCAGGAGCTCCTCACAAGATTTCTGACAGAAGAGTCAAAAGAACTGTCAGAAGAGTTATCAAAGAGTCAAAGACTACTTGTGGAGAGCTCCAGAAAGACCTGGAGTTAGCAAGTACTGCTGTTTCAAAGAAAACAATAAGTAATGCACTCAACCAACATGGGCTCTATGCCCTCTCACTTCGCAAGATTCCAATGCTGAACAAAAAGCATGTTGCAGCTCATTTAAAGTTTGCTGCACAACATTTGGGCAAGCCAGTAAAATACTGGGAGAATATAGTCTTGTCAGATGAGACCAAAATTGAACTTTTTGGATGCCACAACACAGCATGTTTGGAGGAGAAATGGCACTGCACATTGGCCCCAAAACACCATACCAACAGTGAAGTTTGGAGGTGGAGCGTCATGGTGTGGGAGTGTTTTTCAGCATATGGTACAGGCAGACTTCATATAATTGAAAGAAAGATTAATGGACAAATGTACAGAGACATCCTTGAGAAGAAGCTGTTGCCATCTGCCAAGATGCTGAAGATGAAATGAGGGTGGACATTTCAGCAAGACAATGATTCCAAACACACAGCCAAGAAAACTCTCAACTGGCTCCAGAGAAGGAAAATAAAGCTGCTAGAATGACCCAGTCAGTCACCTGACCTGAATCCAATTGAAAATCTATGAAACAAACTGAAGATCAGAGTTCACAGAAGACACCCACGGAACCTTCAAGATTTAAAGATAGTTTGTGAGGAAGAATGGACTAAAAAATCACTCCTGAGCAATGCCTGTGCCAAGTTTATCCATACAGGAGGAGCCTGGAAGCTTTTATTACCAACAAAGGCTTTTCTACTAAATATTAAATGAATTTCACCAAGCATGTTCAATACTTATTCCCTGTGTCATTACACTTTATTAAATATAACTTGCTTTGTCAACACAGTTATCTTGATTTCTTTGTATGTACAGGTTACTTGGGTTGTTACTGACATCTGGTGAAAATCTAAGGTCAAAGGCTCCATCAGAAATATGTTTAATGAGAAAAACGTTAAAGTGTTATATATATATATATATACTACCGTTCAAAAGTTTGGGGTCACTTAGAAATTTCATTATTTTTGAAAGAAAAGCACAGTTTTTTTTCAATGAAGATAACTTTAAACTAATCAGAAATACACTCTATACATTGCTAATGTGGTAAATGACTATTCTAGCTGCAAATGTCTGGTTTTTGGTGCAATATCTACATAAGTGTATAGAGGCCCATTTCCAGCAACTATCACTCCAGTGTTCTAATGGTACAATGTGCTCATTGCGTCAGAAGGCTAATGGATGATTAGAAAACCCTTGTGCAATCATGTTAGCACAGCTGAAAACAGTTTAGCTGGTTAGAGAAGCTATAAAACTGACCTTCCTTTGAGCAGTTTGAGTATCTGGAGCATCACATTTGTGGGGTCGATTAAACGCTCAAAATGGCCAGAAAAAGAGAACTTTCATGTGAAACTCGACAGTCTATTTTTGTTCTTAGAATTGAAGGCTATTCCATGCGAGAAATTGCCAAGAAACTGAAGATTTCCTACAACGGTGTGTACTACTCCCTTCAGAGAACAGCGCAAACAGTCTCTAACCAGAGTAGAAAGAGAAGTGGGAGGCCCCGCTGCACAACTGAGCAAGAAGATAAGTACATTAGAGTTTCTAGTTTGAGAAATAGATGCCTCACAGGTCCTCAAATGGCAGCTTCATTAAATAGTACCCTCAAAACGCCAGTGTCAACATCTACAGTGAAGAGGCGACTCCGGGATGCTGGCCTTCAGGGCAGAGTGGCAAAGAAAAAGCCATATCTGAGACTGGCCAATAAAAGAAAAAGATTAATATGGGCAAAAGAACACAGACATTGGACAGAGGAAGATTGGAAAAAAATGTTATGGACGGACGAATCGAAGTTTGAGGTGTTTGGATCACACAGAAGAACATTTGTGAGACGCAGAACAACTGAAAAGATGCTGGAAGAGTGCCTGACGCCATCTGTCAAGCAAGGTGGGGGTAACGTGATGGTCTGGGGTTGCTTTGGTGCTGGTAAGGTGGGAGATTTGTTCAGGGTAAAAGGGATTTTGAATAAGGAAGGCTATCACTCCATTTTGCAACGCCATGCCATACCCTGTGGACAGTGCTTGATGGGAACCAATTTCATCCTACAACAGCACAATGACCCAAAGCACACCTCCAAATTGTGCAAGAACTATTTAGAGAAGAAGCAGGCAGCTGATATTCTATCTGTAATGGAGTGACCAGTGCAGTCACCAGATCTAAACCCCACTGAGCTGTTGTGGGAGCAGCTTGACCGTATGGTACGCAAGAAGTGCCCATCCAGCCAATCCAACTTGTGGGAGGGGCTTCTAGAAGCGTGGGGTGAAATTTCTCCAGATTACCTCAACAAATTAACAGCTAGAATGCCAAAGGTCTGCAATGCTGTAATTGCTGCAAATGGAGGATTCTTTGACGAAAGAAAAGTTTGAAGGAAAAAAATTATTATTTCAAATACAAATCATTATTTCTAACCTTGTCAATGTCTTGACTATATTTTCTGTTCATTTTACAACTCATGGTGGTAAATAAAAGTGTGACTTTTCATGGAAAACACAAAATTGTCTGGGTGACCCCAAACTTTTGAACGGTAGTGAATATATATACGTATATATATATATATATATATATATATATATATATATATATATATATATATATATATATATCAGAAGTTCCATCCACTGAAAATTGTCCTTCAACAGAATTTTTTCAGCAATGACTAAAAATTCTGAAGGCTGTCATTTGACAGATTACATGGAGGGTGATCTAATTAAAATCAATTAAAATGACAGATAACAGATTGACAGAATTTTTACAAGCCTGCCTGAGAAAATGACATAACAAAAAAGTGTAGTGCAACCTCTGATATAGAGTAATACATCTGGTGCTGTATGTCTCTGCACTTTACTGCAACCATGTGCACAAATGTCATATCTGCTGCTGTCTGTTCCTGCAATATTGATCATCTGCAGTCCAAGCTGTCACTGTCAGGCTCAGGTTCAGGTTACTTTATTTGTACCCGTAGGTAGATTTGTTTTGCAGTTGGTGACATCCATATTTACAAGCCACTAATTACATTCAACATAGACACAAACACAGGCACACATCTTACAAAATAGGTAAATATAAAATATGTACAATATAATTTTTATAGCTTGTTCAACTCTTTGACAGCAGCAGGGACAAAGCTGTTTTTGTAGCGCTGGGTTCTACTTTTTGGGACAGCAAACCTCCGTCTGGAGGGAAGAAGCTGAAAGTTGCAGTGCAAAGGGTGGGAGTCATCATTTAAAATCGAGTCGGTCATCCTCTGTACTTGTCTGGTGTACAGGGATGTCAGGCTCAGCTGTGACTCACCAAGCAAACGACTGGACCATCTGACTACCTGATCCAAGGATTTCCTCTGTTTCAGTTTTATCTGACCAAACCATGACATTAAAGAAAAGGATAAAACAGATTCAATAAAAGCCCGATAAAACATAGTCATTATGGTTCGGTCAATTTGGAAGCGTGCAAGTTTCCTCAAACAATGCAAATTTTGCTGACCCTTTTTGCACACCCTTTCACAGTTCACCTCAAAGTTCAATCCACTATCAATAATCGTCCCAAGATATTTGTACGATTGTACACATTCGGTGGTCTGGCCTTTTAGTATGGTGACTTTGTGTCTGCAGCAACACTACCGCATCAAACTTGCAACTACAATATTACTGCTCTAGTTTTTCTGTATATAGAATTGTTGGGTTTTATCGTTTATTTTTATTTGCACTGTGGGATGTCTGGTTTTATCTTTTGCTGCTATTTGCACTACGGGTAGCCTTACTGTACATAGACTGCTGTTGTTGTTTTACCAGTCTTATTCCTTTTTTTAATATTGCACACACCACTGAGGCGAGAGAAATGGCATTTCAATTCTCCTGTATGTCCTGTACATATAGTAAAATTGACAAATAAAATCTCTGAATCTTGAGTACTGTGGCTTTTTCAGGTCTTCCACTCAGATGCAGTTCTGACAATCAGTCAGCAGATGGCACTATTTATTAAATGCTTCCTAACACTGTGTCGATCATGAAGCAATTGTCTCAAAGTTGTTCATTGTTTCATGAGGCCTCAGTTTCACCATCACTACCTTACACAGGTCCAACGTTGCAGAAGTGGAGAAGGGACAGGAAAGATCAGGTTGGCACACACGGCTGAAGGCGGCTGCTTCTCTGGCAAACTGAGTCCAAACACAGACAAACTGATCTTTATAGGAGCAGGGAGAGGTAGGTGGTAATCAGTGCAGCAGGTCTTGATTGACAATCAGCAAAGATGGCAGAGGAGAGAGAGTGTGCACCAATCTTGGAATACTACAAAATGTCTAACTTAAAAAAAGCTGTTAAAAAAATATGCATTTTTATAAAGCACCTTTAAGAAAGAGTCCCTGTGGCTGTAAAAGCGTATTTGACTTTTGAGAGTCAGACCCCAACCACTATCACCAAATGCCAAAAACTATTTTGAGGATAAATTTGGGCCAAATCCTGTGAACTAAACAGCTCAATTAATGGACTATTTTTTGGTTAATATGGTCAAGCACAACCAAGTTTTCAACAACTGTATACTGGTTAAATATGGTTTATACTAGATGGACTAAACACAGCCCAATTTTCAACATCTGTTCTGGGTTAAATATGGTCCATTATTATTTAGCGAATGCAAAGTCCTTAAGCCAAGCAGTTGCCTCCTGGTTTGCTGTATGGAGGGTGTGTAATCCTCCTTCCAGTCTTTGGAGCGGGCAAGCCTCTATGATGTGTTCCATTGTTTGCTCCTCTCCACATGCGCACAGTGGGCTAGGGCTACTGCCCCGTCTGTAAAGGCTGGCCAAGCAGGGGCCATGTCCAGTCCTGAAGCGATTGAGTGTAGACCACTGTCTCCTTGGGAGGTTGGTGCCCGGGACCTGTTGGTTGGGGTTTATCACCAGCTGTTTGTTTGGGACCTCCTTGGTCTCCCATTCCTCTTGCCAAGCTGTCTGGATGGTAAAGTCAGCTGGGGGAGGGTTTTTCCAAATCGGCCGTCTGGATGAAAGTCGGGCAGTGGGTGGAGTGTAGATATCTGCATGGATTGGTAAGTGAGGAGAATCTTTAACTTTTTGGAGCATCCTTTGAGTTAATGCTGCTCGCCGGATGTGTGGAGGGGCTATGTTTGACAGTACAGAGAGCCAGGGGAGTGGTGTTGAGCGGATTGTTCCAGTTATAGTTCTCATGGTTGTGTTGAGCTGGGTGTCTACATGGTGTGTGTAAGATGACCTGGACCAGACAGGGGCACAATATTCTGCTACAGAGTATGAAAGGGCCAGTGCTGAGGTGCGCAGGGTGGAGACTGCCGCCCCCCATTTTGCACCAGCGAGCTTGCAGAGCAGGTTGTTTCGTACCTTCACCTTAGCAGCCGTCCCCTTTAGATGTTCCTTGAAGGATAAGGTCCTATCAAGGGTCACTCCAAGATAAGTTGGATTTGGGGCATGCTTAAGCTTGAGTCCGCTCAGGTGGATGTTTAGTTCTCTGGCAGCTTTTGCATTGTGGAGATGGAATACACTGGAGACGGTTTTTGCTGGGCTTGGTTTTAGGCGCCAGATTTTGCAGAACTGGTCCAGTTTGGCAAGATCTTCCGTGAGCACCCGTTCCAGTGGTTCAAAGTCTGGTGCTTGGAATGCCAAACAGATGTCGTCTGCATAGGTGAATTTGCGGGATTTTGTAGTAGGCAGGTCGTTTATGTAGAGGTTGAACAGAGTTGGAGCTAGAACTGAGCCTTGTGGGAGTCCGTTTTTCTGCATTCTCCATGCACTTGTCTTCTGACTGAGGTGGACTCTGAACCTTCGGTTGGTCAGCAGGGTTTTTATAATTGCTGTTGCCCAAGCAGGGATTGCCTTTATAAGTTTCAGGAGGAGGCCTTTGTGCCAGACCGTATCATAGGCGGCTGTAAGGTCGAGAAACACAGCCCCTGTCTTCAGTCTGCTCTCGAAGCCATTTTCGATGAAGGTGGTTAGGGCCAGTACTTGTTCTCCTGTACTGCGGTCCTTGCGGAAACCTGCTTGATCCACACTTAGAATATCCTCTACCTCTGGGGAAATGCGTTGCAGAATTAGGCGCTCCATGATTTTGTAAGGAACGCTGAGTAGGGAGATTGGGCGGTAGCTTGCTGGTAATTTGTGGTCTTTGCCAGGTTTTGGGATGGCAATGACCTTTGCTGTCCGCCATTTCTTTGGGATCGAGTTTGTTTGTGTGATCCTTGTGTAGAATTGTGTCAACCAGGTTAGGGCTCGGGGGCCAAGATTTTTCATGAATTCTGGGAAGATGTTATCGTATCCTGCTGCCTTTCCACATTTCAGGCTCTGTAGGACTTTCTCCAGTTCAGCAGCCTCGAAGGGTTCAGGGTTCGTTTCCTCTACAGGCATTTTTTGGTGTTTTTTTAGCTCAGTTGTAACTGCTCTTTTGGTGTCTTTGTCTTGGGGTGCTTTGGCGATAGTCAGTAGGTGGGATGCAACTTGGTTGGGTGTGACGGATGCTCGGCTTTGGCTAGGGGGCTTCTGTGCAGCTCCTAGGCGACGGATGAGGCTCCAACCTTTCCTGCTAGAGTGGGTAAAGCTCCGGTCAGCAACTGTCTCCTCCCATTTCTTTCGCCGAGCTGTATTTAGCGATTCAATGAGATGGTCTGCTATCTCTGGGTCCCCTGATGTTTGATAGGATTGTAGGAGGGCAGCACTTTCTCCGTCCAAACATGGGACATAGAGGGGTCGGTAGCCTCGTGGGATTGCAGTATGGGCAGCCTTGAAGATTGCGCTGCAGAAGCGGTTGTATGCTTCATCTACAGTGATGGTGTGGAGTGGGATGGTAACAACGCTCCGGTCCAGAGTTTCACTGAATTTCTTCCAGTTGGCTTTGCGGAAGTTCCAGCGCATCTTCCTTGGGCTGTATATGACTGGAAGTTGTAGGCCAATGTGTACAAGCAGGGGCCGGTGTTGGCTGTGTGGAAAATCATCAAGAATGAGGATCTGTGTAGGATATGGCTCCCCATTCAAAGAGCTGACCCAACACAGGTCAGGAGAATAGTCCTTCTTCCACCTAGCAGAGTGGAAGGTTCCTCTTTGTTTGGGGTCGTATATCAAAGCGAGGTCATTTCTGGATGCCCAGTCTGAAAGTGCCTTCCCATCACTGTCCACTGCTGGGTACCCCCAGTCAGGGTGATGGCTGTTAAAGTCCCCCACATAGATGGCAGGGTGGGGTAGGGTGGGTAAGACCTGCAGATCCCAGTTGGCATTAGGGGGCTTGTACACATTGACAATATGGAAGCCACCAATGATTATGGTGTCTGAGAAATGTGTTGTTATCAGGTGATTTGCTTCAACTATGTCAGAACGCACATAGGTGGCACGTCCATGTTTAGCATGTAGAACATAGCACAGGAGGTCAAAGCCTTTGATGGTGAAGCGGCCAGCTTCCTCTGTGCCAATATGAGTCTCTTGGAGGCAGATTACATCAATCGAATGTTGGAAGGCGAGGACTTCGATAAGGCTTCGCTTGGCTGCAGATAGGCCTTCAACGTTTAGTTGTAATATGCGAAGGGCCGATCCTACCACAAAGTGCTCTTGGGGCTGTTTGCTTTCGGCTTTAGGACTGTGACTAGGATTCTTCTTTGACTTGGCACAGAGGCGTCGTCTCTTCGAATTTAGTCTGCTGGTAGGATCATTAGCTTCCCCAGGCGAGCCCGGGTACTGGCGGAGGGCGCGACGAGAACGCTGATCCATTGCCCCCGGTCCATTGAAGACGGGCTAAACACAATCCAAATTTCAACATCTGTTTTGGGGTTAAATATGGTCCGTATTAGACGGGCTAAACATAACTCAGTTTTCAACGTCTCTTTGTGGGCTAAATTAAGGCTTGGACCGATGGGCCTGATTTAGCCCACAATACATCTAAATTATGGCTTGTACTGGGGGGGAGCGACCCCGATACCGATGGAGTCACAAAAGCCTTGATTGAGCTGATCTCAAGTATCGGATCGGGACATCTCAAGTATCAATACTTTTTTTCAGTATAATGTTTGGCTGCTCTACCCACAGAGTTAAAGCTAACACTAGAGTGGACACTAGTCTCATTTTCCATGCGAATACAGCTGCCATATTGGATAGGTCAGGGAATTTCAACAGGGATTCCGTAGGACCCCAGTGCCAAAAAATAATTATCCAATTGAGAAAAACCGTCCAACTTCACCTGATTGGTCAAAAAAAAACCAACTGGCCAATTTTTTGGACGAATGAAACCAGACAACACTCCTGAACCAGACCATTTTTCAAGGTACACCATAGCAAAAAGTTATGTATATGGAACGTTATGAACACAAATACAGACTCTTTTTGCATTCTGTAGTGCATGTAGAGAGCAATAATGCCTATTGAAAGTGTAACCTCTGTTTTTGACTCCTGGCTTCAGCCAGCATATCAACAGTGGTCACTAGCAGACACTGGTATTTGTTTCTTGAATACCAACGATCTCATCCTGGTGACTTTATTATTTATTAATATTATTATTTATGATTTAACCAGAGTGGTTGATAGAGCATCCACCCCACAATTGGGAGGTTGTGGGCTCAAGTTCCAGTCGGGTCATGCCAAAGACCATATAAAAATGGTACTTTCTGCCTTCTAGCTTGGTGGTCAGCATAATAGAATGGAGGAAGGAAAGTTGGTTACTCCCTGTGCTGGTGCCAAGCCCAGATAAATGGGCAGGATTGTGTCAGGAAGGGCATCCAGCGTAAAAATCCTTGCCAAATCGACATGCGGATTAGGTGACGATATGCTGTGGTTACCTCAAAAGGGAGCGGCTGAAAGATTATTATTTATTTCCCACACAATTTATACAGTTGCCTTACTACTGATATTGTGATTATTATTATTATTATTATTATTATTATTATTATTATTATATGGGGACAAGGGGACAGGCAGTGAAGATCAACTGGTGACATCCAATTAGGGGTTTGAACTCACAACTTAACCCATCAGAGTCCTGGGGCCTCATGTACAAAGACTTGTGTGGGTTTCTTACTGAAAGATGACATACATTTAAATCAAGAAGACGCCGTAAGCAAAAAAAAAAAAAAAAAAAAAAAAAAAAAATCCAGATGTATGAAACAGTATGTATGCAGGAATCCAAGCACATTTCCTTTGTACATCCCATCCATCCATCCATCCATCTTCTTCCGCTTAATCCTTTTCGGGTCGCGGGGGGGGGGGGGAGCTGGAGCCTATCGCAGCATCTTTGGGCGAGAGGCAGGGTACACCCTGGACAGATCGCCAGTCCATCACACGGCCAACACAGAGAGACAGACAACCATTCACTCTCACAGTCATACCTAAGGACAAGTTAGAATCCCCAGTTTGATGCCAACTAACCTAACTTGCATGTTTTTGACATGTGGGAGGAAACCGGAGATATCCCGGAGTAAACCCACGCAGACACGGGGAGAACATGCAAACTCCACACAGATCACGGTTGGTCGGGGGCTGGGATCGAACCCAGGATTCCCCGGCCAAGTGTGAGTTGCTGTGCTGCCGCAGTGCTAACCACTCCGCCACCGCGCTGCCCTTTGTACATCCCAATCTACCTGAAATTGAATGCATGTGAGGAAATACTGGACTCCTCCCTTGACACACCCCCATTTGAATATGCAATTAGATGTGAACTTTATTCCCTGAAATGACGACCTTTTTCCAAAACTCAATTCTCAGATTGTCCTCTTTTTCAGGACACCATGGAAAAGCAAGTGAGACTGACATCATTCTGTGTTGGACAATCAATAATTTGGGTTTGAAAGAATTTCATTAATCTTGATTTTAAATGTGTGCATGAATGTTTTTTTCTTTATGCTTAAATATATCTTATTTTAATGCATATTAATTGTATAAGTACCAGTATAAACGTGCATGAATCACTGAAGCTAGCTTAGATTTTATACATAAGTATATTAATGAATTTTCAGTGTATTAAGGTATGTGTGTCATTCTGTTGAGGAAAGTTTCCTCAAGTCAGGTGACTGGTCTCCGCCAGTCTCTGCTTAGCAACAGCTCTCTCATTTCTGTTGGTTGCTTACAAAGGACTGCTTGCTCATTGGACTGAAGTTCATAACTCCCACCCACGGCGGGAAACAGTTGGTTATCGGTTGTGTCAATCAGAGCTTCGGCACGAAATTCTGCTCAGTCTTAAACTAGGGGAACTCCTCAAACTCAGTAGTGTTACAGAGTTGGAGTTCTGCCTTTGTTCGGTGAAAGTCCTGCTATTTAATGTTTTTCTTTAAACATCCAGGAATTACTTCTTCTTTGAGCTCAACTTGTTAAATGAAGCCAAACTTCATGCTTCTCTGTGTTTCTATTTCTAATTTTATTCTGTTAACTTTTTCTTACATTCAATCAATCAACCTTTATCGTCATGATGCTATACATACAACTGTAGTGCAAGCAAGATGAAATTGCGTTTCTCTAGGCATCCATATAAGTAAAAAGAACATAATTTAAAACACACTCACACCCCCTTCACACCCCACCCCAACTGCCATTCACACATCCCTGAGACACATAATAACTGCCTATGTATAAAATACCAATTAAAATGACTAAGTGAATCAAAATAGCTAAGTGAAATAAATACTTAAAACTAACTAGAACTATAATATACATATAATATACATAATGTCCATAAAGTGCAGTAATATGTAAAAAAGATTCTGGATCAACTGTTCAGCATCCTAACAGCTTGTGGAAGGAAGCTGTTAATCAGTCTGGTGGTTCTACCTCTGATGCTCCAGAATTGTTTGCCAGATTGCAAAAAAAAACAAACATTGGAAGTTTTGTACAAACAAGCAGTCAAAGTTATGGATAAAAAAACCTAGGTATTATCATCACTGTGCAATTTTTTAAAAAAATACAGTCTTTTAAACTGGGATAGTCTTCATACATTTGCAGATTTAAATTTGATTTATAAAGTACTGCATGATTTGGCTCCGGATCCTCTGGCAGAGTTCATCAGCCAAAGAAACAGCTCTGAACGTGTCACTCGAGGCTCTGTCAGAGGTGACTGTTTTACCCCTCTGCGCAGGAGCACTTTCAGTAAGTCAGCCTGGTCAGTGAGGAGCGCTAGTGAGTGGAACTCAGTACCTGAGAAGGTTAAACTGCTTACAACATACAAGTCCTTCACAAAAAAATTGAAAATGTGGCTTATAAACACCTACAGCTGCCAACACTAAAAGATAAGTCTGTTGTGATGTTTGATGTTGTGATTAAATGTACGGTTTGTTATGTGTATGTTATTTGTTACATTAGTGCCTTCTTAAATGTTTAACTATGTTTTTTTCTTGTAGATGCATTTTATTGCTTTTTTACATCTTGGCTAGGGGACTACAGATGAAAACTAGCCTTTTGGCTAATTCTGGCTTTTTTAACCATGTGTAAACATGTGTTTTATGAAATTGCATTGTCCCTTTTCAAATAAACTAAACTAAACTAAACTAAGATGGCAGCAGTTCAAAGTGTTTATGCAGAGGGTGAGAGTGGTCCTTAACAATATTCAGTGACCTGCTCCTACAACGGCTCTGAAAAAGTTCTTGGACAGAGGGAAGGGAAACTCCAATTACCCTCTCAGCTCCCTTGACTATCCTCTGCAGGGCTTTTTTGTCTGACATACTGCAACTGGAGTACCATGTTGCAATGCAGTATGTCAGAACACTCTCCACCACACCTCTGTAGAAGGTCCTGAGAATGCAGATGGGGAGAGAGGCCTGTTTGAGAAGTGCAGTCTCTGCTGGGCCTGCTTCCTGATCCCCAAGGAATTCTTGCTCCAGGTCAGATCCTGCGAGATCTGCACTCCGAGGAACTTGATGTTCTCCACTCTCTCCACCAAACAGCCGCTGATGAAAAGAGGGACGTGTTCAGGCTGTGACCGCCGGAAGTCGATAATCATCTCCTTCGTTTTGTTCACGTTGAGCACCAGATTGTTCTCCCTGCACCAGCCCTCCAGGTCTGTAACTTCTTCCCTATACATTGATTCCTCATCCCTCTGAATAAGTTCCACCACTGTGGTGTCATACGCAGACTTAATAATCTGGTTCCCCTCATGTCTGGACACACAGTCATGTGTTAGAAGTGTAAACAACAGTGGACTGAGTACACAGCCTTGAGGGGATCCAGTGCTCAGTGTGATGGAGTTGGAGATGTTGTTTCCAACACGGATAGACTGAGGTCTCTCGGTCAGGAAATCCAGGATCCAGAGACATGTGGCAGTGTTCAGACCGAGAAGGAGTAATTTCTCCATCAGTCTCTGGGGAATAATGGTGTTAAATGCTGAACTGAAATCAATGTACAGGAGTCTGGCATAGGTGTTTTTCTGATCCAGGTGGGTAATGACAGAGTGCAGGGTGGTGACTATAGCATCCTCTGTGGAGCAATTTGAACGATACGCAAACTGGAGCGGGTCATGTGATGCAGAGAGGCAGGCTGTGATGTGTGGTTTGACAAGCCGTTCAAAACACTTCATCACAATTGGTGTCAGTGCGACAGGACAATAGTCATTCAGATAGGACACAACTGGTTTCTTTGCCACCGGTACTATGGTAGAGGTCTTCAAGCATCTACGAACGATGGCCTGACTCAGGGAGATGTTATAAATGTCAGTCAGGACATCTGCCAACTCGCTTGCGCAGACTCGGAGCACACATCCCGGGATGTTGTCCGGACCTGCAGTTTTACGTGGGTTGACCTTGATTAGGGTCCTCCGTGTATCCGCCACGTTGATGGTGATAGCTGGCCCAACAGATGGTGGAGATGGGCCAGCCCTCTCTCTGATTGTCAGGTTTGATGCTTCAAAACGTGCAAAGAAGTTGTTGAGCCTGTCTGGCTCATTTCACCGTGATTTTGTGTGTTTAAAGAGACAGACTGACCGATTGCGCCTTTCTACACTGGAAGCTGTTTTCAACTCCACGTCAGAAGAATTTGAATACATTTTGTGACTCTAGCTTTGATTTGGGCTCTCTAATTCTGTGACTTTAATCAGACTCTGAACTAAATCCCATTTCAATCGGGCTTGGGAATGCCACTAAGAAATTCATGAGTTTTCCACATGGCATATGACGTGGCCAGCTTCAGCAGCAGCCACCATCTTTGCCAAACCTCAGCTTGGACCGTTTGACTGTGATAGCTGCCTGAATAAGAGCTCCCACCTGGAGAGTGCAGAAACTTCATCACTGCAGTTAAGTCTCAGCCTGTGACTGAACTTTGCCCGAACATCTGCTGGCAAGATATTCTGGTTCTGGTACCATCTCAATAAAGCTCCACAAGGACCCCAACACCACGGAGATGCACCAGGATTCATGTGAGCCAGATCTCTTACTTTCATCTGCTAATTAATGCTGTTGATGTCCCATCATCTGAAGTATGCCATGATTTGACTCAGAATTAAAACTAATTTATAACTGATCAAAGCAACAGAATCACAGAGTTAATAACTCTTTTTATTAAAATTCCATTTTTACTTTCTTAGAATAATTCAGAATTTGTCATATAATTAGTTATAATTTTCTGCATAAATTTGTGTCCAATTTATTCATATTTCCATCAGAGTGAATTCAGTTTACATTTCCACCATGGTTCTACAGATGTGTTCATATTGTTACTCTATCCTCAGTTACAAATTTAATGTGATTGCTCAATGCTGATCATTTCACCTACTCACAAGTTATTTGAATGTAATGTCATTTAATCAGGGTTTCATTTAAATAAATCTGTAAAATCAGAAAAGTCATTGGGAATTTATTCCTTATTCTGTGCCTGGTTTCTAAGTCCCCAGTATTGAACTCATGGACATTTTGAGACTGATTGATTAAAAAAGTATAAAGTTTAATTAATTATTAATTGTTCACGATAGTGAGCTGGTGCCCCTAAACGAGTACGTTACTCTCTATGTATGAGTGTTTGCAGTGACGGATCAAACATCTGTCCCCACACACATACACTTCTAAGTCTAAATTAAATAATCTTTATACCTGATCATAATTATAAATGATAAATCACTACAATGGAGCAGTGGTGAGCCTTCCCAGAGTGGCCGGCCAATTAAAATTACCTCAAGAGTGCAGCGACGACTCATCCAAGAGGTCACAAAAGACCCCACAAAGAACATCCAAAGAACTGCAGGCCTCACTTGCCTCAGTTAAGGTCAGTGTTCATGACTCCACCAAAAGAAAGAGACTGGGCAAAAATGGCCTGCATGGCAGAGTTCCAAGACGAAAACCACTGCTGAGCAAAAAGAACATAAAGGCTCATCTCAGTTTTGTCAGAAAACATCTTGATGATCCCCAAGACTTTTGGGAAACTACTCTGCGGACTGACGAGACAAAAGTTGGACTTTTTGGAAGGTGTGTTTTCCATTACATATGGCGTAAAAGTAACACAGCATTTCAGAAAAGGAACATCATACCAACAGTAAAATATGGTGGTGGTGGTGTGATAGTCTGGGGATGTTTTGCTGTTTCAGGACCTGGAAGACTTGCTGTGGTAAATAGAGCTATGAATTCTGCTGTCTTCCAAAAAATCCTGAAGGAGAATGTTCGACCATCTTTTCGTGACCTCAAACTGAAGCACACTTGGGTTCTGCAGCAGGACAATGATCCAAAACACACCAGCAAGTCCCCCTCTGAATGGCTCAAGAAAAACAAAATGAAGACTTTGGAGTGGCCTAGTCAAAGTCCTGACCTGGATCTGACTGAGATGCTGTGGCATGACCTTAAAAAGGCAGTTGATGCTCGAAAACCCTCTTTGCTGAATTACAACAATTCTGGAAAGATGAGTGGACCAAAATTCCTTCACAGCGTTGTAAAAGACTCATCGCCAGTTATCACAAATGCTTGATTGCAGTTGTTGGGGTTAAGGGTGGCCCAACCAGTTATTAGGCTTAGGGGACAATCACTTTTTCACACAGGGTCATGTGGGTTTGGATTTTTTTTTACCCTTGATAATGAACACCTTCATTTAAAAGCTGCATTTTGTGTTTACTTGTGTTATCTTTGTGTAATATTTAAATTTGTTTGATGATCTGAAACATTTAAGTGTGACAAATAATACAAAAAAAATGAGCAATCAGGAAGGGGGCAAACACTTTTTCACAGCACTGTAAATGTTTCAGATCATCAAACAAATTTTAATACTGGACAAAGATAACCCAAGTAAATCGAAAATGCAGTTTTTCAATGATGGGCGGGGGGGGGGAGCTATCCAAAGCTACTGTATGTTACATCATGGATTTACTGTGATTAAACATAATATTACATGGTAAGCTGAGCTCAATTTTCTAACCACATTTTATGATCAGCCACAGATTATTACTGATTACTGTCAGGCCTGTTGAATCAAGAAATAAATAGAACCTGTCTGACAAAGTGAAGTAGTCTAAAAGATCTCAAAACGCAACACATCACGCCATGATCTAAAGAAATTCAAGAAAAGATGAGAAACAAAAACCCAGGACAACATCGAAAAAACTGCAGGCTTCACTTGCCTCAGTCTGGACACTAAAATTAGAAAGAGACTGGGCAAAAATGGCATCCATGGGAGAGTTCCAATGCAAAAACCACTTGTGACCAAAACAAAGACAAAGGCTCATCTGACATTTGCCAAAAAAAAAAAAAAAAAAAAAAAAGACATCTTCATGATCGCCAAGACTTTTGGGAAAATATTCTGAGGACTGATGAGGCAAACAAAGGTTTTGGAAGGCATGCATCCTTGGTGTAGTGTGGCCGACTACCAATCGGGGGTTCAGGGGTTCAATTCCCGCTCTGTTTGCAGTCTGCATGTCGAAGTGTCCTTGAGCAAGACACTGAACCCCCAGTTGCTCCTGGTGGGTCAGGCCAGTGCCTGTGTATGGCAGCTCCGCCGCCATCAGTGTGTGAATGTGTGTGTGAATGGGTGGATGGCAGGATCTGTAAAGTGCTTTGGTCATGTAGAGATGAGAAAAAGCGCTATATAAGTGAACGCGTTTTACCATTTACAATTTTACCATTTTACATCTGCCATAAAAATTAACTCAGCGCATGGTGGTAGTAGTATGATGGTCTGGGGCTGCTTTGCTGCTTTAGGATCTGGATGACTTGCCGTAATTGATGGAACCATGAATTCTGCTCTCTACCAGAAAATCTTGAAGGAGAATGTCTAGCCATGAGTTTGTGATCTCAAACTCAAGTCCTCCAATGTGGCTGAATTAAAAACAATTCTGCAAAGAAGAGTGGGCCCAAATTCCTCAACAACAATGTAAGACTCATTGCCAGTTATGGCAAATGCTTGACTGCAGTTGTTGCTGCCAAGGGTGGCACAACCAGTTATTATGTTTAGGGGGCAATTACTTTTCATATAGGGCCAGTTAAGTCTGGATTGCTTTTTTCCTTTAATAAAATAAAGAATCATTTAAAAATTGCATTTTATATTCACTCATGTTATCTTTGTCTAATTAAAATTTGTTTGATGATCTGAAACATTTAAGTGTGACAGTTATGCAAAAAATATAAGTAATAAGGAAGGGGGCAAATTTAACTTATATTTATACAGGATACTTCCATCGAGAGGCAACCTCTCTATTTCAAGGACACCCTGTTCACATTCACACAGATACACATTCACACCTGGAAGCAACCCAGTACAGCTAGAGACTGACCTGTGACCACTGAGCAGCTCCACTGGAGCAGTTGGGGTTAACCCTTTGAGTGTGCATGGTGCAGAACTGTGACATACCCCCTAGTGGTCAAGAGTGGTAAATATTTTTTGTCAATAAAATAGTTCAGATTTCCAAGGCTATAACTTGAAAGTGGTAAGAGATAATGACTTACTGTCACTTAGAAAGATGTAAACTATGATCCAAAGTTTCAGATAGGAATAAATTTACACATCTAATTTGCATAATGTCGCAGCACCTCTTTAAATTCCATAACTCAGTCAAATCTGGACTTTGGATGTATTTACACAAAAAATGGTTCACTTTGACACAGTTTTTTGTACACAGGTACCTCATCGTCTTATCTTCAAAGTATATGAACAAGAAATCAGTATATTTGAAAAAAAACCCAGAAATTTCTCTCTTACTTTTGACAAAGTCAGAGTGAGAAGGCAGGCGCAGTACCGCGCTCTGCCACTAGGGGCATGGAAATTCTCACACTCAAAGGGTTAAGGGCCTTGCTCAAGGGCACCACAGTGGAGTTAATGAGGGTGGGGCAAACACAGCTATGTCATCTGTCCTGCCCAGATCTGATTCTGCCCATCCAAGGATTGAACCAGCGACCCTCCAGTCACCAGTCCAGTGACCAGACATACATAAACATGACACTGTGGAGCGTGTAAATAACGAGGCGGATTTGACTCAGACATTTTATTACACGTCTCACACAAGAAGCATAGACAGAATGAATACTCAGCAGAGACTCTCCTCTTAAAAAGCATGGCATTCTTCTAGGAGCTTCAAACACACAAAAGGTCACATTGCATACACTTCCTTAATCCTTTAACATCCTTCTAGAAGTTTCTAACACACAAAAGATCACACTGCATTCATCCTTCACACCTCCCTGTTATCTCCAAGAGAAACTCTGCTCTTTGTTCTAGTCTAAGATGCTATACCATTATGCACTCCCCATGTGTCACCAAACGACCCCCCCTGAGCGTCTTGGATAGAACAATAGAATGACAGTCCATATGCTGTGGTTAAATCATTAAACATCAATCCACATGCTGCTTGGGCTTCAGTCTTCTCCCGTATCTGCTGTAACCAGGATTCACCGCCTCTGTGGCGCTATCATGCTGGGGGGCTGATGTTTGAGGGGTAAAAGTCTGTGCAGGTGGGTGCTCTGGGGAATCTTTTCTCTGGGAAGCTCCCCGTGGGGGTCTTCCACGCCGAGGGGCCCTCGCCAACAGCACTTGCTCGTCCGCCACAACAAAAGCGGGTTTGAGTCTGTCTATGCCAATCTTTTCCCTCCTACCCCCCAAGTCTAGCAAAAAATGCTTGTCCCCTGTTTCCAGTACTCTGAACGGTCCATCATAAGGTGGGCGCAGTGGAGGGCGATGGGCATCGTGTCTGACAAAAACGAACTCCATGTTTGTCAAAGTTTTAGGCACAAAAATGCGCGGAAAACTGTGGTGAGCAGGGCCCGGCAGCGTGCTTGTGTCTATGCTACGCTGCAACAGCTGAGACGGGGAGCTGCCCGGCAAGCGGGATTATCTGGAAGAAACTCCCCGGGCAGCCGAAGTGGCTGCGCAAAAACGAGTTCAGTCGGGGAAGCTTCCAGATCCTCTTTAGATGCAGAACGTAACCCCAATAAAACCCACGGTAACTTGTCTACCCAATTTGCATTCGTCAGTGACGCCCTGAGAGCTGCTTTCAATGACCTATGAAAACGTTCGCATAACCCACTAGCCTGTGGATTGTACACGGTTGTGCGGTGAATTGTGACACCCAGGCTGCAGGCCATTGTTGACCAGAGTTCGGAAACAAATTGAGGGCCTCTGTCGGACGTAATATCCGACGGGACTCCAAAACGCGCCACCCATGCTGTTAAAAACGCGCGCGCCACCTCCTCGGCTGTGGTTGCCGCCAGTGGAACCACTTCCGGCCAGCGCGTGGTGCGGTCCACCATTGTCAGAAGGTCCGTGCACCCCTGTGATGGCGGGAGGGGGCCCACGAGGTCCACGTGAACATGGTCGAACCTCTTAGCCGGGATGCGAAACGGCTCCAAGGGAGCCTTCGTGTGTCTGTGTACCTTGGCTCACTGGCACGCCATGCAGGCTGCTGCCCACTCTTTCACTTGTTTGTGAAGGCTCGGCCACACGAATTTCTCTCCTACCATTTTGACCGACGTGCGCACTCCCGGGTGCACCAAAGAATGAATCGAGTCAAACACGCGGCGGCGCCACGCGGCCGGTACCATGGGACGCGGTCGCCCCGTGGAGACATCACAGATTAGGGGGGGCATGCCGTCTTGCAGCACCCTGCTCTCCAGCCTTAACCTTGTCGGTCCAGACTGGAGCGCGCGCACGTCCGCGTCAGTAACCTGCTCCGCGGCCATGGCTGCGTAATCTATCCCCACACAGACTGGGCCCGCCACGGCTTGCGAGAGGCAGTCTGCCACTACATTCAGTTTACCCGAGACATGCTGAATATCGGTAGTAAACTCTGAGATCGCGGCCAGCTGTCTCTGCTGCTGGCCCGACCATGGTTCTGAAACCTTAGCCATCGCGAATGTTAGCAGCTTGTGGTCAACGAACGCGGTGAAACTGCGCCCTTCCAGCCAAAACTGGAAGTGGCGAATGGCCAGGTGGAGAGCCAGCAACTCCCTGTCGAACGCACTGTATTTACGTTCACTGTCGCGCAAAGTCCTGCTGAAAAAGGCGAGCGGCTGCCAAGCCCCGGCTACACGCTGCTCCACGACCGCCCTTATGGCCACGTCTGAAGCGTCAGTGGTGAGCGCTATGCGGGCCGTTGGGTCTGGATGTGCCAGCAATGCGGCGTTTGCCAGGGCTGCTTTGACTTCCGAGAACGCCCGCTCTCACTCCAGGGACCATTCGATCTTATCCGCGGGTTTCTGTTTTTTGAGCGCGGCGTACAGTGGTTGCATGAGCTGCGCTGCGCGGGGAAGGAAACGGTTATAAAAATTCACCATTCCCAAAAATTCCTGTAGTGCCCTGACCGTTTGCAGCCGGGGAAAATCTGCTACCGCGCGCACTTTGTCAGGCAGCGGAACCGCTCCTTCGGGAGAGACGCGGTGCCCCAAAAAATCAATACGCGTCACCCCAAACTGACATTTCGCTGGGTTGATTATTAACCCGTGCTCTTCCAACCTCCGGAAAACCGCCGTGAGGTGGGTTTCGTGTTCGTCTTCGGACGCGCTGGCTACCAAGATATCGTCCAAGTAGACGAACACGAAAGAGAGATCGCACAGCACTGCATCCATCATGCGTTGGAACGTCTGTGCAGCCCCTTTAAGCCCAAATGGCATGCGCAAAAACTCGAATAAACCGAACGGAGTTATCACCGCTGTTTTGGGTATGTCCTCAGCGCGCACTGGGACTTGGTGGTAACCGCGGACCAGGTCTATTTTAGAAAAAACGCGCGCTCCTGCCAGGTGAACGGAAAAATCCTGAATGTGAGGAATTGGGTAGCGGTCGTGCGCTGTAGCGTTGTTCAACCTGTGGAAATCCCCGCAAGGTCACCACGAACCCTCAGCTTTAGGGACCATGTGTAGCAGGGAAGCCTGTGGGCTGTTTGAACGCCTGATGATGTCCAACCTCTCCAGGTTGGCGAACTCCTCGCGCGCTATGGCCAGTTTAGCTGCGTCCAAGCGCCGAGGTTTAGCAAAAATGGGTGGCCCGGTGGTGGTGATAAAATGCTCCACCCCGTGTTTAGCGATGGCTGCCGAAAATGTCGGGACAGTGAGTGCTGGGAACTGAGTGAGCAGTGTGTGGAACTTACCGCATGCAGCTGTGACGTTGGCTTGTGCTGGTGGCCGGGACGCTCGAGCTGTACAGGGGATAGAATCAAAGGACAGTGCATTAACCAGGCGCCTGTTAGCGACATCAACCAACAAACCATGTGTTCACAAAAAATCAGCCCCCAGTATATTGAAATTCAATGCTGCTATGACAAAAGTCCACTCAAATGTACGGCCGTGTAGAGACAGGAGTAGAGTCGTCTCACCAAAGGTCTTAATCTCCGAGGCGTTTGCTGCTGACATCTCGGGGCTGCTAGATCCTGCCAGCCGGTCAGCGTAGGTCGGCAAGATGAAACTCATCTGGGCGCCGGTGTCCACGAGGAAATGTCTCCCCAAGCGTGCGTCCGTCAAGTAGAGCAGCTTGTTCTCCTCCCCGAGGGTCGTGGCTGCTACCGACCCCCGGTCTTGGTGTTTCCTGAGTCGCTTGAATTGGCACGGTGGTATACATTTGCGTGCCCTCTCTGCGAAGCGGCAGTGGTAGAAGCAAGAGGTGTCTCCCTCGCGGTCCTTGGCCCCCGCTGCTGCTGCCATCGGTGGCTCTGCTGTTGCCGTCGATGGCTCCTCGCCTCCTCCAGCCGTCGCGCCGAGCTCCGTCGCTGCCGCAATGGTCGTGAACTCCCTGCTGGTGACGATGATCCGGTTTGCTTCCCGGGCTAGCGCACGATAGTCCCGCTTGGCCAGCAACGGCGAATTGGTCAGGGTCGCTCTTGCCGCTGACGGAAGGTTCCGGAGGAAGAGGTGGGTAAAAATGAAATGGTCGTCGTCTGTGCCCTTTAACCTCAGCATCTTCTCCATCAGGTCTATGGCCGACCCATCTCCCAACCCGGTCCGAGTCAGGAGTCTCTCTGCTCTCTCACCATTCGAGAGTGTGTAGTGCTGGATGAGCGCAGCCTTCAGCGCGCCGTACTTGTCGTTGGTTGGTGGCTGATCGAGCAGGCTCTCCACGTTCTGAGCCGTGCGGGCATCGAGCGTTGCGACCACATAGTGGAATTTTGTGTCATCCGCTGATATCCCCCGGAGGGCGAACTGCGCCTCGACTAGGTGGAACCAGGAACGCGGGTTGTGCTGCCAAAAATCCGGTAGCTGGATAGCAACAGCACATGTGTGGCTGGGGGCTCCCGTCGAGGTTGGCTCCGGGGATCTTTCGTTGTGTTCCATGATTCGTCTTGGGTCACCAGTGTGGAGCGTGTAAATAACGAGGCGGATTTGGCTCAGACATTTTATTACACGTCTCACACGAGAAGCATAGACAGAATGAATACTCAGCAGAGACTCTCCTCTTAAAAAGCATGGCATTCTTCTAGAAGCTTCAAACACACAAAAGGTCACACTGCATACACTTCCTTAATCCTTTAACATCCTTCTAGAAGTTTCTAACACACAAAAGATCACACTGCATTCATCCTTCACACCTCCCTGTTATCTCCAAGGGAAACTCTGCTCTTTGTTCTAGTCTAAGATGCTATACCATTATGCACTCCCCATGTGTCACCAAAACACTACACACTGATTTTTGACACGTTATAACTGGCTTATGAAACTGTTTTCTTTACCCTCATTTTTACTGACTTTGGGCTGGACTTAGACCATCTATACAGTAAAAATATATTTTTTAAATTCATTTCTTACTTTTACTCAAAACAAATAAAATGGGGAAAAAATCAAACGATGCAGAACTACTTTAGGTGTATAATATTACATAGTCTACTAAAACCCCAGTTGACGCATTTTCAAATTTAGGCATCATCATCATCATCATAGCAGTCTGTTGGGGGCGACAATGACTGTTTCATTTTGGTCTGATCAGATTCCTCCATGCAGCTATGTCCTTCACCCTCCGCTGCCAGGAACACCTGGCCTTGTTAACCCGGGTGACGTCCGAGCTGGTATGAGTTGTTTTCTGACTGACCATTTCATGAAACTGCTTGCAAAGTATTTGAGTACAGTGGTACCTCTACTTACGAACGTCTCTACATACGGAATTTTCAGGTTACGAGACGCCTCAACGGGAAAATATTGCCTCTTGTTACGAACGAAATTTCAGGATACGAAAGGCAAAAAAAGTACGCGCTCCTCACAGCTCCCGTAGTTTACCGAACGTAAACATACCTGTAGCTGCTCTGCCATTGGCTATCGCCTAGCATCTTCCTGGTATCCCATTGGCCACGAAGTGTTCGGGCGGTTTTACGATAGTGAACAGTACAGAACGAACATTTATTCGCTATGGCCCCCAAGAAGGTGACGGAGATAAGTGGAAAAGGAGAAAAGAAGAAGAGAGTTTTTTTATCCATACAGACAAAGAAGGAGATAATTGAGAGGTATGAAAAGGGGATGCGTTTGGTTGATCTCGCCAAGGAGTATGGCCGTAATACATCAACGATCAGCACAGTTTTAAAACAAAAGGAAGCCCTTAAAGCTGTGACTCCTTCCAAAGGCCTCTCTGTCATTTCAAAGAGGAGGTCGGCTGTGAACGATGAGATGGAGAGGTTGTTACTCGTGTGGATAAAGGAGAAAGAGATAGCAGGTGACACAGTGACCGAGGCCATAATTTGTAAAAAGGCGACCGCCATCTTTAATGACCTCGTGAAGGAAGATGCAGGCGAGGGAACTTCGGCCCAAGAAATACACTAGGAGTTTAAGGCATCGCGTGGGTGGTTTGAGAAGTTCAAAAAGAGGTCTGGAATTCACTCTGTTGTTCGGCATGGCGAGGCATGTAGTGCTGACCGCAAAGCGGCCGACGAATTTGTGCAAAAATTCCAACAATTGGTGAGTGATGAAGGCTGCGTTGCACAGCAAGTTTTTAATTGTGACGAGACGGGCCTTTTTTGGAAAAAGATGCCTCGCCGTACCTTCATCACAGTAGAAGAGAAGAAAATGCCAGGCCACAAGCCCATGAAGGACTGCCTTACGCTGGCCCTTTGTGCCAATGCCAGTGGGGATTGCAAAATTAAGCCCCTGCTGGTGTACCACTCCGAAAATCCCAGGGCATTCAAGGCTCACAAAATATTAAAGGAGGAGGAGGAGGAGGCAGCCATTATGCCAACAGCCCGAATTAAAGAAATTTTAGGAAAATTCCATGAAGTTTCGGAATTTGTTGAAAAGAATCACCCGGAAAAAGTGTTCACTAGTCGGGCTATCGCTCACTATGATGATGTTTGCCTTGCACATTTTAGAAGGATCGTTACAAGCCGACAAAAACAAACGTCCTTGGATCGTTTCTTCACAAAACGTCAGGCAAAAACCACTGATGAGACAGAACATGAACCAAAGAAGGCAAAAGGTGACGCCGACGATCGCAGTTAAAAGGTAAATGAACATAATTTTTATTATTCTTTCTCTTTTATTATTCTTTCTCTCATTTTAAACTCTCATTTTATGTTTATTGTGCAGTAATCTAATTGTAACATGTATTTGTTACATGTTTTGATGCGTTTTTACGATTTATAAAAAATTTATGCCCGAATTTTGGGGGGCTTGGAACGGATTACGGCATTTACATGTAAAACGCGCCTCTACTTACGGAATTTTCACGTTACGAGAATTCTTCCAGAACGAATTAATTTTGTAAGTAGAGGTACCACTGTACTGCTAGCTTTTGCTGGACAAGTGGCACATTCTTGGCAGATAGAGGTATTATCAGTGGCAAGGACAGGCCAAGACAAACTGACTCCAGTATCTGTTGCAGTGACTGACCAGATGATAGGTTTGTTTATCTCTGCTCTTTGTGTAGTGCATGTCACGATGCACCGACTGGCAAAAGTCCACCTCAAATTTAGGCAAGGTGGTACTAAATCACAATTTTTTAAATCTTCTGTCCAGGCCATAAGATCCAGGCATGCTGGGAGTTCCAGTGTTGCCAACTCGGCAACTTTCTCACTAAATCTGGCAACTTTTCAAGTCTTGTTGGTGACTTTTTTTGTCAAAAGCAACGAGCGACAAATCTATCAACTTTTTCTGGTGTTAGAGACTTTTCTGGTGTTTTGGAGACTCTGACGCAAAAGCACTATTGCTTTGCAGTTACTACCACAACAAGCAGCGGGTGCTACTGTGAGCCTCTCCCCATCCCAAAGCACTCACAGGCAGTCAGTCTCACAGTAGCCTCATGCAGCAGTTAGCTGCAGTCAGAGAGGAGACCCATGCCACTCGCGTCCAGACTGCAAATGAATTGTGTGTGTACAAACCCCCTGCCAACCCCGCCTGTTTTACAGAGTGGGAGGTAAATGTTTCTTCATTGTCAGTGTTGTGGTGTTTGGACGTGGTGGCTCGCCGTAGGTGATGTCATCACGTGGTGAATTGCCCGTGGCACGACATGGCACCACCCTTCTGTAGTTCAGTTGTGTATTGAATAAAGGAGAGTGCAGTTAATGTCTGCTGTCCGCACCTCATTTTCAGACATAACAAATGGCGATGAGGAAAAACCCTAATAACTCCGTCATGGAAGCGTGCATGGAGCCCCTACAGCTGTTCCTCACTCTACCAGGTGAGTCGCTGATTCCCTGGCCCCGCTGGTATAAGTTTTCTGAATTATACTGGTGCTACCGGCTTGAACGATGCTAATGACAAGAGGCTAAGGGCAAAGCTAACTTGCGATCTTTGCACCAAAGGACAATGTGTGCTTGACTCTCTGGGGCCTAGGGAAACATACAAAGACTATGTGGCTGTGATGGACATGTTTTATGAGGCCTATAACAGCATAATGGCATGGAGAACGACCTTCTTCCGGCACCGCCAGAATGAGGGTGAGTCGGTCCGGCGTTAGGTAACAGACCTCCAGGAGCTAGCAAGTACCTGTAATTTTGGAGAAAGGATGGAAGGCATAGTACGCGATAAGCTAGCGGAGAGTATTAACAACAGAAGGCTGTGGTACAGGCTGCTTTCAACAGCAGACAAGCTAATGCTGGATGAGACTGTGAAGTGGGCATCCAAGAAGTGAGCATCGGAAAACCATTGCAGCTGATGTGGAAGACTTATTCAGTTATGGCCACACCAGAATCGGTGTGGTAGGGACGGTCAGTTTTTCTGTACGGTGCGGCCTCAAGACCGTTCGATCATTCACCTTCCTAGAGACGTGCTAGGGGGCCGACCTGATGAGCATCAACCTGATGAGCATCAACCTGATCAGCGAACTGGGTTTCTCCATTACTGACCCAATGGGCACCACCATTCTGGTGGTCACATCATCCTGACAACACCGCTGGGCAACACTTTTCATGGGGCTGGGCTGCCTGACCTCTTTCAACCACCTCACTGACACGGCGGTGCCCCCGAAAGCTCAGCCTCTGCACCGGCTACCCCTTGC
Source organism: Pholidichthys leucotaenia (assembly GCA_020510985.1). NCBI lineage: Eukaryota > Metazoa > Chordata > Actinopteri > Cichliformes > Pholidichthyidae > Pholidichthys > Pholidichthys leucotaenia. Next base: position 197,985,490 of record CM035848.1, read on the forward strand.
ACTATGGGACGACGTCATGACAGAGTTACAGAAGCTGTTGGACGCCGGCGTCATTGGGTGGATCAACGCATCCCCCTGAATCTCAAACCTTGTGGTAGCAAAGAAGAAGACGGGTGGCCTATGACCATGTATTGACCTCAGAATGGTAAACAAAGCAGGGATCCCTGACAATATCCCCTGCCCACGACAGAGGATCTGATGGCAGCATTCCATTGCTCGAAGGTTTTTTCCAAACTAGACCTTTGCCAAGGTTATCTACAGGTTCCCCTCCACCTGGACACCCACAACCTGACAGCCTTCATCACCCACATGAGAGTATTCAGGTACACCTGCATGCCCTTCGGTCTTAGCTCCATCCCGAATTGTTTTCAAAAGATCATGGCTACCATTTTCTCTGGTCTCCCATGGGTGTTGGTGTACTTAGACGACACTGTGGTGCATGGCGCAACAGCGGCCTCCTACGATGCCTGCCTTGATAAAGTCACGTAAGTACTAGCAAAACACGGCCTCACGCTCAACAGGGAGAAGTGCATCTTTGAAGCAATGACTGTTGAGTTTGTGGGTTTCCGCCTGTCAGCCAAGGGTCTCAGTCCCCTGCACTCGAACATCGAGGCAATACTACAGCTGCCTGAACCATCATGCCCCGTGCAGTTCTCGTCCTTCTTAGGCATGGTGAATTTTTATGGGTGTTTTATCCTTCGGTACTCAGAGACAATAGACCCACTACGCGCCCTCCTGAAGCAGGATGCGACCTGGGTATGAACCCTGGCGTGCTCTACCACCATCAGTAAATTAAAGACGCAGCTCACCTCCCCACCAGTACTCGCCCACTTCGACCCACAAAACCCCACGTTCGTGACTTGTGATGCTTCCAACACAGCAGTGGGAGTCGTTTTATCACAACTGCAAGAAGGAACCAAACGCCCAGTGGTGTTTGCCTTGAGGTCACTCACCTCGGCCGAGCAGAAGTACTCAGTGTGAAAAAGGGAGGCACTGGTGTGCATTTGGGCATGTGAATGCTGGCACATGTACCTATATAGACGATGATTCACCCTGCGAACAGACCATAGGGCCCTCACAGCACTGCTAGAAACATCGGGGTCGGGACACAGACCCCTGCGCATCTACAGGTGGACAGAAAAACTACAGGCATACAACTTTGACACCCAGTTCACACCGGGCAGAGAAAATGTGGTGGCGGACCTCCTGTCCCGGGCCACACCAAACCCCACTCCAAACGGTGACCGAGACCCCCAAGAGCCAGAACTGATTCACATGCTACATGGGCCACTCCAAAATGCTGACTCCCTACAAGGGCTACAGGAGGCATCTGAACAGGACCTGACACTGACCCAGCTATGTGCTTTCATTTGTGATGGCTGACCGGCCAAGGTGCTGGGGGAATTGGCACCCTTCCACAGAGTCAGGGATGATTTATCATGTGTGACCAATGTCTGCATGGCAAGGGGGCACTGCACGATGATTCCGGAGGCACTCAAAGGCTGCATCCTGACCATGCTACATGAGGGTCACCTGGGCGTCGTCAGGGTTAAACAATAGTGTAGAGGCTCAGTATGGTGACCAGGGATCGACAAGGATGTGGAGGTCATCGTGAAAGACTCTGCACCCTGCCTGGCCAGCGGGAAAGCTGGCATGCCACCACCTCCACCCCTGCAACCCCTGCCATGGCCATCAGCCCTGTGGAAACACGTTCAATTGGACATATGCAGTGAACTGCATAGCGTCCCCCAACACCTACGCTTTCTATTAGTGGCCTACGACCTCCACTCGAAATGGCCCAAGGTGTGGCCCTCTGCCTCAGTCACACCTGATTTCCTCACCTCCCTTTTTGCCCACTGGGGTGTGCCAGACGTAATCACAACAGACAATGGACCACAGTTCACCTGGGTGGAGTTCGAGGCCTTCATGAAAGAAAGGGGCATCAAACATACAAAACCACCTTCTACCACCCTCAGGCGAATGGGGGGGGGGGGGATTCAACCACACCCTCAAGAATGGTCTCAGGGCACATCTAAAGGATGGGCTCCCATTTTCAGCTGCACTACAGAGCACCCTACTACATTATAGAGCAACACCTCACGCCATGACGGGCAGCTCCCTGGCATTACTGATGCTGGGACGCAAGATGAGCCTTCCCCTGGACCGACTGCACCCCCCAGCAGCTGATACACCGCCGGAGATGCCCTCACCTAGAGGTAGGGTGGTTGAACAACAACAACGGATGAAGCAAAGGTTTGACAAGAAGCGCAGGGCGAGGGAATCTGGACTCACATTGCTGGACTGGGTTTGGATCAGATGTCCCAACCGTGCCCACAAGTTGCAATCGTTTTGGACAACACCGATGCAGATCACAGAGTAGTTGGGTCCAACCACTTTTCATCGCGCTCACGGGTCACGGTGGCATACCAGCCGCCTCAGAAAAGTGACACCGACTTCGGCCCCACACTAGAAGACAGCTGTGGACACGGCGAGACCAGGCTGGGACTTCGATGACACAAGCCCCACAACCCCCAACGGACGTCCACCAGAGCCGGCGACAGCGGCACAACCTGAGTGCCGCTCGGCCCGGGTCCGACAAAAACCCCGCAACCTTAGGGACTTTGTAACTAAATAATGGATTCTTGAGTGTAGACAGGACGTGACCGATGACAGTGGCAGAATGACCCACTTGGTGCCCAGGTAGCTGTATATAGTTCTTTGGGGTTTTCGGGGATGTGGGTGGGTGGGGGGGATTACATGTGGTGTTTGGATGTGGTGGCTCACTGTAGGTGATGTCATCATGTGGCAAAGTGGCCGTGGTGTGACATGTCGCCACCCTTCTGTATATAGTTCATATATAGTTTGTGTATTGAATAAAGGAGAATGCAGTTAATGCCTGCTGTTCGTGCCTCATTTTTAGACATAACAAGTGTCACACTGATAAATCACTGCATTTGGCTTACAGCCTCAGTGATATACTCACCTCATCCACTGTGTGTGTCTCTCTGTGACATAAAACATCTAGCTAGCAAGCTCATCATGTTGCAGTCTAAACTGTATGCTCAAGAATACAGAAAGGAGTGGGAATCAAACCCTGAATTCAAAGGCTGGTTGAAGCCTTTTATGAGATGATACACGGGCATACTGCCTGTACTGTCCCAAGCCCGGATAAAGGAGGAGAGTTGGACGTAGATGTTGTGAAGCTGCAGCTTATAACAAACTGTGTGGACATAACGACAGATGCACGGGCAACGCCGTGCCTATATTAAGAGACTGTTGGGGTGAACCGTGGTCTTTGGCGCTCCGCCTCCACAACAACAGCCTTTATTAGTTTAGAGTTAGCTTGTTATCATATCAATACAACACGTGTACCATCTGTTGTATCTTGTAAAAAAGTTTGTGTTCAGTTCGACTCCTGCCTCCGCTGTCCTGTTTCCAGACATTAGACAGTAGACAGATAGTTGAGCTAGCAAATCCACCCCACATAACAGTCTTTTGATTAAATTTGATATTCTAACATTTAACAATGCAGGACAAAATTGATCTATGCAATGTGGGTCTAACATTAAAGTCATGAAGTTATTTTGAGAAGTGATGGCTTATTTAAATGGTAAAATTAAAACAAACAAACTGAGAATCAACAGAAGAAAGCTAATTTGTAGTTCTAAACATATTTAGGGTGTTTTTTACTCACTTTTTATCTCTCCCACGATATTATTCTTCTCTCCTACAGCGTCCATTACATGCAAATGACCAGTTATGCCAATTAAGCGATGATGTCATTCAGCAACTTTTTGGACAGCCCAGAGCCGTTAGCAACACCTGGGAGTTCTAATTTCCTTAGCTTGTAGCTGATATCCACAAACAAACACTTTCCTGGAGGTGACTGTGAGAAAAGGAGACATCTTTGGACTTGGTGTAAACTCATAACAGGTGGGCTGGTAAGTCTCTTTTATTCATTAATCCAGTAGCTAATGCTAGTAATGAGAGCTAATATGAGCAAGCTATTTATGTGATGTTCATGACATATTAAACAGACTGAAATACTTTATCCTACCTTCTCACTGTATGTTTCTACTTCAAGATGTACAATATACTGCACAACTGAGGTCTCCTTTTTATTGAATTAGCTGATGTGTCACTTAGCTAACCAGTTTAGCTGACAGTTGCCATTTTTTTGGCTGACAGGATTTTTTTTTTTAGATTTTTAATGCCTTTTCTGACAGAAAAGGCTTTAAATAATATTTTAATATAAGCTAGGTGCAGTCAGTAAAAAAAAAGATTTATATTTATATTAGTCTAAAAAGAAAGAAAGAAAGAATTTTAGCTTCATGAAAAAAAAGTTTAGATTAAATGCGATTCCATAAATTGGATTATTCTGTACATGTTCATTATATACTGTAGCACAGCAGTGACAGAAATTAAATATGTCAACAGCATATTTCAGCTACAAGTCTCTTATTATTTCACAGCCAAGATCTGCATATTTAGTAAAGGCCCATCCATTTTCTTACTACTTGCTTTTCTCTGTAGGGACCCATGATCATGATAATTCACCTATAGTATATGCACATAAGGATAAGGTAAAGCCAACTTTATTGTCTCTCAGTCCATACAACCAATCATGTATAGTAGAATGAAATTATGTTTTTCCTATCTACAATGTTAATCGCATATAAAGAATCAGAGGGGTCGCTGCCATGCAAAGCGCCGCCACATTTCCCCCCGCCGTTCCATTATTGCTGAGCACCAAGCTGGAGAGCAGGAAGTTCCACTTTTATATGGTCTTCGGTATGACCCAGCCGGGACCATCCATCCATCCATCATCCATCCATCCATCTTCTACCGCTTTTCCGGAGGTTCAGGTCGCGGAGGCAGCAGTTCAAGCAGAGAAGCCCAGACTTCACTCTCCCCAGCCACCTGCTCCAGCTCTTCAGAGAGGATACCAAGGTGTTCCCAGACCAGCTGGGAGACATAGTCTCTCCAGCGAATCCTGGGTCTGCCCCGGGGTCTCCTCCCAGTGGGACGTGCCTGAAACACCTCAAGTGGGAGGCGTCCAGGAGGCATCCTGATCAGATGCCCATACCACCTCAACTGGCTCCTTTCAATGTGGAGGACCAGTGGTTCTACTCTGAGCCTCTTCAGCCGCTTGTATCTGCGATCTCATTCTTTCGGTCATTACCCAAAGCTCGTGACCATAGGTGAGAGTAGGAACGTAGATTGACTGGTAAATCAACAGCTTTGCCTTAGAACTCAGCTCCCTCTTCATCACAACAGACAGAATATCCGCATCACTGCAGATGCTGCTCCGATTCGTCTGTCAATCTCTCGCTCCATTCTCCCCTCACTCGTGAATAAGACCTCAAGATACTTAAACTCCTCCACTTGGGGCAGGAGCCTGTCCCCAACCTGGCGAGGACTAATCCACCTTTTTCCAGCTGAGGACCATGGACTCTGACTTGGAGGTGCTGATTCTCATCCCAGCCGCTTCACACTCAGTGGCAAACCATCCCAGCAAGAACTGTAGGTCATTGCTGGATGAAGCCAGCAGGACATCATCTGCAAACAACAGAGATGAGATCCTGTGGTCACCAAGCATGACACTCTCCATTCCCTGGCTGTGCCTAGAAATCCTATCCATAAATATTATGAACAGGATCGGTGACAAAGGGCAGCCCTGGCGGTGTCCAACTCTCACTGGGAATGAGTCCAATCAAGTGTTGGCAATACGAACCAAACTCTCACAACGGTCGTATAGAGACCGAATGGCTCGTAACAACAAGCCCGATACCGCATACTCCTGGAGGACCCCCCACAAAAATCCATGAGGGACGTGGTCGAATGCCTTATCCAAGTCCAGAAAACACATGTAAACTGGTTGGGCAAACTCCCACAAACCCTCGAGGATTCTCAAGAGGGTAAAGAGCTGGTCCAATGTGCCATGGCCAGGACAAAAAACCACATTGCTCCTCCTGAATCCGAGGTTCGACCAATGGCCGGACTCTCCTCTCCAGTACCTTGGCATAGACCTTCCCAGGGAGGCTGAGGAGTGTGATCTCTCTAAAGTTGGAGCACACCCTCCGGTCCCCTTTTTTGAAAAGAGGAACCACCACCCCGGTTTGCCATGCCAAAGGCACTGCCCCCGACCTCCACGCAATGTTGCAGAGGCGTGTCAACCATGACAGCCCTACAACATCCAGGGCCTTGAGGTACTCAGGGCGAATCTCGTCCACCCCCGGAGACCGGCCACCAAAGAGATTTTAAACCACCTTGGCGACCTCAGCCCCTGTGATAGGCGAGTCATCCCCCTCGTCCACAAGCCCTGCTTCCTCTGTGGAAGGCGTATCAGTGGGATTGAGGAGATCCTCAAAGTATTCCTTCCACCGCCCAACGATATCCCCAGTCGATGTCAACAGTGCCCCATCCGCACCATACACAGTGTGGACAGGGAGCTGCTTTCCCCTCCTGAGCCGCTGGACAGTTTGCCAGAATCTCTTCGAGGCCGGCCGAAAGTCTTGTTCCATGGCCTCACCGAACCCCTCCCATACCCGGGTTTTTGCTTCAGCAACCACCCGAGCTGCACTCCGCTTGGCCTGCCGGTACAACTCAGCTGCTTCGGGAGTCCCACAAGCCAACCAAGCCTGATAGGACTCCTTCTTCAGCTTAATGGCCCCCCTCACCACTGGTGTCCACCACTTGGTTTGGGGGTTGCCACCACGAGATGCCCTGACGACCTTGCGGCTGCAGGTCTGGGCCGCTGCTTCAACAATAGAGGTGGAGAACGTGGCCCATTCAGACTCCATGTCCCCAGACTCCCTTGGAATGTGGTTGAAGTTCTTCTGGAGGTGGGAGTTGAAGATCTCCCGGACAGGGGCCTCAGCCAGATGTTCCCAGCACACCCTCACTATACGCTTGGGTCTACCAGGTCTGAATAGCATCCTCCCCTGCCATCGGATCCAACTCACCACCAGGTGGTGATCAGCTGACAGCTCTGCACCTCGCTTTACCCGAGTGTCCAAGACATATGGTCGCAGGTCTGATGACACAATAACAAAATTGATCATCGACCTGTGACCTAGGGTGTCCTGGTGCCAGTTGCACATATGGACACCCTTATGCTTGAACATGGTGTTCGTTATGGACAAACTGTGTTAGCACAGAAGTCCAATAACTAAACACCACTCGGGTTCAGATCAGGCAGGCCGTTCCTCCCAATAACCCCCTTCCAGGTTTCACTGTTGTTGCCCACGTGTGCATTGAAGTCCCCCAGTAGGACAATGGAGTCTCCAAGAGGAGCACTCTCCAGCACCCCAGTCAGAGACTCCAAAAAGGGTGGGTACTCTGAACCATCATTTGGTGCATAGGCACAAATGATGGTCAGGACCCATTTCCCAACCCAAAGATGCAGGGAAACACCCCTTTCGTTCACAGGGGAAAACTCCAATATAGAGGCAGCAAGGTGGGGGGATACAAGAATACCCACCCCTGCTCGTCGCCTCTCGCCTTGGGAAACTCCAGAGTAGGCCAAGCTTCATCCCCTCTCCAGGAGACTGGTTTCGGACCCAGAGCTGTGTGTTGCAGTGAGGCCGACTATATCTAGCCGGTATCTCTCAAACTCATGCACCAGCTCAGGCTCCTTCCCCACCAGAGGGGTGACATTCCATGTACCAAAAGCCAGTTTAAGAAGCTTGGGATCAGACCGCCAAAGTCTCCGCCTTTGATCGCCACCTGATCCACATAGCACCAGACCCCCATGATCCCTCCTGCAGGTGGTGAGCCCACTGGAGGGCGGACCCATGTAACTTCTTGGGGCTGAGCCCGGCTGGGTCCCATGGGCGGAAACCCGGCCACCAGACGCTAGCCATCGAGCCCCTCCCCCAGGCCTGGCTCCAGGGTGGGGTTCCGGTAACCCCATACCGGGCGGGGTACACTGAATCCTTGTTCTAGTATTTATCATGAGAGTCCGTTGGATCGTTCTTAGTCTGGCCCTTCACCCAGGACCAGTTTGTCTTTGGTGACCCTACCAGAGGCAAATTGCCCCAGACAGCATAGCTCCTGGGATTATTGGGGCACACAAACCCCCCACCACGATAAGGTGACGATCCATGAGGGGCCCGGCCGGGACATAAAATGTCCCAGCCGGGACATAAAATTTAAATACCATTTTTTTTCACTACATAGTAATTACTTCTTCCTCCATTTTCAACAAACCTGCATCTTCTTCAGGTCTCTTGTTTCAATCACAAGAGATTTCTTTTTCTAAGAAAAATCTAAGTAGTGTGGGAGAACATTAAAGAGTGAAAGTTTCTGAAGATCCAATTTGAATGTTGATTTTATATTTATGCACTTGTTAAATGGATTTTTAAAAACATTGCTCACAAATGTGACTACCTTGAACCAGGAACAGCTATCTGTGTTTCCTTTAACAAGAGTGGAAATAAAGAAGTCCATCTCCTTTGCTTGACAACTTCCTTTATGTTAGTGGAAACAAGAGCCAAATAGACAATAAACGATGCAGATGATCTTCCTGTCAGAGTCTGCCATTTCATATGTAACGGATCAAATTATGAGAGACCTTGCAGAGCAATGCCTGGGCTCAGTGCGGGATTAGGGGGCAACTATCTCAAGGCTGTGCTTCTCAGATAACCGCACCTAAAGCAACCTTTTCTTGAACACACAATTACCCATTTGCTCCCTCCCCCATTCTCCTTCACTACCTCCCTTTTGAATTTCATCAGGGGCTTAATTAGTATACAAATAAAACTTCCCTTATCTCCCTCTCGCCCTAATTGGCCTGCCTTTAGTTATGCCTGGTGAGTGTGTATGAGAGAGAGCTGGGGCCCCTGTAATTAGGGTGACCGTGTTCACCTTTCCTCTCAGATGCACGGGTGCTCAGGCAGCCCACAGGGATGGAGGGGCTTGGATCGTGCTATACACTCACATGAATGTCCATACTTGTGTGTGCTTGTGTGCCTGAATCACTGTTTGGTTTGTGTGAGTGTACTAGGGAGGTGTGCTTAGGATTATTGCTCTGCAATCATTCTTGGACCATCCCCACGGCGCTCTCATGAGCCTAGGAGGGCTTTGGGTGCTGCTGGTTCCCACTGAATGGAAGGGGCATCTCACTTTTTTCATTGTCTTTTCTCTCTATTCCCTGCCTCTCCCCCTTCCATAGCTAAAGTGTTTATCGATTATCTTGGGCTGCTCTTCAACAACTTAATATTGGGTGACAGTGCACTGTGTTCTCACCGTAATTAGAGTTCAGCTCTAAGGTGGGGGTGTGAGGTTGTGAGGGGACAATTAGGACCCTTTGTTATTAAACTTGATTCATCTTCCTTCTGCACGGCTCTGCCCTGCTCTACTCTGGTCTCCGCTGCTCCAATGCTTACCAAGGGTGTGAGGCCATCCAGGCTCTTGAAACTGGCTAACCTACAAATTATCATGTTTGCTGCTAGGCTTTCCCTTTCCCCCTCCACAGCCTACCAACACCACTCTCACCGCATGACACCCTCTCGGTCTCTCCTCATGATGAAAATAGCAGGCAATAATAACTGTAAAAATCCCCACTCAGATCCACTCGCGTGCCTCACAGTAGAAGTCCTGGAGAGCGACTGAGAGCCACTGCACAATTGGTGCAATTGAAGTCTTTTTCTGCTTCATATTTTACTTAAAACTACACATTATTGTTATTAATTAAGCCTAAACTTGATTTTAAACTTTTGGATATGTTCAGAAATAATTCTGCCAAAGTAGGAGTTTTTAGGGTGGCTGGCTTATCTGCCTGCTAGAATATACTGGAAAAACTCAGAAGAAAGAGGACTAGGAATGACCCAAGAATGAAGCCTATAATGTCACAGAAGAAAAAACACAACACATAAAAATACTATTGAAATTTGAGAGTTCATGATTAGTTCTCATGTTCTGACTCATTTGTTTCTACATTTTTATTCATTTGAGAGCATGGGATAAATTTGAGAACCGCTGCAGAAAAGCCTTTTACCCCAGAGGACACAGGATTCAACAGTGGGAGCTTAGCTTTACTTAATCTGACATGAACTGCCTCAAAAACGTAATTCATGAAACTTTGGGGTCTCATAAAAATCTTTATTATACAATTGATATCATGTATTTCAATTTTTAATGATCTACACTAAATGACATGACAAGAAATAGTGGGTCAATAAATACAGTTGTGTGGAGGATGGAATCAGATGAGACAGCAAGCTGACGACACAGAACTTTATTCTCCTCCAACACAGAACAAACTAGATCTGAGTGCCAAAGCAGACTGCTTTATACATTTTCTTCCCGCCTCTGGCACTCAGGGTAAACACATTAACATACCGGTTACAAAGCGTGAACACACATCAACATACACATTAACATACATGTCACAGAGCAAGGCTTAGTACAATACATTTGCGCCCCTGCGTCCTCAGGTGTGAGCCTGGCACGGCGGGGGCGAAAGGCACACCTTTATTTACTTCATACCCCCCAGCACTCTGGCACCCTTGGCTGGCCCCCCCAACACCCTGAAGTACTGGGTGGAGTGTCATCTCCTTTGTGTCACCGCAGTTGTAGATGCTCCTATAGTGAATAGCTGTGTCATCTTGAGCTGCAATTTGTGGTTTATAGGTATTGGCCTCTTTGACCTCTCAGCAGCGACTCATAAACCATCCAATTTCCTGCTGAGAAAACATTAAGACACCTTTGGCTGAGATAACCATTTTCCAGTCTCTGACATCGACTGACTGAAAGTTTTGTCCACTCCTTTATGCACAATTCTTTCAGCTGTGATGTCATGATTGATGAGCTTCTTGCACACACAGCTTTTTTTATGAATGGCTCCATAACACTTCAGTAGGACTAAGATCTGTGTTTTACAGAAGTCTGTACAGCAGGGAAAATAAATATTGAACATGTGAACATTTTTCGTATTAAACATACTTCTGATGGAGCCACTGACCTGAGATTTTCACCAGATATCAGTAACAACCAAAGTTATCAATACATACAAAGAAATCAAGGCAACTGTGTTCACAAAACAAGTTATATTTAATAAAGTGGAATGACACAGGGAATACGTATTGAACACACTTGGTAAAATTCATTTAATATTTAGTAGAAAAGTCTTTATTGGTAATAACGGATTCCTGTATGGAGAAACCAGCGCCATATAATGTGAGAGTTGCGTCACTCCGATAGACTTCTGTAGAAACTGTGAAAGGCCAAAGTCACATGGGTCATGGAGCAGTGAATAGTTTCAAACAATGGAATTTTCTCCATAGATCACCATTCATTTCACGGAGTGTCTGCGTAATAATCCCAGGTAAGTTAATGAATGGCTGTTGTTCTGGTCATTTTACCACGTAAGTTAACATGTAGATTCTGTAGTCTGTGATCTTGTTTTATTTCTCCAGCTTTTTTCTTATGTGCAGTAAAAGCTCCTAAACTTGCAATTGTTAGCCTGTGCTAGCTCAATAAGGTAGCCGGGTTAGTCTTTATTTCAAAAATGTACAGTTATTGGGGGAAAGTACAGTTTCTGAGAGACATTAGAGATTGGTAGTAGCATTACATGATGGAACATGGTATGGGGGACCCATGCTGTGATATTCATCTCAGACTGGAAGGAAGGGAGAGGCAGTAAATTCCTCTGCCGGAAGAACATGGGGATTAAGCAACTGGGGGACAATAGGAATTGTGATGCGAGAATGTATTGTGATGCAAGACCTCAGGCAGCAGGGGGAGTGAGTGTTGTAATATAAAGGAGAGACCCTGCAGCATGAGGTCAGTGTTTTCTGATTCTGAGAGATGTGAGAGAGTGAATAAAGTTCGTCTGCTTTGAATGCTTAGCCTGATTATTCCTCTCTCCACACTGGTGACCCTTGAAGAATAATGGAACACGAGGCAAACACCCCGGAGATGACCCGGACAGGAAGCCCCAGCAATGCGTGGGCCGTTTCGGTCAAACTACCAGACTTTTGGCTGCACGGCCCGAAGTCTTGGTTCCTCCACACCGAGGCCCAGTTCGTGCTCCGGGGAATAACGGCAGATGACACCAGATATTACTATGTGGTCGCAGCGCTGGACGCTCGTACGACTCAGCAAATAGCAAGCCTGTTCCAACAGCCCCCATCCCGCGACAAATACGGGGCTCTCAAAGCCGCGCTGACCCGACGCTACACGCTCTCGGACTGCGAGAGAGCAGAGAGGCTCCTGACGTGCTCCGAGTTAGGAGATGGGTCGGTGGTCGAACTGATGAAGATGATGTTGGCATTGATGGGCACGGACAACGGGCATTTTCTGTTTGCCCACCTTTTCCTCCAGAACCTTCTAACGGAGGCCAGAGCAGTCCTTGCCAACTCGCCGTTGCTGGCCGCGTGTGACTACCGTGTGCTAGCCCAGGAGACAGATCGGATCATCCTCACCACCAGAGCCCTCACAGTGAACGTAGCAGCGTCAGAACCAAGCGAGACAGCCAGCGGAAGCGAGGAGCCAGCGATGGCAGCGGGGACCAACGTCAAAAACAACGCCACAGTGCACGACCCCTACCCGATCCCCCATATTCAGGATTTTTCTGTTCACCTCGCTGGGGCACGTATTTTTTCTAAGATAGACCTGGTCCGTGGTGACCACCAGGTCCAGGTGCACGCGGAGGACATACCTAAAACGGCAATAATAACCCCGTTTGGTCTGTTTGAGTTTTTATGCATGCCTTTCAGATTAAAAGGCGCGGCACAGACATTCTAACGCATGATGGATGCGGTGTTGCGCGATCTGCCGTTTGTGTTTGTCTACCTGGATGACATCCTGGTGGCCAGCGCATCCGAGGATGAACACGTAACCCACCTCAGGACGGTTTTCCGGAGGTTAGAGGAGCACGGGTTAATAATCAACCCAGCGAAATGCCAGTTCGGCATGACTGGGATCGATTTTTTGGGACACCACATCTCACCGGAGGGAGTGATACCCTTGCCGGACAAGGTGCGCGCAGTGGCGAATTTTCCCCGACCTCAGACGATCAGGGTGCTGCAGGAGTTTTTGGGGATGGTTAACTTTTATAACCGTTTACTCCCCCGCGCAGCCCAGCTCATGCAGCCATTGTACGCCGCACTCAAGAAATGGAAACTGGTGGACAGAGTCGATCGGATTCCTGAGCGGGAGCAGGCATTCTCTGAGGTTAAAACAGCCCTGGCAAACACCGCACCACCGGTGCACCCGGACCCGGCGGCTCGGATAGCGCTCACTACCGACACCTCAGACGTGGCCATAGGGGCTATCATGGAGCAATGTGTCGCCGGTTCTTAGCAGCTGCTCGCCTTTTTTAGCAGGTCTTTGCGCGACAGTGAGTGTAAATACAGCGCGTTCGACAGAGAGTTACTGGCTCTCCACCTGGCCATACGCCACTTCCAGTTCTGGCTGGAAGAGCACAACTTCACTGCGTTCGTGGACCACAAACCGCTAATGTACGCGATGGCCAAGGTTTCGGAACCATGGTCGGGCCAGCAGCAGAGACAGCTGGCCACGATCTCGGAGTTCACGACCGATATTCAGCATGTGGCCGGTAAACTTAATGTGGTGGGAGACTGCCTCTCGCGCGCAGTAGTGGCCCCATTCTACGTAGGGATAGATTACGTAGGGATAGATAGGGATAGACTGTACAACCTAAGCAGGGCTGCTCGCAGAGATAGCAAAAAAGACGTAACAAACTAATAGTTTTTTGAATGCAGAAGATGCAATAGACTTACACAGTGGTCCTCTCCGGCATACAACTAGGAGCATGCCGGTCGCTATGGAGGGTGAGAGTGTGTATGGGCACATAATCATACCATGCAGGATAGCTGGGTAGACGGTTATGCTGTTTCATTCCATCTAGCGGCAATGCTCTGCACTGTGTGTGTTTATATATTTGCATATTTGTTCCGTCTAGCTGCAATGCTCCGTACTGTGGGTGTTTATATATTTATATATCTACATGTTATTCCATCTAGCTACATTGCTCCGCACTGTGTGTGTTTATATACTTGCATATTTATTCCACCTAGCTGCAATGCTCCGTACTGTGGGTGTTTATATATTTACATATTTATTCCATCTAGCTACAATGCTCTGCACTGTGTGTTCATATATTCATATATTTATTCCATCCAGCTACAATGCTCTGCACTGTGTGTCTGTGTGTGTGTGTATATATATATATTTTATAGTAATACGTACATATGTTTATTAGCTGCTCTTGCTTGCTTGTTTTTTTTTTTCTTGCCTTCTGATTGTTGCTCTGAGTGTTGCTATCCCTGTGCTGTTGCAATCCTGGAATTTCCCCGTTGTGGGACTAATAAAGGCTTATCTTATCTTATCTTATCTTATTACACGGCCATGGCTGCAGAGCAGATTGGCGATGCGGATGTGTGCGCACTCCAGTCTGGACCAATGGGGTTAAGGCTGGAGAGCAGGGTACTGCAAGACGGGGGACTCCCCCTAATCTGTGACGTCTCCACAGGACGGCCGCGCCCAGTGGTCCCACGCGCTTTGCGACGCCGCGTTTTTGAGTCGGTTCACTCCCTGGCGTACCCAGGAGTGCGCGCGTCAGTCAAAATGGTGGGAGCGAAGTTCGTCTGGCCGAGCCTGCGCAAACAGGTGAAAGAGTGGGCTGCAGCCTGCGTAGCGTACCAACGAGCCAAAGTGCACAGGCACACAAAGGCCCCTTTGGAGCCGTTCCAGGTCCCGGCTAAGAGGTTTGACCACATTCACGTGGACCTCGTGGGCCCCCTCCCGCCATTGCAGGGGTTCACACACCTCCTGACAGTGGTGGACCACACCACACAATGGCCAGAAGCAGTCCCGGTAGCTTCCACCACATCCGCAGATGTGGCGCATGCCTTTTTGACAACATGGGTAGCACGTTTTGGCACCCCTTTGGACATCACGTCCAATCGGGGCCCTCAGTTTGTTTCCAACCTCTGGTCCGTGATGGCCCGGAACCTGGGCATCGCAATTCATCGCACAATCGCATACAATTCACAGGCCAATGGTGTATGCAAGCGTTTCCATAGATCACTGAAAGCAGCGCTCAGGGCTTTGCTTACAGATGCAAATTGGGTGGACCAGTTGCCGTGGGTTCTATTAGGGTTGTGTTCCACACCAAAAGAGGATTTGGAGGCTTCCCCAGCAGAGCTGGTTTTTTCTCAGCCGCTGCGGCTCCCCGGGGAATTTTTACCAGATAACCCTACGCCAGACACTCATTCGTCCCTGCGTTCACGGCATAGCGCGGATGCAGGCATGCTACCTGGCCCGGCCCACCACTGTTTTCCACGCGCTTTTGTGCCGAAAACTTTGAAGAACGCGGCGTTCGTGTTTGTCAGGCACAATGCCCACCGGCCCCCATTGCACCCACCCTACGATGGCCCGTTTAGCGTGCTGGAACCAGGGGACAAACATTTTGTGTTAGACTTGGGGGGTCGCCGGGAGAAAATCTGTATAGACAGGCTTAAGCCCACCTTTGTGGTGGCAGACGAGCAGGTGATGTTGGCTCGAGCTGCTTGGCGTGGAAGACCCCCACTGAGAACTCCCCAGGTAAATGATTAATCAGAGCAGTCACACGAGCATGCTGAATGTCCGCCCCCCCATTGTCCACCCACAGATGGACACACCCCCAGGAACCCCTCACTGGCACAGTAGCGCCGCAGAGCCGAAGACCCCTTGTTACAGCAGATATGGGAGGAGGCTGAAACCGAAAGGACGTGAGAGTTAACGCTCAGTCTGAGACTCTGGGGTGTGGTATGGGGGACCCATGCTGTGATATTCATCTCAGACTGGAAGGAAGGGAGAGGCAGTAAATTCCTCTGCCAGAAGAGCATGGGGATTAAGCAACTGGGGGACAATAGGAATTGTGATATGAGAATGTATTGTGATGCAAGACCTCAGGCAGCAGGGGGAATGAGTGTTGTAATATAAAGGAGAGACCCTGCAGCATGAGGTCAATGTTTTCTGATTCTGAGAGATGTGAGAGAGTGAATGAAGTTTGTCTGCTTTGAATGCTTTGCCTGATTATTCCTCTCTCCACAATAGCGTGAAAACCTGTGACAGAGCAGATGGGACTTTTCTTGTTCATAGTTTTATCATAGCATTAGCAGCATAACTGCAGGACTGTGGTGGTGGATTTAAAAGACGGCTTACAAAAATGAAATCTTTTTGCTTTTTTATAGACTTTTTTTTTTTTTTGCTATTTCAATTCAGATAATTCTGCCTAATCTTGCATGCAAAATAACCCAATATATTCAAGCGCTGATAATTCAGTAATAAGTCCACTGAAGGCCATAATATAAGGTAAGGCTACACACAGCCAGGCAGTGATATTTACAGTGCAGCTTTCATCAGTGTGAATCAGCACTTCTCCTTCCCTCTGAAACACTGTCTTTTCAAAGCTACTCATTATATCTTAATCCAATTAAATCTGTTCATTACAAGTTTAAGTAATGTACCTACCAATAGGTATTCTGAATATTTACCTAATATGCCTAAAAAATGCTGTTAATACCACAGATTGTCACAGCTGCCATTCACACACCATTATAGAAAGGTCATTGTTTGGAACTATTTGGTGCTCCATGAACCATGTGACCGGGCAGTGATGAGATCAAAGAGTGTCACAAATCTCATATCTATACGGTGCTGTGAGATAAAAGGTGCAGGCATTGCTCAGGAGTGATTTTAGCCCATTCTTCTATACAAACTGTCTTCAAATCTTGAAGGTTCCGTGGGTGTCTTCTATGAACGCCGATCTTCAGTTTGTTCCATAGATTTTCAATTGGATTCAGGTCAGGTGACTGACTGGGCCATTCTAGTAGCTTTATTTTCCTTCTCTGGAGAAAGTTGAGAGTTTCCTTGGCATTGTGTTTGGGATCATTGTCTTGCTGAAATGTCCACTCTCATTTCATCTTCAGTATCTTGGCAGATGGTAACAGGTTCTTATCAAGGATGTTTCTGTACATTTGTCCATTCATTTTTCCTTCAATTATATGAAGTCTGCCTGTACCATATGCTGAAAAACAACCCCACACCATGATGGGATGTGCAGTGCCATTTCTCCTCCAAACATGCTGTGTGTTGTGGCATCCAAAAAGTTCAGTTTTGGTCTCATCTGACCAGACTATATTCTTCCAGTATTTGACTGGCTTGCCCAAATGTTGTGCAGCAAACTCTAAATGAGCTTCAACATGCTTTTTCTTCAGCAATGGAGTCTTGCGAGATGAGTGGGCATAGAGCTCATGTCGGTTGAGTGCATTTCTTATTGTTTTCTTTGAAACAGCAGTACCTGCATCATGCAAGATGGCTGCGCCGTCTGTGTTTCTGGCTGCTGGTCGTCTCCGCTTGTTGCCATGTTTGTTTGTCCTGTTTTTGGTTGTGTTATTGTGTCTGGATCATGTGCAATCAGCCATTGTTTATGATCGCCAAGTGCTGCTTGATATTCGATCTTCCATGGTGGGTTTCAGCTGTCATAATCAGGAGGAAAGATTCTTCCACCAGTCTCTGCGCTTGCAGCTTCCCGTTGGTACCTGGGATCCCTGCTGTGGTTATACCTGCAGAAAGCGATTCAAACCTCAGGGAAGACGTGCAGGTACCGCGGTGAAATCCAGAAGGCTTGCTTGGCTCCGCTGTTTTGCTCGCTTTACTTCATCATCTCCTAATTCTGCAGCTGGCCTCTTTCCTGGATCCTGGCCCTGGGATGTGCCCGGAGTGAGGCCATCATTTCTCCTGCCTGTTTTCCCTGTTCTACCGTGCCGACTGGCCTTCTCCCTGCTTTGAGCCAGGAAATCCCCTGCAGGTAGCGGGTGCCTACGCCGACTTTTACCAGCCATTATTCCTGGCGAGACTGCTACTGTTATAGAGCCCATCCAGCTGGCGCTGCTTAACGCACGTTCCGTCTCAAGTAAATCATTCTTTTTGAATGATTTATTCATTACTGCAAGGCTGGACGTTTTACTTCTTGTTGAGACTTGGCAGAGAAGTAGGGAATTTACCTCTTTAATTGAATTTTGTCCACAGGATTGTACTTTCTCCTGTGCCCCGAGATTGACAGGCTGCGGTGATGGTCTGGCCATTGTGAACCGGAGCCGCTTCGTTACACGGACGGTGAGGCATGGAACTTTTTTATCATTTACCTTTTGTTCTTATTAAAGACAAAAAGAGAAAGATGTTTTTACCTTCTTTACATGTTTTGACTGTTCACTGCAGCCTTCCTCGGAACATGTAAAGAAGGTAAAAACATCTCCTTTCTATTTTTGTCTTTAATAAGAACAAAAGGTAAATAGTTAAAAGAAGACAAAATTAACCTACTTGAGCAACTTTATCATTTGAACTGATGAGTTTAAAAATCAGCTCCTCAGACCCATTTTATTGTGTTTTAATCTACCGACCTCCAGGAGTTAATGCCTCTTTTTTTTCATCTGAATTTAGTGATTTTTTTTTTTAGCTTCCATTATTAAATTTGAGTGGCTTTTATTACTTGGAGATTTTAATACTCATGTTAACAATCCCAACGACAGTTTTGCAGTTAATTTCTTGAGTATTATTGAATCATTTAATTTTGTTTTGTGTCTATCTGGCCCTGTACATATCAAAGAAAATACACCTGATCTTGTATTTACACTTGGTCTTAATGTGAACAATGTTCAGACTAAGGAGCTTCTTGTGTCAGACCATTTTTGTGTTATTTTTAATTTATCTTTCAAATCAGACTGCTACACTGGCAAGCGTGTAAAATGCTCTCACGTGATTGACCGTTTTTTAGCTGTAAAATTTTCTGCTGGCTTTGACAGCAGTGTGGTTTTATCTTCTGATGAAGACACCGAGAGGTTGGTCTGCTCTTTTAACTCATACTGTTCAAGCATCTTAGATGTAGTTGCTCCCCTGAAAGCCAGGACTGCCCGTGCTGTTAATTCATCCCCCTGGTTAAATGAAGATCTTTGTTGTTTTAGATGTAAATGTCAGAGGGTGGAAAGACCGGGGAAGTCCACTAAACTTGAGGTGCATCGGTTGTACCTTAAGGAACTGTTAATTGAATTTAACAATATGATTAAAACGGTAAGGACTTCTTATTTTTCCAACATAATCTCCTCCAATAGTAACAATCCAAAGATCCTCTTCAGCACAATAAACAGTATAGTTAACCCTGTCAGTTCTGCTCCCCCTGTTCATTCAATAAATGACTGTAATAATTTTCTTTCCTTCTTTGTTGACAAGGTTACTGCTGTTAGGGCTGGTTTTACTCATTCTTCTTCCCCAATCCTTGATTGTCCCTATAGACAGGCCATTTTAAGTTATTTTATCCCAATTTCTTTTGAGGATTTGTTAGTGTTGGTGGGCTCCATGAAATCCTCCTCCTGCCCTTCAGATATCTTGCCTACCTCAATATTGAAAGAGGTAATTGGGTCAGTGGGTACAGCTCTGGTTAATATCATTAACAGTTCACTTGAATCTGGTTGTGTCCCCTTATATTTACCTCCGCCAGGCCGAAGGCCAGGAGGAGGTTATGTTTTTGCCAGCGTTTGTCTGTCTGTCTGTTTGTTTGTCTGTCTGTTTGTCTGTCTGTTGGTTAGCAAGATAACTCAAAAAGTTTTGGACGGATTTCGATGAAACTTTCAGGCCTTGTTGGAAATGGTACAAGGAAGAACTGATTAAATTTTGGGGATGATCCGGATCACCATCTGGATACAGGAATTTTTTAAAGGATTCTTTAACATTGTGAGATACGGCCATTTTCAACATGTGTGCAGGGGCAATAGAGGGCGCTGGTCGTCATGTCTGATGAACACAAACTCCGCCTTCTTCAAAGTTTTAGGCACAAAAGCACGCGGAAAACTATGGTGGGCAGGGCTCGCCACAGTGCCTGTGTTTGCGCTACGCTGCAAAAGCTGACACGGGCAGCTGTCTGGCGCCGGATTATTTGGCAGAAATTCCCCGGCCAGCCATAGGGGCTGCGCAAAAACCAGCTCTCTGCCGGGGAGGCTTCCCAAATCCTCTTTTTTCCGCGGAGCGCAAACCCAATAAAACCCACGGCAACCATTATCGCACCTTCTTTTGTCCTGCGGCTCCAGAACAGAGAGGAATCCCGGCGCCAGTAATGCTGCGCCTGATATGTGTGACTCTAATGCTAAAAGTGACTGCATCAGGGATTTTCCACCTGAAGTCGCACTTTGCTACACAGGGCCACAAAAACTGTGTAGCCAAATTCAATGGATGGATGAACATTTTCAGCCAGTGACAGAACCGACGCCTTCCAAATCCAATGCATCACTAGCAGAAGTGATGTTTTGTCATTTTGTGGCAGAGCACAATCTACCCCCATTGGTGGCAGATCACTTCAGTGATTTGGTGCCAACATTGTTTCCTGACAGCAAGAGCACTCAATTTTTTTGTGCTACTTGGCTTATTATTTTCACATTACCAAAAAGTTATGGCTCAAGATTGTGTCCATATAAGTGTACATTTGAATAAATATGTTTGAAATACTTCATGTTGCAGTTGCTGTTTGCTTAGTTTTTGTTTTTGTTTGTTTTTGCTTCAGTTTTCTTTCATCTGCCGATAAATACAGTTTTTAAGTACTCAGTACAGGTGTGAAAGCCCCCCCCCCAATAAGGGAGGCATGAGGTCAGTACAGGTGTGAAATCCCCCCCAATAAGGGAGGCATGAGGTATGCCTTGACAGGTCGCAGCCTGACACTTTGCAGATGGAGGACATGGACACAACAGCAACACTTCAGTTTATTACCTCCGCCAAGGAGGTAATGCTTTTACTACTGAACCACTAATCCTATCATTGTGAATCCAATTCCTAGTCATATGTTTTCATGGTAAAGGAATCTGAAAACGTACACACAAACACTGTATGGGGGGGAACTGTGGCGCTTGGCGGAGGTCTGCGCTCTCCGAGTGCTTTTCTAGTTTTAACATGCAGTTGTGCAGCCACTTCAAAAAAAAAAAACAAACCTAACCTTGATCCATCTGGTTTTAAAAACTTCAGGCCAATTTCTAAGCTTCCTTTTGTTTCTAAGCTTTCAGAAAAAGTTGTAGCCAAGCAGCTCACTGACTTTCTGATTGAACACAATATTTTTGACAAATTTCAGTCAGGTTTTCGTCAGAAACGCTCAACAGAGACCGCTTTTCTCAGGGTGTCGAATGATATTTTAATGTCATCAGACTCTGGCAAATGCTCTGTTATAGTGTTATTAGATCTTACTGCGGCATTTGATACTATTGATCATGATATTTTGTTACAAAGGCTTAGAGATTGGGTAGGGATTTCTGGAAAAATCTTTTTTTTTTTTTTTTTTTTGTTACTTATTTGTACCCGTAGGTAGATTTGGTTTGCAGTCTGGTGACAAGCCACCGGCTGCCGGTCGCTGCGTGCGCGAGCGCCCTAAACCTACATGTTTTTGGTATGCGGGAGGAAACCGGAGAAATCCCGGAGTAAACCCACGCAACATGGGGAGAACATGCAAACTCCACACAGCTCACTGTTGGTCGGGGGCTGGGATCGAACCCACGATCTCATGATCCCCGCGATCCCCCGGCCAAGGGTAAAACTGTGCTGCCACAGTGCTAAACCACTGCGCCACCGTGCAGCCCTTGGAATGGTTTCACTCCTACCTTTCTGGTAGGAGTTTTTCCTGGGCTGTTGGCTGTAACTCATCTGACTCTGCTCCTTTAACCTGTGGGGTGCCTCAGGGTTCTATTCTGGGTCCACTTTTATTTGCCCTGTACATGCTGCCACTTGGTTCTATCATCAGCAAATTCAAAGGTGTGTCTTATCACTGCTACGCTGATGATTTACAGCTGTTTTTTTCCTTTTAAACCTGACCATGTTGACAATTTAAAAAGTATTCATGATTGTCTGTCTGCAATTAAAGACTGGATGTCTAGTAACTTTTTGCAACTTAATGCTGAGAAAACTGAAGTCCTTATTGTAGCACCTGATAATCTAATTCCTAAGATGGTTAATAGCATTGGTTCATTAAGCGCTAATGTACAGTCTAATCTAAAAATCTTGGTGTCATTTTTGACCAGTCGATGAGTTTTGATCAGCATGTCAAATCTCTGACCCGGAGTTGCTTTTTCCACCGCAGAAATATCTCCAAAATTAGGTCACTGGTTACCTACAGTCAGTTAGAAACTATTATTCATGCCTTTGTTTCTTCATGTTTGGACTACTGTAATGCTCTCTTTACATGCCTCAGTAAATCCTCTTTACACCGCCTACAGTTAGTCCAGAACTCTGCTGCTAGACTACTGACTAGGTCCAGAAGGTTCTGTCATATCACTCCCGTTTTGGCCTCCTTGCATTGGCTTCCTGTAAATTATAGAGTTGATTTTAAAGTTCTTGTCATTACTTACAAAGCCATTCCTGATAAGGCACCTTCTTATATTAGTAACCTGCTCCACCTATACCATCCCAGCAGGTCTCTCAGGTCTTTTAATAAGAACCTACTGGTAGTCCCAAGCACTAGGCTCAGAACCAAAAGTGATAGAACCTTTGTGTTAGGACCCGAGCGCTAATATTATTCGCGCTTGGGCCATTCATCATTCCTGTCAGGCTTTGACAGCGGCGTTATTATTCCGGCTCTCCGAGCTCTTATTGTGACAGCGCTCGGGGAAGCTTCCGCTCAGCTGTCAAGGCCTGAACAGCTGTTCTGCATTTGCAGTCGTTAGCGGCCGGCTTCTTAAACCGGCGCCAGTGGCAGCATCCTTGCAGCAGTATCTTCGTGTATTACGTCGAGTGTTCGTTGTGTGCATCGTCGTAATTGTGGATCGTCTAACATGCTATCCTGTGGACCCGTAAGTGAGCTTTGTTAGCCTTATGCCTCCCAGTATGTATGTTATATTATTGTTTCACCGTTAATAAAGACTGCAACGCAACTCTCTGGTGACAGTGTGGCGTCTTATGGTGGCTCGCGAGGGCCACCGCATGACAATATACTGCTGCCAAAACGGCATTTAACGGTGACGCCAACCTGAGATGCCTTTCACCAGTAAGTTTGTGTTTAAGTAGATTTTGCTCTTTCCCTGTCTGGGTACGCTGTGCTGTGGACACAATACCGTCACGGAGGGGCCGTGCCCGGGGTCCGAGCCACGAGTTGGTGGACGTCCTGGAGTACGTGGACGAGGCACTCATCTCCACTTCCCTCCTGGACTACGACCGCAGCATACTCTGGTACCTGGACTGCGCTGAGGACTCGCTCAATCATCTTTCTCCCCACTACGCCGACCACCCAGAAGTCGCCG
This sequence comes from Pholidichthys leucotaenia, assembly GCA_020510985.1. Lineage (NCBI taxonomy): Eukaryota > Metazoa > Chordata > Actinopteri > Cichliformes > Pholidichthyidae > Pholidichthys > Pholidichthys leucotaenia. Next base: position 198,008,769 of record CM035848.1, read on the forward strand.
CGAGGAGGGATGACATCGCCGCGCAACACAAAATACTCCGTATGGTGGAGGAGGACTACAACGTGAAGCAGGGAAGGAGGTGTTCCCGCTCCTCACTATTGGATCCCGTTCCTGTCCTCGATCCACTCCAGGAGTTCGCACCATCTGGGGGCCGTCGTAGACATCGTCGCCGCAGCCAAGGGCATCCCCAGCAAGCTCCTGTTCCGGATCCAGTTCCAGGCCGCCGGAATGACCCAATCAACCAGCCAGCTGTCTCTTCGGTGTCTCGCCAGGAGGGAATCCCCGCAGCCTGTCTTCCTGGGCCATCTTCCCCTGCTGTCCAGTCAGCACGCCGTGCCCGGCCCGTTTCAGCTGTCGTCTCCTCGTCCTCGATGCCTTCTCCAGCTGCTGTGTGTGACAGAGTCCTGCTTCAGCGAGCCCCGTCCATGGGTCCTTGAGAGCGGCCCCCCTTTGTCCTTCCAGGGGGCCCTCTGTTACCATCCAGTGGGCGAAGGAAGGAGGAATGCCCTCTACAGCTGGCACCATCCTCCCACAGGGAACAGGCAAGTTCAAGTTCACTCCTCTACTTATAATTGTGATCTGTCTTGTCTGACTCCTGGGGTTGGAGTTCGGGGTTTGCAGCCCCCCGAGCTCCCACCACCAGCTGTAGTCATCTGTACTGAACCTGCTGCCTCTGTGTCTTCCTCCACTGAGTGGTCCTCGGCATTAGGCCTACGTCGTTGGATGAGGAGGAGGCCTGCGGCTCTGGGAATAATTCCGGTCCTGCAGCCACATCATGGGCAGAGGAGAAGAGCGGACTGCGGTGTGGAGCCTGAGCCGACGAGGAAGCGTCCCCGGGTCTCTACGGAGGAGCAGCCCGAGCCAGCGGGTCGAGGGTCCCCTGCTGCCATGCCGTGCGGGTTATCGGCGTGGACATCAGTGCGAGAGGATCCGGCTGCAGAAACCATCATGCCGGCTGCGGAGCCCGACGAAGCTGAGTGGGAGCCCGATGATGAGCTTCTACCCGAACCTGGATCGACGGGGTCCTGGACGGCTCCAGAGCCTGAGTGCAGGCAAGTGCTCTTCTTTGTTTTCCTTTGTGGTGTGTTAGAGCATTTTTGCCTGCCTCGCGGGGAAGCGAGCGAGGGGCAGCCGTCTGCTGCGGCCGAACTCGTCTCGCTGGGCTCTGGCGCTGCCGGGGATACTGATCCTGGTCCTCTCTGTTCCTCTGAGCCTCTTCACAGTGTCACCGGCTTGGAATCTGTCGAGGTCGCGGTCCCAAGTTCGGGGGTGGAGGTCATCGCCAATGCGGTGCTGACCCAGTCGGGGTCCGATGAGGCCCAGTCGGGGTCCGACGCGGGGGCAGCTATGACCCGATCGGGGTCTAACGAGGTCCAGTGGGGGCCCGACGCAGGTGCTGCTGTGACCCAATCGGGGTCCGACGCGGGGGCAGCTGTGACCCAATCGGGGTCCGACGAGGCCCAGTGGGGGTCCGACGCGGGTGCAGCGGTGACCCAATCGGGGTCCGACGCGGGTGCAGCTGTGACCCAATCGGGGTCCGACGAGGCCCAGTGGGGGCCCCACGCGGGTGCAGCTGTGACCCAATCGGGGTCTGACGCAGGCGGAGCTTCAACAGCCGCATCGGTGTGGATCAAGGTCGGTGGAGGAGCTGCAGACCCTTCGCCACCTGACGTGATGTGGGCTCATCACTACGACTATTCCCCTCTCAGGAGCCACCAGCTGGGGTTGTCAGCGCTGGGGGCCGTTGGAGGTTTTCTTCTTGCAGGTTCCCATGTAGTTTCTCCATCGGGGAGGCCACCGCACGCTGTTCCTCCACGGTTCTGGTGGCTGAGGGATGCGGGTCGGCCACCCAAGGAGCTGTTTTGCCTGTTCGGCGCCTTGGGTCGGCCACCCGATGAACTGTGTTTGTTACTGGGTGGCCTGGTTCGGCCGCCGGAGGTTTTGACTCTCGGGGCCCGGGACTGGGGCAGGCCGCCCGACCACGTACTGTTCCCTGTGACCACCTGTCAGCCATCGGACGCAGGGAGGTCGCCGGAACTGTGGACTGGGGCATTTGGTCTTCGCCTGCCATCATCTGTTTGGACTGTATGGTGTGAAGGTCATCGGGGGCAATAAATTGACTCTTTTGATCATGTTCACAAATTTAGTGATAAAATTCTAAGGGACTCCCCATAAGTTGTAATTTTTTTTTGATTTAAGACACTCTAGCGAGTAATTTGAAACTGTTTTGTATATTAGTGATTGTGATTTGGTCCTCATGTGAGAGGCATGTCTGTGTTGGCAATTTATGTTTGATTTTTTTTTTCTTTTGGGGTACAATTGGGTGACTGTTAAATGACGGCTTTGTATTTAGGACTATTTCGAAGGTCAATGTGCATTTCCTGAGTTAAAATGTAATACTTCCTACATTTCTCTTCACTGGGCTTTTGGAAAGATGATGCTCCTTTTTGTCTTTGAACCACGTATGGATCGTTATTGTAGTTTTATGCACTGTTCAGGCGCTGCTTGACTTCAGTAGCTCCATGCGTGTGTTTGGGATAGCGAGCCTTTTTTTTTTGTTTTCCTTCCCCGGTCAAAGGGACTGTAGTATGTGACCATGGTGGGTTTTTTTTTTGTTTTTTTTTTTGTTTTTCCCTGTACTTCAGTAGCCACATGCATATGTTTGGGTGCCCTGTGTGTTTGTAAATCATGCATGCCCTGTAAATAAGTGCCCTGGTTGTTCCATTGTGTTCTGTATTGAAATGGGATGGGTATGTCTGGGGATGTGTGGGGTCTAGGTGTTTCTGGGTGCTCTGGAGCTCGCCCGTGAGGGGGAGGTACTGTTACGACCCGAGCGCTAATATTATTCGCGCTTGGGCCATTCATCATTCCTGTCAGGCTTTGACAGTGGCGTTATTATTCCGGCTTTCCGAGCTCTTATTGTAACAGCGCTCGGGGAAGCTTCCGCTCAGCTGTCAAGGCCTGAACAGCTGTTCTACATTTGCAGTCGTTAGCGGCCGGCTTCTTAAACCGGCGCCAGCGGCAGCATCCTTGCAGCAGTATCGTTGTGTATTACGTCGAGTGTTCGTTGTGTGCATCGTCGTAATTGTGGATCGTCTAACATGCTATCCCGTGGACCCGTAAGTGAGGTTTGTTAGCCTTATGCCTCCCAGTATGTTTGTTATATTATTGTTTCACCGTTAATAAAGACTGCAACAAAACTCTCTGGTGACGGTGTGGCATCTTATGGTGGCTCGCGAGGGCCACTGCATGACACTTTGCTGCTGTTGCTCCCAGACTTTGGAACTCTTTACCATTTGAACTTAGATCTGCACTTTCCATTGATGTTTTTAAGAAGCAACTAAAGACCCACCTTTTTAGCCTGGCTTTTTATTAACTATGTGTTGACTGTATTTTTTTGCTGTTTACTTTGTTCTTTTACTGTTTTATGTGCCTGTATTTTTATTTGCTTTGTTATTGTATTTTACTGTTTTTTTTTGTTTCTTATCATGTTCAGCACTTTGTGACTTTGTTTGTGAAAAGTGCTCTATAAATAAACTTATTATTATTACCTGCTAACTCCAGGTCTTTCTGGAGCTCTCCACAAGTGGTCTTTGGCTCTTGGATAACTCTTCTGATAATTCTTTTGACTCCTCTGTCAGAAATCTTGCAAAGAGCTCCTGGTTGTGGCTGGTTTATGGTAAAATGATTCAAGATTCAAATATTCATATTTGTCAATACTTCTGTACGTACAGTACATACAGGAGAATTGACATGCCCTTTCTCTCTCTTAGTGGTGTGCGCAATATATAAGAAAAGAAGGAAGAAGGATAAAAAACAACAGCAGTCTATGTACAGTAATGCTACCCGTAGTGCAAATAAAGATAAAAGATAAAACCCAGCAATCCTATGTACAGCAAAAAAGTAGAGCCGTAATACCCATAATTGCAAGGTCAGTGCGGTAGTGTAGGTGCAGACAAATTGGACTGCACATGATCATTATTGCAATAACAGACAGCAGCAGGTATGGCATTTTTGAAAATGGTTGCAGTAAGGTGCAGAGACATGCAGCAGCAGGTGTATTACAGTTGGTGTGACAAGTCTTTCTGTGCAAACAGCTGAGGTAGTTATTGTGTGGGTGAGAGTGTTACGGCCCAGGGGTGGGGTGGGGGTGGGGGCAAGTGGGCAGAGTTCAGGGTCCTGATGGCCTGGTGAACAAAGCTGTTTAGTAGTCTTGTGGCACGGGCTCGGAGGTTCTGGTACCTTCTCCCCAAGGGCAGGGGGCTGAAGAGGAAGTGGGAGGTGTGGGAGGTGTTGTCTGCAATGTTGATGGCTCTGCGGGTGAGGCGGGTGTGATAGATGTCCGAGAGGGAGGGCAGAGGGGCACTGATGACGTTGCTGAGTGCTTTCACTGTGCATTGTGGAGTCTTCCGGCAGGAAGCGGTGTAGCTTCCATACCACATAGTGATGCAGCTGGTGAGGATGCTCTCATTAGTGCCCTGGTAGAATTGAGCATATGATGGGGGGTGGGACTTGTGCTCTCCTCAGTTTGCAGAAGAAATGGAGACGTGTTTGAGCCTTCTTGGCCAGTGATGTGGTATTGTTAGACTAGGAGAGGTCCTTGGAGATGTGCACCCCCAGGAACTTGGTGCTGCTGACCCTCTCCACAGCTGCTCCATCGATGATCAGAGGGGGATGCTATGTGTGTCCTTTCCTGAAGTCGACCACAATCTCCTTGGCTTTTCCCACGTTCAGGAAGAGATTGTTGTCTTTACATCACTGGACCGGTTGGCTCACCTCATTTCTGTAGTTGTCCTCTTCTTTGTTGGTGATGAGGCCCACCACCCCCATGTCGTCCGCAAACTTGATGATGTGGTTGGTGCTGTAGGCTGGACACAGTCATGGGTTAGCAGGGTGAAGAGCAACAGCCTGAGCGTGCACCCTTGTGGGGCCCCTGTGCTCAATATGATGGTCTTGGAGGTGTTGCTGCCAACCCTCACGTTCTGTGGCCTTCCTGTGAGAAAGTCCAGCACCCAGTTACAGAGAGAGGTATTGAGTCCCAAGTGTCTGAGTTTTTGTATTAGGTGCTGGGGAATGACTGTTTTGAATGCTGAACTAAAGTCCAAGAACAGCTTTCACACATAGGAGTTCTTTGAATCCAGGTGAGTGAGGGCTGGATGGAGAGCAGCAGCGATGGCATCTTCTGTGGATCTGTTTGACCTGTATGCGAACTGAGATGGGTCATGAGAGGGAGGGAGGGTGGACTTGATGTTCTGCATGATCAGCTGCTGAAGCACTTTATTATGATGGAGGTCAGTGCTACTGGCTGGTAATCGTTGTAGCTGGATAGGACAGGCTTCTTTGGGACTGGTATTATGGTAGCAGTTTTGAAACGCGTAGGGACAACAGCTTGAGTCAGGGAGATGTTGAAGATGTTGGTCAGGACTAGGGATGGGCATTCGGTGAAATTTTCTTCACCGATCGTCGGGAGAATTAATGATTAATAATCGGTTAATCATTAACATTTTTAGGTACGTAACAAGGCAGGTAGACTACATTATAACGTCAGGTGCACGGAGAGCCCTCTCTCTGTTCTCGTGTTGGCTCGGCTCGGGAATCTCGCAAGCTGATTGGCCGAGACGTTTCACCCCGCAAGCTGATTGGCCGAGACGTTTTACCCACCTTGTCTCCCTGCCGAGCGGCCACCCAACAAACGAAGACCGCATTCATTGCTCTATCGCTCGTGTTACTTAGTCTAGCCGCGCAGAACTTTTTGCTGTTCTCTTGTGCCATTTTGTGCGAAATAGTCTTCCCGTCGAGCTACTACGCCGCCTCCTGCAGCTTCCCTCGACGTGTGTACACCGAATCTTCATGACCTTCTCAATAAAGTTTCTGAAAAAAAAAAAGAATCTTCACGACCGCCATTACTCAGCGCGCAACCACTGTTGGCGGTTTCTTTGCGTAATAAGGGTGTTCCATGGACCCTGTCGATGAGGTATATTTGTATGCTGCATTGCAGTGATTGCAGTACACCTGGTCATTTTTTAAATTGAAATGGTCCCACGCAACACTTCGCCGTAACCGCTTAATGATTTGGCGATTGCCCTACGGAAGCCCGCGTGTATCAACTGAGGCACGCCAGGGTACGGCGATGGTGTAATGTTGCCCCCTGGTGCCCAAATTTTGCCATTGCATTGTTTGAGGACGGCCGTACACTAGGCCTCGGATTGTTTAAAAAAAAAAAAACGGTTTGTCGACGAAAATGAACTTCCTCGGTGAAATTCTTAATGATCAATTATCGGTTAATCGGTAAATTATGCCCATCCCTAGTCAGGACATTCTTGAGCTCCTCCGCACAGTCCTTCAGAATGCGGCTTGGTATGTTGTCTGGTCCAGCTGCCTTGTGTGGGTTGATCCTGGAGAGGGTCCTCTTCACGCTAGCCGGATCCAGGGTTATAGACTGCTCATCTGGAGGAGGAGTAACCTTCTGTGCTGATATGCTGTTTTGAAGTCTTCCCACTTATTGGTAGCTTTATTCTTCATATAATCAATTCTTCATTAACTTTAGGCCATGTACCGCAGGCTTTTAAAACGGCTGTAATTAAACCCTTACTCAAAAAGCCAACGCTAGATCCAGGAGCTTTAGCTAACTATAGACCAATCTCTAATCTCCCTTTCATTTCAAAAATCTTAGAAAGAGTTGTTGCTTCGCAATTATTTGACCACCTGCAGGGAAATGGTTTACTTGAAGAGTTTCAGTCTGGGTTTAGAATCCATCATAGTACTGAAACAGCCTTAGCGAAGGTCACTAAAGACCTCCTCATTGCATCTGATAATGGACTAGTTTCTGTACTTGTCCTTTTAGACCTTAGTGCAGCTTTTGATACTATCGATCATAATATTCTACTTGATAGATTAGAACACTATGTTGGACTTAATGGAACTTCGTTGCAATGGTTTAGATCTTATTTATCTGATAGGTTCCAGTTTGTTCATGTAAATAATGAGTTTTCTTTCAACTCAAAGCTTAGTCATGGAGTTCCACAGGGATCTGTGCTAGGCCCTACTCTTTTTAGTTTATATATGCTTCCGTTAGGCAACATTATTAGAAAGCACTGTATACATTTTCATTGTTATGCAGATGACACACAATTATACCTGTCAATGAAGCCAGATGATAGTAATCAATTAGCCAAGTTAGAAGCCTGTCTTAAGGAAATCAATGCTTGGATGACTTGTAATTTCCTGCTATTAAATTCAGATAAGACTGAAGTCATTCTTGTTGGTCCAAAAAACCTTAGAAATTCCTTTCCAAATCAAACTTTCAGTTTGGATGCAGTTACTCTTTCTCTTAATAGCTCTGTGAGGAACCTTGGAGTTATTTTTGATCAGGATTTGTCCTTCAATTCACATATTAAATTTGTTTCTAAGACTGCCTTCTATCATTTGCGTAATATTGCCAAGATTAGGAGCATCTTGTCTCAGAGTGATGCTGAGAAACTGATCCACGCTTTTGTTAGCTAGAGATTAGATTATTGTAATTCTTTATTATCAGGCTGTCCTAAAACATCTTTAAAAAGTCTTCAGCTGATCCAAAATGCTGCAGCAAGAGTTTTAACAGGTACTAGAAAGAGAGATCATATCTCTCCGGTTCTGGCCTCCCTTCATTGGCTTCCCATAGAGTTTAGAATTAAGTTTAAAATCCTTCTTCTTACTTACAAAGCTCTAAACAATCAGGCTCCTTTTTATTTAAAAGATCTGATACTACCGTATTATCCTAACAGAGCACTACGCTCCCAAAATGCAGGATTACTTGTAATACCTAGAATCTCCAAAAGTACAATGGGAGGCAGAGCCTTCAGTTATCAAGCTCCTCTCCTGTGGACTCAGCTGCCAATCTGGATTCGGGAGTCAGACTCGATCTCTGTTTTTAAGAATAGGGCTAAAACCTACCTTTTTGATATAGCCTACAATTAGGGAGGGATCATGTGTTTCTGAACCCTCCCTTAGTTATGCTGCTAATAGGTTTAGTCAGCCGGGGGACCTCCAGTAATGCACTGGGCCTCACTCCTTTCCTCACTCTCTATGAAATATTTTTTTTTGCTGGTCATTAACATCTGTTTGTTCTCTCCCATAGATTGAGTCCCCATCGTGCTGTTTGCTCTCTACATGTCTGTTCTTTTCTTCTTCTCTATCCCCTCACCCCCCAGCCAGTCACAGCAGATGACTGCCCCTCCCTGAGCCTGGTTCTGCTGGAGGTTTTTTTCCTGTTAAAAGGGAGTTTTTCCTCTCCACCGTCGCCAAGTGCTTGCTCACAGGGGATCGCCTGATTGCTGGGGTCTTTCTGCAACTGTGGGGGTTCCCCCCTACAGTTGATAGTGCTATGAGATGACTGTTGTTGTGAAATGGCGCTATATAAATAAAGTTGAATTGAATTGAATTGAATTTTGTGCTTCAAAGCAGCCAAAGAAGTCATTTAGGTTGTTAAGCAGTGTGATGTCATTCGCACAGGTCTGAGGTGGAGGTTTGTAGTTGGGGAGGATCTGTATGCCATGCCAGAGATCTTTGGTGCTGCTGAAGTAGTCAGATATTTTTTTGTTGTACTGCTGTTTTGCTTTCTTGATGCCATGGGACAAGTTGGCCTTAGCTGTTGTTAGTGCTGTAGAGTCACTGGCCCTGAAGGCTGCGTCCCAAGCCCTCAGGAGTCTGTGAACCTCTGCTGTCATCCCACACCTAGAGATAGGCCCACACCTAGAGATGAGATTCAGCAGGGTTTATTAATAGAAGGCACAGCTCAAGGCTGGATAATCACTGATAGATTTACAGAATAACATAAACCGGACAAAATGTGGGTAAGGAACACAACAGATGTTTTATGACGTGACAGCGAACTGAAAACTGAGTGGAACATATATACACAGACACTGATGACAAACGGCTGAAGTTAATTAAGAGGGGAAGAGATGGTGGGAGGGAAACACAATCAGGAGCAGCCATAAGGAATTAACAGAACCAATAATGATGGGCAGAATAAACAGAGCGCTGTCGCAATCTTTTCACCACACAAGCACCAGCAATTCAACCCTTTACGAGTAAATTTGTTTTGTGCAGGTGTTCTGAAAAATCTTACCAAATTTTTCCATCCAAATTCTCTCCACAGTAGGGATGAGGTACTTTTCCCACTGTTGTTTGTTTAGTTTTTCCCGTATTTCCAATTGTAAAGTGAAATTCCCCTCTTTTTCCCATTTCTCTTTTCTAGGGGTACCATCATTTTTGTCCAGGCCTGTTTCATGAGTTTGTTTTTTAAAATAATTCTGTTGAACCACAATTCAAAAGCATTGTCTGATTTTCATTGGTTAATTTTCATAGAATTTTTATTTATTACCACTTTTGTCAGATTCAAGTGATTTCTGTGACCATTGTGGGTTTTTCTTTCATTAACAGAGTGGGTACCAACAATTTTGTCCACGGCTGTATGATGTTGTCTCCTTTTAAATCTTGAAGACCATTTTATATTTTAGAAATGTATCTGATCCCTGGGATCCCTTTATATGCCATAAAGAAGACCTTCAGAACACCTGACTGGGCCCTTTCCAAATCCTCCTTTTTAAGTATTTTGTTTATGTGGTGTCTAAGCTGAAAGAACCTGTAAAGGTCTTGATTTATGCTTGGGCAGTACGGTGGTGCAGTGGTTAGCACTGCTGCAATACAGCAACTCACCCTTGGCCATGGGATCCCTGGTTCAATCCCAGCCCCTGACCAACAGTGATCTGTGTGGAGTTTGCATGTTCTTCCCGTATCTGCGTGGGTTTACTCCGGGATTTCTCCGGTTTCCTCCCACAGGCCAAAAAAACATGCAGGTTAGGTTAATTGGAGACTCTAAAGTGTTCTAATGTGTGTGTGAATGGTTAAGGGATAGTGCCGTACCGTGGCTGCTTCATCCATCCAGGTGGATGCCCTCAATTTCCCCTCTGAGGGTCAATAAAGTATCAAAAATTTATTAGACTTTGTTTTTTCAAATCTTCAAAACTTTTTAAAGTTTGCCCTTTAAAAAAATTGTAGTATTTTATCAGTCCGTTCTCTTTCCACTTTTTAAATCTAGTGTCTGTTTTATTAGGAGTAAAATCCTGATCATAGGAAATCCATTGCAATAATCGATAGAGTTCTTTAGTTTGATTCTCTCTGACTATCTTAAACCAAATTTTTAACGGGGTCTCTATCCACAGGTTAGTGTTATTCAAATGTTTAGGTAAGGCATTATTCCCTATTATCGCCTGTAGGAGAATGTGACTTGTTATTTGGCATTCTATCTCCTTCCATTGTGCAGTGTAGAATGGGTTACATATCTCTACTAAAGTTTTAATTTGCGCGGCTGTAAAACAGTCCCTGATATTTGGCAGCGCAAGCCCACCTTTGTCTTTGTTTAGCTGTAGGGTTCTATACCTGATTCTTGGTCTCTCGCCCTGCCATATGAATCTTGAGATCCTTCTGTCCAGTTCTTGCCATGTTTTTTTTGGGAGGTTCTACTGGTATTGTTTGGAAAAGGTATAGAAGACGTGGAAGTATATTCATTTTGACTTCTTCAATTCTTTGTGCAGTACCCAAGAATGGTATTGTATTCCATCTTGCTAGATCAGATTTTATTTTTGCGATCAGTGGATCATAGTTTAGTGTTATAATTTTGTTGAGTTGTTTTGGGATATTGACCCTCAGATATTTCATAGATTCCATCTCCCAGTTAGTTTTGAATTTGCTTAGTAAATATTGATTTGGGTTATAGTTGAATGTTAAAATTTGGGTTTTATGCATGTTCAATTTGTACCCTGATAACTCTCCATACTCTGAAAAAACTGAGATTAATTCTGGAAAAGAGGTGTCCGGCTGCCCCAGGTATACTAAAATGTCATCAGCGAAGAGTGCTATTTTATGTTCCTTCTGACCAAGTGTAATATCTTGAATTTTTTGATTCTGTCTTATCCATTGGCTCAGAGGTTCTATGAAGATTGCAAAGAGCAGTGGAGACAAGGGGCACCCCTGACAACATCCTCTCTCCAGTTCAAAAGATGATGATAATTTACCGTTAATTCTTATTTTAGCTGTTGTTTTTTTATATAATGCCTGGATAGTTGTAATGAAGTTGTTATGAAAATTGAAACTGGACAAGATTCTATATAGGAAAGACCAGTCAACCGAATTGAATGCTTTTTCAGCATCTAATCCCAATATGGCTGCATTTAAATTATATTTTTTTATATGATGAATTATGTGTAAAGTGCGTCTAATGTTATCTTGTGTCTGTCTTTCTTATAAAACCTGTTTGGTCAAAATGAATTAAGTCTGTCAGTATATTTTCTAGCCTTTTGCAAGGATAGCGGTAAAAAGTTTATAGTCCTGATTTAACGTACTGATTGGTCTGTAGTTGGAGCAGTCTAATTTATCCTTTTCAGGTTTAGGTATGACTGCAATGACCCCTTCTCTCCAGGAGGGGGGGAATTTCTTTTGTGTGGAGGACATAGTTAAATGTTTTCAGGAGGAGAGGAGATAGTTGCTCTTTAAAAGTTTTGTACCACTCTACTGTATAACCATCTGCTCCTGGGGATTTGTTAGCTTTAAGTTTCATAATTGCTTTTTCTAATTCTTTAGGTTGTATTTCTGCCAATAGTTTTTTATTTTGTGACTCAGTAAGTTGGGGAAGATTTAATATACTTAGGAAGGCTTTGGATGTGTCTTTTTTGTGTTTTTTGCGGGAGTACAAGTTCTTGTAGTAATTCTCGAAGCTTTTAAGAATTTCCTGAATTCTAATTTTATTTCCTTTGATACTGGGTCTCTGATTTTGTAGATTGCTCTCTCCGTTTGTTGTTTCCTCAATTTATAGGCTAGTAATTTTGCCGATTTGCTACCTGTTTCATAATATTTTTGTTTCAGAAATGTAAGTTTCTTTTGGCTTTCTGTTGTGTAGATCTTGTTTTTTTTTATTTCCTTAATTTTGAGCAAGTCATTAGAATGAGTGTTGTCTTTGTGCTCTTTTTCTAGTTTCTTAAGTTCTGACTCTAATGTGATTAGTTTATCTTGTCTCAATTTCTTTTGGAGTGCCAGTTTTGCAATAATCTTTCCCCTTATTACAGCTTTGCATGCGTCCCACAGTATTAAAGGGGATACTTCCCCGTTATCATTTTCTTCCAAATATCTAAGAATATCTGACTCCAATTCATCTTTCAGTGGTCCATTCAGCACATTTGAATTTAACCTCCAAGAAAATGTATTATTTGTGTATTTTGGGATATTTAAGTCCATATAGATCGGACTGTGGTCAGAGAGATCCATCAGTCCTATTTTACATGTTTTTACTCTTCCAATATCTCTATTAAACATAAAAAAATAGTCAATCCTTGAATATGATGAATGTGGTGCTGAGTAAAATGTATAATCTTTAACACTGGGGTTGAATTCCCTCCACACGTCACAGATTATTGCTCTGAGTGTTTCTATCCCTGTGCTGTTGCAGTCCTGGAATTTCCCCATTGTGGGACTAATAAAGGCTTATCTTATCTTATCTTATCTTATCTTATCTTATCTTATCTTCCCATTTAATTTAGTAGCAACCTAGTTTTTCTACTTTGAGTGTTATTTTGATGTGGAGAATTACCTGATGCATCCCAGTATGGATTCAGTCTTAGACTGAAGTCTCCACCACATATCACTAAACCTTGGGCTTTAGTTATCATTAGGTCAAATACATTTTTATAAAATTTCCAGTTAGCCCCTGGAGGTGCGTATACATTCAGCAGGGTGGTATCTTCTCCCTCTAGCCGACCAAGTACCATGCTAAATCTCCCTTCTTTATCTTTGTGTTCTGAGTTTTTTTCAAATATAATTTTGGTTGAGATCAATGTCGCTACCCCCCTCCTCCTCCCTGACTTATATGAAGATGAAGAGATCAGTTTAAATCCTTGTCTATTAAGTTTAGTGTGTTCCAAGTCTGTTAGGTGGGTCTCTTGTAAAAATATTATTCCTGCTTTGTCTTTTTTCATTTTGCCTAGAATCTTGGATCTTTTAACTGGATTCAGGATCCCTTTTACATTATATGAGATTATTTTACCGGAGTGGTGGCTCAGTTGGTAGAGCATCTGCCCCACACCCGGGAGGCAGGGGTTCAAATCCGGGCCGGGTCATGCCGAAGACCATATAAAAGTGGAACTTCCTGCCGTCCAGCTTGGTGCTCAGCAGGAATGGAGGAGGGAAATTTGTGGCGGCGCCTTGCATGGCAGCGGCCCTCTGATTCTACGCTTGGGATGTGTGTGATTAACACAGTAGATAGGTAAAGCACAATCTTGTTCTACTGTACATGATTGGTTGTACAGTTGAATGACAATAAAGGGTGATTTGATTTTGGTTGAACCCTGTTTCTCCATTGTATTGTCTTATTTAGTATAATAGTATAGTGGCCCTCTCTTATGCTACTCAAAAACTGAAAGAACATTAAGAACATAAAAAACATTAAGAACATAATATATAAAACTTCAAAACATAAAACTGTCAGAAGATCTTCCTGAACTGAGGTCTTTTTAATGACCTTAGAGGAGCCTTGATGATGTGTTGGCTCTGAGGAAAATTCTTCAAACTTTGTTACGTGTTGAGGGCCCTCTCTTACCCCTGTAAGATGTCCCATGTTTTTAACGTGATTTTCAGATCCCAATCCGAACTTGTATGGATTTTTTTTTTAATTATGCCTATACCCTATGAAATTACGCGCTACCTCCCACCACCATCACAGCAAACAATCACGGTAATACAATATTTGTTAGTGTGGACAGTTCATATGGTTCATTGTCACATTTCTATTTTAACAAGTTTTTTTTTTTTAAGACTTATTTGTTTCTAATATTATGACTGTTCCATGAAATGTTTTACTACCTCATATATGCTGATTCTGCATCTCCTTTAATGTTTGTTACCTTGTAGGAGGAGGGTTGGATGTGCATATTGGCTGAAAATATTATTTCCTCCTGAAAGCGTCCAGTTTTTCCTTATAGCCCTGGCGCTGGGTTTCCCGCTGTTGGCCCGTGAATTTTGAGGGTCTCTGTGTGCACCACGTTTGAGCCTTGATTCTTTTGATCGGGTCTGCTGCGGGTTTATACACCGGTACCGGGAGCCCTCTTCTCATCATATCCCTGGTTGCTTCTTCCGCCGAGTTGTAGAGACACGTCTCTTCCCCGTAAAAAACCCTCAGCTTCACCGGGAATGGGGTTTGAAAGCACAATTTCTTCTCTCTTAGTACCTTTTTAGCTTCATTGTATTCCCGACGTTTTTTAAGGACCTCCGGGGTATAGTCATGCTCCACAAAAACCTTTCTTTCTTGGTACATAAATCCTTTTTTCTGCCAGGCCAGTCTCAAAACCTCTTCTTTTGCTCTGAAGTTGGAAAACTTCACCACCACCGATCGCGGGGAGGCTTCCGCTGACGGCCTTGGGGCAAATGAATGGTGCGCCCTTTCTATTTTCAAGTTGGTGGATTGGGGAATTTCCAACTTTTCCCTCAGTATGGTTTCCACGCATGCAACCATTGTGGTGACACCATCCTCAACTCCTTCTTTCAGACCATGAATTCTTATGTTGTCCCTTCTTAGTCTTCCTTCCAGGTTGGTTAGCTTAGGCTCCAGTCTTGTCTGTAGTTTAAGTAATTCCAGCGTGGTTTTTACCAGCCCTTTTATTCTTTCCTCTGCTTCCATGATTTGGTCCTCAGTCTGGTCCACTCTGTTGTTTGTCTTTTTTATTTTGTCTTTAAATTCACAAAATTTGGCTCCACATTCTCGGCGAAATTCTCTTAATTCTTGAAGTATCGTTTTTAAGCTAGCCGTGTTGCTAGCCTCATTTTGCTCCTCCATTTCTGAGTGGTTATTGTCTTCGAGGTCGGTTTCTCCGGCTGATGCATGTCTTGGTCTGGTAAATGTCGATCTCTTCTGTTTTCCTTTAGGCATAATAACTTTATCTTTTGATTTTCACTCTTCCACAAATCCGTTAAATCTGATTTTTATGGTATTTTCATGGATGGGATCTGGGAGCTTCAGCATTAAGCGGCTACCACCATGGTGTCCAGACCCAGCACACGTGATTTTATTATATTTTTTCCACCGAAAGTAAAATCCTCCCCTATGAATTTTGAAGCCAAGTGTTGAGTTTTCTCCAAATGGAACGACTTTATGTTAAAAATAGTTATATATATACACTACCGTTCAAAAGTTTGGGGTCACCTTAGACAATTTTCTGTTTTCCATGAAAAGTCCCACTTTTATTTACCACCATGAGTTGTAAAATGAATAGAAAATATAGTCAAGACATTGACAAGGTTAGAAATAATGATTTGTATTTGAAATAATAATTTTTTCCTTCAAACTTTGCTTTCGTCAAAGAATCCTCCATTTGCAGCAATTACAGCATTGCAGACCTAACATGATTGCACAAGGGTTTTCTAATCATCCATTAGCCTTCTGATGCAATGAGCAAACACATTGTACCATTAGAACACTGGAGTGATAGTTGCTGGAAATGGGCCTCTATACACCTATGTAGATATTGCACCAAAAACCAGACATTTGCAGCTAGAATAGTCATTTACCACATTAGCAATGTATAGAGTGTATTTCTGATTAGTTTAAAGTTATCTTCATTGAAAAAAAGTGCTTTTCTTTCAAAAATAAGGAAATTTCTAAGTGACCCCAAACTTTTTAACGGTAGTGTGTATATATATATATATATATATAGGTGATTCTTCAATTAGGGGCGCTTTTGATGTTTAGAATTTGGAAAAAAAAAAGTTCTTTAATCTCTATTTTTTTCTGTTTCAAAAGGTTTAGCAATTGGTCTGGAACACAAATCTGAGTGTAGATTTGATGTTACTTCATGATAATTTTGATATTATGATGCTTTTTTCAAATTTGCCACGGCAAAATGTCATTACCATCACAAAAACAAAACACTGATTTTAATACAAAATGATTTGACAAGCAAAGGTTTTACAATCATTCCAGTAAGTACAAAACATGCTCTTTAAGAATCATGTTCTAAATATTTGTAAGTACATTTAAAATACATTTTAACAACATCTTCTCTCTGACTTGTTAATATATTGCCTTTTCTGAACAATGAAATATTGCGTACTAATCAGAATATTTGAATTGCAATGTATATTTTTTCATAAAATGCAAATTTAGACTTTTAAACATTACCACAATGATTGTGGTAAGACCCAAGTTAACAATAAAGCAACATTTTCTATCAAAAAATGTATTGTGATGGTAATGACAACATGTTTTGGTAATGACATAAAAATTAACACTGGTGTTTTTTTGTTTTTTTTAACAACAAAGACAAAGAAAATACTACTTTTTAAAAACACCACCTTTTGTACACTTAACCTTCCATTAAAATTAATACTTGGTAAACTAACACAGCATTGCTTATGTAATAATATGCTCTTCTGGCCGGCTGGCTCGTTTCTGACATAAAAAAGGATCAAAGAAGAGAACTGGCATGCTCAGCTCAAATGTCCCATATGATGAGTGCCAATCTAAAAATGGTAAAATAGAAAATAAAGTTTTCAGCACTCTGAAATAAGTATGTAGCATTTTAATTCATGCACAGCAACAGTGGTGTGACCCATATTACACAACAGTCAGGGACCTGCTGGTGATTATCAACCAGCTTATACAAATCATTGGAACAATGTCATAAATAAAATACAAATACTAGTAAGAAATACAGTATAGTAAGAAAAATAGTATTTAAGTCATTAAAAAACATATATCACATTCTGTAACAACCACAAAAGTAACTAATTGATTTTACACACTAGCAATAAGAAAATGCACTTAACAATATAAAAACTCATCATGTGCAGAACCTCAATAGCAGAATTAAAGTGTCTGCCTTTATTTTTAACACTTTTTTTAATCAACAGCATTCAAGTATCACTTTGTAAAAAGCTATTTTGACAGTTTAGAGTGTGCTACCAACATAAACCTTAGACACAAGTTTGTTTCATTCCCTGAGAGAGCACAACATCTTCCACACATTCTCTGGTAGCCTCATGTGCCTTTTTGTGACTGGCTGGGGCTCTGGGACTAGACCAAGCAGATCACATGGCTGATACCACAGAACATCCTCTTTCATAGGCCAAAAGAAACGGTTCTTGCCAATGATGTTCATTGCTTTCTCAAGGGTACAACCTTCTGCATCTACATCCTTAATAATGCCTGGATATACATCTTGGTCATATTGAACAGCACACCACTGTCCTATCAGTTGATCTGTGATCTCTGAAATGGGGACAAGTGTTGATGGCTGTGTGTCCATCTCAGGTGGCTGCAGATCCAGGGCTGATCCTTCCTGGCTTGTTGTTGGCTCATCTTGCTGAATGGCCACTGTTTGTGGGCCATAGCACTTGCACTCCTCTGGAGCTGAACAGAAACAGCTGAGTACTCGCCACTTGATGTGACCTGGATTGTTGGTGAAAATCTGTACAAAAATAAAAACAACTGGGTATTACTGAATATGCTACATTCACAGAATAAATAAAGACTAATTTAATAAATGAATATTATAATATAGTATATAAAATACTCCACCTGATGGATTTTCATTGTTCCATGAACTGTTTCCAGTTGATTTGGTAGCAAGGCATCCTTTGCTGAAATGTCTTCTTCAGTGACATGGAAGAGCTTGATCTTTGATTGCTCCTTCGACAGGACATCGAAGAGGACTTCACTTGGTAGATCTATTCCACGGGCAACAATAGCATCTGCATTTCGTTTTATTGCTGCCCCAACTCCATCTGCAGGTCCTTTGCCATACCTGGCCTCCAAAAAGTTCCAGGTCACCCTGCTGAACCCAAACCTAAATGGCATTGTGGAGAGCAAATAAAAATTCTTCTTGGATCGGTACTGGGTTGTAGGGCCATCACTTATGACATGGAGGGTTGTTGCAGAGGGGTTCTGTTCCTTCAAGTGGGAGAGCACAGGAGAGAGATGTGCCCATATAGCTGAAGGATCATGCCTCATTGATTAGGAAACTGAACACACTGACGATATACCTTTTCCTGTGTAGGCAGCGTAACAGTTGGTAACTGTTCAATTATGTATCATAGTAAAGTAGTAAATGGTAAATTAAGCTAATATATGCTAGTTATTAGGAAATAAAAACATAAATGGTCATTACCATCACAGATCGTCATTACCATCACAGTCACTTTTGTGATGGTAATGACACGCGATGGTAATGACAATTTTCACTCTTTGCAGAAAATGTTGGCTAAGTTTTAGACTTGCTAAGCTAATTGTTAGCTAGCATACAATGTACACTGAATATATCTAAATAAAGTGAAATTTTGTATTAATGAATTAAAATACTCAAATAGTAACTTGTTTGGTAATGACGCCTAATAAACATACTCTCAGATCAGGGTGTATAAAACATCAAATTACTTACATATGTGGGCATCAAAAACTCAGGCTTCTGCCTCATGTCTGGACATGTTCCTCTGGAGCATCTAATCTGCATGCAACAATTTAAGTAACTGTTTATAAAAACTTTATTGCTGTCTAAAACGTTGAGCATGATGGTAATGACAGATGTATGAGGGACAGCGATATTTAACTATAAATAAATAGTACATTGAACAAATATAAAATATATGAATTTGAAAAATATCTTTTTAAGTTGTTATGAGGAAATGCAAAGTAAAGGTTTAATGAATTTAGCACTTTTTATCGCTTTATTATAGAGGGGAAGTCAAAAAGTCTGGGTTGGGGACAAGCACAAAACAGTGAAATTCTTGCACATTTGAATTTTCAACACACTGAAAAAGTATTAAAATGTCATCATTGAGACACAGTTATTTTTTTCATAGCTACTACAACCTAAAGTAAACAAAAGCAATCATTGTTTTTTCTAAAAAACCTTTTTTTCTTGAAAATCTACCCTGGGGACAGAAAAACTCCCTTAATTGAAGAATCACCCATATATATATACTGTATATTAAAGTTATATTACTTTTTTCAGTTTTCATTTTTATAAATCTCATTGCCTACCAAAACTGAATATCTGAGCTTTTTTTTTTAAATTTCCCAGACCACCCGATTGGGCAAATTAAAAAAAAAACAAACTTGAAGCCAAAATTTCTGTAAACTAAATGATTAAATAGCGATCGCCTTATGTGGATCTATCTGTATATTACCATTCAGTGTTTTGGAGGCGACCGATGTCCATCTCAAACCCTTCACCGTCAAACCCTTCATCCTCTGAAACATGTGAGTCATCGTCGCTTCCTGAACGATATGGTTCAAATAAATAAGGTTGCAGTCCTTCGTTTGAACCAACTCGCTCTTCTTCATCACTTGGTCCTGCTTCTTCCTCAAAAACTATAGACATGTCGCTAAAATCTTCGCTGAAATCGCTCACAACTTCCTCTGCATCAGTGTACTCAGCCATGCTTGTTTACGTCTGTGGTTCACCTCACTGCGTCACAAAGTGGCGGCGGCGTTTGACCCAATTTCAACAAACAAACATTGCAACCGTCTGCATCACAATGTAATTTATGGTAGTGTATGGAAAAAAAAATTATTTAATTTTTTTGTCTACACAGAATAAAAAACACAGTAGTTCTTCTTTCTAATGATGTATTGGTTGAATTATGTCACAGACTCTTTAAAATATATGTTTAAAAGTTGTTTTTGAAAACACATAATGTAGCCAAACTATACTATTATGTTGTCTGTTATCTGCAACTGGAGAAAAAAAGTGTATCCTGCCAGCCTTATATCATCATGAAATAGTTCCTAACAGTTACTTTGCAAATTAACTTCTGTTTGTATAGAAAAGAGTTATTTAATGTTTACAATAACACTATTCAACTGCTGAACATTTATTGGCTTGACATATCCTTAGAGTTGCTAGGGGACATCATCTTGGTAAATATGCGTTTGGCAAATGCAAAAGTTTTGACACCTGCTGGCCTCTGTGGAGAGTCACTTACATTCTGAAGGGGAGGGATGGGGAATACATTTTCAGTTTGTTGCAATATGGAACCTCACCACTAGATGCCCCCAGTTTTTTACACAGTACACCTTTAAACCAAGGAAGAGCGAGCCGTTCAGTATTTCATGGAGATCCATTGGACCGCTCTCAGTCCGGCCCTTCACCCAGGGCCCGTTTGCCTTGGGTGACCCTACCAGGGGCAAGTTGCCCCTGACAACATGGCTCCTGGGATCATTCGGGCACTCAAACCCCTCCACCATGATCAGGTATGATGGTATAGAGAGGAACAGTAGGAATGTAAATGGTAAATATGTAGTTATATATTTAAAATAGTCTTTACATCAATCTGACATTTAATACCATTACTGCAGACCAATTAACACATGGCTATAACTAGAGGGCATTTAGAGAGTGCATACCTCAGCCAAGACCCCATCCCTCCCTCCCTTTGTCCTCCTCTCCGTCCCTTTGTCTATCCATATTGCCATCCATCTGTACATTGCGAGATAGGGCCTTGGCGGAGGTATGCACTCATAGATCACCTCCAACATCTGATGAGTTCATCTTTGGGCCAAGGGCCACCTCTGGTGAAAATGTCATCCAAATCCATCTAGGAGTTTTTGCGTGATCCTGCTAATAGACAGAAGCAGCAGCAAAAACAATATGACTACATTATATGACTACATTATAATAACAAGCCTGTCATAATTGTATTGACCATGCATTGGGGTTGGGCAATTCAACCTTAAATCGGCATCATGGTTTGTTGAATCTTTCAGGTTCGTTTTTTTTTCCCCCCTCCTCTCTTGTCCTTTACAGTTTACTGACAAGGTTCATAATTATTAAGCAATATTACACAATAGTGCGGTATCATATCATTGCGGTGTGCAGTAAACGAGCACAATAGAACAGGCTTATTCTGATTTCACTAACAAGTTTACTGTGTTTACATACCGTGTGAGTCACGTGGCTTGGAATGACATCCTTAGCTTCTCTGCCAGTACATGTCGCCAGAGTTACGTCCACACGCACTCCGAACCCCATCTTAAACCACACACTTTGCTTGCTTTTTCTTGGCATCTTCAGATGAAATAATGTGAATCATCACATACTATGTGGATGAAGACCACATTTGCTTTTGTTCCAAGCTGTTTTATACCTTTTCTGCAGTGTTTGGTTTCCGGGTTGCGGAGGTGCATGGCCCTATGGCATGGCCACGCATGTAACTCAGTGGACACGTCTTAAAGAGGCAGTGCATGAAAAGCGCCATATTAATATAAAAAATCATTTTCAAACAATTCCTGGATCCCAATCATGAACTGGATCACCACCAAAATTTAATCATCTGGTCCCCATCCCATTACACACTTTTCTTGAAAATTTCATCAAAAGCCGTTCATAACTTTTAGAGTAATGTTGCTAACAGACAGACAAACCAACCAACCAACACCGGCAAAAACATTACCTCCTCCCTTGGTGGAGGTAATAAATAAATGAATAAATATTCTACAAAAATCCATTCATTGGTTTTTGCATGCTTACACACCTTTTTAAGACAAGCCTTGCAGATTTTTTTTTTAAAATATTGATAATCATGACTTTAAAATCACCTTCTGGTCACACATTGTCCAGACAGCCATTTGGGGTCCACACAGTGCTGATTTGTTAAATGAAGCAAGTGTTGTAGTTTGTTTTACAAACCCTCCCTTAGTTATGCTGCTAATAGGTTTAGTCAGCCGGGGGACCTCCAGTAATGCACTGGGCCTCACTCCTTTCTTCACTCTCAATGAAATATTTTTTTTTTTTTGCTGGTCATTAACATCTGTTTGTTCTCTCCCATAGATTGAGTCCCCATCGTGCTATTTGCTCTCTACATGTCTGTTCTTTTCATCTTCTCTGTCCCCTCACCCCCCAGCCAGTCACAGCAGATGACTGCCCCTCCCTGAGCCTGGTTCTGCTGGAGGTTTCTTCCTGTTAAAAGGGAGTTTTTCCTCTCCACCGTCGCCAAGTGCTTGCTCACAGGGGATCGCCTGATTGCTGGGGTCTTTCTGCAACTGTGGGGGTTCCCCCTACAGTTGATAGTGCTATGATTTGACTGTTGTTGTGAAATGGCGCTATATAAATAAAGTTGAATTGAATTGTTTTATACAGAATTATATAGTTAATTTATTTTGAGCATCACATTTACTTTACTTTTGTAAACAGTTGGATACTAAATAACATAGGGTAAAGTGTCTTTAGAAAATCCAGTTGTTGGTGCTGTGGTGTCACTGTGACTAAAAATTTAGGAAAAATTGTAAAATTCACCACCAATAATAATGTCATCTTTACTTTTTTTCTGCTGCACCAGACATTGTTAGTTTGAATGGATATTGTGAGATGAATATTCTGCCTTGTTTCTTTATCTGCTTATAGCCAACCCCCTCCAATTCTTTGTCTCCTCCAGAGTCTTCAGGAGCTTGATATGGAGCTTATGGGGAAAAGAAGGAAGATCAATCCTGGTGTCAGCAGCTCAGCGCACATCTCTCCCAGTAACGGCAGGACAAGTGTCAGCTGGAGGAGAGGCAGCCGCCATGCCGAGACAAAAAGGGAGAAAGTGAGTGAATGAGGGGTAGGGTGAAAAAAGAGAGCCCACTGCATGGCAGCCAAGCGAGTGAGCGAGTGAGCGGCCCAGCCCAAGGGAGCGCACCTCCAGTAGACAAAAGATCAATTCTCTCCTTTTCACTCTCAGCTCCTGATAACAAGCAAAAGTTCAGCAAGCCCAGGAGCTGTCTTGCCTTTGAAATGTGCATTCTGGTGTGCTACACACGTGCAGTTGCACAGTTCCACTCTCATACAAGTGGCATAACCACACAAACAATCACATCTGCGGGTTTAAATTGAAAGGCCTTTTTATTTATAGCAATAGCAACTTGCTCACTTGTTTTCTTTTCATGAAAAGAAATTTGAAGAGAAGTCAAAGATGGAATAACAATGTCTACAACAGATTTTCATTAGGATTAATGAGCACAGAGTAGTGGTTCATGTTCTCCACATTTGTCATCTTCTGCCTTTACAACAAAATAGTGAGATGATAGAACTGGCCATAAGAGAAAACAGCACCCAGCAGGAAGCTGTTGAATTTGGTCAAAATCAAAACAAAATTTGTGACAGTGAGCCCCGCCAAGGCTATGTGGTCTGGATCGTGATTGCGGGTAACTTTGTTATTGGCAAAGGGCTACGGTCAGCCAGACACACACATCCTTTGTAAAGAGCCTCATTTTGTTTTTTCCTGCTGACACAAGTGTTATTGATAACATTCTCATTTGGGGGAGTTTATGGAATATATTGTTTCCTTCCTGTTTGCACTGGTACTCAAGTCACTGAGCGTGTATTTGTTAGCATTTTGAAGAGTTCCCCCGAAACCACATGTTTGTGGGTCAGCCCTAACATGTTCCTCATTAAAAGTAGCAACTTCTTCAGGCTTTTTATAGTCTGTTGAAATGAATGAGATCTTGTATTTGTGTAGCTCACTTGTCATTGTGCAACTTCAATTTCAGTGAAGTTGGGACGTTGTGTGAAACATAAATTAAAACAAAATACAATGATTTAAAAATCCTTTTCAACCTATATTAAATTGAATACACTACAAAGATATTTAATGTTCAAACTGATAAACTTTATTGTTTTGTTGCAAGTATTCACTCATTTTGAATTTGTTGCCTGTGGAGGAAAAGGACCATTCAGATTGCTATTGGCGAGGTTCAAAAGCCAGCGTCTGTAACTGTATGGGGGTATGTTAGTGCCCATGGCATGGGTCACTTGCACATTTGTGAAGGCACTATTAATGATTAATGGTGCATACAGGTTTTGGAACAACATATGCTGCCATCCAAGCAATGTCTTTTTCAGGGATGACCCCGCTTATCTCAGCAAGACAATGCCATGTCACATTCTGCATGACTTTGTAGTAAGAGTGCAAGTACTAGACTGGCCTGCCTGCAGTCCAGACTTGTCTCCCATTGAAAATGTGTAGTGCATTATGAAGTGCAAAATAAGACAACGGAGACCCCAGACTGTTGAGCAACTGAAGTCCTACATCAAGCAAGAATGGGAAAGAATTTTATCTACAAAGCTTCATCAATTAGTGTCCTCAGTTCCTAAAGACTTATTGAGCAATGGTAAAAGGAAAGGTGATGTAACACAGTGGTAAACATGACCCTGTCCCAGCTTTTTTGGAACGTGTTGCAGGAATCAAATTCAAAATGAGTGAATATTTTTAAAAAAAAGAATAAAGTTTGTCAGTTTGAACATTAAATATCTTGTCTTTGTAGTGTATTCAACTGACTATAGGATGAAAAGGCTTTTTAAATCATTGTATTTTGTTTTATTTATGTTTTACACAACATCCTAATTGGGGTTGTACCTATTCCAGTTCCCATAAAAGTCACATTGCTCAAGATCAAGTTGTTTCTTTTATTGCCGAGGATCAAGTGTTCGAAGATCAATAACCAAATTTCACGCAAGATTGGCCAAAGTTGTCTTAATTCTCCTTTTTGGTGTTACTTTGTTGGTGTGAGCTTGTTGTCTGTTTTGCTGGTTGCTCACCCCTAAAAGTCTGTAAATCTCTGCTGAATTCCTGATTATGTGTGACAGTTCTGTAGCTGGTTCAGTTTAAGACAACCACAAACAGAAAGCAATTCTTTGGAGGTTAGAACCTTGCCTCTTCTCATCAGAGTGAAACCCGGAGAGAGCGTCACTCTTTCAGCATTCGGCAGAGGTACTGACCCCTTGTACCACAGTGGCGTCGTTACACAGAGGCTGTTGGCCTGCTATTCAGAAAAGTGGATTGTTTGGAATTAGTGTCCTCACTCCCTTTCAACCTTCGTTTGGAAACCAAATGTCATAACAGTGTCTGTGTAATGTAACCAATGATTAGGTTTCTCTTAGGGACCCCGATACATGGCCTCCAACAGATGGCCCGCACCTCCTTGTGAATGCAGATTTATTCACTGGGAATGTTTACAGATATTGTCATTACACGAACATAGCACTAATTGAGGCAAAAGCTGTCATCCAGTGAGTGTTGTTTTTGTCCTGTTCTGGCAGAAAGGATCAGCTCATAAAGTGGGACAGGCAGTATCACACAATTGACCTTTTACATGATTTTCAATTACTGAAGAGAGGAGAGAAACGGTGAGGTCCCTGTAGTGCCGCTGTCTCTGCTGTCTTTTCTCCACAACATCTGCCCATCGAACGTGGCATCGGCTCCTTTTTCTCCCCATGAGGTCGCCTGCCCTGCTCAGGATGGGCAGGTGTATGCTGGGCCAGGCCCCTCTGTCATTAAGCGGCACAGCTGTGCTGTCACGTCTGGCACAGAGGCGGGTGTCATCCATGACCCTGTCTCAGCCCCCTCAGAGGGGCACACGCAGACCTTGACAGGGCAGCTGAGGGTAAAGCCACGCATGGAATATCTATGAAGGACGACCACATCGTCCCCTCCTTGCACCCCGGTGGGCGCCACCTCCGCATGCTTGTCTGCCCTCCTGCCAAAGTGCAGGATGGGCCCTCATCAGCCGCGTCAGTCAATAAAAAGAGAGAACATCATACCTCCCCTCCTGCTGTGTCCTGTGAGTCTTTTCAGAGGAGAGTTGCACACACTGAATAAAGGACGGTCTATTGTAGACATTTCCAGGGACGCTCTGGTAAAACTAAACTGTCTTCATTAGCAGCACTTGTCTCATTTGATTAGCCAAAGTCGATATGTGGTTTGCCCATTTTTAGAACATACTTGGTGAAAACCCAGATTAACGTAGAATAAATTTTAAAATTTTTTTTCTTTTAATTTTAACTGCACAGACAGGCAGACACACACTCACACATATGCACCTACAATTAGCTTAGAGACAATAACATAAAGTAATTGTTGTTCTACCAACACAATACAAAGTTGAAAACACAGGCACTGCTACTGATGATGAGATAAAACCACACGGTATACTCGTAACCATGGAAACAAGCCCAAAATTTTGGAAAACCAACCTTTCTTGACAGATTTCAGTCAAGCTACAATGCAGATGGCATTCTATCACCGTTTATTCCCAGGGTGAACTAGGAGAAGAAGACATACATTGAAAAGGTGTTTGTTAGAAAGAAATCTTCAGTTTAAAATGGTTACTAACCTGAAACTAGAGCCCAACATGTTTTTTTTCTTAATTTGCCGGTAAATCTCAAAGAACTAGCTACCACAAGGGCTGGTAATACTCAAACTAACGAATGTGACATAAAATGTAATTTTTTTTTTATTGTGGTCAGTGCACAATATTTAGTTAATTAGAACTATTTTCATCCATCAGTCACATCTAACCAAAAAGTCAATTTTAGATATTGGTTTAAAATACTCCTGTCCGTGGATTGCTACCTTATCGTGGTGGAGGGGTTTAGGTGCTCTGATGATCCCAGAAACTATGTTGTCAGGGGCAACCTAGCCCTGGTAGCATCTCCCAAGGCAAACTGGTTCTGGGTGAAGGGCCAGACCAAGAGCGGTCCAGTAGATCCCCATGAAGAAGTTACATTAGGGACCCAGTGTACCCAAAGGAGCCACATGGGTCCTCCCTCCAGTGGGTTCACCACCTGCAAGAGTGGAGATTATGGTGCTATGTGAACCTGGTGGCAATCTGGGCTATTCTGTTTGGACTGCTGCCCCCCTGACGTGGACCCTGTTCTGTTCTGAAAGGTGTTGTTATGGTTGTATGTTCTGTAACAGTGGTACAGTAGAGAAATGTATGACAATTTGTTTTTCAGAACCCTATTTTATGTACCTGATTACACAGTGCCTTATTATGAATGTATACTGTAAATTTAACTCCAGCTGCTCTTCTCTGTTTTGTTTTTGTTTTTTTTTTGTTTAGTGCACAAAAAAGAAACCATCATAATCAGTGAGTGATTTGACACATTTCTTCGAACCAGTAGGCCTGCATCTGTGCTGTCTTTTCTCTATGTCACCATTAAGATCCATTTCACTGCTGGCTAATGCATTTATTAGTTCATATTTACTGACTGTCATTTACTTGGAGAATCAGAAAAAGCTCTGCGTATGTCCTTGTGGGAGAGAACAAGGCAAAGAAAAGAGTGTTTGATAGGCAGTTACAGCAACCAATTTGCATGACAAAGTGGGTTTAAAAAAAAGCATTGAAGTGCCTGATAATAGCAAAACCAACATCTGTCTATCAAGTATAGATTATCTCGTCCAGCTCAGAGTGTGAGAGGTCACAGTTGTTATACTGAAACAGATATGTGGAAAAATTGAAATAATTTCATTTAACTTTGAACTTGCTCTGGTGGATATTCTCCCACAGTTTACACACAAGTGTATCTGGGTCTGAATATGATAGAACTTATTAATAAACATTGAAAAGTAAGTCCATATATAACTCAATACTTGGTTGGGGCTCCTTTTGCATGAATTACTGTATCAATTAGAGCAGCTGCAAGCCATTAGGCTTCTTCAGGTAGACAAGGAGGTAGACAAGGAGTTAAGGTGCCTTCACACCAAACGCGAACGAGCGAATTTTTCGTGCAGCACGATTACATTATAACTCAGTGTAAATACATGAACAGACGTGAATTCACCATCTGGGTGAGATGCAGACAGGCAAAGTTCCCTTTATAACTTCTGCAGCAGTGTTCAACCTGCTGTGGAAATCCACAAAATAACGTCATGCTTAGGTTTACATTATCCAACGGGGGGCTCACCTGAAAGAGTTGTCCCTGCCTCGAAAACTTGATGGGTGTTTCTGTTGCTAGCTTGCTAGCCTTGTTAGCATGTCCATGGCAGGAATCCATGGGTAAATAACTCCGACATCCCGATTCAGCTGAAGAGCTCCCGGTCCTCCTGTCTACAGGTGAGTGTCAGTCTCATTTTCAAACTAGTTTACTCTCCAATGTTGATACTTTTACTCAGGTGACGGCAGAATCTCAAAGCCAGCATTATTCCTCGAACGTGAACGTGCAAATGCGGGATTTTGCGTGTGCTCGCCCCTTTCCATTGACTTTGTATGGATTTGCGCTGCCCGTTTGCGTTTGGTGTGAAGGCACCTATAGAATAATGGATTGTGTGTGTGTGTGTGTGTGTTCCTGTCTTTCTATTCTTGTGTGGACCACCCCTTAACAAACCATCTTTTTTGTGAGGACATTTTCTTTGTGAGGACATTTGGCCTTGTCCACATAATCAAAAATGCTAAAAATGCTAGGATAACCTCCATTACCTCTAATTAATCATCTGTACTAATTTCAGAAAATGTCCACATAGAGATAGTAATCTCAGGTCAATTTCCCTCTGGTCTTAAGACAGTCCTGTTCAAATGCATCATAATTCTCAGAACCATTTAAGTCAAAAACCACAAACTATGATAGTAAACACAATACATTAATAAATATTAATGTAATGATTTCAGGAGGTTGTTTTGTAGACGTTTTCTCAAACAAACCTGGATGGTAGCACAAATCACTAGAAATGGAGAAATATTTCTACACTTTCATAAGGGCTCAGACACACCCATGTGTGCTCTATCCATTTTAAGCGGTCACGAACCCTCCTCTTGGGAAATGGCATGTGGTGCTCATGAAATTTTGCATTTATCAAGCACAATGAGGTCCACAATTCACTCTGGATCTGTGCACATTGGTTACTGTGTGCCAGCCAAAATATTAACTTGAAATTTTTTTGTGTATTACTGTTGTTCATTGTGTACTATGTGACACGATCATCACCCTAAAAATGCAGAATTAAACATGAAGTTATGTTGCTAAATCCATAATCCTACTTTACTGCATAAGTTTTGCTTCTCTTTTTGAAAGTGAAACCCAAGGAAACTAAACAACAATTCAATGGTTATACTGTACAGAAACAGAAAACTAGAATTCTGCACTAGTATTAAGACATTTATGTCTTTATATCTTTGTCATTTATATCTTTATATCATTTATGTCTTTATATTTATGTCTTTATGTCAGGTTCCAAGGTTGTCATAGCCAGGAGCGGCACTGGGGTTAAGCTCCCAGTGCTCATAAAATGCTCCTTATGGCGTGCGTCTCGAAAAGCCTCTGACAACTAAGTCCAACTCCTAGCCTGCCCGTGTGGTTTTAGTCTCTTAAGCCCGGGCGGAACTGCTTTTACTAATAGGAGAAGGGGCGAGGGCGGATCTCTGGCGCCTTAAAACCAGATGCTTTGGGTAGATGGTGGCTCGTCAACCTGGAAGGTAGCCCATCTAGGGGAAGGTAAACCCTGATTTCAAACCTCCACTGCCTTGCGGCACACCCGGTCACGGGAAAGGCTTCGGGAGTCAACCCTGAGGAAAAATCCAGAGTCGGAGCCCCTAAGGCAGTTCTCTGTTGTGCTCAACATCGTTCTGGCAGCTCCTGCGACGGCGCTGGTGCCAAACTGTAGCAGCCCTGCTGTTCCGTTGGATTCATCAGTGACGTGGGAGAGGGGGACATGCTGCATGGGCAACATCTTTCCTCCATATCTCCTGCCCAGGCTTGAATCCTACCAACGCCCAACGCTGGAAGGTTAGAAGAACACAGATCACTGAAGAGGACACTCCAGCTTCGCCTTTGGCGTAGACAAACACGGGGAATGGCAGTTACCGGTTATAAGCCACATCTCAATTGGCGTAGAGCGCGGCCGCCAGTGGGTTGTTCCCCGACGGTGGGAGGGATCATCGGATCTCACTGGACAGCTACCGCCCGCCTCAAGCTGGGCAGCCCCCAGCCAATAAGGTGTTGTCCCGCCACAGCTTGCTTTCCTCATTGGGTGCATGGGGATGAGGAGAAGTCCGAACGGCAGGCTGAGAACCTTCGCACCAGGCAAGACAAAAAAACAAAAGAGACCAACTCTAAAACTGGGAACTTGGAACGTCCGCACTGTGATGACAGGACTCACTGCTAACCTCAAGGACATCAACGACACCAGGAAGACTGCCATCATCAATAATGAGCTGAAGAGACTGGGAGTGGATATTGCCACTCTCCAGGAAACACGGTTGGCTGACGCAGACACACTGAGAGAGAAGGACTACACGTTCTACTGGCAGGGAAAGGGCAGTGACGAACACAGGGAACACGGAGTGGGCTTTGCAGTGAAGAACACCTTGCTGAAGATGGTGGAACCGGGCAGCAATGGCTCTGCACGACTCCTCACCCTCCGCCTCAACACCACTCAAGGCCCAGTCACCCTCGTCAGTGTGTATGCCCCAACACTGACAGCCACACCAGAGGCAAAAGACGAGTTCTACGAGAATCTCGCAACAACTGTCAGGATCATCCCCAACTCTGAACAACTCATTCTCCTTGGAGACTTCAATGCCAGAGTGGGTGCTGACCATGACTCCTGGCCCTCCTGTCTTGGACCATTTGGCGTGGGCAGAATGAACAACTACGGACAGCGGCTGCTCGAGTTCTGCACATATCACGATCTGTGCATCACAAACTCGTTCTTCAAGACCAAGCCCCAACACAAGGTTTCCTGGCGACATCCGTGCTCAAAGCACTGGCACCAGCTGGACTTGATCCTGACCAGGCGCACCTCACTGAAGAATGTGCTAATCGCCCATTCGTTCCAGAGTGCAGATTGCGACACAGACCATTCATTGGTGTGTTGCAAGGTCAAGCTGCAGCTGAAGAAATTCCATCGTTCTAGGCAGCCTGGAAAGGCATGGATTGACACCAGCAAGATGGCCCAACCAGAACTTGTTGAGCAGTTTGCCTCCACCTTTGAGAAGGAACTTGGTGTACCACAAGAAGGAGAATCTGCAAAGCAGAAGTGGGAAGAGCTGCGAAACACCATCCACCGCACAGCCTTGGCTACCTTTGGGAGGAAGACCTCGAAGTCACAGGACTGGTTTGATGCCAAGTTGACCGAGATGACCCCCGTCATGAAGCCAAGCGCTCAGCACTTGCTGAGTACAAGAAGTACCCAAACGAGAAGAATCTCCAGATTCTCAGGGCTGCGAGAAGCAAAGTTCAGCAGACTGCTCGGCGCTGTGCCAACGAGTACTGGACTCAGCTCAGCCAAGACATTCAAACCGCTGCCATAACAGGGAACATCCGTGGTATGTATGATGGCATCAAGAAAGCACTTGGTCCGGCTCAGAGCAAGACGGCCCCCCTCAAATCCTCCACTGGGGAGATGATCACAGAAAAGAACAAGCAGATTGAGAGATGGGTGGAACACTACTCCGACCTCTACTCCAGACAGAACACCGTGACACCGTCAGCCCTTGATGCCATCAACTGCCTGCCATCCATGGACGAACTTGACGCCGAGCCAACCATCGACGAACTCAGCAAGGCCATTGATAGCTTGGCCGCTGGCAAGGCACCCGGCAACGACGGCATACCCCCTGACCTGATCAAGCACTGCAAGACCGCCCTACTGCTGCCATTGCATGACGTCCTCTGCCAGTGCTGGAAGGAAGGTGCCGTACCACAGGACATGAGGGACGCCAAGATCCTCACCCTCTACAAAAACAAAGGGGAGAGAAGCGACTGCAACAACTACAGGGGCATCTCCCTCCTCAGCGTTGTTGGCAAAGTCTACGCACGAGTTGTTCTCGTTCGTCTACAGAAACTTGCCGAACGTGTCTACCCCGAGTCTCAGTGTGGCTTCTGCGCTGAGCGATCAACGGTAGACATGATATTCTCCATCCGCCAACTCCAGGAGAAATGTAGAGAACAGAACATGCCCCTGTACGTCGCCTTCATCGACCTCACCAAAGCGTTCGATCTGGTCAGCAGAGAGGGCCTTTTCAAGATCCTGCCAAAGATAGGATGTCCACCAAAGTTACAAAGCTTCATCGAATCGTTTCACACCAACATGCAGGGGATAGTGCAGCACAACGGCAACGTCTCAGAGCCATTCAACATACGCAGCGGAGTGAAACAGGGCTGTGTACTTGCACCAACCCTCTTTGGGATTTTCTTTGCTATGCTCCTGAGGCATGCCTTCAGCACAGCAACAGAGGGAATCTACCTGCACACAAGATCTGACGGCAGGCTTTTCAACCTCGCCCGCCTGAAAGCCAGAACCAAAGTACGCGAGGCTCTAATCAGAGACATGCTGTTCGCAGACGACGCTGTAGTGGCAACCCACACACAGCAGGAGCTTCAGACCCTGATGGACCGCTTCTCCCAGGCATGCAAGGACTTCGGGCTTACCATCAGCCTGAAGAAGACTAACGTCTTGGCGCAAGGCACGGAAGCACCGCCAACCATTACCATTGACAACTACGAGCTGGAGGTCGTGAATCAGTTCATGTACCTGGGGTCCACGATCAGCAACAACCTCTCCCTTGATACAGAGATCGACAAGAGGATTGGAAAATCAGCCTTCACACTCGCTCGCCTCACCACACGAGTGTGGGAGAATCCCAAACTCTCTGTCAAGATGAAGATGGCAGTGTACAACGCCTGCGTCATCAGCACACTGCTCTATGGGAGTGAGACGTGGACAACATACGCCCGGCAGGAAAAGAGACTGAACTCTTTCCACTTGCGCTGCATTCACCACATCCTGGACATATCCTGGCAGGACAAAGTGCCCAACACAGAAGTTCTGTCCCGCGCCGACCTTCCCTCCATGTTCACTCTACTCAGGCAGCGCAGGCTCCGCTGGCTAGGCCACGTTCACCGTATGGAGGATGGCAGAATCCCCAAAGACGTCCTCTACAGAGAACTGGCGACTGGCAGGAGAGACGTTGGCCGCCCACAGCTGCGCTTTAGAGACGTCTGCAAGAGAGACATGAAGGCCCTGGAGATCAACACAGAGCGCTGGGAGGACCTTGCAACGGACCGCTCCAAATGGAGAGGCACCCTGACCAGACAGCTCAAGGCGGGTGAAGAGAGACTGACTGCTGCAGCAGATGCAAAAAGGACCCGCAGGAAGAACCGCCACAGACCCAGCAGTACGGAGACCACCCACAAGTGCGACCTGTGTGACAGGGACTGCCATTCGCGCATCGGCCTGTTCAGCCACAGGCGGTGCTGTTCCAGCAGAGTAGACGTTTAGGATTCTCTTCCATGGCCATCATAGACCGACGGAGGCCGACGACGACTGATGTGAGTCAGAAGGGAGGTCGGAGCTGGTGGTTTATGACGTGAGGTGAGTGATAAATGATTATACAACAGTGAGTTCCGACCAAGCAATTTGATTGGACAAAGGGATTCCAGGAGTTACTATAATCCGCGATAATTGCACTCCAATTTCACTGGATATGTAACACTCCATTTCAAAGGTGTTCTTGTAATATTAGTTACTGACAGTAATTTTCTATCAACTCTCTGACAATTGCAGTACTGTTTTGGTTACCTTAATTTCCACAGTGAATTGCTGTTTGTCAAGAAATTATTCATCCGTAACCCAGATGAAAAGGTCTTTTTGCACCCTTTTGCAAAGGTCTTCTTCCTTCTTCCTGGTCATTTTAAGATCATTAAGCGATTTCACGTCTCTTTGAAAAAATAGGCAGTGCTAGAATTTGTTTATTGTCTCAATTAACAAACCACAATACCTTTGTGGTGATGGACTCTTTGTTTCATCTGAAAATGCGAAGAAAGGCAAGGAAAATGTGCTAAATCGCTAGCATGTGCTAAATCGCTAGCATGCTGACAACTAGCTTCTGGATATGTTTTGAGCTGGGATTTTCTGAAGTATCTACTTAACAGGTATGTTTTATAAACATGTATTACATTTGCATTTGACAATATTTAATTTGTTTACATGTGTTTGAAATGACAATAGGCGTCTTCATGCTGATTAAGATGTTTAGCAAGTTACTGGCTAGATTTAGGGACTATTTTTTTCTCAGCTGCACAAAATACTACCCCATTGTGGGACTAATAAAGGCTTATCTTAAAACAAACAAATCATAATATATTGTCCAGTATTGCTGTCATTTAGTAAGTTTTGCTTGTTGGAACTGTTGTATAAAAGCAGTATTACACTCAAGGTCATTACGGTGGAGGGCATTAAGAGTATCACAGCCGTAGTTACTATGATCATGATACCATAACTCTGTCTTGTGTAATATTGCTTAATTAGATGTGGGTGGTGGAGACAGTTTGAGGGAATGGTATCAAATGGAGTTACTCTGTTAACAGAGGAACAAACCAGGGGTTACAAAATAAAACAGGAAATAATAGTTTCTATTTTGGGTTAAAGGAAAAAGGGAAAAGTATAGTGCACATGCATGAGGATATGTGGATTGAGTAGGATCACTGCTATGGAAAAATAAAGCATTATAAAAACTGATTTTATATTTATTACACAAGATTGACTGTAAAATGAGTTTCATGCAGGTAATGTATCTGTGTGGACTATAATGTACATTAACTACGATGTTTGTTGTAAGGTACTTTATGATACTTCAGCT
Source organism: Pholidichthys leucotaenia (assembly GCA_020510985.1). Taxonomy (NCBI): domain Eukaryota; kingdom Metazoa; phylum Chordata; class Actinopteri; order Cichliformes; family Pholidichthyidae; genus Pholidichthys; species Pholidichthys leucotaenia. The sequence goes on from CM035848.1 coordinate 198,043,183, forward strand.
CTGAAAATTTTTATTGGAAAGGGTTTTATTTTACAACGTTGTCAGTGTGAGGACTACTATGTAAAAAAAAAAAGGTTAGGGTTAGGCAAGATACAAAACATTTTGTGATTAATTCCTGCATTTTCACTCCCTTACAGACGCATCTCAATAAATTAGAATATCATTGAAAAGTTAATTTATTTCAGTAATTCAATTCAAAAAGTCAAACTCATATACAGTAGATTCATTACACAGCGTGTCAGGAGCCGAGCCGGCTTGGTTTCCTCTGGCTCGGTCCTGGCCTCTCTGTGGGTAGGGTGCCACATTGTATGCATGTTAGTATGCATTTCTGTGTGCTTTGCCGTACCCATAGCCACTGCTTTCTGGCAGGCAGCGGTGAGGCAGCCTCTTGGGCTCACGCTGGTGTGAGCGCTGTCTAAATGTCTGCTGGTCCGACCACGCCCCTTCTCTATTACTGTCAGCTGTTCTCACTCCCATTTGCCATCTCCCCGCTCCTCGCCCAGGTGCGATCAATTTACCATTCCCAGCAATGTGTGTACTTAAGGAGCCTTTTGCCAGTCACGCATTGCTGGGTCATTGCCCTTCATGCGGTCATCAATCGCCGTTGGAAGTCAAGGTCAACAAAGAATTGTGTTTCCTCAGAGTGTCACTTGGATGTTCTCGGATAGCTCCATTGTGAGTAATTGCTGTGCGCGTTTTCCCCGGTGATCCTCACCCAGACTGTTGAGCGTCCCAGAGGACTCCTTTATAACTCTCAGTGCAAATGTTATGCATTGGAACTGTTTGTCAGTTTTTGTGCTTAATAAATGTGTGTGTGGTGTAAACCCAGCGCTTAAATCCTCATCCTTTCACTCGTTCTCCATGCGCTGTGGAGAAACGCACAGAGAGTTTATGACACAGTGTGATATATTTCAAACATTTGTTTCTTTTAATTTTGATGATTATGGCTTTTAGCTAATGAAAACTCAAAATTCAGTTTCTTCAAAAATTAGAATAATACACAAGATCAGTTTTAAAAAATGGGTTTTTAATAGAGATGTTGGCCTACTGAAAAGTATGTCCATGTACACACTCAGTGCTTGGCCAGGGCTCCTTTTGCATGAATTACTGCATCAATGTAGCATGGCATGAAGGCGATCAGCCTGTGGTACTACTGAGGTGTTATGGAAGCCCAGATTGCTTTGATAGTGACCTTCAGCTCGTTTACATTGTTGGGTCTGGTGTCTCTCATCTTCCTCTTGACAATACTCCATAGATTCTCTCTGGTATTTAGGTCAGGAGAGTTTGCTGGCCAATCAAGCACAATGATCCCATATCATTAAACGAGGTTTTGGTACTTTGGGCAGTGTGGGTAGGTGCTGAGTCCTGCTGGAAAATGAAATCAGCATCTCCATAAAACTTCTCAGCAGAGGGAAGCATGAAGTAGGGATGGGAATTGAAAACTGGTTCCTGTTTGAAACTGCTTCCAAATTTTTCGATCCCCCGGGTTCATAGGTCTCTGACATTATCAATTCCTCTTATCAATCCTGCGGGTTTATTCACTTCCACGTTTAAAAAATGATGGCATGCATCATGATATCACAGGCTGATGCTGCATATCCGTGATAATGGCAGAGTGGAGGAATTGGTCAAAAGCATAGCATCATCTCATGAAAAAAGACGAAAAAAGGGCTGTCTGCAGTATCTGCCAATCTGTTATTTCATGGAAGAGTTCAAACACAAGCAACATGTTGAAACATCTCTCAACGCAGCATGGGGTAAAATTACAAGACTGCAACGTGTTCAACATTCTGCAAAGCGCACCCCCACCTGCTTCCCAAACAACAGAACCTCCGGTAGCGACGGTAATATTATATTAGCACAATGCTAACACCCTTGCAGACTTACTGTAATTGCATTTTTAATTAAGAAAAAATCCCAGCTAAAAACATATGATATTCAAATATGATCTAATTCTTTTTAGACGATGGCAGCAACAGGTAGCTCCTAGGTTTCACCAAGCTGCTCCACCGTCACTCTTCCTAGCTAGGAAAACCCTGGATGAGTACAGTATTAAGGAGAAGGTTGTGGCAGCCACCATAGATAATGCTAACAAGTATGGATGTGGCTGTGAAGAAGCTGCATATTGTTAAGATCGGCTGCTTTGCACATACATTGAATCTCGCAACACAGAAGGTCTACAAGTCCAACACAATTTGCAACTGGGCAGCAAGAGTGCGGGCTGTGGTTGTGTGGATGACGAAACCATACATGGCCAAAATTATCCTCACAGAGAAGCAGTAACTCCTGAGTAAGTATACATGTAGTAATGGTTAAGATAATTATGATGATGATGATTATAATAATATTGTATCATTTATTTAATAATATGCTATGATCGAAAAATGACTACATTATATTTGTTGTTGTGCATTCTGTGTATTCTCACTTTTTTCAGACCTGCCCCAACATGCACTGATCATTGATGTAAAAATAAGATGGAATTCTCTCTATTTGATGATAGAGAGGTTCCTTGAACAGTTCCCAGCCATTTCAGGCCGTGATGATGGACGTGCACACAAGGAAACAAACTGAGAGGGAAAAGTAAGGAGTGGATTCTTCTCAGACAACTTAAATATGGCTTATTCAGAATGTGATGGATACACACGTGGACAAAATTGTTGGTACCCCTCTGTTAATGAAAGAAAAACCCACAATGGTTACAGAAATAACTTGAATCTGACAAAAGTGGTAATAAATAAAAATTCTATGAAAATTAACCAATGAAAATCAGACAGTGCTTTTGAGTTGTGGTTCAATAGAATTATTTTAAAAAACAAATTCATGAAACAGGCCTGGACAAAAATGATGGTACCCCTAGAAAAGATTGAAAATAATGTGACCATAGGGACATGTTCAACCAAGATATGTCCTCTAATTAACATCACAGGTGTCTGCAAACTTGTAATCAGTCAGTCAGCCTATTTAAAGGGTAACAAGTAGTCACTGTGCTGTTTTGTGACATGGTGTGTACCACACTAAACATGGACCAGAGGAAGCAAAGGAGAGAGTTGTCTCAGGAGATTAGAAAGAAAATTATAGACAAGCATGTTAAAGGTAAAGGCTACAAGACCATCTCCAAGCAGCTTGATGTTCCTGTGACTACAGTTGCACATGTTATTCAGAAATTTAAGATCCACAGGACTGTAGCCAACCTCCCTGGACGTGGCCGCAGGAGGAAACTTGATGAAAAATGGAAGAGACGGATAATACGAATGGTAACAAAAGAGCCCAGAACAACCTCTAAACACATTCACGGTGAACTCTAAGGTCAAGGTACATCAGTGTCAGGTCGCACCATCCGTCGTTGTTTGAGCCAAAGTGGACTTCATGGGAGACGACCAAGAAGGACACCACTGTTGAAAACAAATCACAAAAAAGCCAGACTGGAATTTACCAAATTGCATGTTGACAAGCCACAAAGCTTCTGAGAGAATGTCCTATGGACAGATGAGACAAAACTGGAACTTTTTGGGCAAGGCACATCAGTGCTATGTTCACAGATGCAAAAATGAAGCATACCAAGAAAAGAACACTGTCTCTACTGTGAAACATGGAGGAGGTTCTGTTATGTTCTGGGGCTGCTTTGCTGCATCTTGCACAGGGTGTCTTGAATCTGTGCAGGGTACAATGAAATCTCAAGACTATAAAGGTATTCTAGAGAGAAATGTGCTGCCCAGTGTCAGACAGCTTGGTCTCAGTCGCAGGTCATGGGTCTTGCAACAGGATAATGACCCAAAACACACAGCTAAAAACACCCAAGAATGGCTAAGAGCAAAACATTGGACTATTCTAAAGTGGCCTTCTATGAGCCCTGATCTAAATCCTATTGAACATCTGTGGAAGGAGCTGAAACATGCCGTCTAGAGAAGGCACCCTTCAAACCTGAGAAAACTGGAGCAGTTTGCTGATGAGGAGTGGGCCAAAATCCCTGCTGAGAGGTGCAGAAGTCTCATTGACAGTTATAGAAATCGTTTGATTGCAGTGATTGCCTCAAAAGGTTGTGCAACAAAAATATTAAGTTAAGGGTACCATCATTTTTGTCCAGGCCTGTTTCATGAGTTTGTTTTTTTAAATAATTCTGTTGAACCACAATTCAAAAGCATTGTCTGATTTTCATTTGTTAATTTTCATAGAATTTTTATTTATTACCACTTCTGTCAGATTCAGGTTATTTCTGTGACCATTGTGGGTTTTTCTTTCATTAACAGAGGGGTACCAACAGTTTTGTCCATGGCTGTAAGTGTGGAAAATGGAGCTATATTAATTTGCTTAGCAAATGACTGTACCGGAGGTGGTGGCTCAGTTGGTAGAGCATCTGCCCCACACCCGGGAGGCAGGGATTCAAATCCTGGCCGGGTCATGCCGAAGACCATATAAAAGTGGAACTTCCTGCCGTCCAGCTTGGTGCTCAGCAATAATGGAATGGAGGAGGGAAATCTGTGGCGGCGCCTTGCATGGCAGCGGCCCTTCTGAATCTACACATGGAGTGTGTGTGATTGACACTGTAGATAGGATAAAGCACAGTTTCGTTCTACTGTACATGTATGGTTGAATGACAATAATGGGTGATTAAATGGGTATATATATTTATTTATTATTACAGACTGGTTGAGAGACCGGACACAAAAGATTTTAGGAAGGCAGAGGAGTTTGTGGAGCTGATGTGTGTGCTGAACACTTCAACGCTTTGTGTTTCAAGTGGGACGAGTCCAACCTGTGGTTAAATTCTTCCCATCTTAAAGAAGCCGCAGAGCCATTACTCAAACCAGAGGACTCTGCATTTGCAAAGAATATAAGAGGATTTTGAGTGATCTCTCTGCTTGTTACCAGGTACAATGAATATGGCAGATATATATCACACAGATACTAAGAAATTCACATTCAGTAGAACATGAATGTGTTCTTTTTTTATTTTTTAAAGGATGAAGAAGTGCGTGCATTCCTAGAGGAGACCACAGTGATGAACCCAAGATTTAAACTAAAAATGGATTGTGATGCCCTATGGAAGAGGTTCAGCACAGCAGCAGCTACAGTCACACAAACAGAAGAGCTACTTTTGATTGTGGCACATTTCTATTATAATAATGTTTATCTGGCTCCATGCATGAAACTCACATGTATATATTTCTTCTCAAGCTGCTTGAGGAAGAAGATGCACAGAAATGACGTGATGAGGTCGAGGAGGACAGCATCAGCGACTATGTAAGCTCAGTTTGTAATTATGATAATATGGCATGAATGTAAATATGAAACTTAAAACTATTTAAACAGTTTAGTGTCCTTGTATTAATAGTAAGGGATTATATTTGTAAAATCCTTTTTTGAAAACAACTACAAACAGCTTTCTGTTTTTGCTTCATTTAATTTCAGACCCCACCTGTAAAGCAACACAAAACAGCTTTGGAGGAGCTGTTTGCAGAGGACGAAGGTTTAGAGAGAGCTCTTTGCTTCTACCCATCATGAGTTCTTTGTGGTGTAACAATATGATAATCACAGACCTTTTTAAAGGCTATCAGTCAGGAATTAATTAAATTTGTACTGATGTGGGATGGGATGGCTTCCTAAATTCTGATGGATTTCAGCTGGTTTCTTGGCTTTCTGTGAATTTTTGCACCTCTTTTTATTCATGTGTTCAATACTCATTCTCCATGTCTTTCCATTTTATAAAATATAACTTGTTTTGTGAACACAGTTGCCTTGATTTCTTTGTACATATGGATTACTTGGGTTGTTACTGATATCTGGTGAAAATCTCAGGTCAATGGCTCCATCAGAAATATGTTTAATGAGAAAAATGTTGACATATTCAATACTTATTTTCCACGCTGTAAGCCCAGCGAGATCTAGGATCCTCCCAGAGAAAGCAGACATGCTTATTTTTCTCCACAAGAACCGTTAATTTCTGTACATTCACATTCAGTTCAAAGTGACTGCTGTTCAGCATTTCAAATTTTTAAATGATATGCATAAATGTAAATTTTTCTAAAGAAGGCATGTTTACTGTCTTTTATGTGATTTTATATCTCTTTAAGAGAAGAAGCATATTTTAAAGTCAGATTGATAATAAAACTCCTGCGTTGATGCTGAAATCCTGTAAAGACCTTTTTCTTCACACAGAAAATTGGTCAGGAATCGAAAAGGGAATCGACAAAGAATTGGCTTGATAAGCAAAATTGACATTTTTTTTTTATTACTTATTTTGTACCCGTAGGTAGATTTTTTTTGCAGACTGGTGACAAACCACCAGCTGCCGGTCGCTGCGTGCGCAAGCGCCCCTTAACTCCCTAACCTGCATGTTTTTGGCATGTGGGAGGAAACCGGAGAAATCCCAGAGTAAACCCACACAAACACGGGGAGAACATGCAAACTCCACACAGATCACTGTTGGCCGGGGGCAGGGATCGAACCCACGATCTCACGGTCCCCGCGATCCCCCGGCCGAGGGTAAAACTGTGCTGCCACAGTGCTAACCACTGCGCCACCGTGCAGACAATGCCATTGATATTGATAAAACCTTACACTGGTCAACACCAAATTTATTGTCTAAGGTTTTGTAGCTGATTTAGGACAATTTTGATGTGCTGAATCCAAAAATCACATTGGTTTTGCTCAATCAGGTCAACTTTTTGAACTATGGCCACATGTTTTTTACATTTTTGTTTACATGTACGAGTATTTTCGCTTTGTATGATGCAAAATTCTTTTTTATTTTTGAAATTTCTCAAAGTCTGAAGAGATTGCATGTGCCAATTTATGACATGATGTCATAAATTGTCATGATGGCTGATTACTGTTGGACTCTGAAGAGAGACATCCCTGCTGCTGAGCATTCTAGGGGTTCGAATAAATGGAAGATGAAGCTCGGAATTTTGAACAATGATGACGTAACATTCAATTTACATGTACTTACCTTTATCAGTGTCTACTATTCAATTTACAGTAATCAAAGTTTGTAACATTTAATCAATAAATTGTGTTAGAAAACTATTTCTTCTTTTAAAAATCTTCTTCGGATGAGCAATATTAACAAAAATGAACCAATAATGTCACAAAAATGTAATCGATCTAGTCAGAAGATCAGATTTTTTAAAAATCAACAGCATAAAAACCTGACCTGATTGGGAGAAACGGATGTCATTTTCGCATTCAGCGGTGCAAAATTATCTTAAATCAGTTGAAAAAAACACAGACAACTTACAAAAAAATTATTTTTGTAACCCTGTGTAAATCAATTGATAAAACCTTCTCAATCCCAAGCATGAAGTGCACTAAAATTTCCTGGGAGATGGCTGCACTGACTTTGGACTTGATAAAACATAGTAGACAAATACCAGCTGATGACATGGCTCCCTAATTAAGGTGCCAAGTCCTGTCATTTGGAAATCAAGGTTCCATAGTCTGGAGGAATTGTGGAGAGGCCCAGAATCCAAGTTGCTTGAAGTCCAGTGTGAAGTTTCACAGTCACTGATGGTTTGGGGATCCATGTCATCTGTTGGTGTTTGTCCACAGCGTTTTATCAAGTCAAAAGTCAATGCAGCCATCTACCAGGAAATTTTACAGCACTTCATGCTTCCCTCTGCTGACAATCATTGTGGGGATGCTGATTTTATTTTCCAACAGGACTTGGCACCTGCTCACACTGCCAAAAGTACCAAAACCTGCTTTAATGACCATGAGATCACTATGCTTGATTGGCCAGCAAACTCTCCTGACCTAAACCTCATAGACAATCAATGGAGTATTGTCAAGACGAAGCTGAGAGACACCAGACCCAACAATGCAGACGAGCTGAAGGTCACTATCAAAGCAACCTGGCTGATCACCTCCATGTCATGCTACTTTGATGCAGTAATTAATGCAAAAGGAGCTCCAACCGAGTGTGTACATGAACATACTTTTCACTAGGCCAACATTTCTATTAAAAATCTTCTTTTAAAAAAAATGATCTTATGTAATATTCTGGTTTTTGTTTTTTCTTTTTTTTTGAGAAACTGAATTTTGAGTTTTCATTAGCTGGAAACCATAATCATCAAAATCAAAAGAAGTAAACACTTGAAATATAGTACCCTGTGTGTGTAATGAGTGTATTTAGTATATGAGTTTCAATTGAAATGAATTACTGAAATAAATTAACTTTTCGATGATATTGTAATTTATTGAACTCCATCTGTATTTCACAAATTTCTTCGCTGTCATACTTTTCAAAAATTGCAGAAAAAAAAGTTAAAGTTGCTGTATCAAACCAGCATGCACACTGTCTTCTTTTGACCGGAGAGAAATCAACAGTGTGATGTTTGTTTGGTCATTTTTGAGTTATCAACTTTTTCGTTGTCAGTGGTCTTATTCCCAGCCTCACCTACAGTGAATATACACAAGTCTGGTGTTATTGGCGATGAGCCTTCATTCACCGACACCTCCAGCGTCCCTGGTGGCCTTTGTCACAGAAGAAAGAGAATGATCAATATCCCAGTTAAACTAGACTTTCAAAGCTGATCGCAGGCCCTCGTTCTGGGGGCCTTCTTTAATGAATTTTTCTTTCATTCCACACAAGTTTTTAAACATCAAACAATAAATCGGCCAGGGCACAGTGAAATATTTAGATCTATTGACTGTGTTTGAAAAATGTAGAGGGCAAAAACTCCAGTGGTTTGATGCTGATGCATTCTGAACACTTTAATCCACCCGAGTGTTTCCTTTTATCTGCCTGGGTTTCTCCAAAAGAGGGGGAAAAGGGCCTCAAGAATGTTCTCAAAGATCCAGCAACTCTTTCTTAAAAGCTCCTTACCTTCAATTGCTTTCCTCTTAACGCATTCAGCTTCTTTGGACCAAGGCACACTTTATAGAAAGAATATGAAATGACTGATTTTATGAAAAGATCAGACAGACCCTCGAGTGATCTTTTACCTTCAGTAACAGGATCTGTTCCAAAGATGATAATGCAGATGCACAAAATTGATCGTTTACAGCATGGCAATATGACAAAAGTTTGAGATAATTTGTTTTTAAAACTCTGGCACTTTATTAAGGTCTATGTTGTTATTCCTACCTCAGAACAAATCCTAAATCAACCTTTGAAAGATCTAAGCCAATTTTAAAAAAAGACACATTTTAAATATTTGACTTGTCTTTTGATGGAAATGGATGTTGACAAAATATATTTATGCTGCCATGAAAAGGACCCACAAAAAAAGGTGGAAGCAGGGAGATTGCTTTTGTGGAGTTATCTTAAACACCTTCTGTCCTTCAATATTGACGGGTTGCTTTCAGATGGTACAAGCTGGAGATCAAAAAGAGTGTCTGAAAATACGTTATGCTGCAGAAACGCTTCAAGAGACCCAGCAAGCTTGAGCTGGACTGCATTTCAGCTGCTGTGTTGTCGTGTGTATTTAGTACGCATCACAGCTTACAAAAATATGTCCTTAGAATGAGTGGAATTTCATTTCATTTAGATTGTTTGTTTTTGTTTAAAGTCAAATCAAGGTGGATAGGAGCACTTTCATGTGGCACAACTTTTTTTCCCCCTTTGAAATAAATAGCATGAGTGTGTGGATGTCTTTGCATGGCTGGTAGCTGCAGACTGTGTATGTGTGTGTTTGGCTGGCGTGACAGCCAGGCCTTGACGTTAAACATCTGTTGGGTGATTCATTCGAATGTACATGTAGAGTGACACCATGGCACATCTGCCGAGGTGTCGGCAATCCCCGTAACCTGCCTCCCATAAGGCCCCAGCTTCAACACCCAAACCACTTCACTGATGAGTGCGTCATTTTGCCCTCCTTTCCAAGCGGCAAGTTCACAAACGTGACATCCTCCTCCCATCCCCAGTTGTGCCTGCTGAAGAGGAGCAGATGCGTAGCCTTGAGGAGATTTAGAAATGGCAAACAAAATAAAACTCAAGAGACCCCCCCCAAAAAAAGAGAGGTTATTCTTTTTACCATAACAGGACTAACATAAAATAAGATTTGTATCAAGTATAAATTATTGGGGGAAACACTTTGTTAGTCAACAAAATATGGATAAAATGTGAAAAATCTTAATATATTTTTAATTTGAAGATTAGTCTTTTGTGTTTCTTATCCTGCCAACTGTTTCACATCACTTTATAAATAATCTTTTGTTTAGATGTAGGTCCTGTAAAACAGGCCTATTCAATTAGCGGCCCGCGGGCCATATGCGGCCCAGAACCACCTCTGAGTGTCCCAGGCCAAGTCTGTGGTCTAGCCAGAGAAGCAAAGGCCAACACATTTCACAGAATTGCAGAAATCCATTAATTACTACAAACCGTAAATGCAACACTCGGCGTAGCCTAGCAACCGTGAACCCACAATGCAGCGCATTTGTTTTGAAATGTGGGCTATGACTGTGGCTAACGGAGCTAGTGGCAAGATACCAAGCCTACGCCAAATGCTTACAGGCAGTGCGAATGCATACAAAGTCAATGGAAAGAGGCGAGCACGCGCAAAATCGTGTATTTGCGTCTGAGGGATAGCACTAGCTTTGAGATTCTGCCGTCATCGGAGTAAAATTATCAACATTGGAGAGTAAACTAGTTTGAAAATGAGACTGACACTCACCTGGAGAAAGAAGGACTGGGAGCTCTTCAGCTGAATCGGGATGTCGTTGTTATTTACCCACGGACTCCTGCCACAGATGTACTAACAAGGCTAGCAGGCTATCATCTTATGAAGTTTTGGAGGTAGGGACAACTTTTTCAGTTGAGCCCCCCATTGGATAATGTAAACCTAAGCATGACGTTATTTTGGGGATTTCAACAGCAGATTGAACACAGCTGCAGAAGTTATAAAAGCAGCTTTGCCTGTTTGTAACTCACTCAAATGGTGAATTTATGTCTATTCGTGTGTTTACATTGAGTTATAATATAATCATGCTGCGCAAAAAATTTGCTGGTTCGCGTTTGGTGTGAAGGCACCTTAAAACGTCATTGTCAACTCTGAAGCGTAAAATTGATGAAAATCGTTGCTTTAACACTGCCTGGACTGATGTGTGAGTGTAATGGAATGTGTAGTTATAAAGAGAAGTTCCTACTCACATGTGGTGATTTAAAACAAAACAAACAACAATAGTGGATGTGCAATGTTTGTTAATGTTATCAATCTTTTCTTGGGGGGGCTTGTGCACTGAAGTGACTGACAGTTAATTTTTTATTCAGCTAAATGTACTTTATGATGTGCCAAGGTCAGTTATGACCAGGATGTAGTATACTTTATTTCAAAAGGGAAACAAATGCTAAAGCTACTAACAGTGCACGTCAAATTCTTATGCACTTTGAGATATGCCTGAGTTTATTTAATTGTTGTTCAAGAGGAAAAATATTTCTACCACTTCAAGTTCTGCTCAATCCCAGCACTGTTATTGTGTTTTTATGCACTTTTGATGTGCCTTTGTCATGTGCCAAGTGCACATTTAAAACCAAGACAATGAATAAAAAGTGCATATTTTTCATCATGTTGATGTGTGTTGGTTTGAAATTTGTCATATTCAACAGATCGCTGAACATGTGGGGCCCAGTTACATGTTTTGATTTGAAATTGTGGCCCAACTGATTTTATAATTAAATAGCCTTGCTGTAAAACATCTACTCATCTTTAGGCATAACAGCTCTATATACAGTGCTGTGAAAAAGTATTTGCCTCCTTCCTGATTTCTCATATTTTTGTATATTTGTCACACTTAAATATTTCAGATCATTAAAACAAATTTTAATATTAGACAAAGATAACCTGAGTAAGTACAAAATGCAGTTTTTAAATGATGATTTCATTTAAGGGAAAAAAAGCTATCCAAACCTACCTGGCCCTATGTGAAAAATTGTCCCCCGCCTGATTACTACCAGGCCGGTTGAATCAAGAAATCACTTAAATAGAACCTGTCTGACAAAGGAAAGTAGGCTAACAGATTCCAAAAAGCAACAAATCATGCTGCAGTCTAAAGAAACTCAAGAACAGATGAGAAACAAAAACCCACGACAACATCTAAAGCAGTGTTTTTCAACCAAGGTACCCTGGTACCTTCAGGTTTTTGTGGGTCTGTAGGCACCCATGCACAACAACAACAAATTATTTGCAATTTTTTTTTACCAATTAAAAATTTTAATTGGATAATTTCCCACAGAAACGTGAACATACCAGGGCACCCTGGTTGAACAACACAGATGTAAAGAACTGCAGGCCTTGCTTACTTCAGTTTGGACACTGGTCAAGGATTCAGCAATAAGAAAGAGACTGGGCAAAAATGGCATCCATGAGAGTTCCAAGGTGAAAACCACTGCTGACCAAAAAGAACACAAAGGCTCGTCTCACACTTACCAAAAAACATCTTGATGATCCCAAAGACTTTTGGAACCATGAATTCTGCTCCCTACCAGAATATCCTGAAGGAGAATGTCCGCCCATCAGTATGTGACCTCAAGCTCAAACCCTCCAGTGAGGCTGAAGTAAAACAATTTTTCAAAGAAGACTGAGCCAAAGTTCCTCAACAATGATGTAAAAGACTCATTGCCAGTTCAAAATTTTTTGATGATCTGAAACATTTAAGTGTGACAAATGTGCAATAATATAAAAAAAAAAAATCAGGAAGGGGCAAATACTTTTTCACAGTACTGTGTTCAGTATTCATGGTTCTATTCACTATTCATTCTACGCCTGCTTAAAGAAAAGTCATGTTTGAGTCTCAGCCCACAATGAATGTATTCCCCGGAATGGAAAGATTGAGAAATCATTTGAGTCTAAGTGACAGATGCTTCTCTTCACTACAGTGCGGGCCGTTGTAATCACTCGAATGAATACAGCTTGACTAATTAAGGTTATGCAGTTGGCTGACTCTCTCCAAACAAAGCCCACGTAATGTAGATTGTGTTGTTGCACAGCTCCCATACTATTGTTCAAATGAGAACAGATTTATGTCTGAAGTGTCAGTTGGAGAAGAGCTAAAAAGATCTGTCTGCCTCGTACTTGATTCTCATCATAACTCCCGTGTTAGGCAGTGATATTGTTTTGTTATGTGATAATAAGCTCACACATTGATTTCCTGTATTGTCTCTCAGTCCCCTTGTTACCATAATCAAAACACAGAGGAATATGACTGTAACATATTAAACAAAAACAGCTGATGACAAACAAACATGGCGAACACTGATGATGATGAGTGAAATATACTGGACGTCTGCTCATGAGCTGGCTTGTGTGTTTGGCACAGATAGCATCCAAGGACTCACAAGGCCTTTGATCCTGTCTCTGGGGCGTCCCAGATGTTCCAGCACAGGGCAATGTCAAGTCGGGTTTATTTGCAGAGGTAATGCCCAGCCATTATACGAACAACTCATCCATCAAACTAAAAGGAACATTTTAGGATTGCTTTTTTTTCTGAACATTTGAGGTTTGCCAGTAAAAGGGATAAACAATCTTCTGCTTCATGATGCTTCATCAGAGCACCCGTGGAATATTTCATCTCTTGGTCTGATGATGTAAATTTAAAATACAGTGGCTTTATTTATTTATTTATTTATTTATTTATTTTAAGGGTGGCACCTACCCTTTTGGAAATTTCTGATTTTATCACCTCATGTGTGTTCAAAGTTGATCGAGCGTATTTAAAATATCTTAACCAGTAGGTGGCAGTATGATACCTGAACCCACAACTAAACTGACTCAAGACACCTCAGACATCAACACTAGGACTGTTTACGCTGCCAGCTCGGAATATACAATGAAGTCTGCTTTGGATATTATAAGCAAAGTTGCATATTAAACTGTTAGTATTATTGGTATTATTATGTATGTTTGCTGCCCAAACACTGGAATACAAAGTTTAACTCGAAAATGCAATCAGAGTGTGGAATAAAAGCTTGCACTTCAGGTTAAAATCAGAAATATATTAGGATTTCCTGGACAGCAGTTTCAGCTGTAGTACTGCATTTGAAGTAGAAAGGATGAAAACACATAACTGTAAAAGATAAAACGCTGTAGCATCTTAATATAAATCAGCCTGAACTGTGTAATGTTCCTCTGCACTGGGCATCATTTAGAAATAGCTTTAAAATTGTGTGTGGTGGAGTCTTTTTTTTTTTTTTTTTTGAAAGCTCGCTGCAGCCACATTTTTGCTCATGCTTTGTTATGTTGACTGTCTCAATCTTCATAGGCAGGTATTTGTCTCCCATCCAATTATAACTCCACAATTAAAAGTTATCCAGGGGACCTAATGGCTTAATTTCTGGCCTTGTGGCTTCCACACTCCTAGCACAATTAATTATCTGCATCTATTTATCAACTGACCTCAAGGTGTTAAATTGATGGTTAGCAAGTCACATAACACTGAAACAGCCCTGGCTTCTGTTTTAGATCATTTCATAAGTGAGTATTTTTGTGGCCTGTTAAGTTTTCAAAATTAATTTTGTGCCTTTTTTTTTTTCCGGAAGGGAGGGTGGCTGCACAATCTCCTCCATTCACTGCTTCTACATGAGAATTAGATATTTATTTTCTAAGGAGGCAAAAAAATCAATTAGTGCTAAATTTATTCATGGATTTCTGCGATCAATGCGAGCCCACTCAGAAAGGCTCAGTGGGACCCAGTTCATCCCAGTTAATGTGTTTGAAGGGGAATTACCATTGATGTTGTTTTCCCTTCCTCTCAGGTCAAAGAGTATCTCCACCTGCCACGCGGGAGGAACATCCCTCCATGTCCCCACAGTGCACCTGGACGGCAGAACGGATGGCGCGAAGGACCCCGGGGTTGGTGGGAGGCAATCAGGTCTGCTGGGCGTCCCGAGTCGAATATCATCAGTGAATCTCTCACTCGAGCTAATTGTGAATCCAATCAAGGCTGGGAATTCAGCCTATCGATTTACTCAGCTAAGCACACACAACAAATACAGAGGGAATACATTATGTGGAAATTCACTCACAAATTTTAGTTTTTTTTTTTAACATGCACAGAATATTCATAGAAAACCACAATTCTTCCACTCCTGTAGGTGAAAAACAGCTGTTTCTCACACTTTCTTAATTGGCTGCAACCACTGCAATTTTAATTCATGTGACCTTTCAGGACTTTTTGATTGTTTTCATAATTCTTGCATTCTTCACAGCGCCGCTCGGAAAGACATGCGGTGCAGTCCTCTGAAATGTTCCTTCAAGGATATTCTTCTCGCTCTTCGTATTGATTTCAAACAGTTCCTGCACACAGGCTATATTTCAGGTCAATTAGACATATTTGGGCATTTGCAAATCATTTTTTCCTCTCAGATCCTGGGGCTCTAAAACTGCACTTTTGGCCCTAACAGCACTGCTCAGATTCTCTGTGGAGCTTGACATTTTGATCCGCAACAGAGACTAAATGATAACCGTTTCCTTGTAAATACTGTTGCCTGCGGGGGAGGGTTTAAATAGAGCAAGAAGGACTTTTCACTCACTCACTTGTTTATATTCACAACTCATCTAAATATGGACAGCTGAAGTGTTTAGAATATAGTGCGTGTTTTATGCAGCAGCGTGAGGCTGTGGAGTGAGTAGTGCGAGGGAGACCCGTAATTACAGTAAATTATTGTTGCTAATTTTCTAAATTCCTTTGCTTTTACACCTACAAATTATGTAATTATACCCATTTCCCAGAGAGGTGCTAAATATGATTGTTCAATTCAGACCATTTTCTCTTTTATCAGCACTCTTTCTGTCACACTTTTTGTTTTTGTTTTCCTTTAATGAGAATATCTTTACAGGTTTTTTTTTTTCTTTTTCCTTAAAGAAGAAGCTGCCTTTGTTTGAAGTGTTTGGTCTTGGCATCTGTGATCACTCTCATTAGGGCTCTCCTCTTCGCTGTGAGAGAAAACACTCCCAATCATTTATTTCAATTTCAAACATATCACTGACTGCTGTTTGAGCTTGCATCCACTTCTAAGAGAAACCATTTATTTGAACCTAATGCTCCTTTCTTCAACAATTTTATATATATATATATAGAGAGAGAGAGAGAGAAGGAATCGATTAGTCGCTTGCTGATTTTTGTATGCTCTTCTAGGAAAAAAAACAGAAAATGAGTAAATTATTCCTTCTTTTTTTTAACCATTAAATGAGGAGATGCGATAGGATATTTATTTTGCTGTGAGAGAAAGTCAGTGCTGAAGTTTGTCATGACAACCTTAGGGCTCTGAGGCTTCGTGGCTAGTAGATGACAGCATCCTCCTACTGGTGTGTACATGGTGAACTGGCAGCGCCCACACAGGAGGAGATTGACATAAACACTATTTAATTGAGCTGCAATTGTTGTCATGAGATGGAGTCATTATTTCAGCATCCCTAAGGGCAAAGTCTGCTCATGCAAAAAGAAAAAGAAATGTATAATTAATACAACACGCCACATTATGCCCACTGTGAGGCTGCAGAGATAGGGTAATGTTACATTTTTATAGTGGAACACTGAGTCTTGCCCAGATTGCTGATAGTGTTCGGCACTTGGCGGCCGGCCCTGGGGAAAGATTGCTCCATGTCACATCCTTATCAAAAGAGTGTTTTGTTCCTTCCTGTGTGCACAGTTCTTATTCGGCGAGAAGGCCTGTGATCCGTTATGTGTGCACAGCTCTCTCTTCGGCACCCCCACTTTCCGCCCTGACCCCCTCAGATGCTCCGCTGAAGATCAGTTGTGTTTGTGCTGTATGTGAATGTGTATCAAAGAGTCCCCACAGTCAATACCTCCACTTATAAGGTAATGCACTGACACGGGAGATTCCGCGGGGACGGTGCAGAGCTCTTCACACACAGAGGCTGTGCAGCAAAAGGAAGGTTTGAGAGGAGGGTGGGGAGGGGTGGAGGTACAGCAGTCATATAGTGTGGGAGGAGGAAGCAGGACTGATAATACACGCAACTTATACAACGTTGTTTTCAAGTGGAACGCAGACCCACAGACTCGCAAATGCAAAATGCATTTGCATGCAAGGTCGTCAGTAGTTGGTTTCGACATGAAGGGCTCCTGACCTGAGTGTTAGCCGTGCTGATTAATCTTCCTTTGAACACCTATTCTGTTTTGTACAGCCATAGGGGGATATACTGTTTGTTGTCAATGAATGCTTTCATAGCAGCAAAAACACTCACCCAGTTGTTTTATTAATCCTTCGGACTTATGAAGGTAGTTGTCCACGCAGGAAGGGCATCATTCCCATGCATTTCAATATCATATTGACCTCATAACAGGTTTAAGTCGTAAATCTGTAGTTGCTCCTGTCTGAGAAATGGGCAGACTGGTGCTCGCCAACTCCTCCTTTCTGCACTCGCTGAGGTAGGAGGCAGGTCAAACACAAGGCTGGGGTTTTGCTGGATTTAACCCAGCCAAGTGGGAGGATGCGAGTGATGGTCTGTGCCTGTGTGAACGGATGGGTATTTGAATGCATCGTGTGCTCTGATGTGCATATGTTCTCCTCTACGGGTGTATACGAATGTGCAAATGCATAGGCAGTGACAGAAGTTGACCTCTGTCTCAGCAGCATATTATGTCCGGTTCATTTGCTAGGTCAGACTCCATTGGCTGTCAGTTTTACTGCCTCACTGTGTCAGCTGGTGGAGTGTTTTTTGCCTCTAAAGCCATCCCGAGCAGAAAGGCAGAGCTACATAACGGCCTCAGTGACAGGTTCTCAAAACAGGCGGGCCATGAATATGCAAGTTCCTCTACAAACAGCAGGGAAAAAAACAGCTTGGTGTGGCTGAATCTGAAAATAAGCAATTTTGCCATATTCAGGCAGCTGCATTGACACTTTCAGCATATTTCTCTCTGACTCCCTGTCTCTTCAATTTTAGTCCTGTTGTACCAGTTAGCAGGAGAGAGTTTCTTGCCTGTTTCATCACTAAATATTAAATAATGTTTCACTTTACTGTCACAGCATAATGAAAAGAGGGAAGGCATGTGCTAGGGGATAAAAAGAAATCATAATTGGATATTTTTGAGAAGTTATGATGCTTGTGCATTTTTTAATTATGTGATTTTGCACAACTAACATGTTTTGATTGATTGGGATAAGGACCTCCTCTTAGCTCCAAATATGCCTCCACCCTCCCCCTGTTTAATGCAAATGAAGTGAATCTGTGCCCTTTGATATTGAAATGATCCCACTGCTTTCCTACAAACATTTAAGCAAATGAAATGGAACGTGGAAGGAGTTTTTGGTCGTTTATGTACTGAAGCTACTTTTGCAGTAGTTATTGAGACCAAGAACTGTGGTGCAACCTGCTGTTAGGGTTTCACCTGGAGAAATCGAACAAACAACTTGATGAACAAAGTTAACCCCTTGCACTCCGGTCAATTTTCCTACAAAATACCAAAAAATAACGTGCCCAAAGTAAATCGAAAGCTGTTCTTCAACCCTTTGCAGCATCTTCATGGGGTTGGTCTCATTTAAAAGAAAACACTTTGAATTTTTTGGCAAAACAGTCATAATCTCTCTAAGTGCTCCGGCCACTGAGTTACAGTCATCTAAACATACTGAACTTGAAGAAAATAAATTTGGCCTGGATGTTTTTTTGGATACAAATGCTTGCAAATAACACACAGCTTCAGATCCGGGCTGGAAAATGCAACAGAAATGTAGAACCAAGTGTTATCCAGCTGAGGTCCAAATTTTGTAACAATACCACAAAAAATGAATATATTATACAGCTTTTTCCTCAGGTAGTTATCAGGCGTTTTGGAACTGTGCCAAATTGTGCCAAATGGCACAGTTTGGAAAAACGTCTGTAACTTTTGAATGATTCAATGTAGAAGCTTCATTTTGGGCTCTAATGAAAAGTGACACTCAGGGCTGTGTCTGTGTGTGTGTGTGTGGGGGGGGGTTGTCCCCCCCCCCCGCTACAGAAAACGGCCATCGACCATCGCTACATGACGGAATAGACTCATATGGCTATGTGGCGACCGCGGCGCAGTCACCACGGCTTCCCCACCCCCGCTACAGAAGAGGAGCGGGGGGGCGGCGTTCACGGTCTGGACGCGACGAACAACCCCTTGTACTTTGGCGCACGAACTTCAGACTTTGTGCGCCGCACAGTTGTAATTTACCGATCGGTCAAAAGTCATTTTGGATTACAATTTTCAGGAATAAAGAATAATTTAGCTTATAACACCTTACCTCTTCACAGCAGTGTCCTGGCGAACTTCTCTTCCCCATTGTCAGACGAACGCGACGCTGGTCCGCTCGTGGTTCTGGTCTCACGACCCGATCAAAACATAATTCCATTATTGCGGTTTTGTGCTTCCATGATTGCGGTTTTTGGCGAATGATTTTTCAAAACAAATAACAGTAGTAATTAAAAAAAGACTGGCGAAGGCGTGTTTGTCACTCAGCCTTCGTCGTCAGCCTCCGTCGGTCTATGACCATGGAAGAAATCATAACATCTCCTCTGCTGGAACAAAAACAAAATAAGCACCGCCTGTGGCCGAACATGCCAATGCGCGAATGGCACTCCCTGTCACACAGGTTGCATTTGTGGATGGTCTCCATGCTGCTGGGTCTGTGGGGTTCTTCCTGCGGGTCCTTTTTTGATCCGCTGCAGCAGTCAGTCTTCACCCAGCCTTAAAAAAAACTTCTCTGCTTCAACTGGCTCACTGCATTTACAGTGTTGGTAGGCGGGTCCTTCTCGCTAGGTTTTCAGTCATTGGTTCTTCAATGTTTCAGAAACCCAATTCAAGGCTCTTATTAGTCGAATGAGAGGTCAATCAGATGAACTAATCTGTTCGCGGCTGTGTCTGCAGCTTTTATTTTCAGTGCGCGCTTGGACGCCATCACCACCTACATCACCATCTCCATCATGCGTCCTAGAGCGCACGAGGGCGCTCTCGTGCACTCGTGCGCTCTAGGACGCAGAGACTTGCCCGTCCGCGGTACAACGGAGTGCAAGAGGTTAATATATTAAAATACAATAATGTAAGTTTAAGAAGACAGTAAATATAATTTAGAAACAGAATGTTGTAAGTTTTGGCTCTGAAACTAAAATTAAATTTGAAGACGGTACTATTTCTTATATGATACTGAGTTGTACTGTGGATGTTTGCTGTCCAAAGAGAGGATGTACTTACGTTGCGATTAATTCTTCCAATTCTTCCATATTTAGTCACCGTGAAATTATTAAAATATCCTTGTCCACTTACTGCATTTGTTGAGTTTAACAAAAAACTGTTACTTATCATGTTAACTTTTTCTTCCCTGCTTCTAAAAATAAGTAAGGCATGTCTCTGCAATTACAAGCTCTATGTGAATTATCTTGGTATCAAAATAAAGATACTTGTGTGAGCAGGGCTTGACATTGAGTTTTTTGCTCACCAGCCACTGTGGCTAGTGATTTTTCAAATTTACTAGCCACTCAACCTTTTAATTGGTCACAATTTTGTGGTTGGAAAATTATATTTAATATGATCAAATTAGACTATGGCATGCTAAAAATGTACTTGAACAAAATTTATAACCTTTTTAAATGTAAATGACTCTTATACATACATAAAGAATAGCAAGTGAAACAATGTTTAATTAATTATGAACAGTAGTAAATACTGTAAAACAGTAGAGAAAAAATATTTGTATTGTGAGTGAAGTACAGGTAGATTTGGGGTCCGTCCCAATTCTCATTTGTAAGCCTAGCCCTATGAATTGGGATACCCCTTCATGGCTGCACTACATCATTAGTAGTTGCTGATGGATTAAACCTAATCTTTTTTCACCAGAAACAAGACAAGAAAGAAAAAGAAAACTGATTAGAAAAAAAAAATCTCATCTTAAGGAAAAAAATGTCTCAAATTTACATGAACTATTCTAATCAGTAGAAAAAGTCAGAAATGTACAAGAGAGAAATTTGTAAATTCACAGACAAAAGATTGGACCCCCTGGCAGAGCTGAAGTGTGGGGGGGACACAGGATTTAGCTATTCACTGCTGGGACAATGGGGATTGGGGCAGTTCTCCTGGTAATCTGATCACTGAGAGCAGGGACAGGTGTGTTCTGCCGGCTGCTGTCTGTTCATCGCCGTTTCTCCAGACTGGCTGCAAAATGAACTCGCTGTGAGTGGAGTCTGGCTCCACTCTGTACTCGGTACAGGAGGAGCCGCCACCCACCATGGCATTTCTTCACATCGGGCTGAACAGGGGAAGGACGAGAGACTGATCCACAGAGTAGACCATCCGTGGCTTCTCCAGACTCCGTCCATGGCGACAGTGGACCAATGAGCATTAGGGGTAGGAGAAATAATCATTTTTTCTGATGCATCTCGATGTGGACGTGAACAATTCTGAATCGATGCACAAATGCCAAGAGTCCAATTATTAAATATTATTAATAATGTCCGGACTCTTTGTGGCGTGATGCAAAATAACCAAAATGGCAGAGCGGAGTATACGATTAGCCACCCTCTTCATTAAAAGCAAACATATAGCAGTACTTCAGTTTTTATGACGTTGAAGGGAAATAAGACTTGGGCAAGACCCACACTGTATGTAAGCTCTGTCAGACTAAACTAAAATATTTTGGAAACGTGACAAACATGCAAAACCATATTACACTTTTCCAGCCAGTGGCCGGAGAGAAAAAAAACAGTTTTAGCTGCCGCTGACCAGCGAACCATTGAGTAAGCAATGTCAAAACTTCCACATAACTTGGAAAGGGCAAAGTGAATTACAAAATCTATTGCCACTTTTATTGCCAAGGATTTATGCCTGTATTTAGTTGTCGAGAACCAGGGCTTTTGCGCTATGATGCGCACTGTAGAGCCGAAGTACAACGTTATAATTTTTGGTGTAAAGCTGGTGGAAAGACTCCCCGGTCACCAAGAAGTGTAAAAATATATATACATACAATGGTGTGAAAGTGTTTTCCCCCTTCCTGATTTCTCATTTTTTTGTATGTTTGTCACACTTAAAAGTTTCAGATCATCAAACAAATTTAAATATTAGACAAAGATAACACAAGTAAACAAAAAACACAGTTTTTAAATGAAGGTGTTTATTACTAAGGGTAAAAAAAAAAATCCAAACCTACATAGACCTGTGTGAAAATGATTGCCCCCCCCCCCATTAAACATAAATTAACTGTGGTTTATCACATTTTTGGAAAGCTGAGTTCAATTTCTCTAGCCACGCCCAGGCCTGATTACTGCCACACCTGTTCTCAATCACTTAAATAGGATCTGCTTTGGGACTCCAGCAAACCACAGTGAGATCCATTATCCACAAATGGCAAAAACATGGAACATTGGTGAACCTTACCAGGCTGCCGGCCGATTGAAATTACCCTAAGAGTGCAGTAACGACTCATCTAAGAGGCCTCAAAAGACCCCACTGTGATGGCCTGGGCGCTGAGTCTGTCCGCGCTCGGGTTGTCCAGTGTTTTCTCCGTTCTTCTGTGTTTTGCATATGGCCGTTCAGGGCTTTTATTTTGACAGCGTTACTACGGGACTTCCGGCTGTCAAAGCCGAGTCACGTTGTGACAGCTGTTTGTCATTCTGTCATTACATTCCCCTGTTGCTGATTGGTCCTTTGTGTTCATTTAAGGGAACAGCTGAGGCTTACTCCTCGCTGCGACCTCACACTACGTTGGACTCTCACCACGTCGGACTGGAGTCCCTAACCCTGACTCCAGTCTCCTTTTTGATTCCTCACTCTCAGTAAGTGTTATTTCTCCTCAGAGTTTATGATCCAGTGTCTTTAGCCTTAGCCTCTGTCCATGTTCGTGTTTTTGCCCCACGTGGCTATTTATGTTGTCATCTTTACCTTTTGTTAATAAAACATACAAACTCACCGGTTGGCCTATAGCGTCTCATTGATGCCCTGCAAGGGGCATCCATAACAGTAAGTCGAAGCCCAAAACGAGACGCCAATCACCGTGAGTTTGTTTTTTGGGGCTTGTAGTTTTTCCCCTTTTTCCTGTGTATCAGCGTGTTAGGAGATGGCGTTGCCAGGAAGAGGCTATTCTGGGAGCTTGGGCTATGAGCTGATCGTGTTCCTTATAGAGCTAGATGGCCTGCTCTCCAACGCTCGTCGCAACGTCACTCCTGACGACCCACGCTGGTACTTGGACCTCGCAGAGGCGGCACTTAACCACAATTTTCGCCACGCCGATCATGCCGAGGTAAGGAAGAGGATGGCAGAAATTACGGCTCTCTGGGAGAAGACCCATGGACCGGAGGGGAACTCCGGCAGGAAGCAGAAGGTGAGGCATCCCCGTTCCTCGCCCCGGGATCCAGTTCCTGTCGCCCATCCAGCCCAGGAGACCACGTCACCCAAGGGCCGTTCCCATCCACTGCGGAGGAGGTCAGCCGGGATTCCCCCGAAAGAGACACAGTGGGCAGCTGAGCTCATCCGGGGCTGTGTGGCTGAGGCTCGCTCTTCCTTCCATCTGACTCTAATCATGAAGCATGTGGTGGTGACAGTCAGACTGGTGGAGGCCAATCCCAAACTTTATGACTATCCCGAGTTCGCTGAATTGCTGGCCTTTGTCTCTACAGAGCAGCAGCGGTTTCCTGACCTAACCTTTGCCTTGCCCTCTGCCTGTAGACGCCATCACTCTGCTTGCGCCCAGCCTCAGCGAGATCCCCATCCGGATCCAGTGCTGGGCTGCCGAAAGAACTCTGCCTCACAGCCAACTGTTGCCTCTGCGTCACGACGAAAGGGAAAGACAGCAGCCTCCACCTCTGGGTCTTCTGTTTCCACTGTCCTGTCAGCTCCTCGTCCCTCGTCTGCCTCGGCTGCTCCCCCCTCCTCTATGATGCTCTCTCCAGCTGCTGTGAGCTCCATGAGTCCTGCTCCAGCTGTGCCTGCCATCGATCCAGTGTGAGCAGCTCCTCTTCGTCCTCCAGGAGGGGGGTCCTCCATCACCATCCGTTGGGGGAAGGGAAGAACCAAGCCCGTTACAGCAGCCACCATCGGCCCTCTGGAGAAAAGGCAAGTGCTATTTCATTCTCTTCCTCCGTGCTATGAATTGCCTTGTCTGACTCCTGGGGGTGGAGTTCGGGGTTCACAGTCCCCCGAGCTTCCTCCACCTGCTGTAACCATTAATTGTGAACCTGCATCCTCTGTGTCTCCTTCCCCTGAGCGTTCCCCGGTGCCAGGAATACACCGCCAGATGAAGAAGGAGCCTGCGACCCTGGAGAGCCTGGTACCAGTCCCACAGCTATGTCACGGGCAGGGGAGGAGAGCGGACTTCCCGTTGGAGCCTGTGGTGACGACTAAGTGTCCCCGGGTCTTCACGGAGGAGCGGTCCAACCCAG
The DNA here is from genome assembly GCA_020510985.1 of Pholidichthys leucotaenia. Taxonomy (NCBI): domain Eukaryota; kingdom Metazoa; phylum Chordata; class Actinopteri; order Cichliformes; family Pholidichthyidae; genus Pholidichthys; species Pholidichthys leucotaenia. The sequence continues at coordinate 198,067,470 of CM035848.1, forward strand.
CAGGCCACGGATTCCCTGCCACCACACCGAGTGGGCCTTCGGCGTGGACCTCAGCGCCAGGGAATTCCCAGACTTTGAGGACCATCATGCCAACTGCGGAATCCTCCGCAGCTGAGTGGGAACCAGGAGTGGATCTCCAGCTCATGGAACCTGGATCGCCGAAGTCCTGGATGGCGGTAGAGCCCGAGATCAGGCAAGTGCTCTATTTTGTCTTTCTCTTCTCTATTTTGGAGCATTATTGCCTGTCTCTCGGGGAAGCGAGCCGGGTGCAGCCGATCGCTGCATCCGAGCTTGTCTCGCTGGGCTCTGCCGCTGCCAGTGATTCTGATCCTGGTTTTCTTTCTTCCTCTGAGCCTTCTTCCAGGGTCACCGTTGACGAGTCGGTTCCGGTCGTTGTCTTGGAGGTTCCAGGTCCATGCTCGGAGGTCATCCCTGGTGCTGCGCTGGTTCAGTCGGGGTCCATCGTGGGTGCAGTCCTGGCCCAGTCGGGGTCCGTTGTGGGTGCAGTCCCAGCCCAGTCAGGGTCCGTCGTGGGTGCAGCGCTGGCCCAGTCGGGATCCAGCCAGGGCGCAGCGCCAGTTCGGTTTCGGTTTGGAGAAGGAGCTGCAGATCCTCCGCCGTCTAACTCTGGACTGGTCCCTCATCCTTCCCCTAATCCCTTTCCTCCGCCACTGGGTGCCGTTGGGATTCCCTGGATTCGGCTCGGCCTCCCCTCGCTATCCCTCTCGGTAGGGAGGCCGCCGCCGAGCTTTTCCCTCCGGTCCTGGTGGCCTAGTGACGTGAGTTGGCCGCCCGGGAAACTGCTTCGCTGGTTCGGCATTCGGGGTCGGCCACCCGACAGACTGTCTTGTTTGTTCGGCTGCCAGAGGTACTGTTTCTCCAGTCCTGGGACTGGGGCAGGCCGCCCAAACTGTTTCTTTTCCCCCTGCCAGTGATCTGGATGTGGGTAGACCTCCCAAACTGTTTTTTCTCTCCCCTCTATGCTCTGCCTGCCGACATCCCTGTGGGGTTTTTTTTCTGTAATTTGAAGGGATGATCTTTTTGTTTTTTTTCTTTGCTAGTGTTAATATTGAACTATAGTTGTATGTTGCTGATCTGTTGGCGTTTTGTGTTATTATCCGGGTGTTTTGGGGTACTATGTGTTTTTAGTAATGTACCTACATTTTTTTTTTCCACAATATCTTTATTGAACCTTTTTTTTTTTTTTTAACAAACATGATACAAACAATCAAACACTAACACTAAAGTACTACAAAAAAAAAAATGTACTAAAAACACCAACAACCACCAACAAAATCAAGTCTTCAACAATGCTCCTCTGTTTAGTCTAGACAATCCAATACATAAGTATACATATTATGTTCACCAGTTTGGAATTTACAAGGTCCACACACATCATTCACCTTCTTCTTCAAGAGTTATGTTTAAATTTTTTACATAATCAATAAAAGGTCTCCATATATTCTCAAACACAATTTCCTTTGATTTTAGTATATATGTTATTCTTTCTAATGGAAGGTTTGTTAACATCTGTCTTAACCACTGAGTCACATCTGGTCTATGAGTCTTTTTCCATAATAGTGCAATACATTTTTTGGCATTAAGCAAACTGAGGTCTATGAATGTTCTTTCACTTTTATTAAAATTATGCTTTTCTGGGTACAGACCCAACAAAAACAGTTTAGGATTCAATATGATTTGTTTTGAGATTATTTTTTCAATTGTTACCCTCACCTCTTCCCAAAACATTCTTATTAATCTACATTCCCATAAACAATGAAATAGGGTTCCTTTACTTTCCATGCATTTTGTGCATGTATCTGGTATATTTTTGTTATATCTATTTAACTCCTCCGGTGTAACATACATCCCCATTAACCATTTGAAATGTATCAATTTAAGGCGTGCATTTATTGATTTGGTTTGAGCTTCTGTACAAGCCAATTCCCATTGTTCCTCTGAAATTTCAATTTGCAGATCTTCTTTCCAGTAGTTTAATCTTTTCAGTGAATTTTCACTTGAAGATAGTGTCAATGAGTTATAAAACTCTGAAATAATACCCTTTCTTTTACTATCTTTCATCATCATTTTTTCCAAGGATGAATAAATAGGTCGAGTGAGAGCTTTATTTTGATTTGATCGAATAAAGTTTCTAAGTTGAAGATATTTAAAAAAATGTGTTCTATTGAGATTAAATTTGATCCTCAGCTCTTCAAAAGACATTATGTTGTCTGCACATGGCAAATATAAATCCTGAATCTTTTGTATCCCTTTTAAATTCCATACTTTAAATACAGCGTCCGCTCTCCCTGGTTTAAAATATTGATTACCCCATATTGGACTAAATTGTGACAATAACTGTGGTTCTTTTAAATAGTTTTTAGCTTCACACCATATTTTGATCATATGCTTTACAAATGGATTTTTAACTTGTTTTTGTAATTTTTTTGCCGAATCTGAGTATATGAATATGGGAAGAGGTAAAGGTAAATTGTATGATTCCATTTCAGTCCAGTGAGGGAGATCATTTGATGAAAAATAATATGTCATAGACCTCAGTTGTGCCGACCAATAATACAACATAAAATTTGGACATTTCAGACCTCCACGATCAAATGGTAAATATAATAAAGACAAACGTAATCTAGCCCTCCTGTTGTTCCATATAAATTCCACTAACTTTTTTTTTATTCTTGAGAATAGATCTAAAGGTGGTGATAAGGGAATGTATTGAAATAAATAAAGTATTTTAGGTAAAATATTACTTTTAAGTACATTGATTCTCCCGATCATCGACATTGGTAGTGACATCCATCTCTGAGTTAACTCATTGATATCTGACATTAAGGCTTCATAGTTGACACTGGCGACTGATTCTAGCTTAGGCATAATTTGGATTCCTAAATATTTAAACTGATTTACAACATTGAATTGATTTACCTCAGGGGCTGGGTAATTTCTCTGGGTCTCATTTAGCATTAATATTGAAGATTTAGTTTTATTTATTTTATATCCTGATATTTCCCCAAAATTCTTTATTAAATTCAACAAGGTTGGAATTGATTTTTTTAGATTCGACATAAACAAAATTATATCATCGGCGTACAGGGAGATTTTATGTTCTGTTGGTCCAACTTTAATTCCATATATTTGTGAATGTAAACGTATCGCTATCGCTAAAGGTTCAATTGCCATAGTAAACAGTAAAGGTGAAAGTGGACAGCCTTGTCGACATCCTCTATTGATTTTTATTGGTTTTGAAATATTGTTATTTGTTAGGATTTCTGCTGTAGCATTATTGTATATTATTTGAACCCATTTTATGAAATTATTTCCAAGTCCAAACCTTTGTAGGACTTCAAAAAGAAAGGGCCATTCAACTCTATCAAAGGCCTTTTCGGCGTCCAATGATAGGAGAGCTGTATCCGGTGCTTCTTTATTAAAATAAATAATATTAAATAGTCTTCTTACATTATGGAAGCCTTGTCTACCCTTTATAAAGCCATTCTGATCTCGATTAATAATATTTGGTAAAATTTCTTGTATTCGTCTTGCTAAAATTTTACAGATTATCTTAAGGTCGGCATTTAATAGGCTTATTGGTCTCATATTTTCACATTTATTAGAGGGCTTACCTGGTTTTGGCAGCAGTATAATTAAGGCATTATTTATGTATGATGGTAAATTATTATTTTGAAATGCTTCTAAAACCATTTCCAAAAAAGGTTTTATTAATTTATTCTTAAATTTTTTATAAAGGTCAACTGGAAGACCATCTGGTCCTGCACTTTTTCCTGATTTCATATTATCAATGGCTAGCCCAACTTCTTCTTGACTAATTTTAGACTCCAATATCTCCCTGTTTTCATTTGGAATACACGGTATAGATAGTTCGTTCAAAAACCCATTTAGTTTTGTTAAATCAGGTTCATTTTTGGTATCATATAATTTTTCATAGTAATCTCTAAAGGCTCTATTAATTTCTAAAGGATCTATAACTACCTGTCCGTTACTTATAATACTGGTAATTGGTGTTTTAATTTCCAATTGTTTAATCTGCCATGCTAATAATTTTCCTGATTTTTCACCTTGTTCATAAAAAGATTGTTTCAATCTTAGAAGACTCGAGGCAGCTCTATTCGCTGATTTTTTGTCGTATTCAGCTCTCAAAATCAGTAATTCATTCTCCAACCTTGGGTCACTTCCTGCATACACTTTTTCCTGAAGACTTTTTATTTTATGTTCCAATTTAGCTCTCTCCTCTCGAGTCTTCTTAGATTTTGATCCTGTATAACTAATAATATGTCCCCTAATAAAAGCTTTGAAAGCCTCCCACTTTACACATGCTGATGTTTGTGTAGTATTGATGTCAAAGAACTCGTCTATCTGTTTTTCTATATACTTGACAAATTCCTCATCCTGAAGCCATTTATGCTGAAATTGCCATCTACTTGATTCCTTTGTCAATTTTTTATCTACATATATTAGACAACAGGGTGCATGATCAGAGATCACGATGTTATCATAAAAGCAGTTTTGAATCTTGGACCTTAATTCTGTGGAAATCAAAAAATAATCAATACGTGAGAATGTCTTGTAGGTACTGGAATAACAAGAATAGGCTTTAACTTGTGGTTTCATTTCTCTCCATATATCTAACAATCTCAATTCTTTCATAAAATGATTAATAGTCATCCTACATCCAATGTGCGTACAATCCAGTCCTGTTGATCTATCCACACCTGGATTCAATGTACAATTAAAATCCCCTGCTATTATATGTTGCCCTGTAAGTGATGATAAGATGAGAAATAAATTAGCAAAGAACTTCTGATCATCTATATTGGGACCATATAAGTTCACAAGATTTATATTTTCTAATAGCAAAGAACCTTGAATGATTACATATCTTCCAAATTTGTCTCCAATTACATTTTTCACTTGAAAAGGAACTGATTTATGTATGAGAGTCATAACTCCCCTGGCTCGGGATGAAAATGAAGAGGTGAATACACTTCCCTGCCATCTACTCCTAATTCTTTTAACATCCTCCTCTATCAGATGAGTTTCTTGTAAAAACACAATTCTTGAACCCATGTCCTTTATTTTATTCATAACTTGTTTAAGTTTTTTTAAATTTTGTAGACCTCTGCAATTCCATGAAGTTAAATTAAGATTAACACTTTGGTCCATGATCAATAGAGAGTTTGGGATTACCTTGCAGTGTAAACATGCTCATACAGAGAAGCAAAAACATGAGTGGTTGAACATTCATCCTACAAACTACACACAAACAAATTTCCCCTTCCCACACTTGTGGCAAACCCCCCAAAATCAAAAGAAAAATTCTGTCTCCCGATATAGCCATCGACCGTTCCACACCCACGGGGAACAGCCTAAGCCACTCCTTCTTCATCCTCCCAATCACCCTAACTCTACTGCTTTTAATGACGTAACATTAACTCTCCTCTGTAGTTTTCCAACTTAACTCCAAAATTTTTAACAACTTTGTACATCATAGTTTTTTTTTGTTGTTTGTTTTGTTTTTGTTTTGTTTTTTTTAATATATAATACAATCTATATTTTGTAAACTTACTATTTACTTCAAGTCAGTCAGATGCCTGTGCAAATGCTTAATTATTCTACCTTATATTTTGTTCATGCTTAGCTCCCACCAGTCTCTTCTTCTTCTTTGATCTTCTTGATGAACTCCTGCGCCTCCTCTGGGGTCTTGAAGATGTGTGTTCTGCCCTCATACGTGGTCAGCAGTCTCGCAGGATAGATCACACCATGACGAATCCCAAGGTTGCGCAGCTCCTTACGTACGGGATCAAACTGCTTCCTCAATTGCTGGATTCCTGTGGCCAAATCTGGGTAGAACCGCACCTGCTGGTCCTGGTGTTTAATCTCTCCTTTAGCACGTGCAGCGTTGAAGATCTTCATCCTGTCTCTGTTGCTAAGAAACTTCATAATTAAGGTCCTCGGCGGTCCCTTATCTCTCCGTGGGCCAATACGATGTGCTTTTTCCAGAACCACTGCTGATTGCAACTCCTCGCTGCCCAGCACCTCCGGAATCCACTTTTCCAGAAAGGAGCATACGTCCCGACCTTCTGATTCCTCTGGAAGACCCACCAGCCTCAAATTATTCTGTCTCGACCGAGATTCCAAATCCAAAATATTATCTTCCAGAGATTTATTTTTTTTTTCTTTCCCAAAGTGCGCACCTTTAATTGAAGACGGGTGACGTCATCTTCAGCACTAGCGAGACGGAGCTCCATCTGCGCCGTTCGTTCTACACAGTCACCCAATTCCTTTCTTATTCCTTCCAACGCTGTCATAATCCCATCAAATCTAGAGGAAAAGTCCGCTCTCATTGAACTCATGGCAGCCATCAGCGCATCTGCGCCATTCCCCGCAGATATCGCAACGTTGCCAGCCTCCTCCGCCATATATGGAGTTTTGTTTGCTGCGTCACAGACCTGAAAGTCCGTTAATTTGGACTGTTTCGGCGGCTCGCTTTTTCCTTTTCCTGGTTTTCCAGCCTTAGGCTTCGCCGACATATCCTCGCCCAAATGCTGGGATACGTTCTGTCCCAAATGAGAGAGTTATTTGCTGATTTTTTTCTCCAGGAGCAGAGCAGAGCGAGACACGTCCGTCCTACGTGGCAGCCATAACCGGAAGTCTCAATGTACCTACATTTTAGTTTTCTTGTTTCCCTCTGTAGTCTGAGAAATGCTCTTTTGTTGTTGTCTGTACCTATTTATTATAATGGACAATATTTGCTGCTCAGTAGCTTTCTGAGTTTTTTTTCCTGGTGTCATAGGGTACTGTGTGTTTTTGTATGTACCTGTATTGTTTATTGGTCAGAATGTGATATTCTTTTTGTTTTCAACTTTGCTCAAAGATTGTTGTAGCATGTTCTGCCTTGTTTTTCTGTGTGTTATCTTGTCATTTTGGCTATCTTTGTGCCCTCCATTGTGTGTTTTTTTTTCCTTGATAGTGTTTGTTTTGTTTTGTTTTTTGGTTCTCACCCTCCTGGCCTGTTCCCCCTCTGCCCTCCCTGGGTCGGCCCTGGTTGCCTTTTGGTTGGGGGGGCGGGGTGCTGGATGTTACATTAGTGCCTGATATTTGCCTTGTGAACGGGGATACTGTGATGGCCTGGGCGCTGAGTCTGTCCGCGCTCGGGTTGTCCAGTATTTTCTCCGTTCTTCTGTGTTTTGCATATGGCCGTTCAGGGCTTTTGTTTTGACAGCGTTACTACGGGACTTCCGGCTGTCAAAGCCGAGTCACGCTGTGACAGCTGTTTGCTATTCTGTCATTACATTCCCCTGTTGCTGATTGGCCCTTTGTGTTCATTTAAGGGAACAGCTGAGGCTTACTCCTCGCTGCGACCTCACACTACGTTGGACTCTCACCACGTCGGACTGGAGTCCCTAACCCTGACTCCAGTCTCCTTTTTGATTCCTCACTCTCAGTAAGTGTTATTCCTCCTCAGAGTTTATGATCCAGTGTCTTTAGCCTTAGCCTCTGTCCATGTTCGTGTTTTTGCCCCATGTGGCTATTTATGTTGTCATCTTTACCTTTTGTTAATAAAACATACAAACTCACCGGTTGGCCTATAGCGTCTCATTGATGCCCTGCAAGGGGCATCCATAAGACCCACAACAACATCCAAAGAACTGCAAGCCTCACTTGCCTCAGTTAAGGTCCGTGTTCATGACTCCACCATAAGAAAGAGACTGGGCAAAAATGGCCTGCATGGCAGAGTTCCAAGACGAAACCACTGCTGAGCAAAAAGAACATAAAGGCTTGTCTCAGTTTTGCCAGAAAACATTGTGAGGATCCCCAAGACTTTGGGGAAAATACTCTGTGGACTGATGAGACAAAAGTTGAACTTTTTGGAAGGTGTGTGTCCCATTACATCCGGCGTAAAAGTAACACAGCATTTCAGAAAAGGAACATCATACCAGCAGTAAAATATGGTGGTGGTAGTGTGATGGTCTGGGGCTGTTATGCTGCTTCAGGACCTGGAAGACTTGCTGTGATAAATGGAACCATGAATTCTGCTGTCTACCAAAAAATCCTGAAGGAGAATGTCCGGCCATCTGTTCGTGACCTCAAGCTGAAGAGCACTTGGGTTCTGCAGCAGGACAATGATCCAAAAGACACCAGCAAGTCCACCTCTGAATGGCTTAAGAAAAACAAAATGAAGATGTTAGAGTAGCCTAGTCAAAGTCCTGATGTGAGTCTGATTGAGATGCTGTGGCATAAACTTAAAAAGGTGGTTCATGCTCAAAAATCCTCCATTGTGTCTGAATTACAACAATTCTGCAAAGATGAGTGGGCCAGAATTCCTCCACAGCACTGTAAAAGACTCATTGCCAGTTATCGCAAATGCTTGATTGCCGTTGTTGCTGCCAAGGGTGGCCCAACCAGTTATTAGGTTTAGGGGGCAATCACTTTTTCACACAGGGCCATGTAGGTTTGGATCTTTATCCCTTAATAATAAACACCTTCATTTAAAAACTGCATTTTGTGTTTACTTGTGTTATCTTTGTCTAATATTTAAATTTGTTTGACGATCTGAAACATTTAAGTGTGGCAAACATACAAGAAATGAGAAATCAGGAATGGGGCAAACACTTTTTCACATCACTGTATATGTATGATGACAGCTAAGCTGACAAAGAGAAAGTTTTGGCTCTGTTTCTGCTTTCAAAAGACTTCTCCAGAGCTGCTGCTTGTCACGGCTGGCTGCCCTCAGATGAAAATCCGTAGAATAGGTGTGTGGGACTATAATGTTTGGAATGAGGCTTTAGAAAATTATGAATCAGTTTGTAAATCACTGGATTGAAAATGTACACGTACAGATTGGATCCCGGAGTCCACTTGGGGTGCTCATTTGGTCAGGGGTCCACTTGACCTGTTCCCGACACAGCCATCCCCACTCTCTACAACAAGATCAAAGCCAAAGTCATGCAATCTCTGAAGGCAGCAGGTAGGACTGCTGTCATGTGTGATGCATGGACATCCATTGTCACCAAATTGTTTATAATGGTAACTGCACATTTTTGTATAAAAAGTAAATGTGCAAGTTAGGTTAATTGGCATCAAACTGGGGATTCTAAATTGTCCTTAGGTATGACTGTGAGAGTGAATGGTTGTGTGTCTCTCTGTGTTGGCCCTGCGATGGACTGGTGATCTGTCCAGGGTGATCTATCCAGGGTGTACCCTGCCTCTCGCCCAAAGATGCTGGGATTGGCTCCAGCACCTCCCCCCCCCGCGACCCGAAAATGATTAAGCGGAAGAAGATGGATGGATGGATGGAAGTAAATGTGATTTTGATACAGCAAAATATTCTGGATTTTTAAACAGAAGGACTCAGTTACTTATTGCACATAATAGGAGAACTTTCATTAGAAGTTTAACACAGTCTGTTAGAAATTCTGAGTATTTTTGACTGAAGGACTTGTCCCATATAACAGAATGTTTGTTATACGTCTTGTTTGTTAAAATTCAGGATACTCTGAAGTCTGTGTTATACCAGCAAATGTGCTGCTGCAGTTGCACTTTTCATGTTGTTTTTTTGAAACATTAAAAGATATTGGAAGTAAATTCAAAGCCAGTTTAGAAAGTCTGGGATCAGTCCACCAAGGTCTCCACCTTTGACCGCCACCTAATCCACATAGCACCGGACCCCCATGATCCCTCCTGTAGGTGGTGAGCCCACTGGAGGGCGGACCCATGTAACTCCTTCTGGCTGAGCCCAGCTGGGTCCCATGGGTGGAAACCCAGACACCAGACGCTAGCCATCGAGCCCCTCCCCCAGGCCTGGCTTCAGGGTGGGGCCCCGGTAACCCTATACCGGGCGGGGTACACTGAATCCTTGATCTAGAATTTATCATGAGAGTCTGTTGGATCGTTCTTAGTCTGGCCCTTCACCCAGGACCAGTTTGTCTTGGCAGAAGCAAATTGCCCCGGACAACATAGCTCCTGGGATCACTGGGGCGCACAAACCCCTCACCATGATAAAGTGATGATCCATGAGTTTCCCCAGGCGAGAGGCAACGAGCAGGGGTGGGTATTCTTGTATCCCTCCACCTTGCTGCCTCTATATTGGAGTTTTCCCCAGTGGACGAAAGGGTTGCTTCCCTGCGCCTTCGGATTGGGAAATGGGTCCTGACCATCATTTGTGCCTATGCACCAAATGATGTTTCAGAGTACCCACCCTTTTTGGAGTCTCTGACTGGGGTGCTGGAGGGTGCTCCTCTTGGAGACTCCATTGTCCTACTGGGGGACTTCAATGCGCACGTGGGCAACGACAGTGAAACCTGAAAAAGGGTGATTGGGAGGAACGGCCTGCCCGATCTGAAAGTGGTGTACAGTTATTGGACTTCTGTGCTAACCACATGGACCTTTGTCCATAATGAACACTATGTTCAAGCATAAGGGTGTCCATATGTGCACCTGGCACCAGAACACCCTAGGTCGCAAGTTGATGATCGATTTTGTTATCGTGTCATCAGACCTGCAACCGTATGTCTTGGACACTCAGGTAAAGAGAGGTGCAGAGCTGTCAACTGACCACCACCTGGTGGTGAGTTGGATCCAATGGCAGGAGAGGAAGCGATTCAGACCTGGTAAACCCAAACGTATAGTGAGGGTGTGCTGGGAACGTCTGGCTGAGGCCCCTGTCCGGGAGGTCTTCAACTCCCACCTCCGGAAGAACTTCAACCACATTCCGAGGAAGTCTGGAGACATGGAGTCTGAATGGGCCATGTTCTCCACCTCTATTGTTAAAGCGGGGGCCCAGAGCTGCGGCCGCAAAGTGGTCGGTGCATCTCGTGGTGGCAACCCCCGAACCAAGTGGTGGACACCAGTGGTGAGGGGGGCCATTAAGCTGAAGAAGGAGTCCTATCAGGCTTGGTTGGCTTGTGGGACTCCCAAAGCAGCTGAGGTGTGCTGGCAGGCCAAGCGGAGTGCAGCTCAGGTGGTTGCTGAAGCAAAAACCCGGGTATGGGAGGAGTTCGGTGAGGCCATGGAACAAGACTTTCGGTCGGCCTCGAAGAGATTCTGGCAAACTGTCTGGCGGCTCAGGAGGGGGAAGCAGCTCCCTGTCCACACTGTGAATGGTGCGGATGGGGCGCTGTTGACTTCGACTGGGGATATTGTCGGGCGGTGGAAGGAATACTTTGAGGATCTCCTCAATCCCACTGATACGCCTTCCACAGAGGAAGCAGGGCTTGTGGACAAGGGGGATGACGCGCCTATCACAGGGGCTGAGGTCGCCAAGGTGGTTAAAAATGTCCTTGGTGGCCGGATCCCGGGGGTGGACGAGATTCGCCCTGAGTACCTCAAGGCCCTGGATGTTGTAGGGCTGTCATGGTTGACACGCCTCTGCAACATTACGTGGAGGTCGGGGGCAATGTCTTTGGCATGGCAAACTGCGGTGGTGGTTCCTCTTTTCAAAAAAGGGGACCAGAGGGTGTGCTGCAACTTTAGAGGGATCACACTCCTCAGCCTCCCTGGGAAGGTCTATGCCAAGGTAGTGTAGAGGAGTGTCCGGCCGTTGGACAAACCTCGGATTCAGGAGGAGCAATGTGGTTTTCGTCCTGGCTGTGGCACATCGGACCAGTTCTTTACCCTCTTGAGAATTCTCGAGGGTTCGTGGGAGTTTGCTCAACCAGTTTACATGTGTTCTCTGGACTTGGATAAGGCATTCGACCGTGTCCCTCGTGGTTTTTTGTGGGGGGTGCTTCGGGAGTATGGGGTATCAGGCTTGTTGTTATGAGCCATTCGGTCTCTGTACGACCATTGTGAGAGTTTGGTTCGTATTGCCAACACTCGGTCGGACTAATTCCCAGTGAGAGTTGGACTCCGCCAGGGCTGCCCTTTGTCACCAATCCTGTTCATAATTTTTTTGGACAGGATTTCTAGGCGCAGCCAGGGAATGGAGGGTGTCATTCTTGGTGACCACAGGATCTCATCTCTATTGTTTGCAGATGATGTTGTTCTGTTGGCTTCATCCAGCAATGACCTACAGTTCTTGCTGGGACGGTTGGCTGCTGAGTGTGAAGCGGCTGGGATGAGAATCAGCACCTCCAAGTCCGAGTCCATGGTCCTCAGCCGGAAAAAGTTGTATTGTCCTCTCCAGGTTGGGGACAAGCTCCTGCCCCAAGTGGAGGAGTTTAAGTATCTTGGGGTCTTATTCACGAGTGAGGGGAGAATGGAGCGAGAGATTGACAGAGAGATTGGAGCAGCATCTGCAGTGATGCAGATGTTGTACCGGTCCGTTGTGGTGAAGAGGGAGCTGAGTTCTAAGGCAAAGCTGTCGATTTACCAGTCAATCTACGTTCCTACTCTCACCTATGGTCACGAGCTTTGGGTAATGATCGAAAGAACGAGATCACAGATACAACTGGCTGAAATGAGCTTTCTCCGTAGGATTGCTGGACTCACCCTCAGAGATAGGGTGAGGAGCTCAGTCATCCGGGAGAGGCTCAGAGTAGAACTGCTGCTCCTCCACATTGAAAGGAGTCAGTTGAGGTGGTATGGGCATCTGATTAGGATGCTTCCTGGACGCCTCCCACTTGAGGTGTTTCGGGCACGTCCCACTGGGAGGAGACCCTGGGGCAGACCCAGGACTCGGTGGAGAGACTATGTCTCCCAGCTGGTCTGGGAACGCCTTGGTATCCTCTCTGAAGAGCTGGAGCAGGTGGCTGGGGAGAGGGAAGTCTGGGCTTCTCTGCTTGAACTGCTGCCTCCGTGACCCGGACCTCCGGAAAAGCGGTAGAGGATGGATGGATGGATGAAAGTAAATTCATGGGCCATTGCAAATGCTTTAAAAGTAAGAAGTTGTCACAGTAGGAGGAAAAAAAAATCCTGAATAGAAAAAAAGTGCATTGAGAATCGTAATTGGCTCGAATTTGAGCCCCCTGAATCGTTGGGTGCCTAAAGATTCCCTCCCCTAATGAGCATACACTGTGCAGATAGTGCTTGTGGGAGCTGTAGTTTCCTAGTCTTACATTGGGATAGGTTTATTATTTTAGATGCCATTTCAGAAAACTACAGCCCACCAAAGTGGCTAGTGGAAGTGACTGTCTTACCGGCCACTGCTGAAATCCACCTGCCATTGGCTTGTGTTACTGTCAAGCCCTGCTTGTGAGGTATAAGCATCACAGTAGATGCCACTGTGTCAGAGTAAATAAGATAAGATAAGCCTTTATTAGTCCCACAATGGGGAAATTCCAGGATTGCAACAGCACAGGGATAGCAACACTCAGAGCAATAATTAAGAAGATAAGAAAATAAAATAAGAGCAGTGAAATGCAGATGGAACACAGCATAAATGAAGGATTTTTTTGCTCACCTAGAAAATACTGCACTTTATAGTAAATATCCCCTTTGAAAATATGCAATAAAAGCCTCAAAACTCAAGCAAACCATATAACAGGCCTATTCAATTAGCGGCCCGCGGGCCACATGCGGCCCAGAACTATCGTCCGAGTGGCCCAGGCCACGCCAAGGAAATTTAAATTTAAGAAAAGAATAGAAGGAATAAAGGAACGGTCCATAAGTGTGCACACGAACAACGTGCGTGACCATCATCCGTGTGGAGTTCAGAAGCGCCCTGCCCACGTGAGCGTTCCAGTCGGGCAGGCAGAGGTTTTCCTGTGTTGCTGTCCGAGAGAAACATGAGCTTATTAAAGCACTTTAAACACAGAAAAAAGCAGAAGAGATATGTAAGCAGTGGAGGCATGTATGGTGGTTTTAACCCACTGGAATAATGAATGATAATAATGAAGAGTCGCTTAGCAAACGTGTGGTGAGGCTTCATACTGTATGCAGGAAAAGGCAAGAGTGACTGAATTGCTTAGGATTGACTTCACCAACTACTACGATATTATGTACCTGGCAAGTTAAGATGACCAAAATTCACAAAGTCAATTACTTTAATCTCTAAAATGACTTTAATCCGTCAGCAGCCTTCAGGCAAACTAAACGTGCCAACATTTGGATTTCAAAATAAGGGAGGTATTTCCTGCTGTCTGGGTGGTGAGGAGAATTCTAAAAAAAAACTATAAATATATAGAAATATTTTAACAGAAATAACTGAATCTTTGGTCATTTAAGTTAATTTATTTAATTAAATACAATTTTATTAATTTTTTTTTTTTGTGCACATTGAGTTTTTATGCACTTTGAGATACGCCTGACTAAGATGTGACCAAAATGGTTACTTACAGAATTTTTTTATTTTTATTTTATTTAATTGTTGTTCAAGAGGAAAAATATTTCTACTACTTCAAGTTCTGCGCAACCCCAGCACTGTTATTGTGTTTTTATGCACTTTTGATGTGCCTTTGTCATGTGTCAAGTGCACATTTAAAACCAAGACAATGAATAAAAAGTGCATATTTTTTGTCATATTGATGTGTGTTGGTTTGAAATTTGTCATTCAACAGATCGCTGAGCATGTGCTGCCCAGTTACATGTCTTTTTTCAAATTGTGGCCCAACTGATTTTGTAATTGAATAGCCCTGCCATATAACAACATGTGTATGGGGTACCCCCCCACAGCAGCCACGGACAAACACAGCGCTCGACTAGAGCAATTAACAGGACAGTGAGATGTGTGTGTTGAGATCAATAGGCAGCCTTCCTGTGCTTAGTTCAGGCACCAGCATCCTGTGGATATGTATGACGCAAATGCAAACATTCATGCTTCCTGCTCGCATTGTGGTACAAATGTCACATGTCTGAATGCATTTCCTTTGATGATAAAAATGCCTTTGATGTATTGTCCATTGCTGGGTATTTAAGTGGCTGAATTCATATGTTCACCCTCTGTTCTTCTTCTGACTGCTTCTGACTACAGCTCATGAGAGCCTGAGAGCGATCCCCAGCATGCTTATACAGCAGCTGGGGTGAGCTCCGTGATGGCGATGATTTGATCAATAAACTTCATTAAAACTCCAGACGCCGTGTCTTATTATAACATCGCCACACTGGTGACCCCGCAGACGCACACGCTTTGTGCGACGCAACCTTCTGGTCTGGACAACCACGCTGGCGACCCGACGCTGAAAAGAACACGCTGCCAGCAAACGCAGCACCCGGCAGTGATTCTCCGACGACGAGCGAACGCGGCAGCCCGACTGATCTGCCCTTCCTTTCTGCTTCAGGGAGACTTTGACGCTCTTCGGAGACCACCCACGACCGGGAAAGCTGAGGAAATTTCATGGTGAGGTCTGCACGCCTAGATCGGCACATCCACGCTGGACCGGCCGCTCTCACGGCTCCTGACACACGATTCTGTGTCTCCATACGAGAGCGCACACACCTTGCCCTCTCTCCACGACGGCGGCCCATGGCCGACGGAGAACGCGTGGACCTGAACGCACCATGACCCGGCACGAGCGACGACCAACAGCCCGAACAGGGGAGACAATCGGCGCCGACTGCGCAGATCTCCATCAAGCCCCCTGACCCTGATTCGCCTCGCGACAGCGGACCGGCCATGCACAGAAGCCTCGCATCAGAACAGCGCAGCTGGAAGGCACGTGGCCGCAGCGCGTGCCACGCACCAGAGACAAGCTGGCTCTACAGACTTATACATCATCCTCCGCCGCTGCACACGGCTCTTCAGGACTGCTCACACACCTGAAGCACACACGCAGCCCGCACACAGGATTTGGTGTAAGTCTCAGCCACGGCGCACGACGGGAATCCAGCCGTCAGCTGTCCCCGAGGGCTTTAGGGCCGCGAACGCACCTAAAGCCTAAACGCCAAGTCCCTCACATAGCTTCAGCTCCTGTTTTTCTTCATTGCCGGACTGAATCGCGAGAGGAATCAGAGACTAACTTTTCTTCCCACAGCCATGGACATCCCCCGCCACTTGCAACCCCCACCCTCCTCCCTTCCCCGGCACAGACTTTCCCCGCAGCTCGCCACCAAAGCGGGACTACCGAGGTCTCAGCTCCCCGCTAAGCCCTCTGGGGGGGGAGTGTATGGGGTACCCCCCCACAGCAGCCACGGACAAACACAGCGCTCGACTAGAGCAATTAACAGGACAGTGAGATGTGTGTGTTGAGATCAATAGGCAGCCTTCCTGTGCTTAGTTCAGGCACCAGCATCCTGTGGATATGTATGACGCAAATGCAAACATTCATGCTTCCTGCTCGCATTGTGGTACAAATGTCACATGTCTGAATGCATTTCCTTTGATGATAAAAATGCCTTTGATGTATTGTCCATTGCTGGGTATTTAAGTGGCTGAATTCATATGTTCACCCTCTGTTCTTCTTCTGACTGCTTCTGACTACAGCTCATGAGAGCCTGAGAGCGATCCCCAGCATGCTTATACAGCAGCTGGGGTGAGCTCCGTGATGGCGATGATTTGATCAATAAACTTCATTAAAACTCCAGACGCCGTGTCTTATTTTAACATCGCCACAATGTGGATATTTGACAACATGTGGACTTTGATTTTGCACAGAATTTCAATTAAAGCACCACTATGTAACTTTATTGTTCCTGTTAACTGTGGGGGTTGGAGGGAAGGACCCAAACTCCAGACTTCGGTATGCGATATTAATTGAGAGCTGAACACTACCCTGAGCTCGATGGCAGAAAATAACAAAGGCAAAAACCGACAGGCACGATCAGGTAAAACTGGACAAGGAATAAACTCGACAAGGAATAAACTCAATTCTTCAGACACGGTAGACAGGACCGACAGAAGTGTGGGCTCATGCCAAAACTGAAGAGGACGCCGTGCCCAGGTGAGGGACGGCGTACCTTAAATAACAGATGGGCAGGTAAACATAAATTACAGACAGGTGTGGACAATCAAGGGTGAGACTAGGATAAGACAGAAAAAAACTTGGGGTGCTGTCACAATAAGACCAATAATAATAATGACAACTCCGGATAATAATGCTAATAATAAACAAGGCAAAGGGGAGGATCATAACCAACAGAGAGATAAATAGCAAATACTAAGGGACATAAACAGGGACATGATAATGAAGGTGAAACTCAGAAATGCAAGACAGAATAATTATAATAATGACAACCCAGGGATAATAATGATAATAAAGATGTACACAGAAAATCTCAAAATACAACTCAAAGCGAGGACGTGGGCTGGGAGACATGTCCTAGAAACAAGGAATAAAACTATAATTCATGGTGAGAACATGGGGTCCAGTCCATGGCCTGACGGTTCCTGGTAGGAACAGTGAAAAGACTACAACTATGGTGACTATGACCTCAGTCCCAACAGCCAGTTACAGGGTGCTTAGTTGTTGGTGACTTAAGTTGTGCCCTCTGATTGAGCTGTTGGGTCTGACATTATAGCTGTGATAGTTGTAGTCTTTTCAGTGTTCCAACTTCCTATTAAGAACAGAAAGAGTTGTTGCAGGCAATGCGGACCCACACAGGCTATAGAGGAAATGACATTCACCCAGTCAAAGGTTTATGTATCTGTAGAATGATGTCATCACGTCGTCACGTCACGTACGTGGCACACACACACAGCCAGGACTACTGGTATGTACACCTGCTTTCTTCCTGCATCGCTGAATTAAAACATTTGTGAAATAACGCCTTCGGTGCCGTTCTACATGGTGTCAGAAGTAAAGCAGCGGAAACTAATTTTCCTGCCGAACTCTACATAGACCCAGTAAGTCAACTAATTATTTAGTCAGATGTTAGAAGCGTATTCTGTGGTACACGTGTGCCTCCCCCAGCTAACGCTAGCATGGCTGATGGATTCCGCCGTCCGGACCCGCTTGTGTTCAACGACAAAATTGCAGAAAACTGGCGAGTGTTCGAACAAGAATACAACATTTTCATCGCGGCTGCCCACAACGACAAGCCCGACCGAACCAAAGCCTACATACTCCTCAATTTGGCAGGTAGCGAGGCTATTGAAAGGGAACGCACGTTCACCTATGCACCAACTCAACGGAATAACGAGGGGGAGGAGATCCGTCCGGCAGAGTCACGGGAGGATCCAGAATGCCTAAAAAGAAAGTTCAGATACCTCTGCAGTCCACAGACAAACATCACAATGGAGAGACATGCATTCAACACAAGGAACCAAAAACCCGGTGAGACCATAGAGGCTTATGTAAGCGCACTCCGAAACAAGGCTAAAACGTGTGACTTTGGAGCATTGCATGACGACTTAATTCGTGACCGGCTGGTCGTTGGTATCAGCTCCGATAGCGTGAGGAAAATACTACTGAGAGAGAGCGATTTAACACTACTAAAGGCCATCAAAATATGCCAAATCAATGAACAAACAGAACAACATACTAAAACTCTAGCAACAACACCACGTAGTTCAACAAATGTGGATGCAATACGCCAAGACCGCAGAATGCAAAAAACAGTTCGCCACAAGCAGTACAAAGAACATTACAGTCCCAAATCAGACTACATAAGCTGTACCAACTGTGGACATGAACATCCAGCGAAGAAGGAACTCTGTCTGGCATATGGGAAGCAATGCAATTACTGCAAAAAGCCCAACCATTTCAAAAACTACTGCAGATCGGCAGCAAGAAACAAGCAGTACAAACCTGTCAACCAAATAGCTCAAGCAGACTCCGACAGTGACGGCGAGGACTCTGAATCATTCGACATCAACGGGCTGTCACCAGCCGCAAATAAGATAAACACACTGTCTACTGATGATGTGAAAGAAGAACTACACTGCAATGTAAAACTCAATGGCAAGACACTCAAACTGAAAGTAGACACTGGCGCAAAGTGTAACGTAATCTCCCTGGATGCATTCAGGTATGTGAGAAACACAGAAAAAATAAACAAAGACAACAAGGCCAGGCTCATCGCTTATGGAGGCACGGTGATAAACACTGAGGGGACTGTGTTGTTCAAGTGCCAGACCAGTGACCAAAGATCCTACAACCTGCGTTTCCATGTAGTAAATGGCAAAGTGCAACCACTGCTAGGGCTCCCGGACTGCATGAAGATGGACCTGATGACTCTGAAAGACCAGGTTTTCCAGGTGAACGTGACCGAACCGAGCTCCTCTCAAAAGTGGTTTAATAACTATGCTGAGCTTTTCAATGGCAAACTAGGTTCACTCCCAGTAACCTACCACATGAAACTGGACCAGAATGTGACACCCGTCATCCGGCCCCCTCGCCGCATTCCAGTTGCCATGATGGACAAAGTGAAAGCAGAACTGGAAAACATGGTGCAGCAAGGAGTCATCACACCCATTTCAGAACCCACTGAATGGGTATCCTCAATGGTAGCGACACACAAAAAGGACACTGACAAGATCCGTGTGTGCATCGACCCAAGAGACCTAAATGAAGCAATTATGCGCCCCCATCATCCCATGCGCACAGTCGAGGAAGTTGCTGCACAAATGGCAGGCGCAACCGTGTTTTCTGTGCTTGATGCCAAGAGCTCCTTTTGGCAGGTCAAACTGGACCAAACGTCATCATTCCTCACCACTTTCGCCACTCCATTTGGGCGATATCGATACCTGAGAATGCCATATGGTATCAATGCAGCGTCTGAGGTCTTCCAGAGATCCATGGAGCAAATATTTGCCGGCCTCCCTTGCGCAATAATTGTTGATGACATCATAATCGGTGGAAGAAATCTTAAAGAGCACGATGAGAACCTTCAAAAAGTGCTCAACAGGGCAAGGAACGTGAAATTGAGGCTGAACCCCCAAAAATGCAGATTCCAGCTAAAGGAAGTCAGCTACGTGGGCCATGTCTTCACTGAACAAGGGTTGAAACCCGATCCAGCAAAGATCCAAGCGATCACTGACATCCAGGCCCCCCAGGACAAAGCTGCTCTACAACGCTTCCTGGGTACGATAAATTACCTGGGCAAGTTCATTCCAAACCACAGCAACATTGCAGCACCTCTCCACCAGCTCCTGCATAAAGACACAGCATGGACTTGGACTGAACAACAACAAAATGCATTTGACACTCTGAAACAGTGTGTGACGTCACCTCCAGTACTCCGGTACTATGACGTACAAACACCAGTCACTCTGACATGTGACGCCTCGCAGTATGGCCTTGGTGGTGCATGTCTCCAGAATGGCAGTCCTGTCGCATATGCCTCTCGCACTCTTACTGAAACAGAAAGAAAATATGCACAAATTGAAAAAGAGCTGCTTGCTGTCATTTTCACCTGTTTCAAATTCTATGACTACATATACGGAAAACCAGTGATCGTGGAGACAGACCATCAGCCCCTGGTCTCCATCCTGAAGAAACCTCTCCACACAGCGCCTGCGCGTTTACAACGCATGATGCTGAAGCTGCACAAGTTCAACCTCACGCTAGTTTACAAGAAAGGAAAGGAATTGCACTTGGCAGACATGCTGTCCCGTGCACCGAGCAACGCCATAGCCTCACATGCCACTGAACGTGAGGACTTCGAGGTAATGACGGTGCAGCACATCTCATCCAGTCGTCAGGAAGAACTCCGCACACATACAGCGAAAGACACCGCCCTCCAGGCCCTGAGCAACATCATCAAGCATGGATGGCCAGATAGGTTGAGCAAAGTACCCGACACAGTGAAAGAATTCTTCCCGTTCCGCGATGAGCTCTGTGTGGAAGATGGAATAATCATGAAAGGTACAAGAGCAACAATTCCACAAACGCTGCACAAAGAATATCTCCTGCTGCTCCATAAAGGACACCCCGGTGCTGAAGCCACCAAGCGGCGAGCACGCAACATAGTCTATTGGACCACAATGACGAGAGACATTGACAATTTTGTACAGTCATGCAGCACTTGCAATGCCCTTAAACCACATCAGCAAAAGGAGCCAATGCAACCACACACAGTCCCAGAGCTCCCGTGGTCAACAGTGGCAACAGATCTGTTCGAATGGAACAGCCAGCACTACCTGGTCCTGGTAGACTCCTATTCAGGATGGTATGAACTGGATCCAGTCAAGAAAATCACATCACAATGTGTAATTAACAAGCTGAAACGTCACTTCTCAGTCCACGGAGTCCCCCACAAGCTACTGTCAGACTGTGGAACACAATTCACTAGTCAGATGTTCCAAGACTTTGCGAAAAGCTGGGATTTCACTCATGTCACCAGCAGCCCTGAGTATCATCAAGCAAACGGGCTGGCAGAGAGAGCCGTACGGAGTGCAAAACGACTGTTGGAAACATCCAAAAGAGACGGTACTGACCTGTTCCTCAATCTTCTGAGCATCAGAAATGTCCCACGAGACGGCACGCTGGGCTCACCTGCACAAAGACTGATGTCCAGAGAGACACGCACAAATATTCCCATCAGCAGGCACCTGCTTAAGCCAATGTCCAAGAATCCAGAGTCGATCCACGCCCACCTGTCAAAGAAGAGGCAAGCACAAAAAGGATTCTACAATCGTGGCAGCCGGCCACTTCCCCCGCTCCAAAGCTCCCAAGTAGTACGCCTGCAAACAGAGAAAGGACATGACAAAATTGGCATCATCAAAAGAATCGCAGCAGAGCCACGGTCTTACGTGGTGGAATCAGGAGGAAAAGAATACCGCCGGAACCGGCGACACCTGCTGCCAGTCACAGAACCACCACCAACAGAACCAGAACCAGATCCAGCCTCACCGGCAGACTCACCAACACAGAAGACCAGCAGTGAGACTGTGCCCAGTCTACCCGCATCTCCTCCCAGGCATGATGCCGTGCACACTTCCCCCAGGCAGGCCGCTGTGCACGCTCCTCCCAGGCTTCCTGCTGCGCACACTGACCACACGCCTGGCCTCCTCGGAGAGCCATCGCTCCCACAAGTCACCGAGACCCCCCTGGCCCGTTCCAGGTTTGGTAGACTCCTGAAGCCTAATCCCAAGTACAATACAGACTGATTGTGACATTTACTGAAGCTGATGTTTTTGTAGTTTCGTGTTGAAATATAGACATATTTACAAGCCAGGCATAAGTTCATTTTCAAATTAGATCAGTTATGTTGTGTCACGGGAATTTATTTTATTTGCAAGCCAGGCATTAGTTTATTTTCAAGATAGGTATGTTATGTGGTGCCATTGAAAGTTATTTTACTAGTTGTTTATTCGTCACAGTATACTCACTCTCACAGGAATGTGACATTTTTTCTCATACCAATCCAAGAGTCAATAGTGTTCTCTTTGTACCAAAGTTCTATACTAAAGAAGGGGGATGTAGAATGATGTCATCACGTCGTCACGTCACGTACGTGGCACACACACACAGCCAGGACTACTGGTATGTACACCTGCTTTCTTCCTGCATCGCTGAATTAAAACATTTGTGAAATAACGCCTTCGGTGCCGTTCTACAGTATCATCAAAACAATTTTGGAAACATTATTTATAAGTGAAACTCTTACACAGTGTTGCTTTAATATAGTTAGTAGCACCTATGGTATTTTATGATTTTAAAAAATGGCTTCAGGGAATTTTGGAAATCTTCAAATGTCTCACTCCCTTTTAAAAAAAACCCAAAAAACTAATCAGTCAACTTATTAATAATTTACACTGAAATTCTGTGTTTTTTTAGTTAGTTTAAAAAAATTAGAATTGTCATTGAAAAAAGTCAGACTTTTCCCCCCCAAAAGTCAAAACACTCAAATGAGCACTGCAACCTGTTTTTTCTTTTCACCCCTTCGGCCTTTACAGTGTCGGTGTTGGTGGTGGTGACGTTGTGGAGAGCGTGAAAAGATGAGGCTGAGTTTATTTCTCAATTCAGGTTTATTCACATTCACGTATCTCCAACATCCTCTCAAACAGAAAAGAGAAAAGCATCACCCCACATCTGTCCTATTTATACCAGGACATCAAAGCACACAGTTACATTGTCATTTTACTGCAAAGACACAATACATCTTCTTCCAGGTCTTGTCCCCTTCACCCCCACACCACTGGTGGTCAGGAAATCCCTCAAGGCCATCTCTTTGCATAACACAGAACGCATTTCGCACCCTCCTGTTATCCCCAGGAGACTCAGACCTATTGTTCATTCTCAGACGTGAAGCAACATTAATATACAAATGGAGTCTATGAGACTACATATGTGTGTACCACAACGTCAACACTTACCTTGTGAACACGATGACTCAAGAAAGAAATGATGTACACTTTTCAAATTGATACCATAGTTCAGGGGTTGGCAACGTGCAGCTCTGGAGCCACATGTGGCCCTTCAGCCCCATGCTATGGCTCCATCCATCCATCTTCTACCACTTTTCCGGAGGTCCAGGTTGCGGAGGCAGCAGTTCAAGCAGAGAAGCCCAGACTTCCCTCTCCCTAGCCACCTGCTCCAGCTCTTTAGAGAAGATACCAAGGCATTCCCAGACCAGCTGGGAGACGTAGTCTCTCCAGCGAGTCCTGGGTCTGCCCCGGGGTCTCCTCCCAATAGGATGTCCCCAAAACACCTCAAGTGGGAGGTGTCCAGGAGGCGTCCTGATCAAATGCCCAAGCCACCTCAACTGGCTTCTTTCAATGTGGAAGAGCAGTGGTTCTACTCTGAGCCTCTCCCAGATGACTGAGTTCCTCAGTGAGGGTAGAAACATAGATTGAGTGGCAGATCAACAGCTTTGCCTTAGAGCTCAGCTCTCTCTTCACCAAACAGAGTGGTACAATGTCCGCATCACTGCTGATGCAGCTCCGATCCCTCTGTCAATCTCTCGCTCCATTCTCCCCTCACTCATGAATAAGACCCTGAGATACTTAAACTCCTCTACTTGGGGCAGGAGCTTGTCCCCGATGCAGAGAGGACAATCCACCCTTTTCGGCTAAGGACCATGGATTCGGACTTGGAGGTACTGATTCTCATCCCAGCCACTTCACTCTCGGCAGCAAACCGTCCCAGTAAGACCTGTAGGTCATTGCTGGATGAAGCCAGCAGGACATCATCATCTGCAAACAGCAGAGATGAGATCCTGTGGTCACCGAACATGACACTCTCCGTTCCTTGGCTGCACCTAGAAATCCTGTCCATAAAAATTATGAACAGGATCGGTGATAAAGGGCAACGCTGGCGGAGTCCAACTCTCACAGGGAATGAGTTTGACCGAGTGTTGGCAATATGAACCAAAATCTCACAATGGTCGTATAGAGACCGGATAGCTCATAACAACAAGCCCGATACCCCATACTCCCGAAGCACCCCCCACAAAAAACCATGAAGGACGCAGTCGAATGCCTTCTCCAGGTCCACAAAACACACGTAAACTGATTGGGCAAACTCCCACAAACCCTCGAGGACTTTTGAGAGGGTTAAGAGCTGGTCCGGTGTACCACGGCCAGGCTGAAAACCACATTGCTCCTCCTGAATCCGACGTTCGACCAACAGCCAGACTCTCCTCTCCAGTACCTTGGCATAGACCTTCTCAGGGAGGCTGAGGAGTGTGATCCCTCTAAAGTTGAAACACACCCTCCGGTCCCCCTTCTTGAAGAGAGGAACCACCACCCCGGTTTGCCATTCCAAAGGCATTGTCCCTGGCTTCCACACAATGTTTCAGAGGCGTGTCAACCATGACACCTCTACAACATCCAGAGCCTTGAGGTACTCAGGGCGAATCTCGTCCACCCCTGGGGCCCGGCCACCAAAAAATTTTTTAACCACTTCGGCGACCTCAGCTCCAGTGATGGGCAAGTCCACCCCCTCGTCCACAAGCTCTGCTGCCTCTGTGGAAGGTTTGTCAGTGGGATTGAGGAGATCCTCAAAGTATTCCTTCCACCGCCCGACAATACTCCAGTCGAAGTCAGCAGCACCCCATCCGCACCATACACAGTGTGGACAGGGAGCTGCTTCCCCCTCCAAAGTTGCCGGACAGTTTGCCAGAATCTCTTCGAGGCCGACCAAAAGTCTTGTTCTATGGTCTCACTGAACTCCTCCCACACCTGGGTTTTTGCTTCAACAATCACCCGAGCTTCGCTCCGCTTGGCCTGCTGGTACACCTCAGCTGCTTCGGGAGTCCCACAAGCCAACCAAGCTCGATAGGACTCCTTCTTCACCTTGATGGGCCCCCTCACCACTGGTGTCACTGCTTGGTTCAGGGGTTGCCACCACGAGATGCACCAATAACCTTGCAGCCGCAGCTCTGGGCAGCTGCTTCAACAATGGTAATGAACATGGCCCATTCAGACTCCATGTCTCCAGACTCCCACAGAATGTGGTCGAAGTTATTCCGGAGGTGAATGAAGACCTCCCGGACAGGGGCCTCAGCCAGATGTTCCCAGCACACCCTCACTATATATTTGGGTCTGCCAGGTCTGAATGACATCCTCCCCTGCTATCAGATCCAACTCACCACCAGGTGGTGATCAGTTGACAGCTCTGCACCTCTCTTTACCCGAGTGTCCAAGACATACAGTCACAGGTCTGATGACATGGTAACAAAGTCGATCATCGACCTGTGACCTAGGGTGTCCTGGTGCCAGGTGCACATATGGACACCCTTATGCTTGAACATGGTGTTCGTTATGGACAAACTGTGGTTAGCACAGAAGTCCAATAACTGAACACCACTCGGGTTCAGATCGAGCAGACCGTTCCTCCCAGTCACCCCCCTCCAGGTTTCATTGTTCTTGCCCACGTGCGCATTGAAGTCCCCCAGTAGGACAATGGAGTCTCCAAGAGGAGCACTCTTCAGCACCCCAGTCAGAGACTCCAAAAAGAGTGGGTACTCTGAACCATCATTTGGTGCATAGGCATAAATGATGGTCATGATCCATTTCCCAACCAGAAGGCACAGGGAAACAAAACCCTTTCATCCACTGGGGAAAACTCCAATATAGAGGCAGCAAGGTGGGAGGATACAAGCATACCCACCCCTGCTTGCCGCCTCTCACCCAGGGCAACTCCAAAGTAGGCCAAGCTCAAGTCCCTTTCCAGGAGACTGGTTCTGGAACCAGAGCTGTGTGTTGAGGTGCAGCCAACTATACCTAGCCAGTATCTCTCAACCTCGTGCACCAGCTCAGGCTTCTTCCCCACCAGAGAGGTGACATTCCACATCCCAAAAGCCAGTTTCGGAAGTTTGGGATCAGACCGCCAAGGTCTCTGCCTTTGACCGCCACCTGATCCACATAGCACTGGACCCCCGTGGTCCCTCCTGCATGTGGTGAGCCCACTGGAGGGCAGACCCATGTAACTCCTTCAGGCTGAGCCCGGCCGGATCCCATTGGCAGAAACCCGGCCACCAGACGCTAGCCATCGAGCCCCTCCCGCAGGCCTGGCTCCAGGTTAAGGCCCCGGTGACCCCATACCAGGCAGGGTACACTGAATCCTTCTTCTTACATTAATCATGGGAGTGTGTTGGATCATTCTTAGTCTGGCCCTTCACCCAGGACCAGTTTCTCTTGGGTGACCCTACCAGAGGCAAATTGCCCCGGACAGCATAGCTTCTGGGATCACTAGGGCACGCAAACCCCTCACCACGATAAGGTGAGGATCCATGAAGAAGTTATATCTCAAAACACATGGGAATTAATGAAGGTCATTTTAATTATTTTATTTTTTAAATTATTGTTTGTTGGATACTGAAACGCATACCTTTATGAATGTAAAATATTCAAAATTATTTATGTTGTCAACTATGTGTCCCATCTGACAGCAACTCATATGTACAGAGAGCTGCTCAGCCTCTCTGTGCACCCCAACACCGACTATAGGTTTGGGGTCAAAAGGTCAAGGTTAGCATTACCTATGTCCTATTACTATTGAGCGAATAAGGGTAGGGTCACAATACTTTGTACATAGGTTCACCCAGTGACCCAGAATTATCACGATGCTTTTGGGATCGCAAGGTCAAGGTCAATACGCCATATGAACCACATCTCAACAACAGAGTCTGAAGGGCACCATTGGTAGCCACCAGTACTTTTTAAATTTCTTGATCAGACACTGTTTCATAGCTAACAATTCATCCATCCATCCATCCATCTTCTTCTGCTAAATCCTTTTCGGGTTGCGGGGGGGCTGGAGCCTATCCCAGCATCTTTGGGCGAGAGGCAGGGTACACCCTGGATAGATCACCAGTCCATCGCAGGGCCAACACAGAGAGACAGACAACCATTCACTCTCACAGTCATACCCTAACGACAATTTAGAATCCCCAGTTTTTGATGCCAATTAACCTAACTTGCACGTTTTTGGCATGTGGGAGGAAACCGGAGAAATCCCGGAGTAAACCCACGCAGACATGGGGAGAACATGCAAACTCCACACAGATCACTGTTGGTCAGGGGCTGGGATTGAACCCAAGATCCCTCGGCCAAGGGTGAGTTGCTGTGTTGCCGCAGTGCTAACCACTCCGCCACCACGCTGCCCCTGTTAACTCCCTGCGCAGCTAACAATTCTTAGCTTTAAATATTTGCCAGCCATTTGATGCTATACACACGATTGGGTACCAAAGAATTTACCAAAATAAGCTTAGGCTTTGTAACAACCAATGGCATCTCTACATTAGGGGTAGGTGAAGCCGGGCCCCACCAGATGTCAGTGTTGAGCAGTGTATGCTCAATAAGTAATTAAGTCTAACGTACAGTATATACAGTATTTTTCTTCACAATTAGCTAATAATATTTTGGATTTATTACATATTATAATAGCAACACTTTCGTACAGTCCAAATATCATGTTGTATTTCTTGCATCAAAGTCAGAATTTCTATTAAAGAGCCTCTCGCGCAAAGATGCTGGGATAGGCTCCAGCCCCCCCACGACCCGAAAAGGATTAAGCAGAAGAAGATGGATGGATTAATGGATGGATAGTCCTCCTTTAATACACATGGAGCCAGCCCTTCAGTGTCTGAGTGATCCTGTGGCTTAAAACTGTATGCACATGCGCCAACTGCTTATGACTCATGGGGCTAGTTCAGAAGGGCCCTAATAAAAAGTTGCTTAATGGATTTGACACGTCAGTACATTCACTGCCCTGGAGAGCCTAAGCCCCGTCCCCTCTACTTCCGTGTTTGGGACCTAACTTTAGAAAAAAATCTATATTGAAGTGAATGGCAAGAGAGAAGTTATTTTTCTATCCTGATCAAATTTTGCCAAGATTTACACATGCATATACTATGTTTGTCAATTTAAAATATAATTTTCCACATAAAAGACTGTAGGTTGTCATCTAACTGTGTAAAACTATATAAAAGTACAACTATAACTATATAAAACTATGTCAAAGAATAAGGCTCTGAAAATATGTAAGTTGAAAGACTATAAACGTTTCATAAGTTATGTGATTGTTTTCAAACATAACCCTTAATGAACTGACTAACAGCACTTTGGATCAGGTGCAGCTCTCAATGATGATGCATTTATGTTGTTTTTCTCCTGTTCGGATGCTTCTTTCCTCAGTCAGAAAAAAGGAGGAAAGCTTTGAGAGAGTATCGTGGAAAAATGTCTTTAAAACTGACAATGACCACCACAGGATTTACGGATCTGAAGCATCTTTCAGAACAACTTGCTAAACATGAAAGCAGCAGTTCTTATGTGGGAAATGCCACACCACTGATAACCACTGCTGAGTCAGAGAGAAACTTTTCACTGCTGAAAAGGATTAAGAAATTTACACGCAACACCATGGGACAACAAAGGTTAAATGTACTTGCTGTGCTTTCAATCGAAAACGGATTCATTCATGGATCAGTGGACTTTGACAAAAAAGGGATTGACAAGTTTGCCCTGAAAAAGATTGACATGCAGCCTTTTCAAGTGTAATGCCTGTTTTGACTGTAAGTTACTTTGGATGTGGTATAAATATGCATTAACTGGTTAAGTTTGGATTTTTAATTTGTTACTCTTTAACAAGACAATAGCAGTTCAATGAACGTCATTTTCACCATCTGCTTCCACTTAGCTTGTTACATGTCATAGATTCACCACAAATCATAGCTTGTGCTTATGATTTGAGGCGGTGCATTTATATTTACAAGTAGTTATTGTTTATTGTGCCCCACCAAACTTTCTGTCCCAGACATGCCAGATGGTAACAACACATACAATACACTGAACAATGTGTTAGTACAGTTTGGCTCTCAAGAGTCACAGCCTTGTAAGGACACTGTGTAGTGTGATGGTCTGGTTTGCTGTACAAGATGATAACAAGACTTTGTGTGTGCGTGCGTGCATGTGCCAGCCTTGTACAAATGCACATCATTCCTAAGATACACTACCAACTCACTAATTTTGTTAATTTGTCTACATAAGCAACAGTTGTTGAGTGGGGTATTTCCTCAGTCTTGTCTTATTCTCCTCTCATTATATGGGGATAATCAGCTAATGGTGATAATCTGATTTGATGCACTTACTTTCACTTCACTAATGCATTATTGGGGAAAAATCATTTTCACGATTCTGTCAATAGTTTTTGGTCTTGGTGCTTTATTAATTCCAGAGGGAAATTCATGGGCATCCAGGTGGCTAGATGAGGTAGCCACCTTACAGTGTTGGTACTTTCACCTTTCATACTCACATCCACACCTAGGGCCACTTTAGCATCTCCAAATGACCTAACATGCATATCATTGGACTGTGGAAGAAAACTGAAGTGGATCTGGGTGAGTGCAGCACTGTCTTGTCTGCTGTTATTGTTTGTTGCATAACCTGTCTCATCAGAATGCTGGAGGGTAATTAGTGGCAGCTGTGTGACACCCCTCAAATGCTGGTGATCACAGTCATGGAGCCATCTTAAGCTTCAGTTTGGGAGATGATCAGCATGGGACTGTCACGTCAGTACACTCTTTCCTCAAGACAAATCAGTTTAAAAAGATGAAGTCCTGTCTCCCGCATAGCTCTGCGCTCTGCACTGTGCGCATTGGCTCAGCTTGGTCACAGTTCTTTGGCATCTTTCAATATTTTGCAAAAACGCACGGGGCAAAATAAAATAATTTCCCCACACTTTCTCTGGTGTGTACAGCAGCATTCTTCTTGGTGATCAGAGGAGCTTTTTTGACCCAGATGTGGTGCATCCACTCAGCCAGTGTACTTCTGTGTGTGCAAAGCTGTGTTGTGGTTTACCCAGTGGAGTTAACAGAAAATCTGTGAGGGGTAACCAGTGTCATATACTACATAACACAAAACATAGTAAAAGAAATACTTCTTTTATAATAATATTAACACATATTTAATGCAGTACTCACACAAATGACTCCTTACAGTGCAAATAGATAAATGAAGCAAATAATGAAACTATAACATCTTGGAGAACCCTGAGCTCAATCACAACCCCCCAAAAAATTCAGAAACTAAAAAGTTAATTCAGTTTTCTCCATTCCATCAAACAACTGTATTTTTTTTTTAAATTATCTGCTTAAATCTGCCACAGTATTCTGCAGTGACATAAATGCTTAAAGTGTGGAGAAAGGACACCGGCGAGGCAACGAGCTGGACACCACAAGAACTTTATTCTTTCTCCAACATAAATTAGAGCAAAAAAAGATCCTGGGTCTCTATGCATTTCTCTTTTATATCTTTAATACTGTCATAAATTGCCTTTCTGAGCAGAGAAAATGAGACCCATGTGCTGAACTGCCGTTAGTGGAATTTATTACACAAAAAGAAAGCAATACAAGTCCCAACAGGTGCATGAAAAAACAAAAGTCCAAAGACAACACTGAGGAAAAACTTACAGGAGACGATCATTCCAGGTAAACTCACCAGACCAGAATTGGGCTCTGGTGGCAATGAGGAAAACTGGTTCAAGACTGCAGCAAGGACAGAAAGGTGCAGTGATCTTAAATAGGGCATAACATAATAAGTCGCAAGTGTGGGTGCCAGAACAGGCAGGAGAAAACACTGATTGATCAGCTGGGGCAGCTGGGAGAAATGAGAGAGAAGCGGCTGGGCTTGACAGGTGACAGGGTGACACCCACACAGAGCACAAACATAAACAGAAAAATAAAAAGCAGTGCAAGAGAACCAAAACTCAAAAGGCACAAAATAATACAACAAATAAATATAAATATAGGGAAAAAGCCACGAGACTGAGTCTGGCAGAACTTCCAGAGCTCACCTAATGACAGAGATCCCCTCTCAAGGGGTGGTTCCCAGACACCCCAGGGTAACACCAAAGGAAAAAGAAAGAGCCTCCTCCCCCTCCAGCAGGCACACAACAATAACTCACCAAGGGTGGGTGGTGGGGGGAACAGGCTAGGAAGGAACAAAACAAAACCCCACTCAGGACCCACACTAGGCAAACCCTCAACCCCCTTAAGCCCCCTGGACTGAGGAGCTGAACAGTTCATGCGGGCGACCAGAGTCCCAGGCCCGCCATATAGTATGAGGGAGCGAGTCAGGTCGCCTCCCAAAGAACATGGCCACCCAACTCTGCAGCACAGTCTGTCGGGTGGCCTGCCAGAGTTCATCAGTTACCCAAACAGAAGAAGTGGTCCAGGAGGTAGCCGCCTGATGGGAAGGACACACAGGGAGCAGGGAAGGGGATTTGAGGGAACCATGACAACCTCAGGCTGAGGAGAGGGAGCCACGACGGCATCTGGCAGCAGAGGGGGAACCACGACAGCGTCTGGCAGAAAAGAAGGAACCACGACAGTGTCTGGCAGTGGAGGGCGAACCACGACACCCTCGGTGCTCCCAAGCTGGAGCGGAGCTGCACCCGCAGTGGCTCTAGGCTGGAGCAATGCAGCACACGCGGAGGCTCTGGGCTGGAGCAATGCAGCACCTGCGGTGGACCCGGACTGGGCCACGGCTGCACCCACGGTGGACCTGGACTGGGTCAATACTGCACCCTCGGAGGCCCCGGGCTGGAATGGAGCACCCATGATGACCTCAACAGCAAAGGAAGCAGCACCCTCAGAGACCTCAGCTGGAGGGCGAGCAGCTCCCACGGAGGTTACGGGCTGGGACGGAGCGCCTGCGACGACCTCAGCAGGAGGAGCTGGACCCATGACGATCTCTGGTGTTGAACCTGGACCCACGGAGACAGCTGGCAGATCTGGTATAACCTCGGTGACCCTGGGGAAGAGCTCAGACAAAACAGGCAGGGAAACAGGGTCAGGGTCACCAGCGGCAGCAGAGCCCGGCGAGGTGAGTTCAGGTGCAGATGTTGGCTGCACCCGGCTCTCCTCACCAAGAGCCAGGCAAGACCTCTCCAACACAGAGGCAAAAAAAATGAAGGAGAATACTTGCCTGAGCTCGAGCTTCACCACCGTCCAGGACTTTGTTGATCCAGACGATGTTGCCTCAGGCTCGGCCCTCTGGAGATCCAGCTCCAACTTTGCTGCAGCGGCCCCTGCAGCAGGCGTGGTGGTCGGTGCAGTCCTGGGACCTCTCAGCGAAGTGGCCCATGCAGGTGGCTTGCCCTGCATGGCGACAGGAGGTCAGCTCCCTGCTGGCACTGCTTCCTGTTAAGCTGAAACCCGGGGATTCTCTGTCGTCAGCACAGGTGTCAGCTTGGGTTCAGCGCTTTCTCTCCATCCATAGTGTGGCTGCGGGGCTGGAACCAGGTCCTCCAGAGCCGCAGGCTCCTCCATCGTCTACCTTTTTGTTCTTGAAGGCTGCAGTGAACAGTCGAAACATGTTAAGAAGGTAAAGACATCTCCTTTCTATTTTTGTCTTTAATAAGAACAAAAAGGTAAATAATTAAAAGAAGACAAAATGAACCTACTTGAGCTCCTCCGTCGTCTGGCGGTTCAGTTCCGGGGCCGGTGGACACTCAGGGGTGATAGACACAGAGAGAGCAGGTAAAGGGTTTGTGGCTGCAGCAGGTAGTGAGGACTCAGGAGACTTCACAGCTAGAGTTTCACCTCCGGGAATCAGACAAGGTAATTCATGTTTAATTGATAGAGAATGAAAAAGCACCTGCCTGTGTTCCTGGGGCATGATGTTTTCTGCTGCAGCTGATTTGTAGTCATCCCTCTCTGTGGCTGGGGTGGAATAAGGCCCCTCAGAGGATCGTGGAGGAGCCACCCCTGCTGGCACAGAGACTGGCAGAGCTGGAGGAGAAATGGCAATACCCTCAGCAGCGGGAAAGGATGCTGAGGAGAAGGGAGAGGCAGTAGCTGTGGAAAAAGTAGGTGCTTGCGAGGCAGCCGGATGGAGAAAATGACAAAGAGGGCACTGCTGCAGAAGTCTTCTCCCTCGGTGAAATAGGGATTGCTGACAAGGAGGCGAAGATGTTCCTCCGGTGGCCCGGAGCAGGATGATGGCATCTCGGAGCTGGCGATGCGGGAGCTGGAGGCGAAGCTGGCAAACAGGGAGGGGAGAAGGATGTCTGCCATGGAAAGCGCCTCCCTGTCGGCTTCGGCTCTGCTGGAGACGGCCCCATCATCAGCCTGGGAAGCGACCGCTAAAGCGTGGAAACCGTGGACAACAGTTTTGCATATTGGGAATATTTCCACAGGCTGGAGTGTGCCTCCAGGATCACTACTGCTCCATTTACACTCTCCCAGGTCTTTTTGGGTCCGCGGGCAACGAGAGCTACATCCACAAGACTTTGGATGAAGTCGGCAGCCCACTCCTCCTCCAGGCTCGGGGACCCCGCTGCCGATCTCCCTTTAGTTGGCGGAGGCCAATGTGCCGGAGAAATAATGAGCTCCAGGTGGGAATGAATCACAAAAAAGCAAAATCCACTAACAACAGCAGCTGGGTCTCGACTGGCTGCAGTCTTCTGTCATAAATTGCCTTTCTGGGCAGAGAAAATGAGACCCATGTGCTGAACTGCCATTAGTGGAATTTATTACGCAAAAAGAAAGCAATACAAGTCCCAACAGGTGCATGAAAAAGCGAAAGTCCAAAGACAACACTGAGGAAAAACTTACAGGAGACGATCATTCCAGGTAAACTCACCAGAGCAGAATTGGACTCTGGTGGCGATGAGGAAAACTGGTTCAAGACCATGGTGAGGACAGAAAGCCGCAGGGTCTTAGATAGGACGTCGCAGGTGTGGGTGCCAGAATGGGCAGGAAAAAACACTGATCATCTGGGGCAGCTGGGAGAAATGAGAGAGAAGCGGCTGGGCTTGACAGGTGACAAAGCGACACCCACACAGCGCACAAACCTGGAAACGCCACCTGACAGCTGTCAACCCCAGGAAAGAATATCACAGTAAGGATCGAAAGAATAGACATACCAAATGCAGACTGATAAATAATGCCACTGGTAAAAAAAAACATGAGGGTAACAAAACTGAAACATAAACAGAAAAATAAAAAGCAGTACAAGAGAACCAAAACTCAAAAGGCACAAAATAATGCAACAAATAAATATAAATATAGGGGGAAAGCCATGAGACTGAGTCTGGCAGAACTTCCAGAGCTCAGCTCGTGACAAATACAATGCATCGAGACCCGGAACTTGCGACCATCATACATTGTGTTTAGAACAAAACCTGTGTGGCACATTAACATATCATAATGCCGGCACTGCTCTCACACCCTTCTTCTTCCAGCGGCTCCCGCATTTACTCCTCTCCCCGGGGGGTGCGTAGTCCTTACTGTCCTATGTGATAGCCCCTGGTGACACCTTCTCTTTCGGTCTATTGTTCCCCCCTTCGCCAGTTGCCTTCTTCTCTGAGTGGAGAAGTACCACACCATGCCCCCACACAGCCCCCCCGAACACTCAGAAAGGGCACTAACCCCCCTGTCCTTTGGGCTTGAGCTGGTGCCCATAGCGGCTGTAGCAGGGGGACCCTGATCCAGTCAAACTGCCCTGCTGGCGGGGTGTACAGGAGGGCACGTCAGTCTGTGGAGGGAAAAAGGGTGGGAGAGAAAACACATTATCTTCGCGTGCGCAGGTCCCTGCCGAGGGAACATCAGCTTGCGGCGCCACCAATGGTGGGCGTCCACGCCGGGGAGCTTGGGCCAACACCACTTGCTCATCTGCCAACACAAAAGCGGGCTTCAGCCTGTCGATGGAGACAGTCTTCCTGCATCCCCCCCCAAGTCTAACACAAAATGCTTCACCCCAGGTTCCAACACCCTGAATGGTCCGTCATATGGCAGGCGCAGCGGGGTTCAGTGCGCATCGTGCCTGACAAAAACAAAACTGGCATTCTGCAAGCTTTTTGGGATGAAGATATGGGGAAAAACAATGGTGGGTCGGGCCCTGTACTTTTAAAGCCTTTGCAAAAATTGCATGGGTGGATCAGCCTTGGGTGTGGGGTTTTCCAGTAAAAACTCTCTGGGGAACTGCAGCGGCTGAGAAAAAACGAGTTCTGCCAGGGAGGCTGCCAAATCCTCCTTTGGTGCGGAGTGCAATCCTAAAAGAACCCAGGGCAGGCAGTCGACCCAATTTGATCCGTCAGTGAAGCTCTGAGCGCTGCTTTAAGCAACCTGTGAAAACGCTCGCATAACCCATTAGCCTGGGGGTTGAACGCGGTAGTGCGGTGAATTTTGACCCCCAGGCTCTGGGCCATCGCAGACCAGAGTTCTGAAATGAATTGTGGACCCCTGTCGGAACTGATGTCCGACGGGGATCCGAACCGTGAAACTCAAGCCAACAAAAAAACATGAGCCACTTCTGCCGACGTGGTAAAAGCCAGCGGGACCACTTCAGGCTAGTGCGTGGTACGGTCCACGATTGTTAAGAGGTGCGTGAAACCTTGCTACAGGTTCAGGTTACTTTATTTGTACCCGTAGGTAGATTTGTTTTGCAGTCAGGTGACATCCATATTTACAAACCACAATTACATTCAACATGAACACAAACACAGGCAAACATGTAGCCGACTATAAACATGATAAAAGTACTCAAGGCTCCACCAATCAGGACATAGGACAAAGAGATAAGAGAAAAAACAAAGAGATAAGAGAGAAGGGTCATATTAAAAAGTTAAAGACTAGTCAAAGAGGTTAAAAACTCAAAAGTCTAAAACCCAATATAAGATTTACAACCCAAATAAAAAAACCTACAAAAATAAGTAAATATAAAATAAAATAAATAAATAGGTAACTAAATTATGTGCAATATATTGTTACATCTTGTTCAACTCTTTAACAGCAGCAGGAACAAAGCTGCTTTTGTAGCGCTGGGTTTTACTTTTTGGGACAGCAAACCTCCGTCTGGAGGGAAGAAGCTGAAAGTGGCAGTGCAAAGGGTGGAAGTCATCATTTAAAATGGAGGTGGCAATCCTCTGTACCTGTATGGTGTACAGGGATGTCAGGCTCAGCTGTGACTCACCAAGCAAACGACTGGACCATCTAACTACCTGATCCAAGGATTTCCTCTGTTTCAGTTTTATCTGACCAAACCATGACACTAAAGAAAAGGATAAAACAGATTCAATAAAAGCCCGATAAAACATTATATTATGGTTCGGTCAATTTGGAAGCGTGCAAGTTTCCTTAAACAATGCAAATGTTGCTGACCCTTTTTGCACACCCTTTCACAGTTCTCTTCAAAGTTTAAATTACTATCAATAATTGTCCCAAGATATTTGTAGGATTGTACACATTCAGTGGTCTGGCCTTTTAGTACAGTGACTTCGTGCCTGGGAGTTTTCCTCCTAAAGTCAATAATCATATCTTTAGTTTTTGTCGTATTCAGCTGCAGGTAGGAATCCTCACACCAGTGAACAAAATCATCAACTACTGGGCCGTGGCCACTCTCACCATCCTGGAGGAGACTGACAACAACTGAATCATCAGCACACTTTATAATGTGTCTGTTGTCATGTCTGCTCCGACACATGTTTGTGTACAGGATGAAGAGTAGTGGTGACAACACACACCCCTGCGGAGAGCCAGTAGAAGAACACTTTTGGTCAGACAATGTACCATTGACCCTTACTCTGTGTTCTGTTGGTTAAAAAATCCAGAATCCAACCCACCAGATTATTACTCAAATCAAATTGTTGCAGGAGCCTTTCAACTAAAATATGAGGTTGGATTGTATGAAAGGCAGAAGAAAAGTCCACAAATAAAAGCCTGGCGTGTGTCCCATTAAAATCCAGATGTTCAAAAAGCATGTTAAACAGAGTGACCGTGGCATCCTCTACTCCTCTGTGAGGCCTATAGGCAAACTGCAGAGGATCCAATGCATGCTCAGTCTGCTTTAGGACCTCAAATCTGGCCCGTTTTAGGACAGCTGGATTTTGGAACGGGGACAACCACAGCATCTTTCCAGATCTTAGGCACATGTTGTGTCTGTAAGGACTTATTGAAAATGTAGTGAAATACAGGACTCAGTTCATGTGCACAGGACTTTACCAAGCGCCCACATATATTATCAGGGCCTGACTTTTGTTCACTTTTACAGCACAGAACGCCCTTTTAACATCCTGCACCTCAATATTAAAGTGCTGATTGTCTTTGAGTTTCTGTTTCAAACCTTGCGTTTCTGTGCTAAAATCAAAGGAGTCAAAACAACCATAAAAACAATTAAGAGCATTAGCCAGCTGTGTGTCTGAATTAAAACCATCTAAAAACACACAATTACTGTGCTCTGTGCTCTGAAGGCCTGCAATAGTTTTCATACTGGCCCAGGCTGAACCAAGTTTCTTTGTTGCCATCTTGCTTTCCAACTCTAATTTATAATTCTGTTTTGCTCTTAAAATTTCGGCCTTCAGCGCTTTTGTGGCAACCTGCAGCTCAGAAACAACCCCCTGTTTAAAGGCAAGTGCTTTCCTCTGTAAGCAGGATTTAACTGATTTTGTAACCCATGGCTTGTTGTTGGGATATATTTTGATAGGTTTACGTGGAACTATCATGTCTCTACAGAAAGCCCTGTATGAGCATGTCACATCCACTAAAGAGTCCAAATCATCTCCGCAGGACAGTGTGAACACCTCCCAGTCCGTACAGTTAAAACATTCCTGGAGGCAGTGCACTGAATCCTCCGTCCACACGTTTATGTCTCTGGTCTTCGCCTTGTCTCTTCTGAGAGCAGTTTTATATGTGGGCAGCAAATGTACACAATTGTGATCTGAGGATCCTAAAGGAGGAAGGGGAATAGATTTATAGGCCCTGTCAATGGATCCATAGCACAGGTCCAATGTCTTTTTTCGCCTGATTGGGCAGGAGACATACTGATAAAAGCTTTTAAGTGTCTTCTTTAAAGAAACATGGTTAAAATCCCCAAGGATAAAATTTGGAGCCTCTGGGGAAATCGACTGCAACCGCTGTACCACATCAAAGACGGTCCTAGAGGCGGAGTCGGCATCCACCCTCGGATGAATGTACACAGTCGTTATGAAAAGTTGGGGGAACTCGCGGGGCAGATAAAAAGGGCGCAGCGATATGGACAGAAGCTCCACATCTGGTGTACAGATGCGCTCTCTGACCGTGACAGATGTACAGTACTGTTTATTAATATACAAATATACGCCGGCCCCCTGACGTTTCCGTTACCTCTTCCTGCTGATCTGAGCGAAGTGGGGCTCCAAAGCCGTCAATACACAGGTCCGCATCCCGGTCATGCGCCGTAAGCCACGTCTCTGTGTAAGCCATGACACAGCAGTTCTTGAAATCCTTCTGATATCGTACATTCCCTTGAATTTCATCCACTTTATTTCTCAGGGATTGTACGTTCCCCATAATAATGGAAGGAAGAGGAATGCGGTTAAGCTGACGCCTCCTCAGGTTTAATCTTACGCCTCCACGCTTTCCGCGTTTCCTCCTCTTGTCTCTCTTTTCATTGCTGTGTCCATGAAAATCTCTTAAAATAAAGTCCGGCAGTTGCGGCACGGACTGAAACACAGATGCTGCATTATCCATGTTTAAATGCAGTAACATGTCTCTGGAATACTGCGTTCTTCCCGGCATGATCGCGATTGCGCTTACCTCCAAAGCAAAGAGCCGGTAGGAAAGAAACGACAGTGCAAAAACAAGAAGGAAATCCATACTGATGGAACCAGGGAGCTCTTCGTTAAATAGTCCACAAATATTCAAGGAAAAAAACGACACAGAGAATTACGTTGAAACACATTAAAGTGCATATAAACAAAGACACAGACGTCAAACTTTTTTCACCCGCTGCCGGTTGCTGCGTGCGCATGCGCCCATGCGCACGCAGCACCCCTACAGTGGGAGGGGTCACACCAAATCCACGTGGACGTGGTCAAACCTCCTAGCCGGGATTTGGAACGTCTTGAGGGGGGCTCTGGTGTGCCTGTGCACTTTGGCCCACTGGCACGTGACGCAAGCTGCAGCCCACTCTTTCACATCCTTGTGCAAGCGTGGCCAGACAAATTTTGCCCTCACTAGCTTCACCGAAGCGCTTACTCCCGGATGCAAAAGGGAGTGGACCGACTCAAAAACACGATGGCGCCAAGAGCTTGGAACCACCGGGTGCGGTCGGCCGGTGCAGACGTCGCAGAGCAAGGGAGGGGACCCTTCTTGCACCACCCTGATCTTCAGCCTTAACTCAGTAGGCGCAGACTGGAACGTGCAAATATCCGCGTCCCCGGCTTGCTCTGTGGCCATCGCAGGGAAATCTATTCCCATGCAGACCAGGGAGACTAACACGCGCGACAATCAGCCACGATGTTGAGCTTACCGGCGACGTGTTGAATGTCAGTAGTAAACTCAGAAATCGCAGCCAAATGCCGTTGCTGCTGGGCCGACCACGGTTCTGAGACCTTGGACATTGCGTATGTCAGCAGCTTATGGTCCACGAACGGGGTGAACCCCTCTAGCCAAAACTGGAAGTGGCGTGTCACCAGGTGGAGAGCCAGCAATTGTCTATTGAACGTTCTGTATTTGCATTCGTTGTCACACAAAATACGGCTGAAAAACTCGAGCGGCTGCCACGAACCAGAGACGTACTGCTCCACCACTGCCCCATGGCAACATCAGACATGTCCGTAGTGAGAGCTATCTGTGCAGATGGATCCGGGTGGGCTAGCAACACGGCATCCACCAGCGCTGTTTTGGCATTTGTAAAAGCCTGGACTTGCGCGGGAGTCCAGTCAATGGTTTCCGCGGGCTTCTTTTTTAAAGCGCGGCATATAACGGCTGCATCAGCTGAGCTGCCTGGGGAAGGAAACGGTTGTAAAAATTAACCATTCCCAAAAACTCCTGTAGTGTTCTCACGGTCTGCGGACGCGGAAAGTCCAACACAGTGTGCACCTTATCTGGTAACGGAATCACGCCCTCCGGCAGAATGCAGTGGCCCGAAAAGTCAATCACTGGCACCCTGAACTGGCACTTCGCCGGGTTAACTATCAGCCTGTGCACTTCCAACCTCTGGAAAACTGTCCTGAGAAGGGCAATGTGCTGCTCCTCGGATGCGCTAGCTACCAGAATGTCATCTAAGTAGACAAAAATGAAGGAGAAGTCACGAAGCACTGCGACCATCATTGTCTGGAAAGTCTGCGCTGTGCCTTTTAATCCTAACGGCATGCATAAGAACTCGAAAAGGCCGAAAGGAGTTATTACTGCTGTTTTTGGAACATCTTCCACGCGCACTGGGACCTGGTGATAACCGCGGACCAGATCCACTTTGTAAAAAACCCACACCCCGGCCAGGTACACGGAAAAATCCTGGATGTGCGGAATAGGATAGCAATCGTCTTCCGTGGTGTTGTTCAAGCGCCGGAAATTGCCGCACGGTCACCATGACCCGTCGACTTTAGGCACCATGTGTAGCAGGGATGCCCATGAGCTGTAGGAGTGCCTAATGATGCCCAACTGCTCTAAGTTGGCGAACTCCTTACGCGCGCTGGCCAGTTTAGCTGCGTCCAGGTGCTGAGGTCGCATGAACACCTGCGGCCCTTTTGTAGTTATAAAATGTTTGACCCCGTGTTTTGTTCTCGTAGCTGAAAAAGTCGGGACCGTGAGTACTGGGAACCGTGCGAGTAACTGTTGGTACTTACCCCCTAGAGCTGTAACGATAGCCAGTGTTGTTGACCCAGCTCCCCGAGCTGTAGAGGGCAGTGAGGTGAAAGAGATTGCATCCCCTAATTGCCTATTAGCAACATCAACTAACAACCCATAAGCACATAAAAAATCTGCACCTAAAATGGGGGCGGAACATGGAGCTACCACAAAGTTCCACTGAAAGTTGCGTCCGTGTAAGCATATCGTCAGTGTCCGCTCACCAAATGTCCTGATGGTGGATTCGTTGGTGGCCGTGAGCTCGGAACCACTGCCTCCTGCCACCCTGTCTGCGTTGACTGGCACGATGAGGCTCTTCTGGGAGCTGGAGTCCACCAGAAACCGTCTCCCCGAACGTATGTCCGTGACATAAAGCAGCTTGTTTCTGTCACCAGCGGTCGCAGCTGCCACTGACTGCTGACCATGCTGTTTCCCGACTTCTTGAATTGGCATAGCGGCTGACATTGCTGGGCGTTCGAACTGAAGCGGCGATGATAGAAACAGACCGCCCCATTCTTGCGTCTCCTGGCATCTACTCCGGCTGCCACCAATGGCTCCTCGACCTCGCTGGAGTCCCTCCTGGCTGCCGGTGCCACTGCATTCATGCTGAGAGTTCTGGTCGCTAAAATGATGTGATCCACTTCCTCTGCCAGTGCGCGTTAGTCTTTGGTCACCAGCAACGGTGAGTTGGCCAGGATCACCCTTGCTGTAGTCGGTAGGTTCCTGAGGAACAGGTAGGCGAACAGGAAAGACTCATCATTCCTACCCATCAGCGCCAACATGCTCTCCATGAGCTCCACGGCTGATCTGTCCCCCAACTCCGAACATGTTTGGAGC
This sequence comes from Pholidichthys leucotaenia, assembly GCA_020510985.1. Classification (NCBI taxonomy): domain Eukaryota; kingdom Metazoa; phylum Chordata; class Actinopteri; order Cichliformes; family Pholidichthyidae; genus Pholidichthys; species Pholidichthys leucotaenia. The sequence goes on from CM035848.1 coordinate 198,109,086, forward strand.
GTCTCTGCCCTCTGACTGTCAGAAAGGGTGTAGCGCTGGAGAAGCATCCTCTTGAGTGCCTCATATTGGGCGGTGTGGTGGCGCAGTGGTTAGCACTGCACCAGCACAGCAACTCACCCTTGGCCATGGGATCCCTGGTTCGATCCCAGCCCCTGACCAACAGTGATCTGTGTGGAGTTTGCATCTTCTCCCCGTTTCTGCGTGGGTTTACTCCGGGATTTCTCCGGTTTCCTCTCACAGGCCAAAAACATGCAGGTTAGGTTAATTGGAGACTCTAAAGTGGCCCTAGGTGTGAATGTGTGTGTGACTGGTTAAGGGATAGCGCCGTACCGTGGCTGCTTCACCCATCCAGGTGGATGCCCTCAATTTCCCCTCTGGGGATCAATAAAGTATACAAAATCAAAATCAAAAAATTTCCCCTGGGCCGGGGGCTCATTGAGCAGGCTCGTCATCTGTTGTGTGGCACACGTGTCCTGCGCAGCAGCCACGTAGTAGTATTTTGTGTCATCCATTGTTATCCCACGGAATGCGAACTGGGCTATGTGCAGAAACTACACGGTTGGGTCGTGGAGCCAGAAGTCAGGAAGCTTGACCGAAATAGTGCATGAGGCACCGGTGCTCTCCCTCCAGGTAGTCTCCGGGGTAGTGCTCGTCTCGCGCTCCATGACACGTCTTGGGGTCACCAATGTGGAGAAAGGACACAGGCGAGGCAGCGAGTTGGACAACACAAGAACTTTATTCTTTCTCCAACATAAATTACAGCAAAAAAAAAAAAAGATCCCGGGTCTCTGTGCATTCCTCTTTTATATCTTTAATACCATGCATCGAGACCTGGAACTTCCGACCATCATACATTGTGTTTAGAACAAAGCCTGAGTGGCACATTAACATGGCACAATGCCGGCACTGCTCTCACACCCTTCTTCTTCCAGCGGCTCCGGCATTTACTTCTCTCCCGGGGGGCGCATAGTCCTGACTGTCCCGTCTGATACCCCCAGTGACACCTTCTCTTTCGGTCCATTGTTCCCCACTTCCCCAGTTGCCTTCTTCTCTGGGTGGAGAAGTCCCACACCATGCCCCCACAAAAGAACATTTATAATTACTAAAAGCAGCTTCTTTAGTCTTTAAAGTAAATTGTTAAAGCATTCATCTTAACATAACACAAGACAAGTCTATCTCCTGAAAAGGTGGACTGGTCAATAATTTATGTATTTTAATGAAAGCACCAAGGTGTGGTCTATATTACTCATATATTCCATACCTACATATGTTAGAACATGTGAGATGTTTGGTGACTGCATATGTAAGGAACTTCACACCTCTGAAAGGACAAAGGAATCTCACCCGCCGTGTGAAGAACAAAGACGTCCCAGGGCGCGACGGCGGAGACCGGAGGAGTCACCCTCACCCCCCAAGGTGAGGAGAGGAATTCCCATCACCTCCCAAGACGAAGAGAGGAAATAACAGGACAATGGGGGGATTAAGATAACGAGGGATGTCAGCCTTTGTAATGCCTGTCTTTGATGTGTGCCTGTATTTAATCAGCGAGCTGGCAGAATTCTGTCTCTTTTTACCTTCTGCCACGCTCTGCACCTGATGAGACAAGATAGGAGAGTTGATCATTAAAACGCTGCTTTTAAACAAAACCGCCTCATTATTTCCAGCTCCTCTACACTGGTGACCTTGACGCGAGTATGGACCGGAGGCGTTCTTCTTCAAGCGACTCATCCGTGGCGACTCAGGCAGACGCCAGCAACTACGCAGACGAGGGAGCGGACGAACAACTGTTCCCCCCGGCAGAAGGAATTGAGAGGGCTCAACCGAGCTCCAGCACCGCCGTGAGAGCCGAAGCAAGGCACTCTCACCCGGCGGGCACAACAGTGATGGTGTGCACGAACGCCGTCGCTGTCAAGCTGCCAGACTTCTGGCGAGAAGACCCCGCCTCTTGGTTTCAGCAGGCTGAAGCCCAATTCATACTGGCGGGCATCACGGCAGATGATACGAAGTTCTATCATATCATCTCCAAACTCGACTCCGCCACTTTGAAGTGTGTACGGAGCTTGATCCGGCGACCACCGACCCGGGACAAGTACGAGACGCTCAAGGCGACCATCGTGGCGAACTACGTCCCGTCAGCGGAGGAAAGAGCCGAGAAGATCCTGGCGGTCTACGGCCACACAGGGGGCAATCCGAAGGCCCTCATGGAGGATTTGCTGCAGCTCAAGGAAGAGGACAATGACAATTTCCTCTTCCAGTTTATTTTCCTCAGCACGCTGCCGCCACACATGAGAGGGACACTTGCCAGCATGAAGTGCAGCAACCACCAAGACTTCCGCACACTGGCCAACGAGGCTTACCGGCTCGTCAACGCCTGCAAGGAGCTGACACCCACAGCGGCATCCGCAGACCTCAAAACTGACGCCCCGAGCCATGGAGAGCCACAACCCACGGAGCAGACCCAGCCCACGGTGACAGCGGCGCGGTCCAAACGTAACAAACAGAACGACGTCTGTTATTATCACCACCGCTTCGCTGAGAAAGCCCGCAAATGCGTTCCCCCCTGCAAATTCGCGATGTCGGGAAACGCCAAAGCCGAGGGCCGTTAACAGCAGCGGTTCTCGGCGAGAAAAATAAGCTGTTGTACGTGACGGATGGACACACAGGCAAGCAGTTCCTCATCGACACAGGAGCTCAGCTGAGTTTCGTCATGCCCTCCCACGCAGATCGAGCCATGGGCACCCGGGGCAACGGAGCAGTGGCAGCCAACGGCTCTGACATTGACACATACGCAGTACCTATCCATGAAGGGATAGATTATGCAGCCATAGCAGAAGAACAAAACAGTGACGCGGACGTGCGCGCGCTCTTGTCTGGACCAACAGGGTTAAGGCTGGAGAAAAAAGGGTTACGCGACGGCGTGCCCCCCCTAATATGCAGTATTTCAACCGGCCGACCTCGCCCGTTAGTACCAGCTGCTTGGCGCCGCCGCATTTTTGACGCAATTCACTCCCTCGCGCACCCAGGTGTGCGCGCCTCGGTCAAAATGGTTGCTGAAAAGTTTGTGTGGCCAGGCCTGCGCAAAGACGTAAAAGAGTGGGCAAAAACTTGCATTTCTTGTCAACGCGCCAAAATACACAGACACACAAAAGCCCCTCTGGAGCCTTTTCCAATCCCTGCTAGAAGGTTCGACCACATCCATGTCGACCTAGTGGGACCACTACCTTCCTCCCAAGGTTTCACACACCTGCTAACAATGATAGACCGCACCACGCGCTGGCCAGAGGCAGTTCCTCTAGCGGCAACTACAGCGGAGGAAGTCGCTCGCGTTTTTCTGACAAACTGGGTGGCACGTTTCGGCGTCCCATCGGACATCACGTCCGATAGGGGGCCTCAATTTGTCTCAGAGCTCTGGTCAGCCATGTCCAACAGCTTAGGGGCAACAATTCATCGCACCACCGCTTATCACCCTCAGGCTAATGGGTTATGCGAGCGTTTTCACAGGTCCTTAAAGGCCGCCCTCAGAGCCTCACTAACGGACACAAATTGGGTAAATAAACTTCCCTGGGTTTTATTGGGGTTGCGTGCTGCACCTAAAGAGGATCTAGACGCTTCCCCTGCAGAATTAGTCTTTGCTCACCCTCTCAGACTCCCAGGTGAATTTTTACCAGAGAACCCAGAGCCAGTCCCAAGGTTTTTAGGCAGCAACGGACCGGACTCTCTTCCCGGTCCAGCTCATCACTCCTTCCCACGAGTTTTTGTCCCTCAAACTTTAAAAAAAAGCTGAGTTCGTTTTTGTTAAGCATGAAGCTCTAAAACCAACGTTACGCCCAGTATTCGATGGCCCTTACAGAGTGCTGGAACATGGTGATAAACACTTTGTGCTTGATTATGGGGACAGAAAAGAAACAGTCAGCAATGACAGACTTAAACCTGCCTTCTTGTTGAAAGACGAACCTGCACAGTTGGCACGAGCACCTCGGCGAGGTAGACCCCCCAAGGGAAAAGTCTCAGCCCCCAGGCAGGGAACAAATAATCTCTCTCCTTCCCACACTGCAGATTCCTCACAAGAAGGTCCCAGCAGGACGCCTAAACCAACCTACAGCAGTTTTGGGAGAAGAATTAAACCCAGACAGCACAGGGACTGATACCAACCACTCCACAATTATTCTCTAATTGTGCTGCAACAGTTTAGGACTGACTTATGATTTTACTATACTGTTATGATTACCACTGAACTATCTTAGAAGCATGGCTGCTAGAAAGTTCTTCTGTGGCAACAGCTTAACACGTAGTATGTCGTAGTAACTGTTCTAGACTGTGAATCTTTCTGTTGTCCTTTCCTAGTTGTTTGGGGGGCCTGTGGTCTATATTACTCATATATTCCATACCTACATATGTTAGAACATGTGAGATGTTTGGTGACTGCATATGTAAGGAACTTCACACCTCTGAAAGGACAAAGGAATCTCACCCGCCGTGTGAAGAACAAAGACGTCCCAGGGCGCGACGGCGGTAGCCGGAGGAGTCACCCTCACCCCCCAAGGCGAGGAGAGGAATTCCCATCACCTCCCAAGACGAGGAGAGGAAATAACAGGACAATGGGGGGATTAAGATAACGAGGGATGTCAGCCTTTGTAATGCCTGTCTTTGATGTGTGCCTGTATTTAATCAGCGAGCTGGCAGAATTCTGTCTCTTTTTACCTTCTGTCATGCTCTGCACCTGATGAGACAAGATAGGAGAGCTGATCATTAAAACGCTGCTTTTAAACAAAACCGCCTCATTATTTCCAGCTCCTCTACACAAGGTGCTGATACCTCGGTGCCTGTGGCATGGTAGCATGGGGGGCTGTTAAAAAAAAAAGTCACACTGCCACTTTTAGTGGACGGGCATAATTATTACAATACCTTTTTTTTTTGTAGCTGCATTGATGGTAAAGGTGAGTTAAATTTGTGTTTGTTTTGAAAACAAAGCCTTATCTGGAAATTGTAGGAAATTGAAAGTCGAGAAAATATGGTGATGCAATGATACAAGCCTTTAGTTCTAGTTGATTTTGAGTGGGTGAGCTGAAAAGCTGGTAACAGACAGACAGACAGACATATGGAGTGATTACCATATGTCTACGTTGCCTTTGCGCCAAGGCATGAAAATACAGAATCACAAGAATAAAATTAGGAGCACAAAGAAAAATGTTGGAGTAACAGATTTTATTAATTGAATGCATGTATAGTTACACAGTGGTGTGCAATAGCAGGTAAACCTCAAAATTTCCAAAGGTAAAAGCATAATTGTGGATATTAAATCAGAACGGTTTGGAATGTTTCACACTTATGCAATGAATAGAGAGTTTCATAAATAATCTTGCAGAAAACTAAGTTTGTCCAAACAATTTATTGAAATACAGTAGCAGTTTCTGGTATAACAGTAAACATGTAATATTCTTATTTAGCTTCCAGCCTGTTATCTTCACAGCTGCTTTGACTGCTGACCCTCAGGTTCAACACCGTGGACCACAGAGAGACGAAGAGGAAAGAAGAACAGCATAAAAATGTGGTTATTGTTACAGATGTGATATATATAAAAAATACAGATGTCATGTTTCTCCTCAGCTTAAAAACACGTTCTCTGCCGTGCACTTTTCCCTCTGGCTCCCTCACTCTCACTCTCTCATTGACCACTTGCACACAGAGTGGCACCTAGGTTTCAATTAGCGCTCCCTCTGCTGGTGGTCTCTATAATTGCATTTAAGAATACTGTTCCAAATATGGCAAATGCGATATAAATATTAAACAATTTTTGGAAATGGACTGGTAGCCGCAGTGGATGAGGGGACGGGCTGCACGCAGCCCGTGGGCCGCCAGTTGCCCATCCCTGGTTTAGAGTGTGAAAGCAACTTTCCAGAAGGCTCAGACTTTTGGACCAAACACGAGAAGATAAGGCAGCCAATAAGAGTGAAAAAGAGCCGTGGGAGTATACTCGGGGAGAGGAACAGACCCTGTTTTTTTTTTTTATTGAAAACATGGCCATTAGTGACATACAGTGCATCCAGAAAGTATTCACGGCGCTTCACTTTTTCCATATTTTGTTATGTTACAGCCTTATTCCAAAATGGATTAAAGTCATTTTTTTTCCTCAAAATTCTACACAAAATACCCCATAATGACAATGTGAAAATGATTGAGATTTTTGCAAATTTGTTAAAAATAAAAAGCTAAGAAATCACATGTACATAAGTATTCACAGCCTTTGCCATGAAGCTCAAAATTGAGCTCAGGTGCATCCTGTTTCCACTCATCATCTGTGAGACGTTTCTACAGCTTAATTGGAGTCCACATGTGATAAATTCAGTTGATTGGACATGATTTGGAAAGGCACACACCTGTCTATATAGCGTCCCACGGTTGACAGTGTCAGAGCACAAACCAAGCATGAAGTCAAAGGAATCGTCTGTAGACCTCTGAGACGAGATTGCCACGAAGCACAAATCTGGGGAAGGGTACAGAAAAATTTCTGCTGCTTTGAAGGTCCCATTGAGCACAGTGGCCTTCATCATCCATAAATGGAAGAAGTTCAGAACCACCAGGACTCTTCCTAGAGCTGGCCGGCCGTCTAAACTGAGCGATTAGGGGAGAAAGGCATTAGTCAGGGAGGTGACCAAGAACCCAATGGTCACTCTGTCAGAGCTCCAGCCTTCCTCTGTGGAGAGAGCAGAAACTTCCAGAAGGACAACCATCTCTGCAGCAATCCACCAATCAGGCCTGTATGGTAGAGTGGACAGACGGAAGCCACTCCTTAGTAAAAGGCACATGGCAGCCCACCTGGAGTTTGCCAAAAGGCACCTGAAGGACTCTCAGACCATGAGAAACAAAATTCTCTGGTCTGATGAGACAAAGACTGAACTCTTTGGCGTGAATGCCAGGTGTGATGTTTGGAGGAAACCAGGCACCGCTCATCACCAGGCCAATACCATCCTTACAGTGAAGAATGGTGGTGCAGCATCATGCTATGCGGATGTTTTTCAGCAGCAGGAATTGGGAGACCAGTCAGGATAGAGGGAAAGATGAATGCTGCGATGTACAGAGACATCCTGAATGAAAACCTGCTCCAGAGCACTCTTGACCTCAGACTGGAGCGACGGTTCATCTTTCAACAGGACAATGACCTTAAGCACACAGCCAAGATATCAAAAGAGTGGCTTCAGGACAACTCTGTGAATGTCCTTGAGTGGCCCGGCCATAGCCCAGACTTGAATCCAATTGAACTTCTCTGGAGAGATCTGAAAATGGCTGTGCACTGACGCTTCCCGTCCAACCCGATGGAGCTTGAGAGGTGCTGCAAAGAGGAATGAGTGAAACTGCCCAAAGATAGGTGTGCCAAGCTTGTGGCATCATATTCAAAAAGACTTGAGGTTATAATTACTGCCAAAGATTCATCAACAAAGTATTGAGCAAAGGCTGTGAATACTTACGCACATGTGATTTCTTAGTTTTTTTTTATTTTTAATAAATTGGTAAAAATCTCAAAAATACTTTTTTCACATTGTCATCAGATGGGGTATTGTGTGTAGAATTTTGAGGAAAAAAAATTAATGTATTCCATTTTGGAATACGGTTGTAACATAACAAACTATGGAAAAAGTGAAGCACTGTGAATACTTTCCGGATGCACTGTAACTAGTCAATTGAAAAAAAAAAAAGTCATAAAAATGCAGAAACCTACTAGATTTTTTAGAGAGGATGTGGGAGAGTTTATGAAAAAAGATCTGATGAGGTCTAATGAGCATCAGAGCCACCATCCATGATGAAACAACAAAGATCCTGAAGTATGTCTTAAAGATGGTCTTGAAGAATGAACTGCTTAGTGAATGCCTTAAGCCTTATTCATGCTGCATTTCCCCACTAGTCTGCTTTGGTCCGCGTGCGCTTTGGATGAGCCCGGCACACATGCAGCACTATTCATGCTCACTTTTTTCATCTACTCAGGCCAAGCGGTTGACACATGCGCACAACCATCATTTGTAGTTTCACTCCCACCCAATAGGTAGTGCCAATGCACTGACGCACCAGGATTTTCACCAACGAAGAAACGCTGCTTACTTTCTGCTGCTTGACTTCCTGGTTTTCACTCCTTTTCCATGAAGATGCTGCTGCTGAAGTATTTATGTATGATTCATGTATGTTTAATCTCGTCTTTTTCTTCCTCGTTGTCTACTTTGTCTTGGTATTCTGTGCCGAAATCGTCACCTTGAGAATGGGACATTCAGTCTTGCACATGCGCTTTTTAACGCGTTCAGGTCGTGGGCAGGTGGCGCGGTCACAAAATTTGGGCTGCACGCAGTCGAGCACTGCAGACACTAGCGGAGTGGAGATGATGACGTAAATTTCATCACACAAGGTTTCCGGTTACACGAACACGGACAGCAGAGGTGCAGCATGAATCCAGCTATAGACAGTAGAAACTCGATGAAGAGGAGGAAGCAGAGGAACTATCATGAAAGGACAACCCTCTGCATGTACCACAGACAGTAGATGAAGGGGCTGATGCCAAGAAATCGTACCAATGACTAGAAAAGGCTGGCCTGAAAGACAGTACAGAGGAGCTGATCATGGCAGCACGAGAATAGGTTCTGAATGCAAGATTGAGCTATGCTAAGGTCTACCACACTATACAGGTCTCCAGGTGCAGGCTGTGTAATGACACCCCTGAAACAGTCCAGCGCATGACAACAGGTGTTAAGATACAGGCAGGCATGGCATTCACGGAAAGTCACAACCAAGTGACTATCATAGTATGGACTGGAAATCCCAAAGTGAAAATGGAAAACACAACCAAAGATGGCTCAGAATGATCAAGGGACTTCCAGATCCAGGCGATAAATTGGTGATGATTAACCAACTGGACATTGAAGCGGGACTATGACACCCAAAATATGAGAGGGAAATATGATTGTTTTTCCTTCTTTCCTTAAAATCACACCAAGTGAAGGCTGTATCCATTCAGAATTTAAAAAAATGAATAAATAAAATTAGGAATGAGATTGGTGCACTATAAAGTTCTTTTGGCCTGGCCACAGACTTCAGCGAGGGGAAAGGGTGGTGAAGCTGTTAAGTGTGCTCCTTTCCTGTTTAGAGGAAGGGACTGCACAGTCTCACACACACACACTCACACACACGCATGCACACGCAAATGCATAGGCACTTACGAAAACATTCTTGCACATGAACACAAATAGATTAATGTGCACCTCAAACTTTATACTTAGTATACATCATACAGTTCATACACAAGTTCATGCACTCACACTGCTAAATTCATGCACACACCTTCCTTCTTCAACACATTTGCCCACTGAATTACTATCTCCCTCGTGCTCTCTCTCTCTCCCACCCTCTCTCTCTTTCCCTCCTTTTACTGGAAGGCCACTCTGATAGGCCCCTTCATAAGGAGAGACACACCATCCCAGCTGATTCCAGAGGGAGTCCTTCAGAGGCAGCACTTCCAGTGGCTTCAGTGCATTAAAGCTTTTACCTTTTGCTTCTAAAGGCACTGGGACAAAAACAGGCCCGGCTCTTCCTCTCCACCAGGGAGGGAGCGAATGCATTGTCTTGTGAGGACACTGATTACTTAGGAATCGCTCATCAATTATTCAAATGACAGCATACTGTATTGCCTCCACCTTTTGTGACAAGATGGCCTTTCAAGGCTTGGAAGTGGAGAGACACACCCTGCCTGTTCCATGAGAATCAATATGGGCCCACTGAGTTTGCTGTCTCGCTTATTATTTTGGTCCATCTTGCTTTTCATACCAGTGTGAACTTGGGGCCCTGGCATTAAACATTTGGGCAACCTTGAAGTGCCAGCTGCAGAGCAGGCCACAGGAGTAAGTGAGGCCACCATGGAAGCCAGAGGGGTTTGGAAACAGGCCTTTGGCATGTCCTTCCATCCATCCTGCTGTTTTTTTGTCAAATTATGCCCCAAAACCTTTGGTCTTTCCAGTGCCTGTTGTCTGATTAGTTGTAAGTGAGCCTGATGAATGTCCACCGTTCATCCACAACACCTGGTTCTCTCGAGACTGAGGACTGAAGCTGCCCCAGTGATGGAGACAGAAGAAAAAAAGGGACTTTCTCTAAAGATGGGACCACCCAGGACTTGCATACTTGAGGTTTTTTACTTTGCTTTTCTTCCTTGCCTCCACTCAACGGTGTTGCCACGTTTCCCCTGGACCAGACTTCTGGCACGTCTCACACTCCCACTCCTTAGTCACTGTCACTGAAACACAAAGAGCCCAACACACAGCACTTTGCCCTGTTCCAGACTGTCTGACCTCCACTCTCTGGAAGCCTTCACCACCTTGCAATATTTGCTAATAGAATATCCTCTTACTCTGCTTTGGAGCCAGAGGCCTTATTTTGAACAACCACAGACCACTAAAAAGCCCATGCATCCCAAGCCAAACAGCCAATTAAACAAATGAAGTATAATTCACACCTGGTCAGCTGAAGTGGGTGCGCTCCTTTCTTTTTTGAGATTTATTGTCATGTGCTTGTTTTTAACATGCAGGTACAGTATCGTAATAAGATGTAAGGGGTTAGTTAAAGCAGTATGTATCATCAAAGAAAAAAGAGAAAGGGACACAAAAAATCTAAGACTAGAAAGTTTGGAAGTAGTTGGGGGGGATATCGGGGATTGCGAGAGAGGAGTTGAATCACAATGGCTGGATTCCAAGGCTGGCTAATAGTATCTGACACACTGCAATTTTGAGGCTTATATCAACATTGTTTTTACAGCTGTAATTAAGCCACCTAATCAGAAGCACATTGGTTGGGACAGTCTGGGGCTGCGAGGGGGCGCGCACACACACACACACACACACACACAGTGAGCTGTGTTCAGCCCTGCGGCAAGGCAGCAGCACCACACTGGGCTTCGGTTAGGTGGAGGCCAGCCAAAGGAACTGTGGGTGGGAGAGCATCCTGAATGTGACACGCACACATGCATGCGCACATATTGGCTGTGCGTTGTGAATCAGGGCCACACCGAAGGAGTGTGGATGTAGTTAGGGAGAATTTTTTCCCATGTATTGAATGAAGTATGTATGTGTGCATGCTTTATCTCTCCTAATTATGCTTGAGAGTGTGTTGCAATAGTCCTTCAGTGGCATGCATATCTGTGTTTATCAAGTGCACAATTACTATACCCAAGTCCTACTTATGCACACGTGTGCTCAAGTGCATTTCCATGTTTGTTCAGTGGATTTTTTATGGTGTGTGCCTGTGTGCAAAAAAGAGTGGCGTGTGAATGTGCATATGAGAGGGAACATGTGCATGTGTGCGGTCGCTTCAGCCCCGTAGAGGTTCACCCCACCCTTGCCGGGGCCCGGTGCCGAGTCACCCAAGTCTCAAATGGCAAACAGCACATGGACACACATACACACTCACAGAGCAGGACGCGGAGCTCGGCTAGGGCCAAAGTCAACAGATGAGCTGGTCTGAACTGGCTTGCTGTGTGTTCTGATTGTAAATTGCGCTGGTGATGATTAGAGAACTCCAGCACAGGATGTCGACTCTTAAAACTGTCCAGAGAAAATAATTTTCTACTATGTTCAGGAAACTTTTTTCTTTCTCTCCTTTACACCGCCTGCCCCACATCCTCCCCCGCCTTAATTTAAACATCATGGGGCACTATGCATGGAGGTGGAAGAAGTTGGTGTGTAAATTGGTTTAAGGCCTCAAGAGTAAAAAACAAAAATAGAGGCTGTTTATAGGTTTATTTTATCTGCACCAAAGAACTCACAAGTTTTTAAATAGTTCATTCACTTATTTATTTATGTATTCATTCATGCATGCAGGCATAGACTTGCAAGGATTTCTGTGAATACGTGCACACTTGTCTTAATTTGTTTTCGTTTATGGATATCTCCTGCTATATTCACACTTATTCCTATTTGTTTATTTTTGTGTAGCTGACAGATAATTTAGTCAACCTTTTAATCTTGTATTCACTCTGCCATAATGTCGTGATTACGAAACATTAAACAAGTGGTTTCGAACAGGTCATTGTTCTTGTGCATGGCCACAAATACCTCCACTTGGAGTTTATCAGTGATCAACAAAGTGACAGCTCCTCCAATCCTAAATATTTACAAGTGCCAAAATGACCGCTTTAATGCTGTTTTCACAAAAAAAAAATATGAGTTTACCTAGGGTTTTTAAACACGGATATGTCTACCAACATCCCTGCATTGAATGCTTTCCCAATGTGAGCAGACTTGGGTTCAATTTTTTCTTGTCTGGTACATTATGTTTGTCATCATTGTGTGGGTGATGTTACAAATACACTGTAACAGAATCCAGCACAGAAGACACTAGTTACCTGCGTTTTTTTTTTTTTTTTTTTTTTTGCCTTGTGGTTTTGTCCCTCTGTCAAACTCTGCTCAGACTGAACCCACAAACAATAATGTTTGTTCCTCGGTCACGGCTCTATTGTTTTTGTGCCCAGTTACCATCCTCATCCCTGTGTTATTGCATAAATTCACATGTCCGCTCAGATATGCTGTTCACATCACTGCCAATCAGAGGTGGAATGGAGAGTTTTGCTGTTTGTTTTTTAACCATTTGGAAAGGGACTATAGAACACTGTTTGAGAACATTCACTTCAGGTTGCCTTAGAATATTGTCTAATTTCATTTAATTGGTCTAAAAAAACCTGCAAATAATTTGCTGCTGTTGTGCATCAGTCCTGTAGTGGCTCTTCCTTGTCAGTAGGTGGCAATATGAACACAATCTTTCTTCTTCTTCCTGATGCAGAATTCACCCTGTAGAGCGGCAGGGTTGCGTTCAAAACTTCTGCAGCTGCTTTACTGTGGAAATCCCCCCCCCCCCCCCACAAAAAAAACCCAACCACACTGGCATGTTTGAGTTCACAACATTATCTGGACAGGCACACAGCTGGGAAAATGTCACTACCTCCTCCACAAACATTTTTGCATTATGATGTTGGTTGTTTTCAGCACTAAACAAGCGGTGGATACAAATTGCCACTGTGTTCCAGTTCATCTGTCTCCGGTAAGTGGCGGTCTCAATTTCAAACTAATTCATTCTCCTGGTAATGGAGGAATATCAAATTGATTGGATATCGCAACCAAGCATCAAGTAAATTTTTGGCCTGAGTTGAACAAAATCCAATTCATGTGAATGCAGATGCACGTGTATTTGCTTCTTTCCATTGACTTTGTATGTAATTGCGCAGTGTTTCACATTGAGTATAAACAAATTACAAGACTGAATTGTCATTACATATGCCATAATCTGTGTTAAGAGTCACGTGTTACTCCCACTACTTTTGCAGTAACTTGTGTAACAAAATTACTGTTTAAAAATTCTTTTATGCATTACAGTTACTGAAATTTGAACAGATATGGTACTCGTTTTATTTTTATATAAATATGGATAGATATTTTTAGTACAAATGAAAACACAAACTGACCCTACTGTAAGAGGAGATGCAGCCTTCAGTCGATGGGACCTGTCGCAAAGAGCCTGAATCTTTATCACTTTGACCGGAGGAAGAGATGAAGCAACTTTGTTTTTGTGGAAATACACAGATTATTTTTCCTTTCTTGCTGTTAAGGACAAAAGTATATTGGTGGGTTGCAAGCAAAGTGCCATTTGAGTCCTACTGCAATCTTCAAAAGCGGCCGATTAAACAGCAACAAGCTCCAAGCAACAACAAAGCTAGTGCTAAGGAACAGTGGTATGAAAAAATGTTTGCCCCATTCCTGATTTCTCATTTTTTTGTATGTTTGTCACACTTAAATGTTTCAGATCATCAAACAAATTTAAATATTAGACAAAAATAGCACAAGTAAACACAAAATGCATTTTTTAAATGAAGGTGTTTATTATTAAGGGTAAAAAAATCCAAACCTACATGGCCCTGTGTAAAAAAATTAAACATAAATCGACTGTGGTTTATCACATCTTTGGAAAGCTGAGTTCAATTTCTCTAGCCACCCCCAGGCCTGATTACTGCCACACCTGTGCGCAATCAAGAAATCACTTAAACAGGACCTACCTGACAAAGTTAAGTAGACCAAAAGATCCTCAAAAGCTCGACATCATGCTGCGATCCAAAGAAATTCAGGAAAAAATGAGAAACAAACTAATTGATATCTGTCAGTATGGAAAAGGTTATAAAGCCATTTCTAAAGCTTTTGGACTCCAGTGAACCACAGTGAGAGCCATTATCCACAAATGGCAAAAACATGGAACAGTGGTGAGCCTTCCCAGGAGTGGCTGGCCGATTAAAATTACCCCAAGAGTGCAGCGACGACTCATCCAAGAGGTCACAAAAGACCCCACAACAACATCCAAAGAACTGCAGCCCTCACTTGCCTCAGTTAAGGTTAGTGTTCATGACTCCACCATAAGAAAGAGACTGGGCAAAAATGTCCTGCATGGCAGAGTTCCAAGACGAAAACCACTGCTGAGCAAAAAGAACATAAAGGCTCATCTCAGTTTTGCCAGAAAACATCTTGATGATCCCTAAGACTTTTGGGAAAATACTCTGTGGACTGATGAGACAAAAGTTGAACTTTTTGGAAGGTATGTGTCCCATTACATCCAGTATAAAAGTAACACAGCATTTCAGAAAAGGAACATCATACCAACAGTATGGGTGGGCAATATAAGCTGCGGCTTCAGCCATCACCCATTTCGGATAACTCACGTGGAATTGTATAGTAGAAGGAGTCTTTGTCTAATTTGACCTTGTTGTTATATTATACAGTTTCTTTTAACCTGTAATGTACTATCCGAAATAAATAAATTCATTCATTCATTCATTCATTCATACAGTAAAATATGGTGGTGGTAGTGTGATGGTCTGGGGATGTTTTGCTGCTTCAGGACCTGGAAGACTTGCTGTGATAAATGGAACCATGAATTCTGCTGTCTACCAAAAAATCCTGGAGGAGAATGTTCAGCCATCTGACCTGCAGTCCTGACCTGAGTCCGATTAAGACGCTGTGGCATGACCTTTAAAAGGCAGTTCATGCTTGAAATTCTTTATTTGTATCAATTATGAATCAGTCTCAAAAAAACCCTTGTGAGTTCTTGCCTTCTTATAATCAAGAAGATGGACATGAAATCAAACAATAACTCCCATATGTCTTTCAGTAGTTTAATAAGATATGTCAGAATGGGTTAACACATTTGGATGATTTTAAATGAAAGAGTTCAACATGTATCATAGGCATCATAGATTTAATGAATTACTGAGCATCACGTGAACATTTGTGGAACCAAAGAAACCATAGTTTAACTTGGCAGTATGCTGGAAATTGGAAAACCATAAAAATAGCATTGGTTAAGAAAAGTTGATGTAATTTTATGAAGAAAATGATGATTAAACTATTTATAAAAGGAAATTTGGTGTTACTCTGACAAGGAACGTAGATTAATGAAAAGTCAAAATGTGTTTGACATTCTGAAGGAAGTTTGCGAATCTATAGGTTTAAAGGGGCTATACCAGGAATATTCTGAAGAATGAAGTTAAAATTGAACAACAGACCATCAGCCCCAGAGTCAGATCACGTCCCTGGTGGCAGCAGGGCCTCCATGTGCCAACCTTGGTTCAGCTGGATGTCCGTGGATTCTGTTGATGGAGAGGCTGATAGACAGATTCTCCCACAAGGCCGCGCTCCTGAGATCGCAATTGGGCTGTTCTTAAGCAAGCTGGTTGAGGTCTTCTCTTATGCACTGAAAAGGAATTTGTTTATTGTACAACGTCCAATCAGAAAGTCAAATTGGGACAAAAACACGCCACAGATCCATTTCTTCCGATGTATTGTGGCTTGAATTAGTTGGTTTAGGCTTAGAAAAAACAAACCCAAAATCTTCTTGCACGGTGATTTAAAGAAAAGGATTAAAATAAGGAAAAATTAACTTTAAAGAAAAGAAAAAGAATTTTCACAGAGCATGGAATGCTCTGGACCTACTGAAAAAGATAGAAAAAATGGGAGAGCAGAGAAATCTGCTCCTTACAACTTGACCACCGCCCAAAAACTGAAACAAAGGGAAGATTTTTTTCGGGTGTGGCAGAATTTCACTGGCTTTCATGAAAACTGAGTTGAACCAATTACATGGAGTTTCCTGTTCAACAGAAGTCATAAACTTGGCAAAAAAAAAAAGGAGATACAGTGGAGCCTGAAGGCCCATTGGTCATTTCAAAGTTCAGGGCTGTGTGGGTCTCCCAGCAGAAAGAGGAGGGGGAAATCTGAGATGAGAGAAACTTGATATGGAAAGTGAAATCCTCCTGCGCACATATATGTTGCTGAAAAAAGCATAAATTCTTTAAACTTTAGTGACTAAGATATTCTACTCAATAATAAGGGAACAATGTGTCTACATTATAACTGTAATTAATTTGTGATAGTAAGCATGCAAAAATTAATTTCTTCCTGAAAATAAAACAACACATATCAAATCTTATCAATAAAAGCATTTCAAACTACAACTGTTCATTCCAGATTTCAGCCAGGTCTTCAGTAGCAGATACTGTCTTGAGAGAAAGAATATGAATTAATTTATTGTTCATAACTGCAGAGAGAGGAGAAATTAAATATTCCTGAGTTGTCCACCAGATGGCACTGCAAAACTGTCTGGTTGTTGAATGAATAATCTTGACTTTCTAGTCTGGACTATATGAACCATAAAGATGTCATTTTGGGACATTCCTTTGGCGAATAGATGAAAGGGAGAATGACTCCAGGAATGGAGTAAGGAACTTCCACTTTTTGGCCGATGGGTTGGGTTGGGATCTCACCCAAGCTCTGGTGCTTGGGTGAGAAAAGCAGTTCATGACCAAACTTCTGAGTTGAAATAATTTTTCTTCATCAAAGAATGATTTTACAAATTGGAACCCACAGTCAACGCTACATCAGTTGTTAGGTTTAGGGGGCAATCACTTTTTCACACAGGGCCATGTAGGTTTGGATTTTTTTCCCCCTTAATAATAAACACCTTCATTTAAAAACTGCATTTTGTGTTTACTTGTGTTATCTTTGTCAAATATTTAAATTTGTTTGATGATCTGAAACATTTAAGTGTGACATACAAAAAACTGAGAAATCAGGAAGGGGCAAACACTTTTTCACACCACTGTATGCTATCAGAGCACTCACGGCTAGATTCCAAACACGGGTATGCAGTTTATGAGCTAGCAAGAATTAAACCGACTGATTGCCAGATA
Organism: Pholidichthys leucotaenia; assembly: GCA_020510985.1. Classification (NCBI taxonomy): domain Eukaryota; kingdom Metazoa; phylum Chordata; class Actinopteri; order Cichliformes; family Pholidichthyidae; genus Pholidichthys; species Pholidichthys leucotaenia. The sequence continues at coordinate 198,126,334 of CM035848.1, forward strand.
CATCCTTACAGACTGAAGACATGTTATCAACAGTCACTTTCCTTCAGACAGCTGAGACTGTGATCTACTGAAGTTAAAAAGCATTTACCTGCTACCTTGATAATGATTATTCAAAAATGGATTTTTATCTTCAAAAGACATTTGAGGGACTGGAGCACGTCTCTGTTAGAGCAGGCATTTCAACTGTGGATAATGAACGTTTTCTGTGGATCACTGCACATTGGATTAATCCATCATAAAGGCAAGGTAAACATGGACAGTTTTATGTCCCACACACTGACACATGCAACAACACCAACATAAAAACTGTCTGTGAAGCTCTGTCTGAAACGGTCTGTTTTCAGCCTGCCATTAATAATAATGAGCCCATAATGTAATTCATTAATTATTCTTGCTGTGTGTGCAAGATAATTTAAGTATGTATTTAAAAGCAATGTGAAAGTTACTTTTCCATATAACTAATTATTTTAATCATGCAGTAATTGGTAAAATAACTCAATTACTTTTGAAAAAATTGTAACTACTAACTGTAATTAGTTATTAATTTTTAGTAACTTGCCCAACACTGGCCTTAATAGGTTACAGTATGTCATTACCCACGGCAACAAGTTGCCTGGGTAGAGTGGTTGGTACCATCTGTGGCTATCCAGCAATGTCCATGCTCTAACTTGACAGAGAATGAAGCTATGGCCACCGAACTTGGTACATAGGCTGACCTTAGGACTAGCACCTATGGCTATGCTTTTGGGGTCAAAAGGCCATAGGTCATGGTCAGAATGCCATATAAGCTTTATCTCAACAACAAAGAAAGCTAGGATCACCAACTTGGTACACAAGCCCGTCTTGGGATCCTGACCTTTGACTATGGGTTTGGGGTCAAAAGGTCAAAGGTCAACATTTGCATTCCCTTTGCCCTGTTACTATAGAATGAGTAAAGCTAGGGCCACCATCTTTGTACACAAGTTTACCTTGGGATCCTGAACTGTGACTGTGGTTTTGGGATCACAAGGTCAAAGGTCGAGGTCCAAATGCCATGAACTATATCTCAAGAACAATTGAAGCTAGGGTTACCGCACTTGGTACACAGGTTCACAATTACCACTGACCATAAGTATGGGATCAAAAAGGTCAAAGGTCAAGGTTTTAAATATTCAGGGCTGAAAAGGTGTGGATCTGCATCTCGGTTGAGTGCATTCTGATTTTTAATATTTTTGTTTTGTGTTTTGTTGCAGGATTTTTTGAATGTAAAAGGAAAGACATGGCCCAAAAAAGGTTGGAAAACCCTGCAATAGCATGTCAAAGCACAACCCAAAAAAAAAAAAAAAAACCCCATAACAAAAATTACAAAACAAGGCAGTCAGAGACAGCAGACTTTGCTCCCTGCTGGATCCTAATTTTTTACAGATGCGGAAACAAACACAGGCAGAATACATTGCATCACTTCTAGAACCCAAGTAATAATTCAACAAAGAAAAAATATTTCAGTCCAATCCAACTTCACTCTTTACAGTAAAGAGTGAAATTAGACACAAAGACCCCCTTTTTCTTAATTCATGTGTTGCTTTGCATTTCAGAAGCAAGGATCACAAACATCAAATAATGTTAATTGATGATAAAGATGACCAAAAAATGAAGAGAGAGGAGCTCCAGTGGGCCTGTGGATACACATTGGGAAAGGCTTCATTGATGATTGGTCATAATTATTGAACCTGTGAGATCACAGTTTCAAAAGGCTAGGCCTTTTTTAGGGGTGCTGTGGCACCCTAAACTGAAGCTCAGCACCCCCAAAAGTTGGAGTAAGAAATTTTAGTTTGTCTTTGACAAGCTGAAATAATATCCAAAGCATAGTCAATAGTTTGTGATTTAAACTTTTTAATAAGAATAAAAATGAAAATGAAAACAGCCCTGTCTCGCGAATGGTATGATCCTCTTCTCACACTGTCTCCCCCCTGCTCCCCTCACGAGTCAGAGCCTCACTGGCACACATGCACAGGTGGATCCATAAGTAGCAAAGGATGTGTCTCACGCTTCTTTGCTTCTTTACTCATTATTACAAACACTTAATAATTATTATTAGTCCTTGTTCTCCCCGTGTCTGTGTGGGTTTACTCCGGGATTTCTCCGGTTTCCTCCCACAGGCCAAAAACATGCTGGTTAGGTTAATTGGAGACTCTAAAGTGGCCCTAGGTGTGAATGTGTGTGTGAATGGTTAAGGGATAGCGCCGTACCGTGGCTGCTTCATCCATCCAGGTGGATGCCCTCAATTTCCCCTCTGGGGATCAATAAAGTATACAAAATAAAAAAAAAAAAAAATTGTTGTGCCAAACCACACATTACTTTTCATATTGTTAATAAGGAGGAACACAACACCGTTTTTACTATCCAAACTGGCAGTGTTAGTTCACATGGCTGTCTGTGCATATGACGGCAGGACTTTAGGGTTATGAAGGTGTGAAGATTTGGAGCAAGTCTTCAGATTGGAGAGGTTTTATCGGCACCGTTTTTTCCGCCTCCGTGTGCATGGAGTAAAACGGTGACGTTACAACCCCAGTTTACATTTCAGCCATTTTGACTAAGGTCAAAATAATGTGACTTCACTGTCCACAGTCGCTGACCAGATGTCCTGGAGAAATGTTCAGGACAGTCAATGATGAATTCTGTCTTGTTTGCTCTGAAAAGTGTGAAGCTGTAGTAACAGACAATATAAACAAGTTGTAAGGAGAACTGACTGTATGTTGTATCAAATTACTTATGTAAGCAATGTTTTTGTTTATTTATTTTAAACCCACAACAGAAAATACAGCTTCTCCTATGAAAGGAATATGTGATTTAAAAATGATTGTTTGTAAGCGCAACAGTATACTGTAATGATCATTCTCTGCTGGCAACATCTTTAAAATGACATGCCTGTGTGTGCCTTTAGATCATAGCCTTAGAGTCTGTAAATGGTCTCCATAACATTAAGAAAAGATTATTAGAGTGTTTGTTTTGAATCTAAATTATTCACATTTTTTGTGACAAGACACACCGACGCCAACTCTCCTGCCCTCATTCTATTCTGTTTATTTTCTGGTTGATCACAATATATTTGTGTTTGGTTCTCAGTGCCAAGGAGAAGAGAGAATGATGGAGAAGGAGAGAGGGAGAGAGTGCAGGAACAACCAGGTGAGAAGAAAATAATAATATTAGTTATTATCCAAAACTATATTAGAATGTATATATAATATTTTTGTTGTTGCTTTTTTTGTGTGAAAAAAGGGTGTGTGTGTGGTGGTCGTGGAGCTCAATGGGTGCTCAGCACCCCTAAAGCTCTGATCCTCGAATCGCCCCTGAGTTTACCTATGAGAGAATGACAAAAAAGAGGGAAGCATGTAGCATGGAACGAAGACTGAGCAGGTGAGTGTATGGGATAATTAAGTTAGTTAATTCCCTTCCACAGCATGTAGGTCACCATATGGCAAGAGTGTCAAACTCATTCCACGGAGGGCCAAGACCCTGCATGTTTTACCTCCACCCAGTGGCTTCAGCAAGTGTTTCAATGATCAGCAATCAATGGGAAGAAATTCAGTGAATTTACCAGTTGAAGACACAGGGTGGAGGGAAAACATGCAGGGTCTTGGCCCTCCACGGAATGAGTTGACATCCCTGCCATATGGTCTATAGAGGCAGTGCCTATCTCTGCTTCTGTGCCCTTAAGCCACACATCTATTATAAGTAGTGAAGTGGGGGGTCAGTCCTCTGGTCTTAACTTTCCTTTCCCCATTCCATTATACTGAGCACCAAGCAAGAAGGCAGAAAGTGCCATTTTTATAGGGTCTTTGGTATGACCCGACTGGGACGTAAGCCCACAACCTCTGAGCTTGGGGGTGGGGGGTGGGGGGGTAGGAGATACTTCACTGCCGCCACTCCATTGTGAGTGCATGGGATGCAGGCATTTATAGATGTATGACTGGGGGCCAAGTTTTTGAGGTGCGGTCCTGCTTATAATGTCCTCAACATACACACCTTAAATGATGAGCCATTAGTGTCTGTATGTTTGTCACTGGACAGTTGAGCAGAGAGTGCTGAACATCCTGAAGCTTGCTGGCAGACTTTCTTACTTTCTTCAGCATTCTTGCACCCCTGCTGTGCTGCCCAGCTCAGTGACCATGAATGTGTTAGCAGCTACTGAGGCCTCTCACCACATCCAGCAGCCTAAATTAGATTTATGTCTTTTTTAAGGACATAGCCATTCCCTTCCTCTGCAGATGAGATTTCTGCTTCTCTGAGTCATATACTATATACATTAATTTCAAACAGGGAATGATTTGAAGATGTGAAAAAAAAAATGGATAACTTCTTTGGAGAAGATGGATGGGGAGATAAGAGGACGAGTTCTTGTGACTTGCTTGAAGATTGACAGTAGTTACACTTTCCCAACCTTGATCTTCCCCGCCTTCTCCCCCACCTCCACAGAAATGTCCAGCTTGATTTAATCAGGGAGGCACAAGGGGAAATCACACTGGGCGTTGGACCAAAAGCCTCCATGTGGGGACAGGCCTGATCCTGTGACCTAATTAACCCCGAGGACAGGCAACAAAGGCAGCCAGTGACTTTTTGAAAGAGAGACTGTTTGTATTGTGTAGTCGTGTCTCAATGTAAGTATGAGTATGTGTTGGAGGAAACAAGGATGTTAATGTGTCCCTCAGGTTGCAGTCACACACAGACTTGTGTTTGACATGAAGAAAGTGTGGAGAGCATTTCCTGTCCCAACACTCCTCCCCCTTTTCCTGCTGTGCCTTTCAGACATTAGAGCCAGTATTAAATTCTTGTCAGCCACCAGGTGGGGATTGGGCCACATTCGCTGTTGCTCTGCACCTCAGGCTTTGTAGGAGACTTACTATTTTTCCCCAAAACATGCTTTACCTCGATCTTCCCTTGTGGTTCCCCAAACTTCTTCTGTCTCTCTCTCGCTCTCTCCACTCGCTTTATCCTGTCTCTCCACTCCCCTGCTTTGTGTTTCATGACTGTTTACGTGAAATGATGGCTTCTCCTTAGCTCACCAGCTTGTGGTTCACCGAAACAAATAAATAAATTGATGAGGACACACACATTCATTCACAAACAGGCTATGCACACTACACAGGCACATAATGATGAGAGATGGAGAGAAAATGTAAGCTGTGGGAAGAGAAAGTAAATTAAAAACAAATCATGGCATGGCTACGGAGCACAACTGGCGAATGGCGGAGACAACTTGCTAAACAATGGCAGCAAGATTCTCTGGCACCCTCACAACAGTCAGGGGTAGGCCAGATGTGACTCATTCCTCTGAGTCGTAAAGATGACCTACAATTGGTAATTGAACTTAAATGTCCAATATTGTGCAATATGATGGTGTTGTGAATTTCATCTAGGGCTGGGCAATAAATCGGTTTTAAACTGAAATTTGACTTAAATTGTTTGGGCAGTGTCAATAACTGAAAATCACAAAAATCTGTTTTCTTTTTCACGAGAGTAAATATGTAGCCTCCAGCTCTAAGCCCCTCCCTCCAACACAAACCCACATGTAGTGAAATATGGCAATGGGCTTCAGTGATTCACTTTCATTTATTTTACAAAAAGTAGTAAGATGGATTTGCACTGGGGGTGGGAATCATGAGGAACCTGATGATACAATACTTGTGGTGATGCTTGGGTCAGTGCTCATCGTCATTAGCAGCCTGTTGAATTCCACTGTTGGACGAAGGCCTCAGCATGTTGTTTCTATTCCAAGCAGTTTCTAGCCAGATGGTACCAGTTGCCTTTTTCTAAAAATGAAGTAATTTCATCTTGCCATCTTTTGTGCTGACTGAAAGTCAAGTACTTTGGTAACACTACAAACGCAGGGGCTCACATTAACTGCAAGTTGAAAGAAGTGGAAAAAGTTGTAAGTCCTCCTGCTGAACAACACACACTGCACCGCTTTAGCAAGCGCCCTGCAAATTTTGAACGGGCAAAAAAAAAATCATGAAATCTTGCAACAGCACTTTATTTTGTTTTATAACTTTAATTTGTTTTTTTAAGTCTACAAAGAATTTAGATACTTAAGTTTATATTTGTGCAGGTTTAAAATTAAATGTTACTTATGCATCAATTGCCTTCAGTTCTTATCTCATTTGTTCATTGCATTAAGTTACTGTATCCACCTTATTCCTGGGGGTGCCGCTGTAGGAATGATTATGGGTGGAGCTTCCGGTTTTGGCTGACCTAGTGTTAAATCAGTCAGTAAGAGTGGAGCAGCAGGGGCATTTAAAATAGCATTTTTAAAAGTTTTTCAAATCCATTTTAATGTATAGTCCACATACATGTTTTGCACTCAAGTGGCAGCTAATTTCAGCTCTTCTAGTTTTTGTATTTTTTAATGTTTTTGCATAGTTCTGGTACTTGCTGCTGTTCGTGATGTAAGGTGCCTCACAAATAAGCACAGCTAATTCTGTGGCTTCAACAGCAATGAGTAGATCATGCACTGAAAACTAAAGGATTGTTCGTGTGATTGGTGGTATAGACACAGCAGCACCAGGTACTGTATGTTTTCACTTGTATGAATGTCACAGATCTGACGTTTTACCCTGAATTTAAAATGCCCAAGCACGGTGTTGTGGCTCTTTGTGGCTCTGACTAGATTCTACGTCTGCTCTGAGGTAAATTTGATTATGTCCAACATATTTTAACAAAATGCAGCTGACTTTATTGCGGTGGAAGCATTGATATATCTCAGAGCTTTTATTTGTTTACAGCGTTAGCATGTTAGCAGTGGAGCTAACTAATGGAGCTACTGTCCACGGAGCTACTGGCCACTTTTTAAGGTCATCTTCTCATCCCTCCGTAGTCGTGGGATATTGTATGATTATATTACTGTTTTTGAGGTGCAAAAGGCTGTGTTCAAGCATTTTTGATGCCGAAGTCATTGTTTTTCAACAAAGAAAAGTGTCCCGTTTCAGTGACAATACGTTCTAAACTAGTACTGGAAGTTGCTACCATAATCCACGCAAGGCATCATGGGGCCTAGGAATAAGGTGGATAGGTAGCTGTACATTGACTGTGTACAGTCAGGTAGCACTACTATTTAAATGGATGTTCAAAGTATTTCTGATTGAATTTACTTTAGTTTTTGAAAGAATAACCTGTCCACCTGTCCTGAGAGGGCTGCTGTAGAAACAATTATGGGCGCAACTTCCAGTTTCGGCTGAAGTTGTGTTAAATCAGTCAGCAAGAGTGAAGTAGTGGGGCATTTAAAATAGCGTTTTTAAAAGTGTTTTAAATTTGTTCTAATGTATAGTCCACATACCTATTTTGCAGTCAAGTGGCAGATACACACGTGGACAAAATTGTTGGTACCCCTCTGTTAATGAAAGAAAAACCCACAATGGTCACAGAAATAACTTAAATCTGACAAAAGTGGTAATAAATAAAAATTCTATGAAAATTAGCCAGTGAAAATCAGACAATGCTTTTGAATTGTGGTTCAACAGAATTATTTTAAAAAACAAACTCATGAAACAGGCCTGGATAAAAATGATGGTAATCTTAACTTAATATTTTGTTGCACAACCTTTTGAGGCAATCACTGCAATCAAACAATTTCTGTAACTGTCAATGAGACTTCTGCACCTCTCAGCAGGGATTTTGGCCCACTCCTCATGAGCAAACTGCTCCAGTTGTCTCAGGTTTGAAGGGTGCCTTCTCCAGACGGCATGTTTCAGCTCCTTCCACAGATGTTCAATAGGATTTAGATCAGGGCTCATAGAAGGCCACTTTAGAATAGTCCAATGTTTCGCTCTTAGCCATTCTTGGGTGTTTTTAGCTGTGTGTTTTGGGTCATTATCCTGTTGCAAAACCCATGACCTGCGACTGAGACCAAGCTGTCTGACACTGGGCAGCACATTTCTCTGTAGAATACCTTGATAGTCTTGAGATTTCATTGTACCCTGCACAGATTCAAGACACCCTGTGCTAGATGCAGCAAAGCAGCCCCAGAACATAACAGAACCTCCTCCATGTTTCACAGTAGGGCAGTGTTCTTTTCTTGGTATGCTTCATTTTTGCGTCTGTGATCATAGCGCTTATGTGCCTTGCCAAAAAGTTGCAGTTTTGTCTCGTCTGTCCATAGGACATTCTCCCAGAAGCTTTGTGGCTTGTCAACATGCAGTTTGGCAAATTCCAGTCTGGCTTTTTTATGATTTGTTTTCAACAGTGGTGTCCTCCTTAGTCATCTCCCATGAAGTCCACTTTGGCTCAAACAACGACGGATGGTGCAATCTGACACTGATGTACCTTGACCTTGGAGTTCACCATGAATGTGTTTAGAGGTTGTTTTGGGCTCTTTTGTTACCATTCGTATTACCCGTCTCTTCCATTTTTCATCAAGTTTCCTCCTGCGGCCACGTCCAGGGAGGTTGGCTACAGTCCCGTGGATCTTAAATTTCTGAATAATATGTGCAACTGTAGTCACAGGAACATCAAGCTGCTTGGAGATGGTCTTATAGCCTTTACCTTTAACATGCTTGTCTATAATTTTCTTTCTAATCTCCTGAGACAACTCTCTCCTTTGCTTCCTCTGGTCCATGTTTAGTGTGGTACACACCATGTCACCAAACAGCACAGTGACTACTTGTTACCCTTTAAATAGGCCGACTGACTGATTACAAGTTTGCAGACACCTGTGATGTTAAGGACACATCTTGGTTGAACATGTCCCTATGGTCACATTATTTTCAATCTTTTCTAGGGGTACCATCATTTTTGTCCAGGCCTGTTTCATGAGTTTGTTTTTTAAAATAATTCTGTTGAACCACAATTCAAAAGCATTGTCTGATTTTCATTGGTTAATTTTCATAGAATTTTTATTTATTCCCACTTTTGTCAGATTCAAGTTATTTCTGTGACCATTGTGGGTTTTTCTTTCATTAACAGAGAGGTACCAACAATTTTGTCCACGGCTGTAATTTCAGTACTTGTAGTTTTTATATTTTTGAATGTTTTTGTGTAGTTCTGGTACTTGCTGGTTGTTCGTGGTGTGAGACTCCTAAACCTCAGCTAAATCTGTGCTGGCTTCAACAGCGATGCATAGATCATGCACTGAAAACTATAAAAGGACTGTTGGTGTGATCGGTGGTACAGACACAGGACGGACACAACAGCACCAGGTGTGTTTTCACTTGTATGAATGTCACAGATCTGACATTTATATATGTCACCAGATGCAAGGCTGCATGAAGTAAAATAATAAATAAAAAAATAGTAACACTTTGCTTCCTAAGGCTTAATGATTTAAGAAAGATATCAAATAGATTTTTTTTTTGCATTCATTGCACTGCATTGGAACGATATGGACTTGATCTTAGCAGCTTCAGTATGCATTAATTTTTAAATTATCACAAAATATAGATCAGTAAAATTTTGAACAACTGTTAGAAAAGGTCTGTACTTGTTAAGTTAAATAACAAGCATTCACGGCATGACAGCAGCATGAGCATTTTAATTTTGGGGTAGAACAAACAGCTGCAGCCGTTTGTATTTACCCTGATGTGGGAACCCCCACAACAGACTGGACAGGCACAACAATGTGTGTATTAATGTCTACAGACAGCCCGCTTCTTCTGGCTTTTTCCGGCTTACTACTGTGATGTTAATGTGCCATTCATGCATTGTGTTCATGCTTCCTGTCCTTACTGTGTCTATACACTGATGACAATATGTAGATGTGCCTTGTAACCTCTTTTGTCCTGCAGTTCTGGAGCAGAGGCGAATCCTGGCTTGCAATCTCCTTATTGTTATGTGTGTCTCTCAAATGCAAATGCCCATACCTACTGCTGTGAATGCCTTTCATGTATTGTCTGTAGTTGGGTATATAAGCTGCATTATTCTGTAAATCTCTCTCTCACACTTTGACTACTGCTGCTGACACACACATCCTGTGTCTCTTTGCTGAGAGCCTGAGGACCCGCTCCAGTCTGCTCACACAAGGGCTGTGACGGCGGTATGATAATAAACCTACTTAAAACTTTCACTTCGCTGCCTTTATTCTACCATCCGCCGCACTGGTGACCCCGATGTGATTTGAACACACAACCTTCTGGTCTGGACAGTTACGCTGGTGACCCCGAGAATGCAACCTTCTGGTCTGGACAGCTACGCTGGTGACCCCAAAGAACCACACGTTTTGTGCGATGCAACCTTCTGGTCTGGACAGTTACGCTGGTGACCCCAAGAATGCAACCTTCTGGTCTGGACAGCTACACTGGTGACCCGACACTGAACGCACCATGGCCGAGCGAGTGACAAAGATCGTCTCCTCCCTCTCACCGCTCCAACGCATCTGCACGAGCTCGAGAGACAAAGATCGTCTACTTCCTTTCACCGCTCCAACACAATGAACAGGGATGATTAAGCTCCCTGACCCTGGTACTCCTCTCCAGCTGGCCCACCCACGCACGGAGCCCCGGCACACGCACCGGGGAGTTACGAGGACGGCGCACCACACACAGGACGCATACGGCTCTACAGACCCCCATCCTCCTTCGCCGCTGCACACAGGCCCTTCAGGGTTGCTCGTACACCTGAGGCACGCACGCAGCTTGCTCACTGGATCTTCTTATGGTCTTAGCCATGGCGCACAACGGGAATTCAGCAGTCTGCGGTCCCCGAAGGCTTTAAGGTTGTGCCCGCACCTAAAGTCAACACGCCAAGTCCCTTTGCTTTTATTTTTTTCTTACAGCCGCCCCTGTTTTCTTCATGGCCGCTGTTAATCCTCGCCGCTTCCTTTTTCTTCACAGCCACTATTAATCCTTGCAGGACTTAATCGCGAGAGGAGCAAGTGGCTAATTTTTGTTTTTGTGGATCTCCGCACGTTCAATGGGACAGCCCCTCGACATCGCGGACCAACAAGCAATTTTTGCGCGGCCCAGACGATTTCACCGTCCCCGGCCGGCATTTACTACCCCCCACCCCCCTCCACCTCCGCCTGCACAGAGCTTTCCCTGCTCGCTGCCAAAACCGGACTATTGAGGCCTCGGCCGCCTGCCGAGCCCTCTGGCGGGGGAGCGTGTGGGAACCCCCACAACAGCTGGGACAGGCACAGCAATATGTGTATTAATGTCTACAGACAGCCCGCTTCTTCTGGCTTTTTCCGGCTCACTACTGTGATGTTAATATGCCATTCATGCATTGTGTTCATGCTTCCTGTCCTTACTGTGTCTATACACTGATGACAATATGTAGATGTGCCTTGTAACCTCTTTTGTCCTGCAGTTCTGGAGCAGAGGCGAATCCTGGCTTGCAATCTCCTTATTGTTATGTGTGTCTCTCAAATGCAAATGCCCATACCTACTGCTGTGAATGCCTTTCATGTATTGTCTGTAGTTGGGTATATAAGCTGCATTATTCTGTAAATCTCTCTCTCACACTTTGACTACTGCTGCTGACACACACATCCTGTGTCTCTTTGCTGAGAGCCTGAGGACCCGCTCCAGTCTGCTCACACAAGGGCTGGAGCGGAGTTCCTGTGACGGCGGTATGATAATAAACCTACTTAAAACTCTCACTTCGCTGCCTTTATTCTACCATCCGCCGCACCTGATATTAAAACACCCAAGCACGGTGTTGTGGTTCTTTGTGGCTCTGACTAGACTCTACGTCTGCTCTGAGGTAAATTTGATTGTCCAACATATTTTAACAAAATGTAACCGACTTTATTGCAGTGGAAACATTGATATACTGCATCTCAGAGCTTTTATTTGTTTACAGCGTTAGCATCTTAGCAGCGGAGCTAACTAATGGAGCTACTGTCTACGAGGCCACTTTTTAAGATCATCTTCTCATCTCTTGATAGTCGTGGGAAGTGGTATGATTATATTGTAACGTCAGGGCTGTGTTAAGGGGGGCAGGGATTTTCCCGGCATGTGTTGCCAGCAGAGGATGTTATATTTTCGTGTATGTTTAGTGTTATTACTGTGTTACTGTGTTATTACTGCTGTGTCATTATAACTGCATTATAATGACCCAGCAGTGTTATAGGTAGAATTAGAGCAGGAGTGATTATGTGTTGTGTAACCCCGATATAAACGGAGGTCGGTAAGAATGACCTGGCAGCGCGTCCACGGAGAAGACGGCCACGGCGGCGCGAGGAAGGGTGCTTCTGTTGTGGGGAGCCAGGACACATCACGCGGTATTGCCCTGCACCCACCCCACGACAAACCAATGAGCTGTCACCGCGTGTGGGCCGAATTGGATGCTCACCAGGTGCAGCCTATTTACAGTGCAGCCTGGACAAGACGCTGATCTGGGCTCTGATTGACAACGGTTCCACTATCTCCTTGGTCCGACCCTGTGTGCTGCCGGGCACAGACGAGACGACACCACGGGGGTGGGAACGCACCGAGCGCCACGTCACCACAGCTACCGGTGAGCGTGCCAGATTGGGGGGGGCGGAGAGTTCTCGTGGTGGGGGTGGCCGGTCAGAACATAAAGCACCCGTTCTGGCTGGCTGACATCCAAGACCCCTGTATTATTGGACTCGACCTGCTCGCAGCGTGGAACGCCAAGATCGACACCTCCAGACTGTCCCTCCAGCTGGAAACCCGGACCATCACGCGCCGCAGCGGAACCCAGAGAAGGAACACGGAGGCCTGCGCGATCGAGGGACTGCCAGGATGGACCGGACCAGGCGGGCCACCACGAGGACTGGACACAACGGCGCCACCAGCACGAGCAGAGGGAGCACAAGCACACACAGGGACAGCAAGGGGAGGGGTCAACGTGTCGGCAGGGACGCAGCAGGCGGTCAAGGAACTATTCCTGCAGAGCTGCAGCAGGCTGGAATTGGGACAGACACGCCAGCTGCGGGAGCTGTTGGACTGTCGTCACTGCCAGCGGGCAGAGGATCGAGACCAGGCCGTCCCACGGGCTGCTGCTCTCTGGACCGCTGTGAGCAGGAATAACACAGCGGCACACAGTTCCCCTCAGATAATCAGGCAGCTCCCCCCCAGTGATGACGTCACAGAGGCCCTCGGCACGCAGCAGCTGCAGAGAGAGCAGGACAAAGATCCGGTCATTTCCCTGGCTCGGCAGTGGCTGGACGTGAGCCAGCGGCCCGCCTGGGAGGCCCTGGCAGCGGCGGGGAGGGACTTTGCACCAGGAGATCGAGTCTGGGTTTTCTGCCCTGAGAGGAAAAGAGGACGATCACCAAAGTTGGTGAGCCATTGGTTGGGACTGTGCGTGGTTCTGCAGAGACTGTCGGATGTGGTGTACAGGGTGAGGCTTCAGAAAAGGGACCGGGTCGTGGTACTTCACCGTGACCGTCTCACCCCGTACCAGCCATCCGCCCCGCTGGTGGTCGAACCGGAGCCTTCACCCTGGCCAGATACTCCGACCGAGACACAGATGGACGCTGGTGGGCCTGTACGTGCTGGTTGTCGGCATCAGAGGCCGCCCCAACACCTGGATGGGTTCGTGTTGGACTTTTGAGTTGGACTTTCATTTTTTGGGGCACAGAAACCAGTCCAGGGGGGAGCAGTGTAACGTTGGGGCTGTGTTAAGGGGGGCAGGGATTTTCCTGGCATGCGTTGCCAGCAGAGGACGTTATATTTTCGTATATGTTTAGTGTTATTACTGTGTTATTATACTGCTGTGTCATTATAATTGTGTTATAATGACCCAGCAGTGTTATAGGTAGAATTAGAGCAGGAGTGATTATGTGTTGTGTAACCCCGATATAAACGGAGGTCAGTGAGAATGACCTCCCCTCCTGTCTGTGTTCATTGGTGTGTCTTCAATAAAGCCTGTTTTGTCACAGCCATCTGCTCCTCTTCTTGTGTGAACCTCGCATATGTCACAATATTGCTCTTTTTGAGGTGTAAAAGGCCGTGTTCCCACATTTTTGATGCCAAAGTCATTGTGAAGTGTCCCGTTTCTGTGACAACCCCACTTTCTAAACCAGTACTGGAAGTTGCGCCCATAATTCACACAAGGCATCATGGGGGCTAGGAATAAGGTGGATATTTCTAGAATGCTGGAAGGCAACCAAACCTACACACTGTTAAAGCTGTTAAGAATTGTGATATTTTTCGTGGTGCTATGAGATGACTGTTGTTGTGAAATGGCACTGTATAAATAAAGTTGAATTGAATTGAATATGCTGAAAAGGAAAATTTTCAAATTTCACTTGTGTATAATTTCATTTTTGAAACTCACAAGTTTTCAAGAAATAAAAAAGCAGCTCCTAACCTAAGCCTACTTTTTTTTAACAGCATTTTATTGCAAATTAGTTGATGTAATGTTTCTTTTTTAAATATAACCCCCCAAAACATCAACACACTGTACTCTGCTTTCAAGCTTAACTCAGCATTTTTTGCAGTGGACTTTTTTCTGAGATTAGCGGGTTTTTGTACTGAACTTAGAGCCAAATCCGAATCGAAAATCATTCTGAATTGAAAAGCGATCTTGAATCGAATTGTGACCCCCCCCCCCCCAAAAAAAAAAAAAAAAAAAAAAAATCGGAATCGAATTGAATTGTGTGACTTCTAAAGATTCACAGCCCTACTTTTAACACTCCCTGAGTTTTGGTTTGGATGTTACAATCCAACATGTCCCCCCACCTTCTGATGTGTAAACTGACAGAACAAAAGCACCCTGAGTGGCTCCTTACTTGTGACTGGCCGACTCAAAAAAATTTCTACCCAGAGTAGCCAGTTATGAGCTAAAAGACAAGCTGTTTCATACAGTGTTAAAGAGAGCTTTTTTATTAGCTGTAAAACAACACAAAGATTGTTTTTGGTCTTTAAAACTGCATATTCATATCCTTGAGGATGCCAGAATTTAAAATTAATCTCTAATAATCTCTCTCTCTTTTACATAGCCAAAGGTTGCTTAGGACTGATCCTTTTTCTTGCAGGGAGCATGTTATTACAGCCTTAGTATAACCCTGCCAGTGTGTGCTGTGTGTTCAAACTCCAGTCATGGGTCTTGAGGGACTTAGTGTGTGTCAGTGTGTGTGTTTCTATGTGCGAATTCAGGGTTCAGGAGAGGGACTTGGATGTGAAAAGACCCAGATTTATACGTTTTGCTCTTGAACTATCCAGGCGATATGTTGGAGGCAGCAGGGGAATTTTATAAAAGTCTTCTCTGGTTTCTCTGGTTCAGCATTTTGTTGCAGCGAGGACATTACGTGGTGACAACAGGCATTAAAATACGGCCCCCTCCTCCTCTTTTCCCATTCACGCCCGTCTGTCTCTTTTCCTCAGTCTGTCTCTAAGTCTTTTCCTGACTGCTATTTCTTCTTTAGTGAAAGGTTACAGGCAAGTCATAGTTTGGCTGTGTAGATGCACACATTTTTCTTAAAATTAGGTGAAATAATTAAGATGAATATTTAAATCGTTAGGTGAGCGAAACATGGTGATCCAACACTATGAATAATGTAATCACAGTTACTGAAGACAGGTCAATTCATGTAATGCTGTGAGGGCATGGTGTTGGACTTCTCCAGCCAGGGAACAATGGACCGAAAGAGGAGGTGTCACGGGGGGGAAGGGGGGGTATCAGATGGGGCAGTAAGGACTATGCGCCCCCCGGGGAAAGGAGTAAATGCCGGGCCGCTGGGAGGATGGTGTGAGAGCAGCACCGGCGTTATGTCATGTTAATGTGCCACACAGGCGTTGTTCTAGACATAATGTGTTATGGTCGGAAGCTTCGGGTCTCAATGCATGGGAATAAAGATATAAAAGAGGGATGCACAGAGACCCGGGGAGATCTTTTGCTATACTGTTTGTTGGAGAAAGAATAAGGGCATGTGTCATTCAGCTTGTTGCCTCACCTGCATCCTTTCTCCACAACACAATTAATGTGCACCATATGAAAAAAAATCCAGCAAATAATGCAACTTTCCCTCGCTGATGTATTGCTACTGCTACTGTTACATTTCAAAGGTTTTTTTCCTTCAAGCTAAATACTTACTGTAACGGTTCACCTGAGAACACACTGCTTATCCAGAACTGAAGTTAAGATTTAGCAAAGAGGGCAGCCATGGGATGAAATTTGAATTGCAAAGCATAAAAAGGGGCAAACTGCTTGACGATAAATTTACACTAAGTGCCAGTTGTGTTATTATCCCCCGCTGGTCGGCTCTTCGACCCCTTTGGGCTTCGACCGGCGGGGGATTACAGTATCTCACAAAAGTGAGTACCTCCTCACATTTTGGTAAATATTTTATTATATCTTTTCATGGGACCACTGAAGATCTTACACTTCGATACATTACCATTAATGTCTAAACCGCTGGCAACAAAAGTGAGTACACCCCTAAGTGAAAATGTCCAAATTTTGCCCAATTAGCCATTTTCCCTCCCTGGTGTCATGTGACTTGTTAGTGTTACAAGGTCTCAGGTGTGAATGGGGAGCAGGTGTGTTAAATTTGGTGTTATCGCTCTCACACTCTGGTCACTGGAAGTTCAACATGACACCTCATGGCAAAGAACTGTCTGAGGATCTGAAAAAAAGAATTGTTGCTCTACATAAAGATGGCCTAGGCTATAAGAATAATGCCAACACCCTGAAACTGAGCTGCAGCATGATGGCCAAGACCATACAGCAGTTTAACAGGACAGGTTCCACTCAGAACAGGCCGCGCCATGGTTGACCGAAGAAGCTGAGTGCATGTGCTCAGCATCATATCCAGAGGTTGTCTTTTGAAAGTAGATGTATGAGTGCTGCCAGCATTGCTGCAGAGGTTGGGGGGGGGTGTTCAGCCTGTTAATGCTCAGACCATACGCCATACGCTGCATCAAATTGGTCTGCATGGCTGTCGTCCCAGAAGGAAGCCCCTTTTAACCTCTTGCACTCCGGTGTACCGCGGACAGGCAGGTCTCTGCGTCCTACAGTGCACAGAGGGCGCTCTCGTGCGCTCTAGGACGTACGAGGGCGCTGCGTCCTAAGAGCGCACTGGAAAAAAAAGCTGCATTTCCGTTCTCCCACTACAGACACAGCCGCGAACAGATCGGATATGATTGACCTCTCA
The DNA here is from genome assembly GCA_020510985.1 of Pholidichthys leucotaenia. Taxonomy (NCBI): domain Eukaryota; kingdom Metazoa; phylum Chordata; class Actinopteri; order Cichliformes; family Pholidichthyidae; genus Pholidichthys; species Pholidichthys leucotaenia. The sequence continues at coordinate 198,143,363 of CM035848.1, forward strand.
TTCGACTAATAAGAGCCTTGAATTGGGTTTCTGAAACCTTGAAGAACCAATGACTGAAAACCTAGCAAGAAGGACCCGCCTACCAACGCTGTGAATGCAGCGAGCCAATTGAAGCACAGAAGTTCGCGAGCTGTTTTGTGTGAGGCTGGGTGAAGAGAGACTGACTGCTGCAGCAGATGAAAAAAGGACCCGCAGGAAGAACCCCACAGACCCAGCAGCACGGAGACCACCCACAAGTGCAACCTGTGTGACAGGGACTGCCATTCGCGCATCGGCATGTTCAGCCACAGGCGGTGCTTTTTTTGTTTTTATTCCAGCAGAGTAGACGTAGACGTTTAGGATTCCCTTCCATGGTCATCATAGACCGACGAGGGCCGACGACGAAGGCTGAGTGACACACACGCGTTCACCAGTCTTTTTTTAATTACTACTGTTATTTGTTTTGAAAAATCGTTTGCCAAAACCACAATAATGGAATTATGTTTTGATCGGGTCGCGAGACCAGCGTCACGTTCGTCTGACAATGAGGAAGAAGTTCGCCAGCTCCACTTCTGCTGTGAAGAGGTAAGTGTTCTAAGCTAAATTATTCTTTATCCTTGAAAATTGTAATCAAAATGACTTTTGACCGATCGGTAAATTACAGCTGTGCGTCATCGCTGCATGATGGACTGTGGCGCTGTCCCCCTCGCTACAGAGGACGGACATGCTCCCCCCCCCCCCACACACACACACACAGCCCTGAGTATCACCTTTCATTAGAGCCCAAGATGAGGCTTCTATATTGAATCATTCAAAAGTTACAGACGTTTTTCCAAACTGTGCCATTTGGCACAATTTGGCACAGTTCAAAAACGCCTGGGAACTACCTGAGGAAAAAGCTGTGTAATATATTCAATTTTCGTGGTATTGTTACAAAATTTGGACCTCAGCTGGATAACACTTGGTTCTACATTTCTGTTGCATTTTCCAGCCCGGATCTGAAGCTGTGTGTTATTTGCAAGCATTTGTATCCAAAAAAACACCCAGGCCAAATTTATTTTCTTCAAGTTCACTATGTTTAGATGACTGTAACTCAGTGGCCAGAGCACTTAGAGAGATTATGACTGTTTTGCCAAAAAATTCAAAGTGTTTTCTTTTAAATGAGACCAACCCCATGAAGATGCTGCAAAGGGTTAAATTTATTTATTTATTTAGCGAATGCAAAGTCCTTAAGCCAAGCAGTTGCCTCCTGGTTTGCTGTATGGAGGGTGTGTAATCCTCCTTCCAGTCTTTGGAGCGGGCAAGCCTCTATGATGTGTTCCATTGTTTGCTCCTCTCCACATGCGCACAGTGGGCTAGGGCTACTGCCCCATCTGTGAAGGCTGGCCAAGCAGGGGCCATGTCCAGTCCTGAAGCGATTGAGTGTAGACCACTGTCTCCTTGGGAGGTTGGTGCCCGGGACCTGTTGGTTGGGGTTTATCACCAGCTGTTTGTTTGGGACCTCCTTGGTCTCCCATTCCTCTTGCCAATCTGTCTGGATGGTAAAGTCAGCTGGGGGAGGGTTTTTCCAAATCGGCCGTCTGGATGAAAGTCGGGCAGTGGGTGGGGTGTAGATATCTGCATGGATTGGTAAGTGAGGAGAATCTTTAACTTTTTGGAGCATCCTTTGAGTTAATGCTGCTCGCCGGATGTGTGGAGGGGCTATGTTTGACAGTACAGAGAGCCAGGGGAGTGGTGTTGAGCAGATTGTTCCAGTTATAGTTCTCATGGTTGAGTTGAGCTGGGTGTCTACATGGTGTGTGTAAGATGACCTGGACCAGACAGGGGCACAATATTCTGCTACAGAGTATGAAAGGGCCAGTGCTGAGGTGCGCAGGGTGGAGACTGCCGCCCCCCATTTTGCACCAGCGAGCTTGCAGAGCAGGTTGTTTCGTACCTTCACCTTAGCAGCCGTCCCCTTTAGATGTTCCTTGAAGGATAAGGTCCTATCAAGGATCACTCCAAGATAAGTTGGATTTGGGGCATGCTTAAGCTTGAGTCCGCTCAGGTGGATGTTTAGTTCTCTGGCAGCTTTTGGATTGTGGAGATGGAATACACTGGAGACGGTTTTTGCTGGGCTTGGTTTTAGGCGCCAGATTTTGCAGAACTGGTCCAGTTTGGCAAGATCTTCCGTGAGCACCCGTTCCAGTGGTTCAAAGTCTGGTGCTTGGAATGCCAAACAGATGTCGTCTGCATAGATGAATTTGCGGGATTTTGTAGTAGGCAGGTCGTTTATGTAGAGGTTGAACAGAGTTGGAGCTAGAACTGAGCCTTGTGGGAGTCCGTTTTTCTGCATTCTCCATGCACTTGTGTTCTGACTGAGGTGGACTCTGAACCTTCGGTTGGTCAGCAGGGTTTTTATAATTGCTGTTGCCCAAGCAGGGATCGCCTTTATAAGTTTCAGGAGGAGGCCTTTGTGCCAGACCGTATCATAGGCGGCTGTAAGATCGAGAAACACAGCCCCTGTCTTCAGTCTGCTCTCGAAGCCATTTTCGATGAAGGTGGTTAGGGCCAGTAATTGTTCTCCTGTACTGCGGTCCTTGCGGAAACCTGCTTGATCCACACTTAGAATATCCTCTATTTCTGGGGAAATGCGTTGCAGTATTAGGCGCTCCATGATTTTGTAAGGAACGCTGAGTAGGGAGATTGGGCGGTAGCTTGCTGGTAGTTTGTGGTCTTTGCCAGGTTTTGGGATGGCAATGACCTTTGCTGTCCGCCATTTCTTTGGGATCGAGTTTGTTTGTATGATCCTTGTGTAGAATTGTGTCAACCAGGTTAGGGCTCGGGGGCCAAGATTTTTCATGAATTCTGGGAAGATGTTATCGTATCCTGCTGCCTTTCCACATTTCAGGCCCTGTAGGACTTTCTCCAGTTCAGCAGCCTCGAAGGGTTCAGGGTTCGTTTCCTCTACAGGCATTTTTTGGTGTTTTTTTTAGCTCAGTTGTAACTGCTCTTCTGGTGTCTTTGTCTTGGGGTGCTTTGGCGATAGTCAGTAGGTGGGATGCAACTTGGTTGGGTGTGACAGATGCTCGGCTTTGGCTAGGGGGCTTCTGTGCAGCTCCTAGGCGACGGATGAGGCTCCAACATTTCCTGCTAGAGTGGGTAAAGCTCCAGTCAGCAACTGTCTCCTCCCATTTCTTTCGCCGGGCTGTATTTAGCGATTCAATGAGATGGTCTGCTATCTCTGGGTCCCCTGATGTTTGATAGGATTGTAGGAGGGCAGCACTTTCTCCGTCCAAACATGGGACATAGAGGGGTCGGTAGCCTCGTGGGATTGCAGTATGGGCAGCCTTGAAGATTGCGCTACAGAAGCGGTTGTATGCTTCATCTACAGTGATGGTGTGGAGTGGGATGGTAACAACGCTCCGGTCCAGAGTTTCACTGAATTTCTTCCAGTTGGCTTTGCGGAAATTCCAGCGCATCTTCCTTGGGCTGTATATGACTGGAAGTTGTAGGCCAATGTGTACAAGCAGGGGCCGGTGTTGGCTGTGTGGAAAATCATCAAGAATAAGATAAGATAAGATAAGATAAGCCTTTATTAGTCCCACAACGGGGAAATTCCAGGATTGCAACAGCACAGGGATAGCAACACTCAGAGCAACAATCAGAAGGCAAGAAAAAAAAAAAAAAAAAAAAAAAAAAACAAGCAAGCAAGAGCAGCTAATATACATATGTACGTATTACTATAAAATATATAAATATACACACACACACAGACACACAGTGCAGAGCATTGTAGCTGGATGGAATAAATATATGAATATATGAACACACAGTGCAGAGCATTGTAGCTAGATGGAATAAATATGTAAATATATAAACACCCACAGTACGGAGCATTGCAGCTAGGTGGAATAAATATGCAAGTATATAAACACACACAGTGCGGAGCAATGTAGCTAGATGGAATAATATGTAGATATATAAATATATAAACACACCCAGTGCTGAGCATTGTAGCTAGATGGAATAAATATGTAAATATATAAACACACACAGTGCAGAGCATTGTTGCTAGATGGAATGAAACAGCATAACCGTCTACTTAGTTATCCTACATGGTATGATTATGTGCCCATACATATTCTCACCCTCCATAGCGACCGGTAAGTTCCTAGTTGTATGCCGGAGGGGACCATTGTGTAAGTCTATTGCATCTTTTGCATTCAAAAAACTATTAGTTTGTTATGTCTTTTTGCTATCTCTGCGAGCAGCCCTGCTTAGGTTGTACAGTCTGACAGCCGTTGGTAGGAAGGACCTACGAAACCTCTCGGTTGTGCACCTGGGATGATGTAGTCTGCTGCTAAATGAGCTCCTCAGTGCATTCAGTATGTCCTGCATAGGGTGGAACTCGGACTCCAGCAGAGATGACAGTTTAGCCACCGTCCTTCTCTCTCCTATCTCCTCCATCGGATCAAGGCGCTGCCCCAGGACAGAGCTAGCTTTCTTAATCAGTTTGTTCAGTCTCTTCCTATCGGCTGCAGTAATGCCACTGCCCCAGCAGACCACTCCAAAAGTGATGGCTGATGCCACCACCGTGTCATAGAATGACTTCAGCAGCGCCCCTTGTACACCAAAAGACCTGAGTCTCCTCAGCAGGAACAGCCTGCGCTGTCCCTTCTTGTAGAGTGCATCAGTATTGTGTGACCAGTCTAGTTTATTGTTCAGATGAATACCCAGGTACTTATAGGATGCCACCATCTCGATGTCTGTTCCCTGTATATTTACTGGTACTGTGAGGGGCTGCCCATGCCTGCGGCAGTCCACCACCAGCTCCTTAGTTTTCCTCGCGTTGATCTGGAGGCAGTTCCGATGGCACCAGTCCACGAAGTCCTGGATAAGCCCTCTGTACTCAGCTTCATCTCCATTGGAGATGAGGCCAACGATCGCAGAGTCATCAGAGAACTTCTGTAGATGGCAGTGTGTTGTGTTGTGTGAGAAGTCCGCAGTATAAAGAGTGAACAGGAAGGGAGCCAGCACCGTTCTCTGGGGGGCCCCCGTGCTACTGATGATCGTGTCGGACACACAGTCCCGGGTTCTCACAAACTGAGGCCGGTTCGTGAGGTAGTCCAGGATCCATGATGACAGGTGCTGGTCCACCCCTGCGCGCAGCAGCTTGTCCTTCAGGATCATCGGTTGGATGGTGTTGAAAGCACTGGAGAAGTCAAAGAACATGATCCTCACCATATTCCCGGGCTTCTCCAGGTGGGACAGAGAACGGTGAAGGAGGAAGATCACCGCATCCTCCACCCCAATGCCATGCTGGTAGGCGAACTGGAGTGGATCCATCGCTGGTTCCACCAGGGGGCGGAGGTGAGCAAGGAGCAGTCTCTCCAGGGTCTTCATCAAGTGGGACGTCAAGGCCACCGGTCTGTAGCTGTTCAGGTCTTTGGGGTGGGAAGTTTTTGGTACAGGTACCACACAAGATGTCAAGAATGAGGATCTGTGTAGGATATGGCTCCCCATTCAAAGAGCTGGCCCAACACAGGTCAGGAGAATAGTCCTTCTTCCACCTAGCAGAGTGGAAGGTTCCTCTTTGTTTGGGATCGTATATCAAAGCGAGGTCATTTCTGGATGCCCAGTCTGAAAGTGCCTCCCCATCACTGTCCACTGCTGGGTACCCCCAGTCAGGGTGATGGCTGTTAAAGTCCCCCACATAGATGGCAGGGTGGGGTAGGGTGGGTAAGACCTGCAGATCCCAGTTGGCATTAGGGGGCTTGTACACATTGACAATATGGAAGCCACCAATGATTATGGTGTCTGAGAAATGTGTTGTTATCAGGTGATTTGCTTCAACTATGTCAGAACGCACATAGGTGGCATGTCCATGTTTAGCATGTAGAACATAGCACAGGAGGTCAAAGCCTTTGATGGTGAAGCGGCCAGCTTCCTCTGTGCCAATATGAGTCTCTTGGAGGCAGATTACATCAATCGAATGTTGGAAGGCGAGGACTTCGATAAGGCTTCGCTTGGCTGCAGATAGGCCTTCAACGTTTAGTTGTAATATGCGAAGGGCAGATCCTACCACAAAGTGCTCTTGGGGCTGTTTGCTTTCGGCTTTAGGACTGTGACTAGGATTCTTCTTTGACTTGGCACAGAGGCGTCGTCTCTTCGAATTTAGTCTGCTGGTAGGATCATTAGCTTCCCCAGGCGAGCCCGGGTACTGACGGAGGGCGCGACGAGAGCGCTGATCCATTGCCCCCCAAGGGTTAAATAACAGGTTTCGATTTACTTTGGGCACGTTATTTTTTGGCGTTTTTAGGGAAATTGACCGGAGTGCAAAGGGTTAAAGATGATGCACAAGAAAGCCCACAAACAGTTTGCTGAAGACAAGCAGACTAAGAACATAGATTACCGGAACCATGTCCTGTGGTCTGATGAGACCAAGATAAACTTGTTTGATTCAGATGGTGTCAAGCGTGTGTGGCAGCAACCAGGTGAGGAGTACAAAGACAAGTGTGTCTTGCGTAAAGTTAAGCATGGTGGTCGGAGTGTCATGGTTAGGGGCTGCATGAGTGCTGTCAGCACTGGGGAGCTACAGTTCATTGAGGAAACAATGAATGCCAACATGTACTGTGACATACTGAAGAAGAGCATGATCCCCTCCTTTTGGAAAATGGGCCGCAGGCCAGTACTCCAACATAATAATGGCCCCAACACTGTCAATGTCTGCTCTGTGCTTATTGTCATCAGCTGCACACACACCTGCTCTCCATCTAGACCTGGCCTATTTACAGTATACCGCGCTGCCCTGGCTTCAGTGCGGAGTTGTCTCACTGTGCTCAGACGAGCTTCATCTGCCATTCTCGACGTCTTACCACATCCTCTTGTTGACCTTGTTCCAAGCCTGCTGCCACCGAAGTCTGAAGGACCTCACCTGCAGCCCATGTAAGCCCATTCATTCGTCTCACCTTGTCTACTAGTCCCCTGTGCACAGGCGGAGCTCCATGGCAGCGGATTCTCCTCTCCTTCCCTTCCACTCTACACCTTCATCTCCAAGCCCACGCACCAGCAGAAGCTGTACCTCCTCTGCAGACACTGTCCTCCTGGCTGTAGGTGCGGTGCTGAACCTGAGCCGTCCACCATCCCTGCATACAGTAAGCCACAGACTAAACTGTTCCTCTCCTGCAGTTTCCACCACTAACTGTCCTGCTTCTGTGTGTCCCTAGGGTTGCCAGGCTGTATGGTGTCCTGCTCTGTTCCCTGCAGTTCCTGCTCACACTTACACACACGCATTCACACATTTTACATGCTAATAAACCTAATTGAATCTGTTCTGGAGTCTGTGTCCGGTCACTGGGTCATAAAACCATGTCAAACACACCTCCAAGATGATCACTGCTGTTATGACCCGAGCGCCGGTTCTGATTGCGCTCGGGCTAAGTTCTTCTCGCTGCCGGCCTTGACAGCTGCAGGCTGTATTCTGGCCTCACCGGGCTCTTATTGTGAAGGTGCTCGGTGGGGCTTCCGCCTGTCAAGGGCCGGTCAGCTGTTTGTCATTACCGTCGTTAGTGCTTCGCCTTTTTAAGCCCGGCATTAGCGACGGTAAGAGGCAGGAGTATCGTCTGACTTTTCTTGTCAAGTCTTGGGCCACGCCTCGTCATGCTTGAGAGCGCCGTTGGCCTTCATGTCAGGTTCGTGTGTGTAGCATTGTCACAGTTTAGCTCGTAGTGGCTGGGGTTAGCCCTACGAGCCCAGGTCTCGTTTTGTGTGTGTTTGCCCTAAGGGGTTCATAGCTTTGTTGTGTCACGTCTGTAAATAAAATAACATCTTTGCCAAACTCACTGGTGAACTCTTTGGCGTCTCTTGGTGATCCGCGAGGATCACCACATGACAGTATACTCCTGCCAGGTCATCTAAACGGAGGCGCCACATCGAGACGCCGTTTCACCGTGAGTTTGTGCCTAAACTGGACTGTCGTTCTTCCCTGTCTGGGTGCCTGTGCTGGGAGAATGCCGTCATCCAGGGGCCGCGGTCGGTGCCTGGACAGAAAGCTAGCGGAGGCGCTGGAGTACACCGACGGGGCGCTCCTCGCCGCTACTTTTGACGCCACCTCCAGCGACATGCGCTGGCACTTGGACGTCACTGAAGGGTTTCTGGACAACCTCCCCCTCGAGTATGACGATCATCCGGAGGTGATAACGAGGTGGGAGGAACTTGCCGTGCAGCACGAGTTACTTTGTGGGCTGGAGGAGAAGAGCAGGAAGCAGGGGAGGAGGCATCCCCGCTCCCCGCGTTGGTGTCCCGTCCCGGACGACGGTAAGAGGCAGGAGTATCGTCTGACTTTTCTTGTCAAGTCTTGGGCCACGCCTCGTCATGCTTGAGAGCGCCGTTGGCCTTCATGTCAGGTTCGTGTGTGTAGCATTGTCACAGTTTAGCTCGTAGTGGCTGGGGTTAGTCCTACGAGCCCAGGTCTCGTTTTGTGTGTGTTTGCCCTAAGGGGTTCATAGCTTTGTTGTGTCACGTCTGTAAATAAAATAACATCTTTGCCAAACTCACTGGTGAACTCTTTGGCGTCTCTTGGTGATCCGCGAGGATCACCACATGACAACTGCCTTGCTAAAGAAACTGAGTGTAAAGATGATGGACTGGCCAAGCATGTCTCCCGACCTAAATCCTATTGAGCATCTGTGGGGCATCCTCAAACAGGAGGTGGAGGAGCGCAAGGTCTCTAACATCCATCAGCTCTGTGATGTCTTCATGGAGGAGTGGAAGAGGATTCCAGTGGCAACTTGTGAAGCTCTAGTGAACTCCATGCCCAAGAGAGTTGAGGCAGTGCTAAAAAATAATGGTGGCCACACAAAATATTGACACTTTGGGCACAATTTGGACATTTTCACTTAGGGGTGTACTCACTTTTGTTGCTAGCGGTTTAGACATTAATGGCTGTGTGTTGAGTTATTTTGAGGGGACAGCAAATTTACACTGTTATACAAGCTGTACACTACATTGTATCCAAGTGTCATGTCTTCAGTGTTGTCCCGTGAAAAGATATAATAAAATATTTACCAAAATGTGAGGGGTGTACTCACTTTTGTGAGATACTGTATGTTATGGGTCAGTCCATCCGTCCGTCCTGTCACGCCGCGCCGTTCATCAGCGGCGCCACCTGCTCACACACCTGATCCTCATCAGCGGCAAGGGATAAAAGCCGCCTCACCCGGAGGCTCGGCCTGAAGCCGTCAGACTTCGTTCCCTCACCGCCGTGAGCATACCTTTCTTCAGCATCGCTATTCTGGGAAAGAACCCTTACCTCTTTTTCCAGTCTGCTCCCCTGTGCACAGGTGGATTCCCCGGCGGCGGACATCTCCGTTCCATCGCCCATCCTTCGCTGCTGCACGGAGCTCTCCAGGTGGCTGACTCCCGGGCTACGTTCCCCTTGCTGTGCCAGCTATCCTGACAACTCAAGTAAGATCTTCTCTCGCCATAATTCATCCTGTGTTGGTGTATGCCCGTCACCCTCTCCCTGTGCTCTCTCCATAGGGTTGCTCGGCCGAACGGTCATCTGCCTCTGTGCCTGAAGCAGACGCCACCACCAACACATCTGCATCCTGCAGACACACACTCATTCACCCCTGCTGTTAATAAACTCTTTGAACTACTCTAAGCCTGTGTGTGCGTGTCTCCTGAGCCGTGCGTTATGTTAGTACGGCTTCAGCAGAGCGGCTCGGCGGACGGCGGGCTCGCACACCGGCTTACCACTCTCGAGGCTAGAGTGGATCAAATAGCTTATCAACAGCAGGTGATCCTAAATCAATTGATAACTATCACTGGCCGATTGGACCGCCTGGACCCCCAGCAGCCGTTCCCCCCGGCTCCTCAGGGTGGTGCAGCTCCTGCTGTTCCGGTGGCCGTCCAGCCAGCTCCAGTGGCACCGGCCCGACTCACACCAATTCCGACCCCCGCCCGCTTTAGCGGAAAGCTCGGCGGAGCGCGGGGGTTTGTGATGCAGTGCGAGACCGTGTTTGACCGTGTGCCCGGAGACTTTCCCTCAGATCACAGCCGGATCGGCTACATAGGGAACCTCCTGGAGGGGCGCGCTTTAACTTGGGCCTACGCTATTATGGCGAGACCCAGTTATGCCACCCTCACCTATGCCGAGTTCGTGAGGCGCTTCCTGGAGGTGTTTGATCACTCCCGTTCCGATGCGGTCCAGGTCGATCGGCTTCTCGCTCTCCAGCAGGGAAGCCGGTCGGCCGCGGATTATGCCATCGAATACCGGGTAGCGGCGGAGGAACTGGGCTGGGAGGAGCGCTCCCTCTGCGGCCTGTTTCTCCGCAGCCTCAATAGTGATCTGAGGGATGAACTGGCTGGACGGGATATCCCCGGAACGTTAGCGGAGCTAACCTCATTAGCAATCAGCTTGGACAACAGGCTGCGCGAGCGCTCCTCAGGACGGAAGCCGTCTGCTTCTCGCCCTCGAGGAGTCCCGCTACGCCTGCCCCAAGCTCGCCCCCTGGCGACGCCGCCACCATCGTGCCCCGAGGAGTCGGAGCTGATGGTGACGGGCTGGGTAAAGCTCTCCTTGGCAGAGAGACAGCGCCGCCGTGAGTTGGGTCTCTGCATGTATTGCGGAGACAATCAACACACGGTAGAGCTTTGCCCACAGAAGCCAAACGGTGGGGTCCGCGAGTCACTGTAGGGGGCCTCGCGGACGTCAATCGGCAAAGTCCCCTCACTCAATTAAAGCTGCCCATCCGTTTTTGCCACAATCCCACTGGGCACCTCACCCACGCACTGGTGGATTCGGGCGCAGAGGGCAGCTTCATTTCACAAGGCCTGGCAACCCGATTGGGCATCCGCTGTCAGGCGCTCAAACACCCCATCTCCCTGGTCCATCTCTCCCGTGCCTCCCTTGGGAGAGTTACCCATCAAACCATTCCTGTCCCAGTCATCATCTCAGGGAACCACCGGGAGGAAATGGTTTTCTACGTCCTGCCCAACTCTGTGTCGCCCGTCATCCTGGGGTATCCCTGGCTACGCCTCCACAATCCTGTCCTGGACTGGAGGTCAGCTGGGGTGTCGGCGTGGAGTACCTTCTGCATGGGCACCTGCCTTCAGTCCGCTGCCTGCTCCCCGTCCGCGGCTCCTCCTGTGGCGGATACAGCACCCCCGGACCTGTCACTGGTGCCCCCAGATTTTCACGACCTGGGTATGGTATTCAGCAAGTCGAAAGCTATGTCTCTTCCCCCGCATCGACCATATGACTGTGCCATCAATCTCCGCCAGGGGGCCCCCCTGCCATCTGGTCGGCTCTACAGCCTGTCGGCGCCGGAGAAGGAGACTATGAATACGTACCTGAAGGAATCACTGAGCGCTGGGATTATCCACCCATCGTCATCACCCGTGGGGGCGGGTTTTTTCTTTGTAGGGAAGAAGGACGGTTCCCTCCGTCCCTGTATTGACTACCGAGCACTTAATGACATCACTGAGAGGGACCGTTACACCCTGCCCCTCATGGACACTGCCTTCCACTCCCTCCAGGGGGCGACCTGGTTTACCAAGCTGGATCTCCGCAGCGCTTACCACCTCGTCCGGATCCGGGAGGGAGATGAATGGAAAACAGCCTTCCGTACCCCGAACGGCCACTTTGAGTATCTCGTCATGCCGTTCGGGCTGACCAACGCTCCTGCCGTCTTTCAGCGCCTCATCAATGACGTCCTCCGGGATTTCATCGGCCTCTTCGTGTTCGTCTACCTGGACGACATTCTGATCTTCTCTCAGTCCAGAGACGAGCACCGGGTCCATGTGAGGCGGGTCCTTCAAAGACTGCTGGAGAATCGTTTGTACGTGAAGGCTGAGAAGTGCGAGTTTTACGCTAGGACCACATCCTTCCTGGGATTCATCATCGCCCAAGACCAGGTGCTCCCGGACCCAGAGAAGGTGAAGGCGGTGGTGGAGTGGCCTACTCCCGCATCTCGGAAGCAGGTGCAACAGTTTGTTGGCTTCGCCAATTTTTACCGCCGTTTTGTCCCGAATTTCAGCTGGATCGTCGGACCACTGACCCGCCTCACGTCCCCGAAGGTTCCGTTCCGGTGGACCGAAGAGGTCGATGCTGCCTTTAAGGCGCTGAAGGCGGAGTTCTCCTCCCCCCGGGTCCTTCGCCAGGTCGACCCCGCGCTGCAGTGCATTGTGGAGGTGGACGCATCGGACACGGGAGTGGGAGCAGTGTTATCCCAGCTGTCACCGGACGATGGCGCCAAACGACCGTGCGCCTTCTTCTCCCGGCGCCTGTCCCCGGCGGAGAGGAACTATGATGTGGGGGACAGAGAGCTCCTGGCCATTAAACTCGCCCTACAGGAGTGGCGCCACTGGCTAGAGGGGGCGGACCTGCCGTTTGTGGTCCTGACGGACCATAAGAATTTAGAGTACCTACGATCTGCCAAGCGCCTGAATGCCCGCCAGGCGCGCTGGTCTCTGTTCTTCGCCAGGTTCCGGTTCTCTATCACCTTCAGGCCAGGCTCCAAGAACGGCCTGCCTGACGCCCTCTCTAGACAGTTCACCCCCGTGGGGGCTGAGGAGACGCCCCACACTATCCTGCCCAGGTCGTGCGTCGTGGGAGCTATCTCTTGGGACATTGTGGACAAGATCCGGAAGGCACAGGAGGTGGAACCTGATCCTGGCGGCGGACCGGAGGGAAGACTGTTTGTTCCGTCTGCGGTCCGAGGAGAGGTCATCCACTGGCTCCACACCTCCCGGCTCACCTGTCATCCCGGCACCTCTCGGATGATCAGCCTCCTCCAATGGTCCTTTTGGTGGCCGGGCCTGCGGAGGGATGCAGCCCGCTACGCCCGGGCTTGTCCAATTTGTGCCACCAGTAAATCGGGAAACGCCCCTCCAGCGGGTCTGCTCCAGCCTCTGCCCGTCCCTGGCAGGCCATGGTCGCACATCGCACTGGATTTCGTCACCGGGCTCCCAGTTTCCAACTCATTCGACACCATCCTGACCATCGTGGACCGTTTCTCCAAGGCAGCACACTTCGTTCCCCTGCGAGGTCTCCCTACCGCCCTGGAGACGGCGGGCTTCCTCGTCCAACACGTGGTCAGGCTGCATGGGATCCCGGTGGACGTGGTCTCGGACCGGGGTCCCCAATTTTCATCCGAGGTTTGGAAATCCTTTTGCAACGCCATCGGAGCCAAGGTGAGCCTCTCCTCCGGCCATCACCCCCAGTCTAACGGGCAGTGTGAGAGGACCAATCAGGAGCTGGAGGCTGCGCTCCGCTGTGTTGCAAGATCCAAGCCGACATCGTGGAGCAACCATCTCGCCTGGGTGGAGTACGCCCACAACACCGCCCGCTCTTCTGCAACGGGGATGTCCCCCTTCAAGGCGTCCCTGGGTTACGACCCCCCGCTGCTCCCAGCGCAGGAGAGCGAGGTAACTGTTCCGTCAGTTAGGGCGCACGTGAGGCAGTTCCGCTCCACCTGGGCCGCCGCGCGTCATGCGCTTTTACGCACAGCGGAGCGCAACAAGACCGTGGCGGATCGGCGTAGAAGACCTGCCCCGGCGTACAGAGTTGGGCAACTTGTCTACGTTTCCACCCAGGACGTCACCCTAAAAGGCGAGAGGAGGAAGCTGGCACAGCGCTTCATGGGTCCCTTCCCCATCACCCGGATCATCAACCCGGTGGCTGTGCGCGTGGCTATTCCCCCCTCCCTCCGCATCCATTCCACCTTCCACGTGTCAAAGGTGAAGCTGGCAGTCACCGACCCCCTTTGCCCTCCTCCTGCAGCACAACCCGCGCCCCGGATGATTGGTGGCCACCCGGCCTGGTCCGTCTCCTCCATCCTGGACTCCCGGCGCCGGGGTCGTGGGTTGCAATACTTGGTGGACTGGGAGGGCTATGGGCCCGAGCATCGACAATGGGTGCCCCCGTCGTTTGTGTTAGACCCATCGCTCATCGCGGACTTCCACCGAGCGCACCCGGATAAGCCATCGCCAGGAGGCGCTGCTAGAGGGGGGAGTACTGTCACGCCGCGCCGTTCATCAGCGGTGCCACCTGCTCACACACCTGATCCTCATCAGCGGCGAGGGATAAAAGCCGCCTCGCCCGGAGGCTCGGCCTGAAACCGTCAGACTTCGTTCCCTCACCGCCGTGAGCATACCTTTCTTCAGCATCGCTATTCTGGGAAAGAACCCTTACCTCTTTTTCCAGTCTGCTCCCCTGTGCACAGGTGGATTGCCCGGCGGCGGACATCTCCGTTCCATCGCCCATCCTTCGCTGCTGCACGGAGCTCTCCAGGTGGCTGTCTCCCGGGCTACGTTCCCCTTGCTGTGCCAGCTATCCTGACAACTCAAGTAAGATCTTCTCTCGCCATAATTCATCCTGTGTTGGTGTATGCCCGTCACCCTCTCCCTGTGCTCTCTCCATAGGGTTGCTCGGCCGAACGGTCATCTGCCTCTGTGCCTGAAGCAGACGCCACCACCAACACATCTGCATCCCGCAGACACACACTCATTCACCCCTGCTGTTAATAAACTCTTTGAACTACTCTAAGCCTGTGTGTGCGTGTCTCCTGAGCCGTGCGTTATGTCACGTCCCACTTTTGTGAAATCAACTCCTCTTACAGTTTTGGTCCGATTGTTTTGAAACTTGATACCATGGTTTGATTTACACTGAGGATGTGCATATTGCAATTTGGTTCTGATTGGATGATTTTTGTGGGAATTGTAGCCCCTGACCTATGACCTCCTGTTTTACCTCACTTCATAGACAGTAACTATCTTGTGAAATCAACTCCTCCTACAGTTTTGTTCCGATTGTTTTGAAACTTGGTACCATAGATTGCTATACTCTGATGATGTGCGTATTGTAGTTTCACTCTCATTGGATGACTGTGAGGTCAAAGGTCAGGTCAGATTTTTCTCTAAATCTTCTAAACACAGTAATTGCTGAAAGAAATGATGTAGGCTTTTCAAATTGATACAGTAGTTGTAGCTAATACACATCTTGGACAGCTTACACCCTCACCTAACTATGCGTTTGGGGTCAAGGGGTCAAAGGTTCAAAGTTAACATTGCAGTTGCACTGTGGTAAAAAAAAACCCAACAAAAAACCATTTGATATTACTATAGAAGGAGTAAAGCTAGGACCACCAAACCTGCTACACAGGTTTACCTTGAGATCCTGAACTCTGACTATGGGTTTGGGGTCAAAAGGTCAAAAGTCAAGGTTAGCATTTCTTATGCCTTATTACTGTATAACAAGTAAAGCTAGGACCACCAAACCTGGTTCACAGGTTCATCTTGGGATCCTGACCTCTGACTATGGGTTTGGGGTCAAAAGGTCAAAAGTCAAGGTTAACATTCCTTATGCCTTATTACTGTACACTGGCTTGGTCAAGTGTAATTTACTGTAATTTACTGTACATACTCTGGTTGTCATTGAATCCTTATTTAAATCCTTCACCTGAACAACGAGAGCAAGTTTTTAGCCAAAGTCAAATTCCTTGTATGTGTTGTGCATACTTGGCCAATAAAGCTGATTCTGATTCTGATTCTGATTCTGATTCTGTACGAGTAAAGCTAGGGCCACCAAAGTTGATACACAGGTTCACCCTGTGACCCTGAAGTGTGACTGTGGTTTTTTGATTGCAAGTTCAAAGGCCAACATCAACATGACTTATAAACTATATTTCAACAACACAGAAAGCTAGGATCACTAAACCTAGTACACAGGTTTACTCTGAGACCATAACCTCTGACTACAGGTTTGGGGTCAAAAGGTCAAAGGTCAAAGTTAGCACTCCCTATGATCTCTTACTATAGAACATGTAAAGCCTCACCTCACCTTGAGATCCTGACTTACAACTATGGGTTGTATACTTTGTTGTATATTCGTGGATGATGGGCTTATCATAATTTGGTTCTGCCACAGTAATTATATTGAAAAATTGAAAACTGCTCTCTGTCAGTAAGTATTGGAATCTTCAAAGAAAATGAAGGCAGGGGATATTGCACTCGACTCAGAGTGCTCTTGTTTATATATGTTTGCACACAATCTACTTATTTTACATCATTAGTCTTGAGGAAGAATGAGAAGAGTGTTACAGTCAGAATTCAAATGTATCCTTCACCAGCAGCATTTTTTAATTTTGTGGCTACCGTGTGTGGCATTGCATGCTCATGTGTGTCATGGGTTCAAGACAGGTCTGTCATTCAGCCAGTTTAAGACCATATTCATGACTCTGGTTGCAGTTTCCACTGCACCATAAAGAAATCATTTAGGTTCAGGGGAAATGATTAAGTGTCATTAATACTGTGCCAGAACCCTTCTTGTGGATGTGGATGTTTAAGAGAACTGGAAGACCAAAATGGTCTGTTTGGGTGGCTGACTACATGTGAAACCGCATGAGTGTCCTTGGGACTGGCTGGCTGGTTCTCGTGTGTGTGTGTCTCCACCAACTCTGGCAGAAACTTGGGAAACCACTGGGAGCTGCTCCAGTAGTACCTAGTATGGACTCATTTGTTGACTCAGTGATGGTTAGAGGAGCAAGTGTTGCCATCTTAACACCGGCACAGTCGAGTGGCAGACAGACAGACAGACAGACAGACACACACATGGATGTGGACACACTCTGAGCAAACAACATCAAGTAGTGTTTTTAAGA
This sequence comes from Pholidichthys leucotaenia, assembly GCA_020510985.1. Lineage (NCBI taxonomy): Eukaryota > Metazoa > Chordata > Actinopteri > Cichliformes > Pholidichthyidae > Pholidichthys > Pholidichthys leucotaenia. The sequence continues at coordinate 198,159,988 of CM035848.1, forward strand.
AGCTTCTGTGTATGGCTGGAGTGCAGTTCTCCTCCTCCTCTTGGTGATCTGCAGGAGTTTCATACAATTTGAATGGCAAACTACACTGTTAGCCAAAGGGCCAGAGGGGTGCGTTTAGATGAGGCGAGTAGATAGACTGGGACCAATACCGCAGTGTGGCTCAGGTGTACTGCAAAGGTGCGAATGAAACCACATGCCTATTCTCCAGTTGCGCTCCTAGAGTGTAGGGCTTGAGAAAGGACTTTATTTTCCCTTACCTAAAATGGTCTGGGGTGCAAAAAGAAGCTGATTCAATCGTAGCTGGCTGTTGTGGTGGCACCATGTGGGGGGTTCTCCACCCAGAGTTGGAGGCCAGGGAAAGATGGAACAAAGGACTGAAGGAGGAAGAAGCACCAGGGGGTCTCAGACGTATCGGAAAGGACTATCCCCCCCCCCCCCGCCCCAGGGAGTTTGGGAGACACAGGAGTCGCAAGAGGAAGAGAGGGGGTTATTATGTTAATGTGCCACGCATGTGTTTGTGCACTGAAAGTATTGTGTTTGACTCCCTGGGTGTCATGGTGCAGAAATAAAGGTAATAAAAAGGAGGTGCACACAGACCTGGTCAGAGTATTTCCTGTATTTAATGTTGGAAGAAGAATAAAGTTCATGTGTCGTGCAGCTCGCTGCCTCGTCTGCTTTCATCTTCTACACTGTTATTTTTAATTTATTGGACAAAGCCTCAGCTGTGCAAGTCATCAGAGGGATCCTATCCATTCAAGCATACTCTAATGTGGCTTAGACTGTGTATTAATAGTTAAAACTCAACAGCACAATCAGAACACCAATCCAAACAACACTTAGGCATCACTAACAGTCAGTTTTCATGAGTCTCCTACTTTACTGTCTTAGACTTTTCAGTGGATGTCTGCAGTGTGCCTGGAGGCCAGTATCCAAGATACACAGTTTCAGCAGTAATAAGTATTACAAAATGTGATAGAAATGAAGTTGTTATCAAATATTGTTTTCTTTTTAACGTTTTAGTAATTTGTGCATCGAAAAAATACAAATTTGTCCATGTTTAATTATTACTGGTATTATTAATGTTATTATTTATATTTGTTTTCACTCATTATGCTCTTAGTCACCACTGGGGAGTCCATTGTTTAATAGGAAGGGCAGACATAATTCGAGCACATCGTGTTAAGACACAGAGAGTTGCATCTGGTGAATGGTCAATATCCTCGATCGATGCTTCAAATTTTGGGATGCCATAGGGCCTGACAGCTATGAATTGCATTATTTTGAACAGTGTGAACAATGGATAAACTGGATTTGTTATGTTGTGGGAATTTAATCCCAATATTTATTTTCTGTACATACACAGTGTGGAGTTTGGGGTATGCGGCTTTTGGTTTTTGGTGAAATCACCCTAGGCACATAAAAACTTTAGCTGCTAAATTCAATTACTGCTCCATGTACCTGCTGCTTAAGTGTTCTTTTTGTGCCATTATCAGTTCTGCTTCTGGATGCTCATAAGGCATTGTGATTAAAAAATGATGAGCTAGACCATATTTCCTCCATCTTGTGGAAGAACTTCATCTCCTTAAGAAGGGAAATAAGACTGTAGTGTAACATTGTGCCATAAATTGGGAAACTAGACAATTAGGCTGGCCTGTGGCTGTCAGTCAACCTACTGTTGCAAGGTGTTCTGTGAGGTGAAATCAAGCAGGCGAACTAGGGGAGTGGTGGTGTACTGAGATGGAGAGGCCAAACAGCCAGTGGGGCTACACTAGTGCTGGGGAGGGAAACACCATTGTACTGTTCGTTTGGAGACATTCTGTCAAAGCTGGCCCGGGCTGACACCTTGGATCACAGTTTGATAGACGGAAGAGTAGCTCTCGCTGACTAGGTCCTATTAAGGTGGATGTTTTCAAAGTTTTGGGCCTGGCACTAGGGAAAAAATAGGAAGGACACAGAGGGGAAGTGGAGCCTGAGTGGAGCTGACATGCTTCAAGACCCTCTTCCCCAAACGCGCAGTCAGGGGTCAAATCGCTTTTCTTCCTTTCGCCCAGTCTTGCTTGGTGTCCAACTTACTGAATGTCTAAGTGAGAGAGAGAGAGAGAGAGAAAGAGAGAGAGAGAATTGGAGATAGCCACACAATGCTTTACAAACACACACGGCCCAGACACACACACGGACACCCCAAACTGCAAAGCATGCATGAATGGATGTTAACACAAGCTTTCATGCAAGCACAGATGCACACCAATGTGCATATCTGAATAAATACTTTTGTATTTTAGAGCGGGAGGAGTGAGTCATCCAGGAGGATTAGCGTGCGCAGGTATCCATGCAGGACCGTTTGTACCCCACCACATCCCTCTTCCTGGATCAACGCTCTCCTACTGTCACAGTGCAATGAACAGGCAGAGGCAACCAAGAGAGGCCGCTCAACCCACAGATGCATGAAAGCATTCAGAGGTAATGGGCGTGTGTGTGTGTGTGTGTGTGTGTGTGTGTGTGTGTGTGTGTGTGTGTGTGTGGTAACACTTGATTGTGTGTGTATGCACGCTGCTAGTCGTCACAGAGTGGCAAAAGCAGACACACTGCACCTTGACCACCTATTATGAAGCTCTTTGCTGCGATGTCAAGTGAAAGCAAGTTAATTGGGTGAAGCTGTAGAGCATGTTAGGGCAGTGGTTGAGGGCTCGCCCGCTTGACAGTTGAGTGTCAGTGGGATCCAGTCAAGTGTGGCTGAGAGACAGAGCCCTGTCACCGGGCCTAAAGTAGGGCCGCTGGGGCTGTTAGGGAGAGATAGCGACTCCTCCACACGCGCGCGCACACACACACACACACACACACACACACACACACACACACACACACACACACACACACACACACACACGTATATACCTACACAAGCACGCTCTACACACATTGACGTGTACACCCAATTATGTTCACTCATCCCCTCTGCTGCAGGCCCAGGTAGCATTTTAGAGAAAGTTTAGAGCACTTCCTGTTTTTAATTCAAAACAAAAATATGGGGTTTTTTTGCATTTTATAGTAACACATATTTGACAGTTATCTTAGACCTTTTTGCACAGAATATTTCAGCTGCACACGGTGTTGTTAATGGTGTTAATTAGCACACTGCACCGAAATGCAACAGATTATTTGTTAATTTTATTATACTTTTATTTATCCATTAGCTTGTGTTAAAGTGGCTTCTGCCTGTTGGGGGGGAAAAAAAAGCTTTGTTTGTAAACAACAAATATTTAAAATTTAGAAAATATACAAAACATACATTTCCTATCCAATGTGATCCCATAAAAATCTCAGTTAATACAGTCTTAACAGTGATTATGTAAACAAATCTTATATTATTTTATACAAATGGAATTATTGATATAATTTCAAAACATTAGGTTGTCCTTTCACACTGTGAAGCAAACTCGAGTCACCATATTTGGTCACATCATAGATCATTTTAGCACAAACCATGACTAAAATTGTTATTTTATTTGGCTAATTAATAAGTTCATCTCATTATGATAGCTCATTTATGTATGTATATATATATATTGTATATACTGTATACACACACACACACACACACATATATATATACAGTATATATATATATATTTTATTATTTTTTTTAAAATCCTGATCCTGAAATCTTAATTTATTCCAACCAACTTGTCTGCATTGAACATTATCCCCATTTTCACTTTTGATTGCCTTTTTTCTCCTCGGTGTATTCACTAATTTAATGGCAATGAGCAGGGGCTGACAACTTATTGACAAACTGCGCAGAACTTAACGAAAGATGCCCCAAATACTCAGCTTTAAGTGATTCCCCAGGGAGGGTTACAGAGCAGCTTTGCAGATAGGGTAGAGGGGTTGCGGGGATGCCCATTTATCTTCTTAAAGCTCACATTCAATCTCCATCACACTGTCAGATGGAAATGAGATGCTCTCTTTTCTACCATTCACACCCCAGAAGAGCTACTTGGTGGCCCTCTCTCAGAATGACAAAGAGACTCTAATTAGAGAGGACTGAAGGATATAAAAGAGGAGGACAGCCGTGGCCCCCCAAGATCATTTTGGTTTACACCATGTTATGTCTGCAGCTGTAATATTTCTGCTGAGCACAAATTGTGGGAATAGAGCATGGCAGCAGATCCCCTGCTATGGGTGTCTCAACATACTCAACGATCCATAATGTCGGCCTTATGAAACTGATGGGCCAGAACAGAGTCTCTATTCCGAAAGGCACAAAGCATTTGACAAGGCTGTTAGGACGCTGTCCAGCCACAGTCACCGATTAGGCTAATTTCTTTTGGATGGGTTTGGATCAAGTGTGGATAGATGGATCTTCAGAGGTGTCCTGGGATCCAGAATTCGATTTATGACCTTTTTTTTTTTTTTATTAAGTTAAGAATTTAGTGTAAGGATTTTTGGGATAGGACTGATCAAATCCAACCCTTGACAGTCAGCAAATCACATGCTGCAGACAGCTCTGAAATAATTATGGTAATTTAATTATTCTAGTAACAGTATGATATTTATGAGGTAACACTTCTCGCTGAATGCCATTGCTTGCATCTAACGTAAGAGTGAATCCAAATATATTCTCTGAAACCAAATATTTCGATAAGCTTCATTGAGAAGTCTTCTAATTGGTGTTTAGCACCTACTAAGTGTTTCATATAAACTGCAAACTTATCCTTACATTCTTAACCTCATGAGTATCACCTAAAACCTGAGCATCAGCTTAATGCAATCAGATTCATTTTAAAATCTAATTTCTCTAACATTTTTACCATTGTCCAAATGTCTGATTTTACTCCTTGACTCCCTGCTCCTCTACTAACAGCTTTGTAAACTGCTTAAAGCACCATTACTTCTCCTTACTTCCTCTGTCATAATGGGTTAAATGCTCTATAAGCAGTCAAGTCCAGCATTTAACTTAAAAGGCTATGAACACCTGAACCTCGAGCAGTGCCACTGTGATAAAATATGTTTTCATTTCTTTCTTTGTGTTCTATTCAACTTTCATATCTGAGATACTAATATAAGCCTCAATAAATGATCACAAAAGACCATAGAGTGCTGTGAGAAAGTATTTGTGTTTCATATCATCAAACACATTTTAATATCAAAGAGAACCCAAGTTAATGCAGAGTGCTGTTTTTAAATGATGATTTCATTTATTAAGGGGGAAAAAAAGCTATCCAAACCTATCTTGCCCTATGTGAAAAAGTAACTGCCCCCTAAACCTAATAACTGGTTGTGCCACCCTTGGTGGAAACAACTGCAATCAAATGTTTGCAATAACTGTCAGTGAAGGTTTTTTTTTCCACTACTGAAGGAATTTTGGCCCACTCTTCTTTGCAGAATTGTTTTAATTCAGCCACATTGGAGGGCTTGAACTTGAGGTCATGAACTGATGACTGGACATTCTCCTTCAGGATTGTCTGGTAGAGAGCAGAATTTGTTTTTATCAATTACAGCAAGTCATCCAGTTCATGAAGCAGCAAAGCAGGCCCAGGCCATCACGATACCACCACCATGTTTGATTGTTGGTATTATCATCATCATCTGTATTTATTTTTGACAGAACACAATTAATCCCTCAGTTGGGGTGGGTCCTGCTTGACTGCACTTCTCAGAGTCCCACTCCAGTGGTTCCTGTCCGCTGGTTCAACCTGGGCCAGTTGTAGCTTGACCCGGTCCATACGGACACCCTCTAGCCATGTCTTCTTCAGTCTTCCTCTTCCTTGACCTCTGCTGCTACCAGGATCGACCGCCATGACCTTCTTAATCCAGCCACCACTCCTCTCCACATGGCTGAACCAACGGCGCGTACAGAGCACATCCTTGAAGTTGTCCAGCTGCAGCCTAACCAGGAGTGCTCATTCTCAGTGGAGACTGTGGCCAGGATTTTTCCCAAATGTCCTGGGGATCATCAGGATGTTTTTTGTTTGTCTTTTTTGTAAATGTGAGATGAGTCTGTGTGTTCTTTTTGGTCAGCAGTGGTTTTCACCTTGGAACTCCCCCATGGGTGCCATTTTTGCCCAGTCTCTTATTGTTGAATCATGGACCAGTGTCCAAACTGAGTCAGGTGAGGCCTGCATTTCTTTAGAGGTTGTTCTGGGTTTTTGTTTCTCATCTGTTCTTGAATTTCTTTAGATCACGGTGTGATGTGTTTCTTTTTGAAATCTTTTAGCCTACTTCACTTCGTCAAGCAGGTTCTATTTAAGTGGTATCTTGATTCAACAGGTCTGGCAGTAATCAGGCCTGGATGTGGCTTGTGAAATTGAACTCAGCTTTCCAAAACACATGGATAATTACAGTTAATTCATGATGAACAAGGGGGACAATTACTTTTTCCCCACAGTGTCAAGTAGGTTTGGATAACTTTTTTCCCTTAATAAATTATATCATCATTTAAAAACTGCATTTTGTATTTACTGGGGTTATCTTTGTCTCATAGTAAAATGTGTTTGATGATCTGAAAAATCTAAGTGTGACAAATGTGCCAAAGTATAAGAAATCAGGACGGGGGCAAATACTTTTTCACAGCACTGTAGATTCACCTGCAGCATATATGATGGAAGATTTTCACCATCAACAGATTTCAATACTGAATCACTGAAGTTTAAAATCATTTAGATGTTTACATTCAGAAGAATGATTGGTGTAGCTTGAAGCAGTTCACTGCAGTGGTTTATTGTTGCATTCAAGCTTTCAGTTGTCGGACCGTTTCAAACAGGAGAAATACATTATCACTTCTAAGAAATAATGCAAACAAAAAATATGTCTACTTTGAATTTGTTATTACTCAAAACTACAACAAATTTTATTCTGACAAGTTTTATAGTTTTTTTAAGAAAATAAACTTTATGGTATCATTAATGATGAGATTGAATAGTTGTTTTATATCAATATAGGTATATGCTATAAATATATTATGTTCTTAAAATTGTGTTTTCCTATTTATATTGTTGCTACAATAACATATAATTTTTAAAAAGTTATTATGTCATGAGAGACCATGTTTCTTTCTCTTTTTTCTTTTCCAATAATGTCCTGTAATTAAAAAAGTCAAGTTTGGGGTGTAATTTTTCAAAGTTCCTAACAAAGAAGAGGGGTGAGAAAATCAATAAGCCATTTTAGTCTCTATCTATCAAAGCGGATTCCTTCTTGTCTGTTTTAAAGTGGGGATGTGGCACTTTAATAGGATAGCACGAGGCTGTTTGAAATGTATGCCAATGATTCCTGTCATTTCATGGCAGCCCGGCCATGGTTCACTGAGCGCCCACTTCTCCCCTGTCAGCTCGACTGAAGACAAGCATTTAGTTGCAAACTTTGAGCAGGTTGCGCAAACCAGAAATGATGTGACTGCTACTTCCAATCCCCATCCTTCTCTTTCATGCTGCAATGCCACTGGCAGTCAAAGAAAGGGGAGTGGAGTGTGCTTTCCCCTCATTTAACTGAAGAACATGCTGATTTAGTAAAAAGCTTAAAGGTGAAAAGACAATAGCTGGGGGGTGAGGGTGGAGTCGGGGGCAAGATGACAAGAAAACAAAGGATAACGATGACAGGGGGGAAGTAAGGTGAAAGACAAAAGTTACTGTAGGGAAAGTCAAGGGTTTGCAGCTGAACTTTTGTGCTGTTTTGCTTTTTCACACCTGCTCTGTTTGTCATCGTTTTATTATTGTAATAAACAATAACAAGCTTACGGTCTCGTAATAATTCTGAGGAAAACTGCCGCATGGCTATTGATTTTATCAGCCACAGATTTCTGTTTTTATTTTTTTCATTTCACTGTGTTACCCCTTGGTCGGGAAGTCAGTATCAAGCAGCCCCGCCAGTTAGCTGACAGTATGGTTGCGTCAAGGCCACGGCCCTATATTTTCTGCCTTGTAGCACACCAAAGTAAAATCGCTTGTCAGGCCGAGGTGTCTGTGAGCTGACAAGATGCCCCAGTGACATTTCAGCTCGAAAGAGCAAGTGTCTTGCAACCGAGTGGTCAAATATCAGAGAATAGGTCAAGCAGGGCGGAGCTGAGTTCTATCCGGAAGGCCAGTCTGTACCAAACGCCAAACGCCCCCTTGACTTTGACAAGTGGGACTGCTGGGGGGTCAGTGAGGGCGGCAAAGGGGCGGCTGTGCGACGGAACAAAGTGATGTTCTGTTGGGCATGGCCAGACAGTGTGCACCTTATTGGCTTCAAAAGGGAAAAGACATTGACATTGATTAATCTTCTTAACCCTCTTGAACATGAAGAGAGGGGTGGGGTGCATGTAGAGGAGGGGATTTGGCAGCCCCATAAGATGGGCCACTCCAGTGGTTTGTACGGAGCATGGCCCCCTGAAATGTACTCTGACATTCATTAGAATATCTTTGACACCTATCATGGGGAAGCCGGCAAGGCTAGAGGAGGGGCACACCATCTCCAGTGATCTCAGTCACCACACAGAATGTTTCAAATTGGGTCATGTGAGTCAGATGGCTCATTGCCGAAGAATGGGAGTTTATCAACAAGCACATTAAGAAGCACTGGTTAAAAACCATTGCTTAGTCATACAAAGATTACACAGACTTTAATGCATAGAAGTTTTATTTGAAAGACCAAGCCAAAACATAGCACATGCCATTACACATACTGCGCACCAAGGGGCCTTTGGTGGCTGTGAAAAATACAAAAACCCTCTATCTTTAACTTTTGTTTGTGAATATTTCTGTTTTGGTTGAATTTTAATACAAACAGAAGGAGAGAATAAAAGAGAGAGAGAGAGAGCAAGAAAGATAGAGAAAGCACATGTCAAAGTCTTGACAGCCATCAAGGCAATACGGTGGTGCTGACATAAATATTTAACACTGAGGGGCAACCTACAGCGTGTCATGTCACGGCCGTGATTAGGGTGAACGGTGACCCCCCTCTCATATAACATGGTTTCATGTTGGAAAGTGGTGGGGGGCATGTGTCAGCGCTTCATAGGCTCCATATCAGAGGACGGACGATGCTCCCTTTTAACCCTCATTAGCATAAAGCCATTCCTTTGGAACAGTGTTCCCCACAGGTCTCGACTCCCTACCTGCTTATTCTCCATTTCCAGGTGGTGCTGAATCCTTGCAGAACGAGCTGTCTGAAACAAGATCAAGTCTGCTGGTTTGTGTCTTTGTATGCAAGTGTGTGTGTGCGCACGTCGCTCGGCATTAGACCGCTTTAGGAGCCTGATGGTGTATCTCTAGGAGGAAGGGCTGTTTATCATTCAGCCGACATCATTTAGTTGTTTTTCATCGATTGGTTCAAAAAGGTTTTTCCAATGTTATGTCATTGTTTGCCGACCGTCAAGGGTGAGGCCCCCTGTGAATAATTCCAGCCTTAATTGGAAAGAAATCCATACATGAAACTTAACTTGCACACGATCACAGTCCCTTGAAGAAACAATTGCAAAGCATAGAGAGGTAATCGATGGCTTAGCCCCGCCGTGAAATGTCACAAGAAGAAAGGGATGTGGCCCTGTAGCATGAGAATTTCCTATTGGCTTTTCCCCCAAAGTGTGAAGCAATTAAAGAGCAAATAACTGTAGCACAAAAGTTAGTGAGGAGTGACACATTAGATGTTAGCCAAAGATATGCCTCTGTGCATGTAAGCCAAGCATGGACAGCTCTCATAACCTCGGATAATTGATCAATTGATTTTTGCAGCTCTTTTTTTAAATTTATTTTTCCCCAGTGTGCATTTAGTATTTCAAAATAATGTGATGTTAGAACCAGCTGACACAATCTTATGCAGCTGCGAGCGTCAGTGTGAAACGTCTTAAGTTCTGGGTTTGAAACATGAACTCCTCTGCTTCAAACTGCTAGCTACATTAATTAGAAGTAATATGAGAACAGCTTTTCTATCTCATAGAGGAGGATGAAGGGAGGGTTTGCTCTCCTTTTTTAAGCTGAGCCACAGCTATATTTATGTGCAGTGTTTTGGGTTTCCTCTTGTTTGGATCCCCACAAATAAACTGTTTATTATGAAACTTCAAAAAAGGGATTTGATAAATAAGGTGACAGAGGGTTGAATTTTATTTTTTTTATGAATCGTTTTATTGCTTTAGACGCCTTCATTACACTGAGTTTAATTCCTGTCTTTTATTGTCTCACACCTCCCTACTATAGAAACACAAAACCATGCTTAACACATTAATATGTAAACTTCCATTACTGATTTGCTGCAATGGCTTTGACAAATGGGGACAGTGCTTTAAACCTTGCCAAAAGAAGGAAAACATTTTTTAGTTATTACAGACACTTTTACAGGTTAATAGATAGGGGATGAGTACAATACTCAAGAAATATAACTGTATTTTTCTTTCTATAATAAACCCATAAACTGCAACTAATAGTATTAACACATTTTAACAGCTCACATAGGTCTTTAATAAAATTTTTGTGACATATTTTGGTCAAACTATTTTTTTTTAAAACACATCCTTTATTTGGCAGCCTTTTTGAGAGCGCCTGGTGTCAGTTCTTGACTGTTTAAATCTCTAGCACCGCATTCAACTCCGCCCTACTTCTTACATCACTATTGCTAATGTTAGCTGACTAGCTCGGATCTAGCTCTAGCTTGATCCATCTAATGTAAATTTGTCTTACAGAATGAAAGAAGTAAACGTCACTGGTGGACAGGAATGTGTGGATTTAATGTTTGATAGGATATGACCGGCCCCTGAAGTACAATAAGCACAGAAACATACGTGAATGAGTGGCTAAATTGCTAGCTTCAGCTAACCGCCTCGCATCATGTTCTGTGAAAATTAAATTTTAACTAAGCTGAAATAATGTCTAAGAATGAAATATATGATCAAGTGTTGTCAGATGAATAAGGATTCCATGGGGGATGATTTAGAGAAAATACTGATCAAAACCGGTCGGATTCAGGCAGCCTCCTCCCCACCTAGACGAGCTGTGTCTAGTTAGCTTTACTTGTAAAAGTATAATGTGTGTAAAAGCTTGAAATGGTACCTCATGCTGCGATTCATTTACAGGGCTCATCATATACAGTAGGTTTTAACCTTTGGAAATGCATCTACTGGTCACATGATTATGGGGAAAAAACACACAGCCTCTTTCTTTCTCTCCAAGAAGCCATTTTGTCACTTCAAAAAGCCATCCTTTATACCCACCCGCTGCTCTGTTATTGGCCAGCAGCTGTCTGTCTTGTAGATGGATGGGGAGCCAAAGGCATTAGCTTCAGAGCTGAAAGTAGGACTAGGAATCTTGCACCAAGTGTGGTTATTATTTTCTTTAGATTTCACTTACCCCGATAGACATCCCTGTTTGCACCTGGTTCATAAATCCAGTCAATAAATCACCTGGCATTCTGGCTGATTTTGTTATATTTTTGCTGTGATTCTACATTGAACTGTTAGCACTAGCGCGCTAGGTGATCCAAGTCGATGATTGTAACTGATGTAATGTTAAAGCAGCACTATTTAACCTTCCTGTTCCAGGTAAGAATGCTGAAAGGTTCAACTGTCAATCACAGTGTTTAGTTGGTGACTGAGGTTGTGCCCTGTGAGTGGCTGTTGGGGCCGAGGTCATTTACTATAGTGGGCTTTTCAATGTTCCTACAAACAGAACTATTGCAGGCAATATGGGCCCACTTGGGCTGTAGGGAAAGTCATGTTTACTTGGTCAAAAATTGATGTACTATCAGAATCAGTTTGGAAACATTTTAAGGTGAAAATCTTGACAGAGTGCATAATTGCAGTCTTGAGTGTTTCTCCCCAGAACAAGAAAGTTACTTAGGGCCGCTTTAAATCTGTTGCGTGATATGGACCAATACGCATCTTCTCCAGGTGTCATGGTCCCATCCACTTGCATTAATCCATCTTGATGATGGGAAGTACACCCACACTTGTACAAACTTCAGGAAAAAATCCGTTTTGTTTTTTTTGTGCTTGTAGACCAGTGGTCAACACTGCTGGCTCACAGCAGTACATTTTAGGATTGAACTCCGGTTTGATCCCTGCAGGTACATTTGCCCATTGGTGTGGAGTTTGGCATTTAAGCTTTCTGCAGGTACTCTGGTTTCCTCCCACAGTTCAAAGAGATGTTCATGGCAGTACCTTGCATTGTCATGTCTTAAACTATACAAGAACGAGGCATAAACACACGGAGGCAAGTTTCAAGGCAAAGGAGTAACTTTTATTAAACAAGCGTCAAGGTAGGTAAATCCACATCTGGCATTTTAGCCAGCAGGAAGAATGGAGAAGGAAGATGGAGTTTAAGGAGCACGGTAAGTATTGTAATACATCAATAGGAGTAATGAGGTGCTTACTCGTTTTCAGCAAAGCTGAGACTGGTGAAGGTTCTTCACAGGTGGGCTACAGACCAGAACAGGTATAGTGACAGCAGGAAGCCAACAAGGAATTCCAGGAGGTTTAGGCCAAATCTCAATCTCCTCCCTAAAACCTCAAGCCCTGAGCCCTTGTAGACTTAGGCAGCCACCATCAGTAGCTTGAGTGTGCTAGTTTGTGAGGAGATGAAGTGGTTCAAAATGGTAGAAATGGGACACACTTTACGTTACCTTGGCAACACTGTTTTTTTTTTTTTAATTTATTTTATTAAAGGAAATTGGAAGCAAAAATATTTTATATAAGAGATCACAAAAAAATAAAATCACAGGACAAAATAAAAACAGATTAGACAAAACTAAAATTAGAAACTAACAGATATATTAACAAAGGATAAAAGAAAATGATCCTGGAAGATAAAGGCTGTGTGTGTTTCAGGATCTTTAGAGGTTTTTGTCCAACTTCTTAAAATAAAATCCCAATTCTGTTTTAAATTATTGCATTCTCGTTCATTTTTGCCTATCTACATTTATAGTTGTAACTTTCTTATTGAAGTAAAGGGGATCAAATTATGTCTCGTTTCATTTTCAATGTTACCATTTTAATAAAAAAAATATATATTTTTAACCCATATAATTTAACCATACTTTTTAATTTGTGTGACATGAAATATGTGACCTGCTATTGTGGGTCTCAGACTTTTTATTTCAGAATTACTACTTTCTTCAGGAATGAACAGAATTAAATGTGCTGCAGCCTGTTAAGATGATTTCACTAATTATGGGTGCAATCAAATCTTTTTTTAAACTGCATAATTAACCAAAAATTTTGTTAAATTGCTTAACTGGTGTGTAATTCAGCATAATCTCAAAGTCTTTATGTCATTTTTATTTTGGCAAAGATCTTAAATTCTTGTCAAGGCAGTGTTTTTATTCATTCATTCATGGGGTGGAGCAGGAGTGAAGGGGTGGTGAACAGATGACGAATCAGGAGCTTTCCTTTGAGATACTCTGGCATGGTGCTCTGAACTGTGGGTAATTCCCTTTCTCTAAGTCAGCATTGCATGCTGACTTAGAGAAAGGGATCATTTAAGGACTCAAAAAGTCAGTGAGGGAGCAGTCAGCCACTTCCTGATTTCAGATTGGGACAGCCCTAAGCCCTCAGTCACTTGCTGTGAATGTACATAAAGTCAACAAGTCTGCAAGGGTCGAGAGTGAGATTCGACCTTAGTGTTTTCACAGGGGTGCCAGATCCAGACAAGTTTGTTTTTTTTTAGGCAAGTGGCAGAGAGGTATTTTTACTGAGAGGTAATTATTGAATTTGTAGATTGTGCAGAGAGGCTTACATGAGTCCTGAACAGGGAGGACGGCCAGTATGACCAGGGGAAAGTTTCAAGGTGAGGAGAAGAGCAGACTGTTGGCAAGTGAGTGCACATGAACCAGGGAGGACGCGTTAGCAGGCTGGCAGATAAGGACATTTTTTCCTAAGAAACAAGGAGCAAAAAATCAGGTGAGCAGGATCCATTCACAAGGATTCAGAGTTTTTTACCATTAACGGTCACACAAAGGGCTGCTCCACTCTAGAACCTTATACAGTGCATCCGGAAAGTATTCACAGCGCTTCACTTTTTCCACATTTTGTTATGCTACAGCCTTATTCCAAAAGGGATCAAATTCATTTTTTTCTTCAAAATTTTACACACAATACCCCATAATGACAACGTGAAAAGTTTTTTGTTTTTTTTTTAGATTTTTGCTAATTAAATATAAAAAAAACAACTAAGAAATCACATGTACATAAGTATTCACAGCCTTTGCCGTTGAGCTCAGGTGCATCCTGTTTCCACTGATCATCCTTGAGATGTTTCTACAGCTTAATTGGAGTCCACCTGTGGTAAATTCAGTTGATTGGACATGATTTGGAAAGGCACACACCTGTCTATATAAGGTCCCACAGTTGACAGTGCATGTCGGAGCACAAACCAAGCATGAAGTCAAAGGAATTGTCTGTAGACCTTTGAGACAGGATTGTCTTGAGGTACAAATCTGAGGAAGGGTACAGAAAAAATTTCTGCTGCGTTGAATAGTGATGGCCAATTGATGCTTTCTGGAGGACTTGAGGCCTTTCATCAGAATGGTTCACAAAGGCAAGGCTTCATGTGGGACTTCATTTTCTCTACCAGGCTATCTAGTGGACAAAATGTATACAACATGCTGATTTTTACAATGGTATTGTTGGTTTAATGTGTATTTTTTCCAATTTCAATAAATGTGCTGTCTTTTAAGAAATATCAATGATCATAAGGCAGAAAAATAATAAAACAAAGGTGACTACAGTGAATGTGCTTGTGCTGCTTATCCATTTTTTTTTTAAGAAATAACTTTTCAACAGTCATACTGTCTTTTTCAGTACATTCATCTCTGTCCTTATTGTCATGCAGGGCACAATAGTGCCTCAGCATAATGATGTGTTATTGTTGTATCCAAGCTCTTTGAAACACAAGAGACACTTCACCTTGCAAATAAAAATGAAATTAAAAGAACACAGCGGGGATTCAGACCCAGGTCTCCTGCTTGCAAAATGGATATACTACCACTAAGCCATCACCTCAGTTACAATAAATTGCCACTGTCTGTCAAAAATGCATCAATGGGAGAAACGAGCTCAAACTTCCCAAATGGGAGAAGTCTGTGTTTTTGGTGCTGGCTCAATCTGAAAATTGGCTGTGACAAATCCCTTACACAGTCAAACATGACGAAACAAAAAGTGAGGGACGGGGATTTCCATTGGGTAGCGCTGCTCAGTTTTTCTCTTGACCCAGTCACATGGTCCGACGTCAACACACATGTCACGAGTCATGCCTCAAAACACGCCTCTCTAAATATTTCCTGGATAAGATTCGGAGCACTGGTGCCTGCCTTCCCATCACTAGCTTTGAAGGTCCCAATGAGCACAGTGGCCTCCATCATCCATAAATGGAAGAAGTTCGGAACCACCAGGACTCTTCCTAGAGCTGGCCAGCTGTCGAAATTGAGCGATCGGGGGAGAAGGGCCTTAGTCACGGAGGTGACCAAGAACCCAATGGTCACTCTTAAGGAGCTCCAGTGTTCCTCTGTGGAGTGAGGAGAAGCTTCGAGAAGGACAACCATCTCTGCAGCAGTCCACCAATGAGGCCTCTATGGTAGAGTGGCCAGACAGAAGCCACTCCTTAGTAAAAGGCACATGGCAGCCGGCCTGGAGTTTGCCAAAAGGCACCTGAAGGATTTGGACCCTGAGAAACAAAATTCTCTGGTCTGATGAGACAGAGATCAAACTCTTGCGTGAATGCCAGGCGTCATGTTTGGAGGAAACCAGGCACCGCTCATCACCAGGCCAATACCATCCCTACAGTGAAGCATGGTGGTGGCAGCATCATGCTGTAGGGACGTTTTTCAGTGGCAGGAACTGGGAGACTAGTCAGGATAGAGAGAAAGATGAATGCAGCAATGTACTGAGACATCCTGGATGAAAACCTGCTCCAGAACCCTTGTGACCTCAGACTGGTGTGACGGTTCATCTTTCAGCAGGACAAAGACCCTAAGCAGACAGCCAAGATATCAAAAGAGTGGTTTCAGGACAACTCTGTGAATGTCCTTGAGTGGCCCAGCCAGAGCCCAGACTTGAATCCAATTGAACATCTCTGGAAAGATCTGAAAATGGCTGTGCACCGACACTTCCCATCCGGCCTGATGGAGCTTAGGAGGTGTTGCAAAGAGGAATGGGCCAAACTGCCCAAAGATAGGTGTGCCAAGCTTGTAGCGTCATATTCAAAAAGAATTGAGGCTGTAATTGCTGCCAAAGGTGCATCAACAAAGTATTGAGCAAAGGCTGTGAATTCCTATGTACATGTGATTTCTTAGTTTTTTTTATTTTTAATGAATTTGCAAAAATCTCAACTTTTTTCATGTTGTCATTATGGGGTATTGTGTGTAGAATTGAGGGAAAAAATATTTAATCCATTTTGGAATAAGGCTGTAACATAACAAAATGTGGAAAAAGTGCTGTGAATACTTTCCAGATGTAATGTATACTGAGCCTAATCAGACATAGGTGAGTCCACTCAGCCAGCTGCATGTAATCAGCCCTTCCAGGTTCTGTGGAGGAATGTTTCCACAACCACATAGATGTTCTACAACCAATAGACCATACACACTCACCTGTCCATTACATGCATGGCAGCAGCACTTCAATTTCTAGGTGTGATTAACATTGTAGATAGACAAAATGTGATTCAGTTTTACTGAACATACTTGTTATGTATAGCTTGAATGACAATAAAGCCCATTCTGAAAATGTTTTGAGTGGATGTCCAGATATGTGTTAAAATCTAGGGGGTGGGGGGATAGCACTCCAAAACAATGTGTAAGAAGCTTTGAGAGAAACTTGGTATTTATATTCACCTAAATAAATCTGACTAGACTAAGAATTTAAATGTTTAAAAAAAAAAGGTGCCACTAGGCTAAGATTTTAACCCAAAAACAGGAAATATTCAAAAGTACAGCCACAAAACTAGGACAAAAGCACTTGACACTACACAATTTACCTTCAGCACTTGGGAGTTTACTCCTTTTCCAGTAGGCTGAGCTGATAGCTCTTCCGGTAGATGACATATTACACCAGTTCTGTGGTCATGCCTAGGCTCCGTCTCTCCAGTTCTTTGTTCAGTCACAAATCATCCTGTGGGCTCCCTTAAGTGCATCTGTGTTTGTTAAGTGCCCAGACCTTAGACTGTGGTGTTAATCCAATTTGCCCTTAACATTTCTTTGAGCCGTTACCATGTGGTTGGATGGTTAAAGGAGGATAGTGACACACCTGGGAGAGAGTGAAATAATTCTCCCAAGGTAGAGTAAAGGGATGAGCTTGAAACAAACAACACAAGTGGGGATGGAGATGGGCCGTGAGTGCTGTTACCTGTCCCCTTAGTCGTTTACTCTCTCTCACACACATACGGACGGGCACACGCTCGTACACACATCGTCGCATTTAGTGAGAGACAAAAGTCCCTGATTAAATTTTAATGGCGAGCCTTTTTAGGCCAGCCCTATTGTCTTTCCCATTAAAGTCTCGGGGATCCTAGTATCTCTCTAGTGAATGGTGACAATAGAGGGCCCTCGTATACTTTCCTCCCCATCCCCTCTAGCAGGGAGACGGAAGTGGGATGTTATTATTATTTCATGCCTCAGAAGAGTCCGGAGCTCACTTTAGGGCTTGGTCACAGCAGTGGAGCATCCTGCTTGGGGAATGCTCTGAGAGGTGCTCTGAGTGCACATACATTGTTCACTTCAGGTTGTGTGCCATTTTCTTACATGCCCCCTGAGTGGAAGAGAAGCGTTGTTATTTCAGCCTTGTTTGGCATGGTAAGACAAGAAAAGCATTTAGTGCTGTAGAGGAGGTCAAAGGTGACCCCCGGAGTAATGGACAGCCAAACTGTAAAGTCCTGTTCACGTCCTACCCACAAATTAAATGCCAACTAGGTTCCAGTATACAACTGTATGAATAAGTGTGGCAAGATGGATCGTTAGGTCACACAGCTCGGTTCTGAAGTCATCTATTCTGTCAGTAGAGTAAACTCATCTCTCGCTCTGCTCTGTATAGTGTGTGTAGAGAACCTCTACTATGAAAAGAGCAATTTTGAGTCATTTTTGGCCAAAAAAATATGCATGGAACTTCAGAAGGTTTTTGATGCTTAAAGTGATAGTAAAATGACTATTAGCTAGCTGGTCAATATTAGTAATAGATTTTTTTCTTCTTAAATATGCAGCTCTTCTCATAAATTGGCTTTTTTTTTTTGAGGGGTGTGTGTAAATTTCCAGTGAAGTTTTTCTCATAATTGTGCAACTTCTTTCTTGTAAAATAGCAACTTTTCCTCATAATTCTGTGGCATTCTTCATAAATTTATTTTTTAACTTTTCAACTTTTTGCTCCCAAATTTGCAACTTTTTTACTTGTAAAAGTAAAAAATGAGGTTTTTTTTTTATTAATTCAAGGATTTTTTTTTTAATTGAGAGATTAGAGGAATGATGCATGATTGTATGCCGCAAAGCTCTCTTTTTTTGCTTTTACAATCAGAACAGTGTCTCTGAATAAAGAAATAACTAAAATATACAAAAAAGGGAAAAGAAAAGTGGTTATAAATAAACAGACCCATATACAAGCATATCGAAGCATACTTATTTTATATATCCATATATGTACCCATATGGTTCCAAGGTTGTCATAGCCAGGAGCGGCACTGGGGTTAAGCTCCCAGTGCTTATAAAATGCTTCTTATGGCGTGCGTCTCGAAAAGCCTCTGACAACTAAGTCCAACTCCTAGCCTGCCCGTGTGGTTTAGTCTCTAAGCCTGGCGGAACTGCTTTTACTAATAGGAGAAGGGGCAAGGGCGGATCTCTGGCGCCTTAAAACCAGATGCTTCGGGTAGATGGTGGCTCATCAACCTGGGAAGGTAGCCCATCTAGGGGAAGGTAAACCCTGATTTCAAACCTCCGCTGCCTTGTGGCACACCCGGTCATGGGAAAGGCTTCGGGAGTCAACCCTGAGGAAAAATCCGGAGTCGGAGCCCCTAAGGCAGTTCTCTGTTGTGCTCAACATTGTTCTGGCAGCTCCTGCGACGGCGCTGGCGCCAAACTGTAGCAGCCCTGCTGTTCCTTTGGATCCATCAGTGACGTGGAGAGGGGGGACATGCTGCATGGGCAACATCTTGTCCTCCATATCTTCCTGCCCAGGCTTGAATCCTACCAACACCCAATGCTGGAAGGTAGAACACCGGATCACTGGAGAGGACACTCCAGCTTCGCCTTTGGCGTAGACAAAACACGGGGAATGACAGTTACCGGTTATAAGCCACCGCTCAATTGGCGTAGAGCGCAGCGCCAGGGGTTGTTCCCGACGGTGGGAGGGATCATCGGATCTCACTGGACAGCTACCGCCCGCCTCAAGCTGGGCAGCCCCCAGCCAATAAGGTGTTGTCCCGCCACAGCTTGCTTTCCTCATTGGGTGCATGGGGATGAGGAGAAGTCCGAACAGCAGGCTGAGAACCTTCGCACCAGGCAAGACAAAAAAACAAAAGAGACCAACTCTAAAACTGGGAACTTGGAACGTCCGCACTATGATGACAGGACTCGCTGCTAACCTCAAGGACATCAACGACACCAGGAAGACTGCCATCATCAATAATGACCTGAAGAGACTGGGAGTGGATATTGCCACTCTCCAGGAAACACGGTTGGTTGACGCAGGCACACTGACAGAGAAGGACTACACGTTCTACTGGCAGGGAAAGGGCAGTGACGAACACAGGGAACACGGAGTGGGCTTCGCAGTGAAGAACACCTTGCTGAAGATGGTGGAACCGGGCAGCAATGGCTCTGCACGACTCCTCACCCTCCGCCTCAACACCACTCAAGGCCCAGTCACCCTCGTCAGTGTGTATGCCCCAACACTGACAGCCACACCAGAGGCAAAAGACGAGTTCTACGAGAATCTCGCAACAACTGTCAGGATCATCCCCAACTCTGAACAACTCATTCTCCTTGGAGACTTCAATGCCAGAGTGGGTGCTGACCACGACTCCTGGCCCTCCTGTCTTGGACCATTTGGCGTGGGCAGAATGAACGACAACGGACAGCGGCTGCTCGAGTTCTGCACATATCACGATCTGTGCATCACAAACTCGTTCTTCAAGACCAAGCCCCAACACAAGGTTTCCTGGCGACATCCGCACTCAAAGCACTGGCACCAGCTGGACTTGATCCTGACCAGGCGCACCTCACTGAAGAACGTGCTAATCACCCGTTCATTCCAGAGTGCAGATTGCGACACAGACCATTCATTGGTGTGTTGCAAGGTCAAGCTGCAGCTGAAGAAATTCCATCGTGCTAGACAGCCTGGAAAGGCACGGATTGACACCAGCAAGATGGCCCAACCAGAACTTGTTGAACAGTTTGCCTCCACCTTTGAGAAGGAACTTGGTGTACCACAAGAAGGAGAATCTGCAAAGCAGAAGTGGGAAGAGCTGCAAAACACCATCCACTGCACAGCCTTGGCTACCTTTGGGAGGAAGACCTCGAAGTCACAGGACTGGTTTGATGCCAAGTCAACCGAGATGACCCCCATCATTGAAGCCAAATGCTCAGCACTTGCTGAGTACAAGAAGTACCCAAACGAGAAGAATCTCCAGATTCTCAGGGCTGCAAGAAGCAAAGTCCAGCAGACTGCTCGGCGCTGTGCCAACGAGTACTGGACTCAGCTCAGCCAAGACATTCAAACCGCTGCCATAACAGGGAACATCCGTGGTATGTACGATGGCATCAAGAAAGCACTTGGTCCGGCTCAGAGCAAGACGGCCCCCCTCAAATCCTCCACTGGGGAGATGATCACAGAAAAGAACAAGCAGATGGAGAGATGGGTGGAACACTACTCCGACCTCTACTCCAGACAGAACACCGTGACACCGTCAGCCCTTGATGCCATCAACTGCCTGCCATCCATGGACGAACTTGATGCAGAGCCAACCATCGATGAACTCAGCAAGGCCATTGATAGCTTGGCTGCTGGCAAGGCACCCGGCAACGACGGCATACCCCCTGACCTGATCAAGCACTGCAAGACCGCCCTACTGCTGCCATTGCATGACGTCCTCTGCCAGTGCTGGAAGGAAGGTGCCGTACCACAGGACATGAGGGACGCCAAGATCATCACCCTCTACAAAAACAAAGGGGAGAGAAGCGACTGCAACAATTACAGGGGCATTTCCCTCCTCAGCGTTGTTGGCAAAGTCTACGCACGAGTTGTTCTCGTTCGTCTACAGAAGCTTGCCGAACGTGTCTACCCCGAGTCTCAGTGTGGCTTCCGCGCTGAGCGATCGACGGTAGACATGATATTCTCCATCCGCCAACTCCAGGAGAAATGCAGAGAACAGAACATGCCCCTGTACGTCGCCTTCATCGACCTCACCAAAGCGTTCGATCTGGTCAGCAGAGAGGGCCTTTTCAAGATCCTGCCAAAGATAGGATGCCCACCAAAGTTGCAAAGCCTCATCAAATCGTTTCACACCAACATGCAGGGGATAGTGCAGCACGACGGCAACGTCTCAGAGCCATTCAACATACGCAGCGGAGTGAAACATGGCTGTGTACTTGCGCCAACCCTCTTTGGGATTTTCTTTGCTATGCTCCTGAGGCATGCCTTCAGCACAGCAACAGAGGGAATCCACCTGCACACAAGATCTGACGGCAGGCTTTTCAACCTCGCCCGCCTGAAAGCCAGAACCAAAGTACGCGAGGCTCTAATCAGAGACATGCTGTTCGCAGACGACGCTGCAGTCGCAACCCACGCACAGCAGGAGCTTCAGACCCTGATGGACCGCTTCTCCCAGGCATGCAAGGACTTCGGGCTTACCATCAGCCTGAAGAAGACTAACGTCTTGGCACAAGGCACGGAAGCACCACCAACCATCACCATCGACGACTACAAGCTGAAGGTCGTGAATCAGTTCACGTACCTGGGATCCACGATCAGCAACAACCTCTCCCTTGATACAGAGATCGACAAGAGGATTGGAAAATCAGCCTTCACACTCGCTCGCCTCACCACACGAGTGTGGGAGAATCCCAAACTCTCTGTCAAGATGAAGATGGCAGTGTACAACGCCTGCGTCATCAGCACACTGCTCTATGGGAGTGAGACGTGGACAACATACGCCCGGCAGGAAAAGAGACTGAACTCCTTCCACTTGCGCTGCATTCGCCACATCCTGGACATATCCTGGCAGGACAAAGTGCCCAACACAGAAGTTCTGTCCCACGCCGGCCTTCCCTCCATGTTCACTCTACTCAGGCAGCACAGGCTCCGCTGGCTAGGCCACGTTCACCGTATGGAGGATGGCAGAATCCTCAAAGACGTCCTCTTCGGAGAACTGGAGACTGGCAGGAGAGATGTTGGCCGCCCACAGCTGCGCTTTAGAGACATCTGCAAGAGAGACATGAAGGCCCTGGAGATCAACACAGAGCGCTGGGAGGACCTTGCAACGGACCGCTCCAAATGGAGAGGCACCCTGACCAGACAGCTCAAGGAGGGTGAAGAGAGACTGACTGCTGCAGCAGATGAAAAAAGGACCCGCAGGAAGAACCGCCACAGACCCAGCAGCACGGAGACCACCCACAAGTGCGACCTGTGTGACAGGGACTGTCATTCGCGCATCGACCTGTTCAGCCACAGGCGGTGCTGTTCCAGCAGAATAGACGTTTAGGATTCTCTTCCATGGTCATCATAGACCGACGGAGGCCGACGAGACGATGTACCCATATGTAAACAGTGTCAAAAGAAGAAATGTCACAAAAAAGGAAGGGTGGGGGGATTTGTTAGTAAATGAAAAAATATTTGCAAATTGAGCTCAATCAAAAGATGGGATTTTTAAAGAGTAAAAGTAATTGATGAAAGGGTTCAATTTTTCAAAAAACTTGGCTGAGGAGCCTTTTACAGTCAGATTTATCTTTTCTGCCTTAAGGAAGGACATAACATCCTTAAGCCATAAAGAGCTGGCTGGGGGTTTAGGTGACTTCCAAAGGAGTAGGATATGACGTCTAGCTAGAAGGGAGGTAAAAGCAAGTAATTGTAATTTGGATGATGTTAATCGAATTGGAGCATGTGTGACTCCAAATCTGGCAATCAAAGGGTCCATCTTAACTTTAATTGCTAGAACTTTGGACAGTGTCATAAAGAAGTCATTCCAATATTTATACATTCTGGGACAAAAAAGAACATGACTCAAATTACAGGGTGAGGCTTGACATCTGGAGGAGTCAAGTGGAGGAGTTTAAGTATCTTGGGGTCTTGTTCACGAGTGAGGGGAAAATGGAGCGAGAGATCGACAGACGGATTGGAGCAGCATATGCAGTGATGTGGACGTTGTACCGGTCTGTTGTGGTGAAGAGAGAGCTTAGTTCTAAGGCAAAGCTGTCGATTTACCAGTCAATCTACGTTCCTACTCTCACCTATGGTCACAAGCTTTGGGTAATGACCGAAAGAACGAGATCGCGGATACAAGCAGCTGAAATGAGCTTTCTCCGTAGGATTGCTGGACTCACCCTCAGAGATAGGGTGAGGAGCTCAGTCATCCGGGAGAGGCTCAGAGTAGAACCGCTGCTCCTCCACATTGAAAGAAGTCAGTTGAGGTGGTATGGGCATCTGATTAGGATGCCTCCTGGACGCCTCCCACTTGAGGTGTTTCAGGTACGTCCCACTGGGAGGAGACCCCGGGGCAGACCCAGGACTCGGTGGAGAGACTATGTCTCCCAGCTGCTCTGGGAACGCCTTGGTATCCCCTCTGAAGAGCTGGAGCAGGTGGCTGGGGAGAGGGAAGTCTGGGCTTCTCTGCTTGAACTGCTGCCTCCGCGACCCGGACCTCCGGAAAAGCGGTAGAAGATGGATGGCTTGACATCTGTCACATTGGTCCCTTATATCAGGATAAATTGTTGATAGTTGAGACTTGGAGAGATGGACTCTATTCAATATCTTAAACTGTATAAGCTGAAGCCCAGCACAAGGTGTAACTGAGCGTATACCAAGGACGGCTTTATCCCATCACTGATCAGACAAAACAGTGTCAAGCTCCTGCTCCCATGCAGTTTTATTTTTGACAACCAACTGAGTATCAGATACCATAAGTCAGGGATGTCCAATCATGTGCCATGGAGGGCCAAGACTCTGCAGGTTTTCTCTTCTACCCAGTCTCTTCAGCAGGTGTTTTCACTGATCAGCAATCAGTGGGAAGAAGTTTAGTGAAATCTGCTGTTGAAGACACTGGGTGGAAGTAAAGCCTGTAGGGTCTTGGCCCTCCATGGCACATGATTGGACACCCCTGCCATAAGTGCATCATATATTTTAGAAATAAGCAATTTTTGATTAAGTTTAGGGGTCAAAAGGTCATCCCAAGGTTGATTAGCTGGGAGACGAGGATAGCAGGAAAAAAGAGTTGAGGCACGGTGCCTAAGTTGGAAATGGAGGAATAGGTGGGATGTAGGTAAATTGAAATTGGAAGCTAAATCTGAAAAGCTGGCAAATAAACCATCCTTGTAAAGATCTCAGAAGGTTTTAATATCATGATTACCTCCGCCAGGCCGCAGGAGGTAATGTTTTTGCCGGGGTTTGTCTGTCTGTTTGTCTGTCTGTTTGTCTGTCTGTCTGTTGGTTAGCAAGATAACTCAAAAAGTTTTTGACGGATTTCGATGAAACTTTCAGGCGTTGTTGGAAATGGTACAAGGAAGAACTGATTAAATTTTGGGGATGATCCAGATCACCGTCTGGATCCAGGAATTTTTTAACCACTTGCGCTCCGTTGTTCCGCGGGCGGGCAAGTCTCTGCGTCCTATGACGCACGAGGGCACGCGAGAGCGCGCTCGTGCACCCTCGTGCGCATGACGCATGATGGTGGTGATAGTGATGTAGTAGCGTCCAAGCGCCACTCAAAAAAAAACTGCAGAGACAGCCGTGAACAGATTAGTTCATCTGATTGACCTCTCATTCGACTAATAAGAGCCTTGAATTGGGTTTCTGAAACCTTGAAGAACCAATGAATGAAAATCTAGGAAGGAGGACCCGCCTACTGTGAACGCAGGAGCCAATTGAAGCACAGAAATTCTGGCTTGGTGAAGCGATATTTACTGCTGCAGAAGGACTCTGTACGAATCTCCTACAGACCCAGGCTCACCCAGCAGCATGGAGAACACCCACAAGTGGGACCTGCACTCATTCCAGCAGAATAGACGGAGGCCGACGACAAAAGTCGTAAATCATTCACCAAAACGGCAATAATGGAATTATATTGATCGGGATCCACGAGCGGAGCAGCGTCGCGTTCGTCTGACGCGTGGGAAGAGCTGTTCACCACGACTCTGCTGCTTTGAAGAGGTAAGGTGTTATAAGCTAAATTATTATTTATCCCTGAAAACTGTAATCCAAAAATGACTTTTGACCGATCGGTAAATTACAACTGTACTGTGCACGAAATACGAAGTGCGTGCGTCGCGATAAACGGTTCATTTGCTGTGTTCGGACCGTGAACGCCCCCCCACCCCGCTGCAGAAGAGGAGCGGGGGGGGGGGGCACGGTCCGAGCGCTCCCCGGTCTGCGGGGGGGAAGCATATCAGTCTATTCCATCATGTAGCGATGGCCCTCTTCTGTAGCGGGGGGGGGGGGGGCGTTCACGGTCCGTTCATGGTTCCCCCCCCCCCCCCACACACACACACAGTAGCGGGGGGGGGGGGGCCGCTGTGAAAACATGCAAGGAAAAAAAAAAAAGAGTGTATTCCGTCATGTAGCGAGGGCCGAATTTGGTCCTTGGTAGCGGGGGGGGGGGGGGGAACGACCCCCCGCCCACACACACACACACACAGACACAGCTCTGAGTGTGACCTTTCATTAGAGCCTAAAATGAAGGTTCTACATTGAATTATTCAAAAGTTACAGACGTTTTTCCAAACTGTGCCATTTGGCACAGTTCCATAATGCCTGGGAACAGCCTGAGAACAAAGCTGTGTAAAATATTCATTTTTGGTGGTATTATTACCAAATTTGGATCTCAGCTGGATAACACTTGGTTCTACATTTCTGTTGCATTTTCCAGCCGGATCGGACAGCTGTGTGTTATTTACAAGCATTTGTATCCAAAAAAACACTCTGTCCAATTTTTTTTTCTTCAAGTTCAGTATGTTTAGATGACTGTAACTCAGTGGCCGGAGCACGTAGAGAGATTATGTTTTTTTTGCCAAAAAATTCAAAGTGTTTTCTTTTAAATGAGACCAACCCCATGAAGATGCTGCAAAGGGTTGAATAACAGCTTTCGATTTACTTTGGGCACGTTATTTTTGGGCATTTTTAGGAAAATTGCCCGGAGTGCAAGTGGTTAAAGGATTCTTTAACATTGTGAGATAGGGCCATTTTCAACATGTGTGCAGGTGCAATGGAGGGCGCTGGTCGTCGTGTCTGACGAACATGAACTCCGCGTTCTTCAAAGTTTTAGGCACAAAAGCACGCGGAAAACAGTGGTGGGCCGGGCCCAGCAGCGTGCCTGTGTTTCCGCTACGCTGCAAAAGCTGAGACAGGCAGCTGACCGGCGCGGAATTATTTGGCAGAAATTCCCTGGGCAGCCATAGGGGCTGCGCAAAAACGAGCTCTCTGCCGGCGAAGCTTCCAAATCCTCTTTTGGCGCCGAGCGCAACCCCAATAAAACCCACGCCAACCTGTCTACCCAATTTGCATCCGTCAGTGAAGCCCTGAGTGCTGCTTTCAGTGATCTATGAAAACGCTCGCATAACCCATTGGCCTGTGGGTTGTATGCGGTTGTGTGATGAATTGCAACGCCCGCAGCCTGGGAGTTTGGAGATGGAGGAGATGGACACAACAGCAACACTTGAGTTTATTACCTCCGCCAAGGAGGTAATGCTTTTACTGGCATTTCTCTGTTTGTCTGTCTGTTTCACCAGAGGTGGTTCTTGGCCTAGAGAGGAACCATTACATTTTGGGGATGATCTGGGAATGCATACCTCAGCCAAGGCTCTTCTCACAGTGTGTCAGCCACAAAACTCCAAAACTAATGGACAGACTTGGATGCAATTTTCACCACAAGTGGCGATAGGCCTACACACAAGCCCATTACATTTTGGAGGTGATCCATGAGAAACAGAAGGAGCCTTGGCGGAGGTATGCGCTCTGAGTGCTTTTCTAGTTATACCATTGATGATAAGAGAAGTTGGTAAGTGAGGGTAAAAATAGATGATTTTTAAGTATGGGCATCATACTAGAGGGTGATTAAAAACTTGAAATGACGTCTAAACTGGAACAAAATTCTCAGAGTAGACGATACCATTGGGTTCTTTGTGAAATTGGAGAGGTTAATGGGCATTGGAGAAGTGATTAAGGTGGTGGGTGAAGATGAAGAACAGGATTGAATCTCAAGTGTACACCATAAGAGATCTGGAGAATGAAGCCAGTAATTCAATTTACATACAGTATTTGTGCGGACCAATAATATAAAAGAAAATTGGGCAAGACAAGACCACCATTTGATGAAAATTTTTGTAATACTGATGTACTCAATTTGGGAGCTTTACCACTCCACAGAAAAGAGGATACAATCTGGTCTAAAGTTTTAAAATAGGTTTTTGGCAAAAATAAAGGAATGCACTGGAATAAAGAGAAATCTGGGCAAAATGTTCATCTTGACTTACCTATCAGTGACAGAGGGAGAGAGCTCCATTTCTGTAAATCAGCCTTAACATGGGCCAGTAGAGGAATAAAATTAGCAGAACAAAGAGCCGGTAGAGTGCGTGTTATGTTGATCCCCAAGTATTTAAACCCTGAAGGACTAAGTTTGAAAGGAATGTCAGACTGATTAAATCCTAGAGCTAGGGAGTTTATGGGGTAACATTTGCTCTTAAGAAGATTAACTTTGTAGCCTGAGAAAGAACTAAATTGTTGCAACAGAGCTGAAATAGGAGGAATACTAGTTCATGGATCAGACACATATAAAAGAAGGTCGTCAGCATATAAAGGTATTTTAACTTCGGAACCAGATGGAAAAATTCCATGAAAAGAAGGAAGGGACCGTAATGCGATTGAAAGGGGCTTTATAACCAAAGCAAAACGGAGAGGAGAAAGGGGGCAGCCCTGCCTAGTTCCACGAGATAGTGTAAAATACTTAGATTGGGTATTGTTTGTAACAGCATTGACTTGGGGGAAGTATAGAGAAGCTTAATCCAAGACACAAAGTTCTCTCTGAAGCCAAACCTGCTGAGGACTGCAAAAAGGTAGTTCCACTCAACCCGATCAAATGCTTTCTCTGCGTCAAGTAAAACTACAACCTCAGGAGCAACAGAAACGTCTGCAGAGAAAATTACATTAAAGAGGGTACGAACATCGAAAAATAGCTGTCTCCCCTTGATAAAGCCATTCTGCTCCTGCGATATAATAATAGGAAGAACTGTTTCCAGATGAGTAGCTAAGACCTTAGCCAGAATCTTAAGGAGTGATAAAGGTCTGTAGGATGCACAAGATGTGGGATCCTTATCCTTCTTCAAGAGGAGAGATATAGATGCCTGGGTTAAAGTGGGAGGCAGTGAGCCACATTCTAAAGAGTCAATGTAAACGTTAAATTCAAGGATTTTTTTAAAAAAATTTCTGAGAATTTTATTGCAACTTTTCATGTAAAGTAACAATGCAGTCCTCCAAAATTTGACTTCTTGCTTGTAAATTTTGACTTTTTTTAAATCTTTTTTTATTAAACTTTTCTCAATTTTTTTCCTGATAAATTTGTGACACTTTAAAATTTGTAACTTTTCTTGTAAATTTGAAAAAAAAAAATCCAAACAATTTGCAAATTAGCTGTTTCTTTTCTAGGAAGTTTAACCCCTTGCACTCTGGTCAATTTCCCTAAAAACACCAAAAAATAAGTACCCAAAGTAAATCAAAAGCTGTTCTTCAACCCTTTGCAGCATCTTCATGGAGTTGGTCTCATTTAAAAGAAAACACTTTGAATTTTTGGCAAAACAGTCATAATCTCTGTAAGTGCTCCTGCCACTGAGTAACAGTCATCTAAACATACTGAACTTGAAGAAAATAAATTTGGCCTGGGTGTTTTTTTGGATACAAATGCTTGCAAATAACACACAGCTGTCAGATCCGGGCTGGAAAATGCAACAGAAATGTAGAACCAAGTGTTATCCAGCTGAGGTCAAAATTTTGTAACAATACCACAAAAAATGAATATATTACACAGCTTTTTTCTTAGGTTGTTCCCAGGCGTTTTTGAACTGTGCCAAATTGTGCCAAATGGCACAGTTTGGAAAAACGTCTGTAACTTTTGAATGATTCAATATAAAAGCTTCATCTTGGGCTCTAATGAAAGGTGACACTCAGGGCTGTGTGTGTGTGTGTGGGGGGGGTTGTTTATTCATTCATTCAGGAATGAATGAACAAACAAGCCCCCACACACAAAGAAGCATGCCACGTAAAAAATGTGTGGCTTTTTTTTTTTTTTTTTTACAAGAAAAAATAACCTACAGTGCACTAAAAATTATATTAAAATATCTGTAATGTAGAGGATAACAACTCCCCCCCCCCCCGCTACAGAGGACGGACATCGTCCATCGCCACATGACGGACCGCGGCACATGCCGCGGTCTACTACGCACAGTTATACTAAAATATCTGCAATCCGCTACAGAAGAGTAGCGCGGGGGGGGTTCACGGTCCAGACGCGGCGCACGGACTGGACCTGTGTGCCGCGGTCTTCATGTTGCGATGACGCACAGTTGTAAATTACCGATCGGTCAAAAGTCATTTTGATTACAATTTTCAGGGATAAAGAATAATTTAGCTTATAACACTTACCTGTCCACAACAGCAGTGTCGCTGGCGAACTTCTCTTCTTCATTGTCAGACGAACATGACGCTGGTCCGCTTGTTATGGACTCGTGGTTCTGGTCACGCAACCCGGTCAAACCATAATTCCATTATTGCAGTTTTGCGCTTCCATGATTGCGGTTTTGGCGAACAATTTTTCAAAACAAATAAGAACAATAGTAAGAAAAAAAGACTGGCAAACGTGTGTGTGTCACCCAGCGGCTTACACAAAACAGATTTTGCAAGGGACGCACGCTTTCGAACTTCTGTGCTTCAATTGGCTCGCTGTATTCGCAGCCGTTGGTAGGCGGGTCCTTCTTGCTAGGTTTTCAGTCATTGGTTCTTCAAGGTTTCAGAAACCCAATTCAAGGCTCTTATTAGTCGAATGAGAGGTCAATCACATCTAAACCAATCAAAGCACTCCTTTGGCTTTCTGTTCGCGGCTGTGTCTGTAGTGGAAGAACGGAAATGCAGCTTTTTTTTTCCAGTGCGCACTAGGACGCAGAGACGTGACCGCCCGCGGTATACCAGAGTGCAAGAGGTTAAATCAAAATTTAAAAAAAAAAAAAAAAGCTGAAGTGGCAGGGATTCACTGGTTATGGACAATAAAGCCAGATATGACTTCAGTGCCACAGGTTGCAGAACCCTGATCTAGAGAATGAATGGCTTCTGTGTAGTGGTTTTCTAGTCTTACTGACCACTATTTTTTTCTTTTTTCTTCTGCAAACTAAATTCATTCAGGGATATCATTTTATGTAGCTCCACTCAGAAATGTCCCTGCTGACAAAGGATTCAAAATAAGAAGTTTTTAGTTGTAAGGAAAAAGTGCTAAAGAGTGTGTCGATGACGATTGATGAGTAAATACCCCCGCATGAGCCTAAAGCTTCTTCTCAGATGAAAGACTGACAGCATGAGTGAATCATGGTGATACCTTTGGTTATTGGACAAAAATGCCAGTTATGCATTGCACTGTGAGAGAGGTGTAAAAAACCAACTGTTTTGAAAATCCTATGAGACAGAATTCTAACAGTGACCACGTATAAATGCACACCATATTCCAATTAATTCCATATTCTGGTGAAGGCAGTATCCAGAAAAAGGTGTTTACAAGTACAGCAGCTTTGGAAATATTTCCTTTTGTGTGTTAATTAGCATATTCCGAATAAAATCGGAACATACACTAAAAGTAGTAGCAATAAATCCCATACCATTCAAGGAAAGTGGACACTTATTTTTTTAAAGTTAGTCTGCTAAACAATTTAATTGTAACACTCATGTGCTTAATCCAAAAATGACTCATTTTCTTAGCAGAGGCCATGTTGCATTTGTTAACACATGCCAGTTTAATAGCCATAAACCAAGACATGGTTTGCAAACTGCCAACAGATACAGAAAAATGCTGCCAAAACTCTGGTAGGAATATTTAATCGAAGTTGTTGAGTTGAATAATGAGAAGACTGGAATACTGCACTTCTTAATCTGGCTGTTGCTTACTCTGAATATGACCTTATTCTAAGATAATGAGAAAGTACTGTTTACATTGTATTGAAATACAAAACACTTATTTAGGTTACTGTGAGAGTATTGCTGTGCATGTAAACGTCTTCAGTGTAATCCCACTGCTGCTATGACCATCTACCAATCCGTTAGCTGGTATGTGGGATGAAATGACAGATAGAAATAAAAGAAATTAAAACATACATATCAGACATATCAGATGGAGACATAGTATCCAAAACACAATATTAGGGTTTTGAGCAATTTAAAAAGTTCGCGTGTGGCAGCAGATGTTTGAAAAATGAATTCTCCAGTAATTGTTGTGATTGTACCAGAAAGTACTAGCATGTAACTTGTAGTATATATTGTAGCATGTATGTTCTCTTCTGATGTGTGTCTTGATAACATCACTGTCCAGTCTACAAGCATCAAAACTTCACTTTCAACAAGTGCTTGACACAATATTGTCTCACGGTATTCCTGGTAAATATGATTTAGGACTCCAAATATTGCCCAAGTGTGTAGGAGGTTTGAAGGTGGATGATGGGGGGTGGGGGGTGGAGTGGTTCAAACAACGGGCAAAGAAGTGGATGTTGAGGTGTCTCAATTTAGGCTGACAGGCTTCAGAGGGTCTACAACTTGTGTGAAGGAGAATCTAAAGGACTTCACGAGATGAGGTGAAGCATTGTGCTTGTCATTCAAATAAAGTAGTGTTTGTTACTTTCTCTTCATGCAGGAAGAGAAAAATTAACTCCCTGCTGTCCATCTTTCATCAGCATTACTGCTTCAGCTCAAAATTGCGTCACTCAGAATGAGCACCTGCTGCTCAGAGTTTAACTGAGCTGTCTGTGCACACAGGAAATGTTTGGGGTGGTGGAATATTTCAATTAACTCGATGTAGACATCTAGAACTGAAACTGGACCAGTCTGACTTCAAGAAAATAGGAAACACAAAGGACCAGTGTTCAATGACAACAGAAATTTCAAAATGAGAGTAGTCGGACAGACCAGTACTAAACTGATTGTGTTGTTCTCTTAAACAAACTGTACTTGGGCACCCAAGAAAGTCTGCAAATTTAGTTTGTTTCTGCAGAAAATGATCCCCATTAGGTTGGCTGGATTATGTTTGCACAAGTCTGTGTGAAGTCTTTGCACAATTGTGACAGTTTTTTCTGGTGCAGGTGGTACCTAAACAGTTCACTTTTTAAAGCCAGGAGGGTTTCTTTCTTTGACTGAGACAAAATGTTGTATACACCTACTATAATATACATAGCTAAATTGGAAAAGGACTTTTATTTCTCTCCAGAAGTCCCCCATTTATACCATGCCCATGTTCCAGAGCATAAAAGTTTAATGATGTTTACATCTGATTACTTGGGAGGCTATGGTAGGCATTTTGGTCATTAGAGCAGCTCTGTAATTGAATTCCTGGAATATGTGGATGCTGTGAGGGAAATGGCATTGCAAGGTGTAAGTGATGGTTTGAAAGGTCTTGGTGTTATATGACATGCAGACCAATCATCGTGGCTAATGACTCCATGTACTGAAGGCGGATGTGGATGTTATTAGCTGTGTAACAACTATTCAGATCAATGATTCAGTTCAGTTTTTTTAGATGAATGAATCAGAAAAAAACAGAGAATTCTAATTTCTTTTTACTACAATCGTGGTTTTGACTGAAAAAAATACACTTTTAATTCTGACATTTTTGCAGTTGGTTAACCAGAAAGATTTCAAAACATTGTAATTTTACCAGACTGGCTAGTATGTTCTACCTTTTCTCCACTGCTTACCAACCAACAAGGTTTAGATTTTGATCGGACAGTGGAGCATTGATTAGCCCCATTCCCTCACAACCAGAATAGACCTGGTTTGAGTCCCTAGGCCAGTAGAATCCCCCCACAGTCCCAAGACATGTTTGTAGGGTTATTTGGTCATAGATGTCTGTAGCCCATACACTACATAGTGAATATAGTGACTTGAAATACCTTTGATTGGTCATTAAGATTAGAAAAACACCATAGAATTTTGTGTTTCCCCTGGCTTAAAGCCCTTGGCGCGGTGGGGTGGGGAACATAATGCTATTGTAACTGGAATATGTTAATTTTATATTAGTTCTTTTCTTTTTTTTAATTTTGCAAAGTACCTTTGCATATGGAGCTTACCATTTGAAGTACTGTACAACCAGGGCTTGAATGTTGGAATATTGAGCCAGTTGGGTTCCCACCCAGACGTCCTGTGTTTGGACTTTTTACTCATGTCATCCTTCTTTCCTTCCTCTGCTCTCACCTCTCCTGGACTCTCTGCCTGAACACTTTCCTCTCCTTGGCTCCTCTCTTCTGTCTCATCTTGCCCTCTTTGAGCCCTGTCTAATTCAGGTTCTCTCTCTGACTCTATGGTGGTATACAAACAGGTTAGAAAATATCAAGTGTCATGTTTTGTCCTGCAGGATTTTTTTTTTAAATTTTTTTAAATTTTGTATACTTTATTGATCCCCAGAGGGGAAATTGAGGGCATCCACCTGGATGGATGAAGCAGCCACGGTACGGCACTATCCCTTTGCCATTCACACACACATTCACACCATGCAAACGCCACACAGATCACTGTTGGTCAGGGGCTGGGATCAAACCAGAGATCCCATGGCCAAGGGTGAGTTGCTGTGCTGCCGCAGTGCTAACCACTGCTCCACCGCACCGCCCAGTGTTTCTTTTTTTTTTTTTCCATTGAGAGAGTAGGAAAGGGAAGGGAAAAAACATTCATAATTTACTTGTGGTACTTAAATTATATGATCAGAGGTGGGCATAGTAGCCAGAAATTCTACTCATGTAAAAGCAGTACTATGAAATTAATAATTAAAAGTAGACAACCAAAAATTTCTAGTTAAGGGTACAAAGAGCACCCACTTAAAAACTTTAGTAATGACTTCAGTCTTGAAGGTTTGAGGTTTCTCTCCAAAATTTATAACAATTTTTTATAGTTTTTTACTTTTCTCTGTAAATTTATCTAAATTTGCAATCATTTTCCTCAAATTTATAATTTTCTCTTGTAAAATTATGACTTTTCTTGTATATTTGACAGATCCAAACGCAGGGTATGTTGAAGATATTTATTGACAAAAACAACATAAACATCAAAAAGTGCCCACAGAACAAAAATGCTAGACAAGAATAACTTACAGCAGGGGTGGGCAATTATGTGCCATGGAGGGCCATTCTACTGCAGGTTTTCTATTCCACCCAATCTCTTCAGCAGGTGTTTTCAATGATTAGCAATCCTCGAAGCTTATCAGAGCAAACATCTGCTGAAGAGACATGGGTGGAACAGAAATCCTGCAGTGGAATGGCCCTCACTGCCCACCCCTGACTTACAGAGTGGAGCCTCTGAGAAGACAATACTTTAGAGGCTGGATCACAATAATGATGAGAAAAGAATCAATTTAACCGCAAAACACAGAGAATCCACAGAGCTTAAATACACACAGGTAAATGGGGAATAATGGGCAACAGGTGTGACCAGGAGTGGGCAATGACCTAATTACAATATCTCTCACAGCTGAGGTGAGCTGGGGAACAAGCAGTGAGAGGAAGGTGGGGCATCTGGGAACAGGAGAAATAATGGCCCTGTCACAGGAAAAGGCAAACAGTTTCAAAATACATGAATAGCCAACATAATAACAATGCAAACACACAAATAATAAATAGCACGATAAATCATCAGAAAACAAGGCACAAAAGGACACCACAAAGCTAAGAGAAAATACAGGGAAAAATTCATAAATAATTTGAGAGACTGAGCCCAGTAGAACCCGTGCTCAGTCCTGTGACAATATTTGAGACTATTATAAATATGGATTATTTTATGGCTAATTTTTTTTAATCTTTTTTTAATCCAATCCAACTTTATTTATAAAGCTTTTTAAAAACAATGACAGTTGACACAAAGTGCTGTACATCAACTATAAATACAAAATCAATAAAATACAGCTAAAGTACAAAACAGCACAAACAAAACAATAGTCATACAATAGAGACAATAAGAACAAATAAAATCAATGTCTCAAACTGGGTCAAAAGCTAGAAAATAAAAATGGGTTTTAAGAGGAGTTTTAAAACTGGACAGTGAAGAGGCCTATCTGATGGACAAAGGCAGATTATTATAAAATTACTATTTTTCTAATAAATTTGAAACAGAATGTGGCAATTTTTTTACTTTTTTCCTCATACAATTTAAACTTTTGACCATCATTTTGTAGAGCCAGAGCAGAACAATAACTTTAACTCTGAATTCAAAGAAATATAATTATTGAAATTATATTTAAAGAAATTAACTTAAATGACCAAATATGCAGTTATTTCTGTTACAATATTTCTATGTATTTATAGTTTTTTTTTAGAATTCTCCTCACCAACCCGACAGCAGGAAAAACCTCCCTTATTTTGAAATCCAAATGTTGGCACGTTTAGTTTGTCTGAAGGCTGCTGACAGATTAAAGTCATTGACTTCGTGAATTTCAGTCATCTTAACTTGCCTGGTACATAATAGGGAACATAACTTAATATTGTAGTGGCTGGTGAAATATATCCTCAGCAATTCATCAGTCCCCCTTGCCTTTCCCTTCATATGAAGCGGCTGCATATAAATTCTAACCACATCTCTTAGCTAAATGACTCTTCCATTATTGCTCCCGTTTCCAGCGGGTTAAAACCATGATAAATGCCTCCAGTGCTTACATACTTCTTCTGATTTTTTTTCCACGTTAAAAGTACTTTAATAAACTCATGTTTCTGTCGGACAGTCATGCTAGCGAGACATTCTGACTGACTGGAAAGCGGATGACAGCCACACGCGTTGTTTGTGTGCGCGCGCTTGTGGAAAGTCATTGCTTCATATATTTTTCTTAAATTCATATCTCCTCATTAGCGTGGCGGTAATTTTTCTGGCAAGGCGGGCCGCCACCCAGAAATGTTACCAGAGGAAACACTGATTTAACTCTGATTTCAAAGAAAAAAATATTATTAAA
The DNA here is from genome assembly GCA_020510985.1 of Pholidichthys leucotaenia. Taxonomy (NCBI): domain Eukaryota; kingdom Metazoa; phylum Chordata; class Actinopteri; order Cichliformes; family Pholidichthyidae; genus Pholidichthys; species Pholidichthys leucotaenia. The sequence continues at coordinate 198,196,299 of CM035848.1, forward strand.
ATTGTATTTAATGAAATAAATTAACTTAAATGACCAAAGATGCAGTTATTTCTATTATAATATTTCTATATATTTATAGTTTTTTAGAAATATCCTCACCAACCAGACGGCAGGAAAAGCCTCCCTTATTTTGAAATCCAAATGTTGGCACATTTTGTTTGTCTGAAGGCTGCTGACGGATTAAAGTCATTGACTTCGTGAATTTCAGTCATCTTAACTTGCCAGGTACATAATAATGAACATAAATTAGTTAATTAATATTGTAGTTGCTGGTGAAGTAAATCCTCAGCATTTCATCAGTCACTCCTGCCTTTCCCTGCATATGAAGCCTAACCAGACCTGTTAGCTAAACAACTCTTTATTATTGCTCCCGTTACGCTAGAGCAGGGGTCCTCAAATGTTTTTGCCAGGGATTTGCATATTTTTTTTTTAGTGGGTCGGCAGTCTGGAGCAGTGCTACCATGGTAACATCAGTGGATATTTCATTTTGATGTTGGGGGGGGGCAATAAACCGAAAATTTTCTTCTGAGTAAATGTTAAGGGGACACTATAAGTCAAGGCTATGCAAATGTTCTTACACAAGGCCCACATTTATTTAACATAAACCTGGCCAGATTCACTAGAGATGCTTTTCAATAAATTGGAATATTGTGAAAAAGTTAACTTTTTTTTACAATATAATTCAAAAAGAAACTCTTATATTTAATATTAATTACATGGACATGGAAATATTTCAAGCCTTTTATGATTTAATGATGATTATATTTTTTATTAAATTATGATATTCTAATTTAATGAGATGCACCTATAAAACAAGGTAAATAGTCCACTCACCTCATTCAGAAATGCACGTGAAAGATGGTGCTGAAGAGCTGAAGAGAATCTCAGTTGGTTCACAAGTTTCATAATAGTTTCCATCACTTCTGAATATTCTTTTCCAAGACTGGCGCACAGCACTGTCTGGTGAATGATGCAGTGATATGACAGCAGGTCTGGATGGTGCTTTTTCATGTGCTGGATAGCTCCCTTCTCTCTCCCATTCATGGCTGGAGCTCCATCAGTTGCAATGGACACCACCATTTTGATGTCAATTTCTCTATCTTTCAGCATCTGCATGATGCCTTCATAAATATCCTCACTTCTTGTGTAACTATGGAGGGGTTTGATACCTTAAATGTCTTCACAAAATTCCCCCTTTGCTTCACTGTAATATCTGACAAAGACGCATACATAACTGTGAATTGTCTGTACAGTCTGTTGATTTGTCCACAGCTAATGAAATGCACTGTGCATTCTTAATATCACCAGTTAGCTGGTTTGCCAGACCCAGGCCACTCTGAGTGAGGCCTCAGCTGGTCTTTCTTGCTGGGTCATAGATCTGACAGTCTGTAGCTTAATCTGAAGATTTCAGCTGAGCAAGTTTGTCTGACCTCACCTCAGTATTCAACAACCGTGTCAATGCAAATCAGGCACATTGGTTTTATGCTGGACTCTGGCAGAATGAACGCATATTTTTCTGTCCATTCCTCTTTGAATTCTCATTTTTTCTGATCGTCCTTCCTTTTTTTTGTGCTAGCGCCAACTTTGAAAGCGACATGTTTGGTATTGGCTACATCACGGCGGCAGTTAAAGAACATTGCTGCATGTAATTGCACTGGCGTTGATGGGCTCACATACACAAGAAATGGGCGCGTTCACATACGAGCAATGAGCGTCACACACTACAGATTAAAAAGACTTTACATGGTCTGTTAGTAGAAAACAGTTGTGGCCATGTTTTCAGTGTGAATGCTGGTTTCTACAATAATGCATTTACTCCACTGTTACAACCTTTCCATGGCCATTGTTTTGGAAGTTTGGATTGGTGGGTGCCTTTGTCTTCCGTAGGCATCGGAGGATATAATTAATGAAAAATAGACTTGCTGTGACCTTTGGCCAAAGTGATTGACACAGAGAGACAGTTACAATCTTTTAACCTTCAGAAATGTCAAGATAAACCTAAACTCTGTGGCTAGACTCACTGACACATGTCCTCCCCTCCTTTCTCCACCTGCAGGTCACAGTATGAGTTTCCTTATGTTTACCACCACGATATTGATTTGTTTGTAAAGAGGCTGTTGCGCCTATTAAATATTCACAGCATGTTTCCCCCCCTTTCACTATCACTTCGTTCTAAAAAGCAATTTGTCTCCTTGACTCTTTATAACCCAAGTTCTGCTTACAAGTTGTATGAACATGAAGGCAAATCCTTTCCAACATTAATTTTTAAATCTCTATTCTTCTGAATCTCTAAATCCCTTTAGCTCCTTTGGCAGTTAGCTCATTTTGTCTGGAGCAGTACTTCAAATAATAATGCAAAGAGCCCCTTCACACTTACAGTTCTGATAGCTATCACTGTCTGCTCTGTTACTGTTCTCTGAGGTACTTCGTAGGAGGGACTATCCCGTCCACTCTTGTAATTGATTCATAGGCTCATGGTCTGATTTTTCTGTAGAGAAAATATTAAAGAATGAAGGTATCATAACTCGAGTCAACTTCATCCACACTTCTGTCAGCCAACTCAAAGTTTCCTCATATTGATTTCAGAGGGCGGCAGAAACTTTTCTTTTTCTGCGTGTTGTTTGTTGTTTTGTTTCAACAGAACATTGTTAAAATAGTGGAAAAGTAGCTGAGGCAGATTAAATAACTCTGTAAAAAAAATAACTTTTCTCATTCTTGATTCCGATGTTCCCAGCGGAGAGGAGGCTGACGTCTTTGCTGCTGTCTGAGTGATTAGGTGTGGCTGTGGAGGCTAGCTTCCTACCCCCATCTTCAGCAGGTCCTAATTTTATGTGAGTAGCTGAAAGGATGTGTTTGCGTTTTTTTGCGCCTTTTATGTCAAAAAACTTCAAAGGGGCCCCTCTCCTCTTCACCTATCATCAGTGACAGATAGCGCACCCTGGGAGTGAGAATGAATCAGTATCTTTCTTTATTTATTTGCTCTCCATCCGAAGATGAAATACATCACACGCCACTCCTGCTCCCCCACCAAAAAAAATAAAGGAGCGCAGTAGTGAGGGCTGCAGGTGAGGGGAGTCCGTTAATATGTTAATGTAATCCTCCTGTTAGGTGTCTCCAATCCCCTGAAGATGGGCAGTAATCAGTTTGTTCCTGTCTACTGGCTTTCTGGGAGGGAAAGGCGGCACTAATCAGAAGTGGCGTAGCACTCGCTATGCCAGGCTATGGGGAGGGGAGAGAGATGACACCTCATGGATTTATTACCTCCCAATCTCCATCCCGGGCTGAGAGAATCCTGCATAAAATCGGCAAAATAAATAAGGTTAACCAAACATGGTAAATATGAGAGACTCTTAAACTATGAGTGTTGTATTTTCCATTTCTGCCAAAGTTTATTTTTCCCACTTTTCATACAGTAAATAACTTATCATCAAAGTGTTATTGTTACTGAGTCATTGACATTTTGAACAGAGGATTTTTAATATAAATAGAGAATTTTATTTTTAAAAAACATTTGCTGCTGTACCAAAGTAATGGTTTCATTCATGATTATTAATCAAATTACTGTTTCAAATGCTATCAGGTCCACCCTCCCATGAGCAAACCCCCCCCCCCCCAGCTTCTCCCCACCACGAATATCCCCCCGGACCCGGATTAAAAGAGTATTATACAACAGTTAGTTCCGACCGAGCAATTTGATTGGACAATAGGGATTCCAGGAGTTACGATATTCTACGATAATTGCACTCAAACATTTCACTGGATATGTATCACTCCGCTTCAAAGGTGTTCTAGTAACTGTTAATTACTAACAATAATTTACTGTCAAGTCTGCAAACTTGACAATTGCAGTACTGTGTTGGATACCTTAATGCCACAATGAGGCGCTGTTTGAAAAGAAATTATACCTCCGTAACTCGGAAGTTCCACCCTTTTGAAAAAAACTTTGAGTTTACAAAGTCTGCCCTTGTATAAACCTCATTAAAGGGGTCACTGACTGTACTTTTTACACATTTTAACAGCTCACTCATGTCTTAATGAAGTGCTTGTGACATATATTGTTCACATTTTCTTTAATTTTTTAATTATTGAAGCAAATTTGTTTTATTTTTCTTGGCTTTTTTCAAACTCTCTGATTTATAGCCTGTCACTTTAAGAAAGAGACTTCAGCTGTTCAACTCCGCCCTCCCTCTTTCGTCAGTTAGCCATTAGCTAAGTAGCTTCTAGCCGGTGTTCTGCCACCGGTTCCTTCCAGCTTGGATGAGCAGTACTGGTTTACGATCCGCAGTCGTTTGTACATCTCGCGTCATCACAGCCCACCCAACAACCCCGCCGAGACACCACATTAAATCGCCAGCGCCATACGGGAAGGCAGTTGCTGCGACCCGGGGATGTTGCCTGGGGCTGCTGGCTCTCAGCTCCGCATGACTGGCATGCCGGTGACTCACCACGAAACCATCAGGAGAAGGGCTGGAGCGACGGACCAGTGAATTAGGTGGTAACAGGGATGGTTATTAGGGTGACAAAGATCTGAAGAAAATAACAATATAAGCTGCACTCGGTGTGAGCTTCCTGTTACCAGTGTTAGCTTGGGGGCTAGTAGAGGATGTGCATTGATGTCACGTCGCGCTGCATTCTGGGCCATTGTCGCCATCGTCATGGTCTGGCGTCTTTGTTTACCTGTAGTTTAAGCAACTGCTAACATGAACAGATATACAATCATGCGAAAAAATTAGGACACCCTGTATAAGCCTGTGTTTTTTTTTAACATATTTGGACATATGGATATTTAATATCAATGTTAAAAATACCGGGAGATTCACATAATACAACTAAACAATTAAAAAATTTTAATTGTTTAGACTTTTTTAAAATTTTCTGTAAAATGTAATCCTAAACAAATAGTGAGGAATAAATTAGGACACCCACATCTTGTTTTAGGACACCCCCACAGTAATTCCCACTTAAAATGGCTAAAATAAATTTTAAAAATGCAAATAAAAACAAAAACAAGGTTAGACATAGATATGTGAACATTTCTTAACAAAGAACTGAATATTTAAAGGGGTGTCCAAATTTTTTCACAACTGTAAGTGCAGTGAAATGGAGCAAACAGAAAATTCAAATTCCTTATTCAGAGAAGCTGAATAAGGAAGAAAAGGAGCACTACCTCTAAAAAATTTAAGAAATAAATGGGATCGATTGCTATGAGCACAAGAAATGGACCACAGATCTCAATCAACTGCCTCAAGTCACGCTGTCAGATGTGTTTGCCTACCTGGTTTGTGGGGTAAGTGCATATACCCATGAGCAATTTAAAAACTATAAATCATTAGAGACCCATGTTCAATTGACCAGTGGATGGGTCCAGCTGCCTCAAATATTCCGGGTGAGTGACAAGAAAACCGTTGTTTAACACAAAGATAAGCAGCCATTGTTTATACAAAGTCAAAAGTCGAAATACGTAGAGATTAATGTCTAGCGTACCCAAAAATTATTTCTGACATATGAGTAATGCTCTTTGAACCCATGTGTAACTTACTGAACAGGTTTATAACTTACAGCTACCATATAATGGCTTATTTGCAGTGTTGGTTCACAGGAAAAACCTTACATAGCTCTGCTGCAGCCTGCAGCGTACGCACACACAGAGAGCTAAACACACGTACTTGTACGTATAATGGGAACTGTCGGGGATGTGTCTGAGCATTTTCAAGCTACAGGATAAAGATTTTGACCTTTTACTGCAGTCTGTTAACATCAGCTGTCCAGTGTTGTTCTGATAAATATGCCAAAATGTCAGAACACCAGAGGAGGTGGATCCAATCAGCTGATCGCACTGGTGCACCGAAAAAAATTACCAGTATAATTAGCTGCTATAAAAACATACTAAATCAGCACAGTGACGTTTTTATAGTCACCTGAAAGAGGAGAATCTGCTTAATTTAACGATACCAAACAGTGTATGGACTTCAGTCACCAGCTGATATTAAATCCATATGTAATGAAGGCAACAAGTAATCACAACTTAAAAAAAAATCAAAGAAAATCAGCAACACCGAAATGCTACCATTCAAAAAACAAAACACTGCTCCAAATTAGCAAGAGAAATGGAAATAGCAGAGATGATGTGAGGAAATGATTTGATTTTGCCCTGTGTGTTTTTACACATTATTGAGAGATGACAGAGAGCCGTGGCTGAGGTGCAGCCGAAGGCACGGCATGCAAGACAGCTGCTCTGGAGAGGGGACGTCGTTCTGCACTTCTAAATATTTTTTACATCTCAGCTTACCTTCATGAAAATGCCATGAAGAGCTGATGTCTTTCCTTCTGACCGCTACAATCCATTCCATCCCACGCCTCTTTGTTAGCTGAGAGACCCGATTCTCTCCACTTTTTTTCCAAATCGGGAAGTTAAAAAAAGTGTACGCTGTTATCAGTCTTTTTCCACGCCAGTCGTGAGAACAGTTGTTGCATTTGATAATGCAGCAAAAGTTCCCCATTCTAACATTGCGTTGTATTCGGATGAATAATAATGTGATTGAAAAGACCACATTGGAAATGAGTGTTTTCGCTTTCTTGTGTCATCCTGGATTTTGTATGACATTTTATATGTATATTTACATTTCCTCTGTTTGAATAACATATTCAGTGTCATTTTAATAAGGCTGCATGTCCACAGGGAAAGTAGAAATGCTGTCAACCTGTTTTCCTGGGTGCTTTTCGTGCACTTAAAAAAAGCACTCTGCCCAGTATCCTGGCAACTGCTTGCCCTGTCACTCAAAGAGTGCTGGTGATTTCACAGATTTTGCTCTGAAACGCTCCACTCACTGGAATCACATCAAACTGGTAAGAAAATACACGTCCCTCCAAGCTTTGGCTGTTAAATATTGATCATGGTGTACTTTTAGGCTGATTGTGATCGGCTGGTGAGACAGGTGTGCAGCTGACGGGCGCTGTGGTGCGCTGAAAGTTGAACTTTTTTCAGCTTTCAGCGCCATGAGCACGGCAACAAAATATGCTGACTGCTGAGTGTTTTTGCGCTGAGGGCACTGAGCGCATTAAATGCCAGACTTGTCATGTGTCTGGGGGCTTATGTCATTCCAGACCCCAGACACAGACTATTGTGTATTTTGTCTCCTTGTTTTGTTCACTTATTGTCTAGTATTATTCTGTGTTCTGTTCTGCCTCTCCCTTTTACTCCAGGCACTCCCCATTGGCTGCTCAGCCTGCCGATGCAGTCAGCAGTCTGTAATCAGTACACCTGTTGTTGTTACTCACCTGTATTCACTCTGTGTCATTAGTTCACAGTGTATTTATTCTCTATCAGTTCCTTCACTCATTGTCACAGCGTTAGTCTGTTTCCTGCACACAGTCAGCCACTTTATTCAGCAGTCTCTCCACGTTTGGACTACTCTCTTTCAGGACTACGTTTGGTGTTGTTTTTTCCCAGAGCCCAGCTGTGCTCCGACCCAGTCATGTAAGTCCTCCTTCTCCCGGCTTACGTTTCTTGTTTTCCCCCAGTGGCCAGCTTTCCACTGGGGCGTGATGTGGACAGTTTCCCCATAGCCAACTGGCCTCTCTGAACTGTGCTCCTCTGCTGTGTTGCTTATTATTTGATTACTTTTGATGGACATGTTTGCGTATTACACCGTTCACCTGCAAGTGGGCTCGTCTCTTTTCATTTGTGCATGTGTAAAAGCGCATGTACATGACAGAACGCCGTGACCAGAACAGAGCCCAGCGGTGAAGTAGTGTGTTTTCTTTTTTCACCTTTTTCATTCTTCTCACCTGTTAGAAGCCTCCAGCATGGATTTCTCAGTTTTTGGACTGAATCCGGAGGAGTGTGCAGCTGCCAAGTGAGCGATGAACTTTGCTTCCTGGGCTTGTGCCACCCACTCCCCGGAGGTTAATTTTTATTTGCTGGACATTGCTGTTAGGGTGATGCAGATGTGCACCGGCCTTTGGAAGTATCTGGGGCTGGTGCCGCTTCTCACCCAGATTTGTGAATCACGGCAGCGCTTTGAGGAGGCGGTGAGTGGGTCCTCCGCAATTCCACCGAGGCAGCCAAAGAAGCGCTCCCGGAGGCCGAAAGCCCATCACGCGCCTTCCAAGCCGGTGTCCTCCTCTCCCCACCAGACTCATCGTTCTACTCCCAGGGAGACGGAGCGTGACATTGATACAGCAGCTGATGTCATCACCAACCAAGAATTCAGGCAAGTGCTCCTCCAATCTCTCACACTCTCACCTGATGTGATTTGTCAGATTTCTGTGGAGGAGCTCCAGATTTTGCAATCCGCTGGGGCTCCCCAGTCAGCTGCTGTTCCCGGTCCTCAACTTTTTCCCTCTGTCTCCCCTAATTCTCCGCCAGTCCCAGGAGGGAGCAGCCGGATGCTGAAGGAGCCAGTAGACGTTGAGGAGTCCACACCACGGCGAGTGGGTCGTTCTGTATTGGCGTGCCGTAAGAAGCCTATCACCTCGTCGGCGGCCGAATTCTCGACGTCATGCCTGCCCACTCCTGAGGCGAAGCTTTCCCCTGAGCCAGCTGTCATGCCAGCCTGTGCCCTCTCTGCTTCAGCCACAGCATCTGTCGACGAGACATCCTTTCCTGTCGCCAAAGAGACCTCCAGGGCTTCCCCAGTTATGCCCACTCCCACGTCAGCTGAGCCAGCTCCTTCACGATCTTCTGGGGGGCCTAGGATGGCCGTGGACGTGGAGGAGGGTGACAGCTTGCTGCCTGCAGTAGTCTACACCCAGATCCGGGAGAGCAGGCAAGTGTATTTTCATTCTATCTCAGTAAATAATGATAAACCTTGTCTGTCTCCCGGAAGAGAACCTCAGGTTGGGCAGTCACCTGAGCGCTCTCCTCCTGCTGCTATTTTTTAAGATTTACTTATCCCCTCCATGTCTCCCCCCTTCTTTCCCGAGTGCCCGCCGGAACCAGGCCGCCAGATTGTGGAGGAGCCAGCGGCTCTGAATAATCCTACAGCAGAGCCAGTACAGAGCGGACCTCCAGCTGTCACACTGTAAGAACCATCGGTGTGGGGGGATTCGTCTGGGGGCACAAGTACTGCCATCACCATCATGCCTGCTGCGGAGGCCACCGCAGCAGAGCCAGCACCTGAACTGGACCACCTAGAGGCCGGACCCAAGACGTCATCGTCGGGATTGTCGGAGTCCTGGATGGCGGTGATGCTTGAGTCCAGGCAAGTGCTCTCATTTGTCTCTCTTCCTTTAGAGTTGGAGCAATCTTGCCTGGCTCTTGGTGAGGAGAGTTGGGTGCAGCCCTCAGCTGCATCCGAACTTACCTCACCGGACTCTGCTGCTGCCGGCGACCCTAACCACTGTTCCTTTCCTGTCACTCCTGAGCTTCCTCCTAGGGTTGCCGGAGAGGCTCCATCACTGCCAGGGGTCCCCGCAGATGATGACGAGGGTCCAGTTTTCCCAGTAGAGGTTGATGTGGGGGTTCCATCCCAATCCGGGACCTTCGTGGGTGTCACACCTCCTCAGCCGATGAGCTGTCGCATCCTGGATTGTTGGAGTCCTGGACAGCTGTGGAGCCCAAGTTCAGGTGAGTACGCTCCTTAGTTTCTCTCCTGTCTATTTTGGAGCCACCTTGCCTGACTCTTGGTGAGGAGAGCCAGGGACAGCTCGCTGCTGCACCGGGGCTCACCTCACCGGTCTCTGATGCTGCCGGCGACCCTGACCCGGTCTCTCTCTCTCTCTCTCTCTCTCTCTCTCGCTCTCTCTCTCTCTCTCTCTCTCTCTCCTGTCTCTGAGTTCCCTGCCAGGGTCACTGGAGAGCAGCCAACAGCACCTGAGGCCACGGAGGATCCAGGTTCGCCGGCCAAGCTCGCTGCAGAGGTCACCACCGGTGCTACATTGTCCCTGCCCAGGATCTCCAAGAGTGCTGCAGAGCTCCAGCCGGAGCCCACAGCGGGTACTGCAGAGCTCCTGCTGGAGTCCACCACAACTGCTACAGAGTTCCAGCCTGAAGCCACTGCGGGTGCATCTTTGGCCTAGTCGGGGTCCACCAAGGGTGCATCGTTGGCTCAGCCGGGGTCCACTGCGGGTGCCAGTAAGCTCCAGCCTGGAGCCTCCGCCGGTGCAGTCATGTCCCGGACTGGGACCCCTGCGGGTACAGCGTCAGCCCAGCCCTGGTCCACCGCAGGTGCAGCCTTGTCCAGGACCTGGACCCCCGCGGGTGCAACGAAGCTCCAGCCTGGAGCCACCGCGGGTGCAGACACTTTCCACACTGGGGGCACCGAAGGTGTCACCGGCCAGCCGGGGGACGCTGAAGCCTTCGGGGTGTCCCTTCCTTCCCTGCTGGGCACCACTGTGGTCCATCGTCCTCCGCCACCAGAGGCCATTGAGGTTCCCCTTCTCTGATCGGGCTTTCTGCCTTTAAGCCTCCTGGTGGGAAGGCCACCTCCTCGTTCTCCCCTCCGGTCCTGGTGGCTTAACAACGTTGGCCGACCACCCGATGGACTGAGCTTCCGGGTCAGGGGGCCTGTTTGCGGTGGCAGGCCGCTGACACTGTTCGGCGGGCCGCCTGCTGGGCATGGGAATTTGGTCGGCCGCCCAAACCCTGGAGCCCTGGGACTGTGGGGGCTTAGGGGTTGCCGGGGCACAGGTGTGTTGAGCTAATTGTTTTTCCCTCCTAGCTGTTTTCCCCCACCTCCCTCCTTGGGTGTTTTTTTTTCAGTTCTTTTCTTTTTTTGGGGGGGGGGTGGCCTTGGGTGTTCCTGGGGGTGTCTGGAATCCACCCGTGAAGGGGAGGCTCTGTCATGTGTCTGGGGGCTTATGTCATTCCAGACCCCAGACACAGACTATTGTGTATTTTGTCTCCTTGTTTTGTTCACTTATTGTCTAGTATTATTCTGTGTTCTGTTCTGCCTCTTCCTTTTCCTCCAGGCACTCCCCATTGGCTGCTCAGCCTGCCGCTGCAGTCAGCAGTCTGTAATCAGTACACCTGTTGTTGTTACTCACCTGTATTCACTCTGTGTCATTAGTTCACAGCGTATTTATTCCCTATCAGTTCCTTCACTCATTGCCACGGTGTTAGTCTGTTTCCTGTACACAGTCAGCCACTTTATTCAGCAGTCTCTCCGCGTTTGGACTACTCTCTTTCAGGACTACGTTTGGTGTTGTTTTTTCCCAGAGCCCAGCTGCACTCTGACCCATTCCTGTAAGTCCTCCTTCTCCCGGCTCACGTTTCTTGTTTCCCCCCAGCGGCCAGCTTTCCACTGGGGCATGACGTGGACTGTTTCCCCATAGCCAACGGCCTCTCTGAACTGTGCTCCTGTGCTGTGTTGCTTATTATTTGATTACTTTTATTGGACATGTTTGCGTATTATTTACTCTTTGTTGATAAAGCGCACCGTTCACCTGCAAGTGGACTCGTCTCTTTCCATTTGTGCGTGCATAAAAGCGCACGTACATGACAAGACTACACAGAATATGAACAGAAAATGGTCTCCCACAGCAGAAAAAAATGCATTTGGTGGACACGCAGCCTAACGGCATTCGTTGCTCACTACTAAGCATAGACAGGCAGAACAGTTTCCCCACAATTCCTTGTGGTTTTTCTGTCAGGTGACATCACTCGCCCATTCTTAATAGCTCAGGAGCTAATAAGCTACCTTTAGCACCACTTTCATATACATGACAGACAGCTAGGTGGGTCAATAATAGAGCAGTGGGCTGGTCTCAAGGACGGAGGTAGATTGGCTTTTTCAAAACGTGACATACGATCTCCGCACAAAAAAGTCAAAAACATTTCTGGGAGAGAAAAACGAGATAAAGGCTGTGTGTGCTTTTTTTTTTTCTTTTTTTTTTTCTTTTTTTTTTTAAAAAAGAGAATTGACTGTTTTGAAAATTTTTGGATAATTAGGTGACCAGTAGACTCATTTCAGACAGTGAAAACCTACAAACACACCCTTTTTTTATACCGGAGTGGTGGCCTAGTTGGTAGATCATCCGCCCCACACCCGGGAGGCCTGGGTTCAAATCCCTGCCTGGTCATGCCGAACACCATATAAAAGTGGAACTTCCTGCCGTCCAGCTTGGTGCTCAGCAATAATGGAACAGAGGAGAGAAATTTGTGGCGGCGCCTTGCATGGCAGCGACCCCTCTGATTCTAGATGTGATTTACATTGTAGATAAGAGAAACGTAATTTCATTCTACTGTACTTGATTGGCTGTATGGATTGAATGACAATAAAGCTGGCTTTACCTTTTTCAGGCAATGACCCCTTTAAGCTATTTCACATCTACTTAAAAAACTAGGATGTGCTAGAGTTGGATTTATTGTCTCAATTAACAAACCACAATACCTTTGTGGTGATAAACTCTTTGTTTCATCTGAAATTGCCAAAAAAAAAAAAGTGAGCTAAGTGTGCCGAAGTTAAATCGCTAGCATGCTGACTAGCCACCGGCATTGGCCACTTTTTGATCTCGGCCCTTCTGCGGTACTGACTCAACAGGTGACCGGTATGTATTATAAACAATGACTTTTGCACTTGACAATATTTAATTTGTTTACATGCGTGTGAAATGGCAGTAGATGACTTTATGCTGATTCAGATGTTTAGCAACAGTTACTGGTTGGTAACTGTTGCTAAACAGTTACCAACGTACCCTCACTACGTACCCTCACTACCCTCACTACGTACCCTCACTATACGTTTGGGTCTGGTAGACCCAAACATATAGTGAGGGTGTGCTGGGAGTGTCTGGCTGAGGCCCCTGTCCGGGAGGTCTTCAACTCCCACCTCCAGAAGAACTTCAACCACATTCCGAGGGAGTCTGGAGACATGGAGTCTGAATGGGCCATGTTCTCCACCTCTGTTGTTGAAGCGGCGGCCCAGAGCTGCGGCCGCAAGGTGGTCGGTGCATCTCGTGGTGGCAACCCCCGAACCAAGTGGTGGACACCAGTGGTGAGGGGGGCCATTAAGCTGAAGAAGGAGTCCTATCAAGCTTGGTTGGCTTGTGGGACTCCCGAAGCAGCTGAGGTGTACCGGCAGGCCAAGCGGAGTGCAGCTCGGGTGGTCGCTGAAGCAAAAACCCGGGTATGGGAGGAGTTCGGTGAGGCCATGGAACAAGACTTTCGGTCGGCTTCAAAGAGATTCTGGCAAACTGTTCGGCGGCTCAGGAGGGGAAAGCAGCTCCCCGTCCACACTGTGTATGGTGCGGATGGGACACTGTTGACTTCAACTGGGGATATCTTCGGGCGGTGGAAGGAATACTTCGAGGATCTCCTCAATCCCACTGATACGCCTTCCACAGAGGAAGCAGGGTTTGGTGACGAGGGGGATGACTCGCCTATCACAGGGGCTGAGGTTGCCAAGGTAGTTAAAAATCTCCTTGGTGGCCGGGCCCCAGGGGTGGACGAGATTTGCCCTGAGTACCTCAAGGCCCTGGATGTTGTTGGGTTGTCATGGTTGACACGCCTCTGCAACATTGCGTGAAGGTCGGGGGCAGTGCTTTTGGCATGGCAAACCGGGGTGGTGGTTCCTCTCTTCAAAAAAGGGGACCGGAGGGTGTGCTCCAACTTTAGAGGGATCACACTCCTCAGCCTCCCTGGGAAGGTCTATGCCAAGGTACTGGAGAGGAGAGTCCGGCCGTTGGTCGAACCTCGGATTCAGGAGGAGCAATGTGGTTTTCGTCCTGGCCGTGGCACATCGGACCAGCTCTTTACCCTCTCGAGAATTCTTGAGGGTTCGTGGGAGTTTGCCCAACCAGTTTACATGTGTTTTGTGGACTTGGAGAAGGCATTTGACCGCGTCCCTCGTGGATTTTTGTGGGGGGTGCTTCGGGAGTATGGGGTATCGGGCTTGTTGTTACGAGCTATTCGGTCTCTGTATGACCGTTGTGAGAGTTTGGTTCGTATTGCCAACACTCGGTCGGAGTCATTCCCAGTGAGAGTTGGACTCCGCCAGGGCTGCCCTTTGTCACCGATCCTGTTCATAATTTTTATGGACAGGATTTCTAGGCGCAGCCAGGGAATGGAGGGTGTCATGCTTGGTGACCACAGGATCTCATCTCTGTTGTTTGCAGATGATGTTGTCCTGTTGGCTTCATCCAGCAATGACCTACAGCTCTTGCTGGGATGGTTTGCCGCTGAGTGTGAAGCGGCTGGGATGAGAATCAGCACCTCCAAGTCCGAGTCCATGGTCCTCAGCCGGAAAAAGGTGGATTGTCCTCTCCGGGTTGGGGACAGGCTCCTGCCCCAAGTCGAGGAGTTTAAGTATCTTGGGGTCTTGTTCACGAGTGAGGGGAAAATGGAGCGAGAGATCGACAGACGGATTAGAGCAGCATCTGCAGTGATGCGGACGTTGTACCGGTCTGTTGTGGTGAAGAGGGAGCTTAGTTCTAAGGCAAAGCTGCCGATTTACCAGTCAATCTACGTTCCTACTCTCACCTATGGTCACGAGCTTTGGGTAATGACCGAAAGAACGAGATCGCGGATACAAGCGGCTGAAATGAGCTTTCTCCGTAGGATTGCTGGACTCACCCTCAGAGATAGGGTGAGGAGCTCAGTCATCCGGGAGAGGCTCAGAGTAGAACCGCTGCTCCTCCACATTGAAAGGAGTCAGTTGAGGTGGTATGGGCATCTGATTAGGATGCCTCCTGGATGCCTCCCACTTGAGGTGTTTCAGGCACGTCCCACTGGGAGGAGACCCCAGGGCAGACCCAGGACTCGGTGGAGAGACTATGTCTCCCAGCTGGTCTGGGAACGCCTTGGTATCCCCTCTGAAGAGCTGAAGCAGGTGGCTGGGGAGAGAGAAGTCTGGGCTTCTCTGCTTGAACTGCTGCCTCCGCGACCCGGACCTCCGGAAAAGCGGTAGAAGATGGATGGATGGATGGACTTTATGCTGATTCAGATGTTTAGCAACAGTTACTGGCTAAATTTAGAAGGGACTATTTTTTTTCTCAGCTACACAAAATAACTGGTTAAAATAACAAATCATAATATTTTGTCCAGTATTGCTGTCTTAATAAAATGTGCTTGTGAAACTGTTGTATAAAAGCAATATTACATATTGCTTAATTGTGTTATATAATTCCACACATGAAATGACTTTAACAGAAAAAAAGAATGTAATTCTATGTTTATTGTCATCTTGATACAGAAAGTTGAAAATATATGAAATAACAATTAAAAAAATTGATAGAAAAAGTTGGTTTGGTACAGAAAATATATAAAATGAAAAAAAATTCTATGAAAATATAAAAATGTTAAAACAGATAATCCAAAATATTGAATTGTAGAAAACATATAAAACATTTTTTAAAAAATTGATACAGAAAGTTGAAAATGGGTAGTTCACAAGTACTGAATCATAGAAAATTTACAATGAAAATTTGATACAAGAAGTTGAAAATACAGCTCCAAAAAAAAGAGTCCAAAGAGACCACTGCAAAATTATCACTTTAACTGGTTTTACTATTTATTTGTGTGTTTGAATTTTGTGTTATTCTCTAACCTTCTGAAAACAACTCACCCAAATTATAAGATAAGATACAATTGTGGAGTGTGTCAAATAAGAGGCAGATCCATGGATAGACGGTTTATTACACACTTCACATCTCACAAGCACAGAACAGAATGAATCATTTCCACAAGCTCTCTGCTTTTTGCCCAATCACTCTTCACAAGTTTCATGGCACTTCTGAGCACACAGCATGACATTTACATTACACTGCATTCAACCCCCTATGTCCCTGACTCCTTCCTGCCATCTCGCCAGGAACTCCCTGGGCATTGTTCTCCTATGCTTATTCACTGTCTCTATCTGAAATGCTAAATAATCTGACTCCCCCAAGGTCCCATACCGCCCCCCCCCAGCATCTTAGAACAATAGAACATCAGTCCACATGCCGTTTTGGTTTCAGTCTCCTCCCATATCTGCTGCAACTGGGGTTTACCGCCTCCGCGGCGCTGCTGTGTCGGTGGGGGGCTGTTGGGAGTGTGTCTGACTGCGGGTGGGCCGTGGCGGGGGGAGGGGGGAACCTCGCTCTGTCCGTGAGGCTGCCCTGGTGAATTGTTTCCCTGGGGAGCTCTCCGTGGGGGTTTTCCACGCCGAGGGACCCTAGCCAACAGCACTTGCTCGTCCGCCATTACGAAAGCGGGTTTGAGTCTGTCTATGCCAATTTTCTCCCGCCTACCCCCCAAGTCTAGCAAAAAATGCTTATCCCCTGTTTCCAGCACTCTGAACGGTCCATCATAGGGTGGGTGCAATGGAGGACGGTGGGCATCGTGTCTGACAAACACGACCTCCGCGTTCTTCAAAGTCTTAGGCACGAAAACACGCGGAAAACAGTGGTGGGCAGGGCCCGGCAGTGTGCCTGTGTTTGCGCTATGCTGCAAAAGCTGAGACGGGCAGTTGTCCGGCGTGGGATTATCTGGCAGAAATTCCCCGGGCAGCCGTAGAGGCTGCGCAAAAACCAGCTCTGCCGGGTAAGCTTCCAGATCCTCTTTTGGCGAGGAGCGCAACCCCAATAAAACCCACGGCAACCTGTCCACCCAATTTGCATTCGTCAGTGAAGCCCTGAGTGCTGCTTTCAGTGATCTATGAAAACGCTCGCATAACCCATTGACCTGTGGGTTGTATGCGGTTCTGTGATGAACTGTAACCCCCAGGCTGCGGGCCATCGTGGACCGGAGTTCGGAAACAAATTGAGGGCCCCTGTCGGACATAATGTCCGATGGGACTCCAAAACGCGCCACCCATGCTGTTAAAAAAGCGCGCACTACGTCCGCGGACGTGGTTGCCGCCAGCGGGACTGCTTCTGGCCAGCGCGTGGTGTGGTCCACCACTGTCAGGAGGTGCATGCACCCCTGTGATGGCGGGAGGGGGCCCACGAGGTCCACGTGAACGTGGTCGAACCTCTTAGCCGGTATCCGAAACTGCTCCAAGGAAGCCTTCGTGTGTCTGTGTACCTTGGCTCGTTGGCACACCACGCAGGCTGCAGCCCACTCTTTTACTTGTTTGCATAGGCTCAGCCACACAAACTTCTCTCCCATCATTTTGACTGACGCGCACACTCCTGGGTGCGCCAGAGTGTGAACCGACTCAAACATGCGGCGGCGCCACTCGACCGGGACCACCGGACGCGGACGTCCCGTGGAGACATCGCAGATTAGGGGGGGCCGCCATCTTGCAGCACCCTGCTCTCCAGCCTTAACCCTGTTGGTCCAGACTGGAGCGTGCGCATGTCTGCATCGCTAAGCTGCTCCGCGGCCATGGCTGCGTAATCTATCCCCACGTAGACTGGGGCCACCACGGCGCGCGAGAGGCAGTCCGCCACCACATTCATTTTACCCGACACATGCTGAATATCGGTAGTAAACTCTGAGATCGCGGCCAGCTGTCTCTGCTGCCGGCCCGACCACGGTTCTGAAACCTTGGCCATCGCGAACGTTAGTGGCTTGTGGTCCACAAACGCGGTGAAGCTGTGTCCTTCCAGCCAGAACTGGAAGTGGCGTATGGCCAGGTGGAAAGCCAGCAACTCTCTGTCGAACGCACTGTATTTACGCTCACTATCGTGCAAAGCCCTGCTGAAAAAAGCGAGCAGCTGCCAAGAACCGGTGACGCGTTGCTCCACGACAGCCCCTATGGCCACGTCTGAAGCGTCGGCGGTGAGCGCTATCCGGGCCGCTGGGTCCGGATGCGCCAGCAGTGCGGCGTTTGCCAGGGCTGCTTTAACCTCCGAGAACGCCCGCTCCCGCTCCGGGGTCCATTTGACCCTATCCGCGGGTTTCTGTTTCTTGAGCGCGGCGTACAATGGTTGCATGAGCCGCGCCGCGCGGGGAAGGAAACGGTTATAAAAGTTCACCATCCCCAAAAATTCCTGCAGTGCCCTGACCGTCTGAGGCCGGGGAAAATCCGCCACGGCGCTCACTTTGTCGGGCAACGGGATCGCTCCTTCCGGAGAGACGCGGTGCCCCAAAAAATCAATGTCCGTCACGCCGAACTGGCATTTCGCTGGGTTGATTATTAACCTGTGCTCCTCCAACCTCCGGAAAACCGTCCTGAGGTGGGTTTCGTGTTCGTCTTCGGACGCACTGGCTACAAGGATATCGTCCAGGTAGACGAACACGAACGGGAGATCGCGCAGCACTGCATCCATCATGCGCTGGAACGTCTGTGCTGCGCCTTTTAACCCGAATGGCATGCGCAGGAGCTCAAATAAACCGAACAGAGTTATTACCGCTGTTTTGGGTACGTCCTCCGCACGCACTGGGACTTGGTGGTAACCGTGGACCAGGTCTATTTAGGAAAAAATGCGTGCTCCAGCGAGGTGAACGGAAAAATCCTGTATGTGGGGAATCGGGTAGCGGTTGTGCGCTGTGGCGTTGTTCAGGCTGCGGAAATCACCGCACAGTCGCCACGATCCCTCAGCCTTAGGGACCATGTGTAGCGGGGATGCCCATGGGCTGTTCGAACGCCTGATGATGCCCAACCTTTCCAGGTTGGCGAACTCCTCGTGCGCTATGGCTAGTTTAGCTGCGTCCAAGCGCCAAGGTCTTGCGAAAACGGACGGCCCGGTGGTGGTGATAAAGTGTTTAGCGATGGCCGCCGAAAACGTCGGGACCGTGAGTGCTGGGAACTGAGTGAGCAGTGCGTGGAACTTACCGCCTGGAGCTGTGACGTTGGCTTGTGCTGTTGGCTGGGTCACTCGAGCTATACAGGGGAGAGAGTCAAAGGACAGTGCATAAACCAGGCACCTGTTAGCAACATCAACCAGTAAACCATGTGCACACAGAAAATCAGCCCCCAGGATATGGTAATTCAGTGCTGCTACGACAAAAGTCCACTCGTATGTACGGCTGTGTAGAGATAAGATCAGTGTCCTCTCACCAAAGGTCTTAATTTCCGAGCCGTTTGCTGCCAACATCTCGGGGCCGTTAGGTCCTGCCAGCCGGTCGGCGTAGGTCAGCAGGATGAAGCTCTTCTGGGCTCCGGTGTCCATGAGGAAACGCCTCCCCGAGCGCGCGTCCGTCATGTAGAGCAGCTTGTTCTCTTCACCGAGGGTCGCAGCTGCTACCGACCGCCGGCCTCGGCGTTTTCCCGAGCGCTTGAATTGGCACGATGGCGCACATCTGCGTGCATTCTCTCCGAAGCGGCGGTGGTAGAAACAGAGCGTGTCTCTCTGGCACTCCTTGGCCCCCGCTGCTGCTACCGTCGGTGGCTCCTCGCCTCCTTTGGCCGTCTCGCTGGGCTCCACCGCTGCCGCGTTGACTGTGATCGCCCTGGTGGTGAGGATGATCTGGTCTGCCTCCTGGGCTAGAGCACAGTATTCACACGCGGCCAGCAACGGCGAATTGGCCAGGACCGCTCTCGCCACTGTTGGAAGGTTCCGGAGGAAAAGGTGGGCAAACAGAAAGTGCCCGTCGTCCGTGCCCATTAACGTCAGCATCTTCTCCATCAGGTCGACGGCCGACCCATCTCCTAACTCGGTCCGTCTCAGGAGCCTCTCCGCTCTCTCACATTCCGAGAGCGTGTAGCGCCGGGTGAGCGCAGCCTTGAGCGCCTCATATTTGTCGCGGGCTGGTGGCTGATCGAGCAGGCTCGCTACTTGCTGAGCTGTGCGGGCGTCCAGCGCTGCGACCACATGGTAGAATCTGGTATCGTCTGCTGTTACTCCCCGGAGGGCGAACTGGGCCTCGGTGTGGTGGAACCAAGAGCGCGGGTTGTGCTGCCAGAAATCCGGTAGCTTGACTGAAACCGCACACGCGTGACTGGGGGCTCCAGTCCGGGCTGTCTGTGGGATGGCTGCTGCGTCGCTGGGGCTTCCCGAGCGGGCCGGCTCCGGGGTTCTTGCCTCGTGTTCCATAATACGTCTTGGGTCACCAGTGTGGAGTGTGTCAAATAAGAGGCAGATCCATGGACAGACGGTTTATTACACACTTCACATCTCACAAGCACAGAACAGAATGAATCATTTCCACAAGCTCTCTGCTTTTTGCCCAATCACTCTTCACAAGTTTCATGGCACTTCTGAGCACACAGCACGACATTTACATTACACTGCATTCAACCCCCTATGTCCTTGACTCCTTTCTGCCATCTCGCTAGGAACTCCCTGGGCATTGTTCTCCTATGCTTATTCACTGTCTCTGTCTGAGATGCTAAATAATCTGACTCCCCCAAGGTCCCATACAATAAGCCTTTATTAGTCCCACAATGGGGAAATTCCAGGATTGCAGCAGCAAAAGGACAGCAGCACTCAGAACAATAGTAAATAAGATGATAAGAAAATAAGAACTGGTTAGCCAAAGCAGTAAATAAATATGCATATGTACATAGTGATATACACAGTGCAGTAGCATAGCAGCTAGAGGGTATCAACAGCATTACAGTTTGTTAAATTACCTGGCAGAATATAAATATGTACCCAGACAGTATATTTCACATTTGAATGAACACTGTTGCCACCCTCAATAATAATTGCAATTGCCTTAAGCCCCTTTTCCACTAGTACCTACATAGCCCTACTTGCCTCGACTCGGTGCGCTTTGTAGGCTTTTCCATTAGTACCTGGTACCCGGTACCAGGCCACTGATTGTCATGAGAGCGACGTCTTCTACAGAATTTTATTTTTTTTTAGATTTAGTATACTTTATTGATCCCCAGAGGGGAAATTGAGGGTCATCCACCATCTGGATAGATGAAGCAGCCACGATACGGCGCTATCCCTTAACCATTCATACACACATTCACACCTAGGGCTACTTTAGAGTCTCCAATTAACCTAACCTAACCTGCATGTTTTTGGCATGTGGGAGGAAACCGGAGAAATCCCGGGGTAAACCCACGCATACATGGGGAGAACATGCAAACTCCACACAGATCACTGTTGGTCGGGGGCTGGGATCGAACCCACGATCCCCCGGCCAAGGGTAAACTGTGCTGCCGCAGTGCTAACCACTGCGCCACCGTGCAGCCCATCTCCAGTTGCCATTTGCAAACATTCGTCTATGAGCGAGCAAGCATCAGTATAAACAACAACGATAGAATGGCTTCACAGAAATCAACACCGTGGTCCAGCAGACTTTTCTGTGCCTCTTGGCTGATGAGAGAATCCAGAGGGAACTAGACGGAGCAACCCGAAATGAATTTACAGCCACTGACCGGCAAATAACAGGAGGATGCGACCACAGCAGTTGAAAAACCGTGATATAGAGGATGGTGAGTGTTGTGATATGATTTTTTTTTTTTTTGTTACTTATTTGTACCCGTAGGTAGATTTGGTTTGCAGTCTGGTGACAAGCCACCGGCTGCCGGTCGCTGCGTGCGCGAGCGCCCTAAACCTACATGTTTTTGGTATGCGGGAGGAAACCGGAGAAATCCGAGGTAAACCCACGCAACACGGGGAGAACATGCAAACTCCACACAGCTCACTGTTGGTCGGGGGCTGGGATCGAACCCACGATCTCATGATCCCCGCGATCCCCCGGCCGAGGGTAAAACTGTGCTGCCACAGTGCTAAACCACTGCGCCACCCGTGCATGATGTGATATATGCATCTTTTATGTTATTTATCCCAGCTGTGGAAAGTTCACTTTGAACAAACAACACCGTTGTCTCCTGTATAAAGACAATTAGCTAGCTAGTTAGCCATCAATGCTAAGTCTGTGCTCTGCTTGTATTTTGCGCTTGTGTCAACAACATCTGATGAAATAAGCTATCGTTAATCCTGGTTAAAAAGGTTGTTGTTTTTTTTTTTTACATGTTGCACTTTTGTGCTGTGCATGTACTTAAGTTGTGTGTATTTTCGTTCTAGAGTCCAACCAGCATCTGCTTTGACACTGCAACATAGCACGACACAGCAATGTGCTATGACTGGTAAGTTTCACACTCTGTTGTTTTTAGTAGTGGTGGACAAAGTACTCAAATCCTTTGCTTTTTAAGTTAAAGTATAGATAAAGTGCTAAAACTAAAGTAGCACAGTTTCCACTTAATATGAAAGGGACTGAACTGAGATTTATTTGATTGTGTGAATATTAATTACAGAATAATTGAAAATGAATGGAACATCCAATATTAGCCACTGTTTAAGAACTGCTTGTTTATTTTTTGTCAGATCACTTGTTTGATCTTTTGAGTTATATTCATAATAGTGTATCTTGCACTTTAGGGAATGGGAGTTGTTCAGTCACCATTATAATTTAGTTTATATGTAGTTTATAGTCTATCATCATTAAACTCATGCAGTACTATAACAGGACACATTACAAATATTTGAAACCCATTGTAGTGCATCCTTTTATATTTTAGCAATACAAGTACAAAACACCGCCCATACTTGAAGCCAGGGCAAGAAGAGACAGAGCGGTGGCTAAACTTTTATCGATAAAAATTACATATTTTGACTGAGCGACTCCATACTGGGGGATGCACACCCTCAGTTAAAGTACTAGATTCCATTCAACTGAATGTATTAACTCATTCTGATTGCTGAGGCCATGGTAAAAAATGATTTTAAACGTAACCCAGCCCTTGTAAAATCTACTTTACTGAAGCACAGCTACATGAAAATTGTGGTTAAATACAACAACAAAGTACTTTTTTGTCACAACCCACCACTGGCTTTTAGCAACAAGTGTATTTCCAAAATATATCTTAAACTTGCTTTGATTAACCACCACCCATTTGTCTTTCCTCTAGGCAAGAGGAAAATGATACACCCAAACTGGACCTTGCGTCACTGTTTACAGAGATGCAGGCTGAAGATCTGCTGAACCGAGACCAGTGTGAGCAGTACATCCAGTTGCTTCTCAGTGAGGCAGCATGGCCGGCATGTGTGACCCATTCTTCTTCTTTTTTTTTTTTTTTTTTTTTTTTTTTTTACAGTTAAGAGTTTGAACTTTGCACATTCTAAATAATCTGGATTTTGCTGCTGATTGTAATAAACAATTTAATGACTTATGTGTTTGCATCATGATTTTCTATTTTGTCTAAGACACCAGTGAGCACACAGTCAACAGTACAACCCATTTATCAGTGACGCTGAAAAATAATGGCTCTTTTTTTAAGAAAAAGTAAACAAAAACAATTACTTTATTTACTGAAGACTGTATTGTTGGATGTGCCAGTGCAGAAGACACTGCACACTTTGGTGATAGTACCAGTATATGGAGGAATTCGGGCCATACTAGCATCTGCATTTCCTAATACTGGGTTAGGGTAGGGGGTGTCCAACCATGGAGGGCAAGACCCTGCAGGCTTACCTCCAACAGTGTCTTCTTTCTTTCAAAGGTCTTTTTATTATATTAAGTGAAGTATCAACACAACATACAATACAAAGTATTGGAAATTTTCATTTTTGTTTTTATCCAAACAGTGCAAAAATAGAATTTAAAACTACAAATGTGCATGCTTCAAAAAACAAAACAAAACAAACAACAACAACAAAAAACCTTTAAGTAAACAAAATAACAATAATAAAAATACAAAAAGAGAAAAATTGTGTGTGTGAGGTGGGGGTGGGGTGAGGGGGGATAAGAGCTACTCAGAAGCTATAGTCGTGGTCTTTCAAAGAAATCGAGAAACGGGCACCACAATTTATAAAATTTATTTTCAGAGCCGCGAACTGTATATCTGATTTTTTCTAAATCCAAACAGGACATTATATCTTTTATCCACTGTACATGTGAAGGGGGCGAAGAGTCTTTCACTTCAGTAATACAGCACGTCTGGCCAATAATAATGAAAATTTGAATACTTTTAATTTGAATTTGGCAAGTCAAGTTCTGGAGCCACATCAAAAATGGTGCATAATGGATCAGGTTTAATTTGATATTGCAGGACTTCAGACATAGTGATAAAAAACAGAATGCCAAAAATTTATCAGTGATGGGCAAGGACCAGTACGTGTGAAGCAAAGTGCCAGGAGCGTTACCACACTTTTCACAAGTTGGGTCTGTATCCGAGAATACTGCTAACTTAACCTTGAACAGGTGCATCCGGTGCACAATCTTAATTGAATTAGAGCGTGACGAGCACACATTGATGCAGTGTGAACCTGGCCAAGAATAGAGTTCCCACAGTTCATCAGTAAAAGTAAAATTAAGATTCTTGCTCCCAATTTGATTTAATAGCGCCAGAGCGAGAACATTGTAAATTTGAAATGAAATTATATAAAACGCATATTACCCCTTAGAAGTTGTTTCACACTAATAAAAATCATCTAGAGAATTATCAGAAGGTTTTTGAGGGAATTGTTTTGTCATGGGTTTGCACATAGTGTCTGGACCTGGAGAAAGCGGAAAAAATGTGTAGAAGTGATGTCGAATTTAGCAGAAAGTTGAGATTGTCCATCAAAAATATAAATCCGCAAATGATTTTAAAAACCTTTTCTGTGCCATATATGAAATGCACTATCAGTAGTTGATGGGGGTAAATAAATGATTTGCAGCAATTGGACTTCTAATGGAGAAGACTGAAGACTGAAATTTTTTCATGAACTGAGACCAAATTCTAAGAGACTGACGAACTACTTTGTTATTACCCAGTGTAGACAAGGCAAGGGGAAGTGGTGAACCTAAATTGCCGTAGGGAGGTTTGATTGTCCACATGTGACTCCATATGGATCCAAATGGGGTGATTTCGGTTCCAGTAGAAAATTTTCCAATATAACATGCACCTGATATTTGCTGCCCAGTAGTAATATTGAAAGTTAGGCAGAGCCATGCCACCCACTGATTTGGTCTTTGAAGAAAAGCTTTCCTCAGTCTCAGATGTTTACCATTCCAAATAAATGAGGTAATCAGAGAGTCCAAAGACTTAAAAATGGATTTAGGAATAAAAAATGGGGAGACACTGAAACAAATTAAAAACTTTGGAAGTAGCATCATTTTTTACAGAGTTGATTCTGCAATTAAAGACAAGGATAATGGGGACCATTTGGAAAGTATTTGCTTGCACTGGTCAAATAAGGGAAGAAAATTATTTTTATTACAAGTGATTAAATTGTTTAGTGACACATATCCCAAGATAATTAAAACTAGAAAAGCACTCGGAGAGCGCAGAACCTCCGCCAAGCGCCACAGTTCCCCCCCATACAGTGTTTGTGTGTAAGTTTTCAGATTCCTTGGACCATGCAAACATATGACTAGCAATTGGATTCACAATGATAGGATTAGTGGTTCAGTAGTAAAAGCATTACCTCCTTGGCGGAGGTAATAAACTGAAGTGGTGGTGTTGTGTCCATCTCCTCCATCTCCAAACTCCCAGGCTGCGGGCTTTGCAATTCATCGCACAACTGCGTTACAAGCCCCACAGGCCAAGGGTTATGCGAGCGTTTTCATAGATCACTGAAAGCAGCACTCAGGGGTTCACTGACGGATGCAAATTGGGAGACAGGTTGCCGTGGGTTTTATATTGGGGTTGCGCTCCGCGGCAAAAGAGGATTTGGAAGCTTCACCGCAGAGAGCTTGTTTTTGCGCAGCCACTATGGCTGCCCGGGAGGAATTTCTGCCAAATAATCCGGCGCCGGACAGCTGCCCGTCTCAGCTTTTGCAGTGTAGCGTAAACACAGGCAACGCTGCCGGGCCCTGCCCACCACTGTTTTCTGCGTGCTTTTGTGCCTAAAACTTTGAAGAATGCAAGGTTTGTGTTCGTCAGACACGACGACCAGCGCCCTCCATAGCGCCTGTGCATATGTTGAAAATGGCCGTATCTCACAATGTTAAAGAAATCCTTTAAAAAATTTCTGTATCCAGACGGTGATCCGGATCATCCCCAAAATTTAATCAGTTCTTCCTTGTACCATTTCCAACAATGCTGAAAGTTTCATCGTAATCCGTCCAAAACTTTTGAGTATCTTGCTAACCAACAGACAGACAGACAAACAGACAAATGCTGGCAAAAACATAACCTCCTGGCCTGCGGCCTGGTGGAGGTAATGATCAGTAACAACCTTGAAAGGAAAATTTTCAAGATCCTGAACTCGAATCTTTTCATTAATCGGAAACAATTCACTCTTATTGAAATTAATTTTATAACCAGAAAACCTACTAAAACTATCCAAAATGTTGAGTATAGCAGGTAAGGAAGTAAGTGGGTTGGAGAGAAATAAAAAAAGATCGTCGGCATAGAGTGAAACCCTATGCTCGATGCCGCCCCTACAAATCAGAATCAGAATCAGAATCAGATTTATTGCCATTGTTCATGTAGTACACAAACTAGGAATTTGTCTCAGTGCAATGCTGCAACATTAAACATGATAAAATAAAAGAAATAAACTTTACATGCAATAAAGTGTAGAATAAGAGTGAGTAATACTAGTCAGCAGTTAAAATATATTAGCGAGCAGCAGATGCCTAGAAAGTCCCGGCTCCCACGGATTGCAATAGCTAACGGCTCAATTGCCAAGGCAAAGAGCAACGGGCTCAAAGGACAGCCTTGCCTCGTACCACGGTAAAGCCTAAAATAGTCAGAATAGCGACAATTAGTTAACACTGAAGTTAAAGGACTAGCATAGAGAAGTTTAATCCAGGAACAGAAGGAAGGACCAAAACCGAGCCTCTATAAAGTAAAAAACAAATACTCCCACTCAACCCTATCAAATGCCTTTTCAGCATCCAAACTAATAAGACATTCAGGTATGTTATGGTGAGGAGTGTAAGTAATATTAAACAGCCGCCGCAAGTTAAAGAAAGAATGGCGATTTTTAATGAAACCGGTTTGGTCCTGTGAAATTAAAAAAGGAAGAATCTTTTCCAACCTTGAAGCTAACAACTTTGACAAAATTTTAACATCGGTATTTAACAAGGAAATAGGCCTGTAAGAAGCACAATCAGCAGGGTCCTTGTCTTTTTTAAGCAACACAGTGATACAGGCCTGGTAACATGAAGGAGGAAGTGTACCAGAGTCAAGCGACTCTGTAAAAACTTGGCAAAGGAAAGGGGCAAGGTCATCAGAGAATTTTTTGAAAAAATCAGCGGAAAACCCATCAGGTCCTGGAGATTTTCCTGATTGCATAGATGATATTGCCAGCTGAATTTCTTGTTTTGTGATGGGTTTTTGTGATGGCCAAGATTCTGAGGAAATCGAAGGGATATCAATAGAATCAAAGAAGTCTTGCAGATCCTTTAAATTTGTTGTGTATTCTGAGGTATATAATTTGGAATAAAATGACCTGAATATATCATTAATCACTTGTTGATCAGATGTCACATCTCCTTTATCTGTTCTAACTCCAGCAATAATTTGCTTGGCTCTAATACCGCGCAGTTGATTAGCTAGAAGTTTACCGGTCTTTTCGCCATGTTCATAAAATTCACTCTTGTTCCTTATTAAACAACATCAATTTGTCGAGTGGAGAGTAATTAAGTATAGTTCGTACTGTCAAACGATCCCTGTACAGAGCGGGTGATGGAGAGATTGAGCCTATTGCCTGTCAATGTCCAAGATTTTGATCTAAAATAGCCTTCTGATCTGTATTGCGGATCGTCTTTTAAATGCTACCAAAAGAATAATCTACCATCGCTCCTAAGAAATGCCTTCATTGGCCTCCCATATCATTTTGTTCGGCTACCTAGGAGTATTATTTTCTATCAAAAAAGAACATAATTTGAAGAAATATTCTGCGGACCAAGTTTTACATCTGTAAGTAATAAAGGATCCAGTCTCCAGTGCTTCTCATGGAGTCCACATCCATGGAGTATCATTTAAAGTACAAGAGGGGGCATGATCCGCAACCGAGATGCTATCATAACTGCAAGAGCTCAGGTTAATAATTAAATAAATTGTCCACAAAATAAATAATCATTCTGGTATAAGTGTGGTGTACGTGAGAGAAGAAAGAATAGTCCCTGCTGTTAGGATGTAAAAATCGCCAAGGGTCAGTAAGGCTATATTCCTCAAGAAAGACTTAACATAAGTTGCAGATTTGTTGAGACTAGCAGGTTTGAGGAGAGCAGTCTAAGATCGGATCCATATACAAATTAAAGTAACCCCCAAGAATTAGAGAATGAGTATTTAAGTCTAGAAGCTGCGAAAAAAGGTTGCGAAAAAAGTGTACATCGTCAAAGTTTGGCGCATACAGATTAGCCAAGGTGACATGTTTATTGCCAAGTTTACCTGATACTATTACAAATCGTCGTTTTTATCTAATACAACATTAGAGGGAATAAATGGGATATTTCGATCAATAAGAATAGTGGCGCCCCTGCCTTAGCTTTAAAATTTGAATGAAAAAATGTCCTGACCAACATTTTGACAAGCGCAAGTGGTTGGAATCCTGCAAATGGGTTTCCTGCAAAAACAGTACCCCAGGCTTAAATTGCTTTAGACGTGACATGACTGTCTTTCGTTTAATTGGATGGTTCAACCCCTTCACATTCCAGCTTACCAAAGTAAGATTACTATTCATTCAAAAAGTAAAATTTATATATTGTGTTGTGTAGCCCAAGAAGGGATGGGGTGAAGCACAGGTAGGAATGGGGGGGGGGGGAGAAAAAAAAAAGGGGAGGGGGTGTTAATAAATCAATAACATAAAAAAATAAAACACCAAAAAAAAAAAAAATCAACAACCAAACCTATAACAACACTCCAGCCGGTTGCATAGAACAGCAACCGCTCCATCTCCTGCTCTATTCTCATCCTAACAAAATACTCCCATACAACTGGTTTCAATCCTGCATAATGTGAACATTTTACCCTAAACTAAAAAAAAAAAAAATTAAGTAAACAACAACAACGTATAGGGAGCAAATTTTACCTTGTTTTGAACATCTAAAAATGCATCAATGTCCAGTCAGTGCAGCTTTAATGAAGTAATAATTAAGTAGTCCAGTATGATAGTTGGTCAAACCCAGGAATGTCCAGTTCAGGCAGAGATCGCGTGTTTCTCTCCATGGTTTGCATGAAGCGGGTGGCCTCCGAGACGACGCCAGCCACTGGTTTTTGCCCGTCTGGAAGAGTTATCTGGAGCTGGCGGGGAAGAGAAGAGAAGGACGAAAACCTCTCTTGTACAACTCGGACAATAATCTCTTGTGCAGATGGTTAGCACTGTTTGCCTTACAGCTAGAAGGTTCCTGGTTCGAATCCCCAGGCTGGCAGGGGTTGGAACCTTTCTGTATGGAGTTTGCATGTTCTCCCTGTGCTGTGTGGGTTTACTCCGGGGGCTCCGGTTTCCTCCCACAATCCAAAGACATGCATGTTAGGTTAATTGGTTGTTCTAAATTGTCCCTAGATATCTGTTTCCTATAGGCCCTTGGAATAGAGGGTTGGTGCTAGTGAAAGCGCTTCGGGTGGTCTTTGTGACTAGAAAAGCGCTATATAAGTGCAGGTTAGTTAGTTAGTTAGTTAGTTGTATTCGGCTCGTTGCTTCTGAACGTCAGCGTTATAATCCTCGTAGAACTGAAGTTTATGTCCATGATATTCCAAAGTCCCACGGCGTCTCCGCGCTTCTCTCATCACCAAGTCTTTGGTCCGAAACCGGTGGAAACAAATAATGACAGCGCACGGCTTCCCATTCAGACCCGGCTTGGGCATGAGGCTGCGGTGGGCTCTATCCAGCTCTGGGGAAGATGGCAAAGTTTGTGTGCCAAAAACGTCCACCAACAGCCGAGAAAAAAAGTCAGATGGCCGTGGACCCACATCAAAGGACTCCGGCAGACCCACCAGATGAATATTCAGCCTCCTGCTTCTTCCCTCCAGGTCAGAAAGTTTGTTTTTCAAAAGCTTGTTCTCCTCCTGTATTGACTCACATGTAGCTTCAAGCGCCGCTAGGCGCTGGCTGACGTCCTCCGCGTTGCTTTCAAGGTCGCCAATGCGTTGCTCCCGGTTAGCCACATCTGTTTGAATCTTGTCCAGCTTGCCATTAATAACATCAAATGAAGCTTTAAAGTCAGCAGCTATGGACATTCTGTGTTGCTCAAGCAAGGCAACAAGTGCAGGGTTAAGGCCTATGTTAGCATCCTCGGCTAAGTTGGTGTTAGCATTGTTCACTGCTGCCTCCTTTTCAGTCTGCTTTCTTGTTTTGGACATATTTCTCAACTCAAAACAGATTCCGCACGTATTAAACGTCCAAAACGTTGATGGCTTACAGCAAAGTAGGGTTTAAAAAGTAAGACTGAAAAAAAAAATATAGCAGGAGCCAGCAACGCACACACCTACTCCATTGCCAGCACACCTGTCCAACCAGCGTCTTCAACAGCAGATTCCACTGAATTTCTTCCCACTGACTGCTGATCGGTGAAAACACCTGCTGAAGAGACTGGGTAGAAGAGAGAACCTGCAGGGTCTTGGCTCTCCATGGCACATGATTGGACGCCATTGGGTTAGTGGTTAATGGGATTTAACATTTTAACACAAACTGCTTTATGGTTCATAATTCTGTTGGCAGACTTACACCAAACCAAAAGTGATTTCTCCAACTGCTGGATTGTTTGTAGACAGCTTTTCCAGTCTTTTAGTATTTAATTTATGTCACTTGGTGGTAACCTTCACACATAAAACAAAAGTGGAGACAGATCTGCGAAAAGTACGAAGGTTTATTGTCCAAATTCCTAGTGCAATATTAAATTAATACATGTATAGTACATTGTTGAAACAGAGAATATACGTATATTTATACAGTATCTACATGTATACAGTATATCCAGTAAATCCATGTATTTCTCCACGCAACTTTGTTACTGCATTATTTTAATTGCTTTTAATCCTAGATCAAGTTTGTTTTGGCTTAAAAATGCTTCATAATTGTTAAATATATCATATTATACCTAACTCAGTACTGTTTAACTGTTGAATTATATATTTTACGGCTAATATAACCCCATAACTACAATATGGCACCTGGCGATCAAGTTTTGG
This sequence comes from Pholidichthys leucotaenia, assembly GCA_020510985.1. Taxonomy (NCBI): domain Eukaryota; kingdom Metazoa; phylum Chordata; class Actinopteri; order Cichliformes; family Pholidichthyidae; genus Pholidichthys; species Pholidichthys leucotaenia. Next base: position 198,227,129 of record CM035848.1, read on the forward strand.
CAGCTGATCACTTTTTGCCATGCCACCACAGACTCAATGCTGCTGGAGCAGGTACATCCCATGATGTCTCAACAGTCTCTCTGTGATTTTCACACAGATCAAAGCAATTTGTTGCACAGGAAGCTAAACATTTCTACAGGCATTCTGAAGTTCTGTAACACTGCACGTTAGTGAAGCTGGGGTGACATCTCATCACAGGGAGGCTCGATTGAACGCCCAGCCCCACAGTTTGAAGCGATAATTTTGCCACAAGAGAGCCATCTGAAACACACACACAGCACACATATTTTAGTCCCTAATAGCGATAACTTGCCGACATTACAATGTAGTATGGTGGACTTAAAGCAAATTAGCATTAGCAATCATTAGCTTACCTTTATATGTAATCTGTTCATATCCTCATGTCTTTGGCTTTATACTCCTCTATGGCTTCTTAAACACTCCAGGTACTTTTCCAGATGTTTCGTCTCTCCCGCCTGCAGCTTCTCTGGCTATCCTTTTTCGCCTTTACTCTGAAAAAAAGCCAAAGACCGAGCAGTCGCCTCATAATCCTCTATCTCGTGTTTTGCTTGTGTTTGTGGTTTTAAGTCACGGGGAGTGTTGTGCCGCCTTGCTGTAAAAAAAAAAAAAAAAGTCCCACCCACCTCAGGCGGTACTCAACTGTAATGGAAACAAAAGCGAGCTGAGTTGAGTAAAGCTGTGTCAAGGTGAGTTGGGCTATATAGGTACTACTGGAAAAGGGGCTCTAGTTGTGTATTGGAGGGGACAATCTCTATTGTGCAAAGCATTTAGTACATTTAATACAACTTCTATGAGCAGCACCAGTTAGGTTATAAAGTCTGACAGCCGTAGGTAGGAAGGACCTGCAGAACCTCTCCCTCGTGCACCTAGGATGGCACAGCCTACTGCTAAATGAGCTCCTCAGTGTGTTCAGCGTGTCCCACATGGGGTGGGACTCGGACTCCAGCAAAGATAACAGCTAAGCCACCATCCTCCTCTCTCCTATCTCCTCCACTGGGTTGAGGCGTCGCCCCAGAACAGAGCTGGCTTTTTTGATCAGCCTGTTCAGTCTCTTCCTGTCGGCTGTGGTGATGCTGCTGCCCCAGCAGACCACTCCAAATGTGATGGTTGATGCCACCACCGAATCGTAGAAGGTCTTCAGGAATGCTCCTTGCATTCCAAAAGACCTGAGTCTCCTCAGGAGGAACAGCCTGCGCTGCCCCTTCTTGTAGAGCGCATTGGTGTTGTGTGACCAGTCCAGTTTATTGTTCAAGTGAACACCCAGGTGTAAGATGTCACCATCTCAATGTTTTTCCCTGGATGCTTACTGGTGCTGTGGGGGGTTGTCCTCGCCTGTGGTAATCTACCACCAGTTCCTTAGTTTTCCTCGCATTGCTCTGGAGGCAGTTCCGCAGACACTAGTCTGCCAAGTCCTGGATAAGTCCTCTGTACTCCACATCATCCCCATCAGAGATGAGGTCGACCATTGCAGAGTCATCAGAGAACTGTAGATGGCAGTGTGGTGTATTGTGTGAAAAGTCAGCAGTGTAGAGGGTGAACAGGAAGGGAGCCAGAACTATTCCCTTAGTGGCCCTCCTACTACACATGATGGTGTCAGACACACAGTCCTGGGTCCTCACAAACTGTGGTCAGTCTGTGAGGTAGTCCAGGATCCACATTGACAGGTGCTGGTCCATCCCTGCACACAGCAGCTTGTCCCTCGGGGTCACTGGTTGGATGGTGTTGAAAGCACTGGAGAAATCAAGAACATGATCCTCACAGTGCTCCCAGGCTTCTCCAGGTGGGACAGGGAACGATCTAGGAGGAAGATCACTGCATCCTCCACCCCGATGCCATGCTGGTAGGCAAACTGAAGTGGATCCATTGCTTGTCCCACCAGGGGGGCTGGAGTGGGCGAGGAGCCAGCTTCTCAGGGTCTTCATTAGGTGTGATGTGAGGGCCACTGGTCTGTAGCTGTTCAGGTCCTTGGGGTGTGGAGTCTTTGGTACGGGTACCACACAGGATGTTTTCCACAGCTGTGGTACCCTCCCCAGCTTCAGGCTCAGACTGAAGATGTGCTCCACGATACCGCACAGCTGGTCTGCACAGGACTTGAGGAGCCTCGAGCTGATGCTGTCCGGACCTGCAGCCTTCCTCGCCTTGATCTTCTTCAGCTCAGCTCTCAACTGGGTCTTAGTGAGAGTCAGGCTGGGGTAGGGGGACTGTGTGCTGGGAGGGGAGATGTTGGGTCTGTGAGGGGAAAAACAGTGGGGGATGTACGAGGTGGGGTGGAGGGAGGGCAGTGGACAGCGGGACTAGATGAAGGTGGAGGCAGCAGTGGTTGGTGGGCAGGCGGAGAAGAGGGCGGTTGGTCAAACCTGTTAAAGAACAGGTTCAGGATGTTCACCCACTCCCTAGCCCCTGTGGCCTGGGAGGAGGTATTCTGGTGCCCAGAGATGGTTTTGAGGCTTCTCCAGACCCTGCTGACGTCACTCTGCTGCAGCTTGTCCTCCATCTTCTTCCTGTAGCTATCCTTCCCCTCCCTGATCTTCCTCCTTAGCTCCCTCTGTACGGACTTCAGCTCCTCCTTATATCCTGACCTGAAGATCCTTTTCTTCGCCTTCAGCAGTAACTTTATCTCTCGGTTTATCCAGGGTTTGTTGTTTGAGAAACATTGTATGGTTTGGTGGGTACCATGTTCTCTACACAGAAGTTTATGTAGTCTGTGATGGTGTGTGTGAGGCTATCGATGTCCTCACCATGTGGATCGCAGAGCTGCTCTCATGCAGTGGATTCAAAAGTTCCGGAGAGCGTCCTCCGCCTCCTCGGACCATATCTTCACTGTGCGGGTAGCAGGAGATTGTCTGTGTACCAGGGGTTTGTACACAGGAAGGAGGTGAACCAGGTTGAGATCAGATCTACGGGGGGTGGGGGGGGGGGTGATGAAGTGTAAGTCTCCTTGGTGTTTGCATAAAATAAGTCTAGTGTTTTATTGTCTCTGGTGTGGCACGTGACATACTGGGTGAATGGGTGAAAGTGGACAGAATGGAGGACAGGAAAGTATGGTTAAAATCACCAGAGGTGAGCTGGTTACTGCATCTGCAGCCTGCTGGTGACTGAGTGGATGATATTACACGCTGCCTCAACGCTCGCAGAGGGGGGTACAAAAATATAGTGGTGTGAAAAAGTGTTTGCCCCCTTCCTGATTTCTCATTTTTTGTATGTTTGTCACACTTAAATGTTTCAGATCATCAAACAAATATAAATATTAGACAAAGATAACACAAGTAAACACAAAATGCAGTTTTAAATGAAAGTGTTTATTATTGAGGGTAAAGAAAAATCCAAACCTACATGGCCCTGTGTGAAAAAGTGATTGCCCCCCCCCCCCGTTAAAACATAAATTAACTGTGGTTTATCACATCTTTGGAAAGCTGAGTTTAATTTCTCTAGCCACACCCAGGCCTGATTACTGCCACACCTGTTCTCATTCAAGAAATCACTTAAATAGGACCTGCCTGACAAAGTGAAGTAGACCAAAAGATTCTCAAAAGCTAGACATCATGCTGTGATCCAAAGAAATTCAGGAACAAATGAGAAACAAAGTAATTGAGATCTATCAGTCTGGAAAAGGTTATAAGCCATTTCTAAAGCTTTGGGACTCCAGCAAACCACAGTGAGAACCATTATCCACAAATGGCAAAAAACGTGGAACAGTGGTGAACCTTCCCAGGAGTGGCCGGCCAACCAAAATTACCCCAAGAGCACAGTGGCGACTCATCCAAGAGGTCACAAAAGACCCCACAACAACAGCCAAAGAACTGCAGGCCTCATTTGACTCAGTTAAGGTCACTGTTCATGACTGCACTATAAGAAAGAGACTGGGCAAAAATGGCCTACATGGCAGAGTTCCAAGATGAAAATCACTGCTGCACAAAAAGAACATAAAGGCTCTTCTCAGTTTTGCCAGAAAACATCTTGATGATCCCCAAGACTTTTGGAAAAATACTCTTTGGAATGACGAGACAAAAGTTGAACTTTTTGGAAGGTGTGTGTCCCATTACATCCGGCGTAAAAGTAACACAGCATTTCAGAAAAGGAACATCATACCAACAGTAAAATATGGTGATGGTAGTGCGATGGTCTGGGGCTGTTTTGCAGCTTCAGGACCTGGAAGACTTGCTGTGGTAAATGGAACCATGAATTCTGCTGTCTACCAAAAAATCCTGAAGGAGAATGTCCGGCCATTTGTTTGTGACCTCAAGCTGAGGCGCACTTGGGTTGTGCAGCAGGGCAATGATGCAAAACACACCAGCAAGTCCACCTCTGAATAGCTTAAGAAAAACAAAATGAAGACTTTGGAGTGGTCTAAAGTCCTGATCTGAATCCTATTGAAATGCTGTAGCATGACCTTAAAAAGGTCACACATGTACTGTATGTGTGTATATACACTGTTCACAAAAAGTTAGGGATATTTGGCTTTTGGATGAAATTTATGAAAATGTAAACAGTTCACACTACAGTGATATAATATCATGAAAGTAGGGCATTGAAGTAGAAGCATGCAATGGTGATTTCCTCATCTCATACAATTTATTGAAACAAAAGCCAACAACATCGGTGGGTATACCACAACAAAAAATGTCAATGTCTCAGTAACTTGTCATGTGCCCTTGAGCGTCAATTGCAGCTTGACAAAGACGTCTCATGCTGTTCACATGTCGACTTAGTGTCTGCTGAAGCATGGCATTCCACTTTTCTTTAAGAGTGACCCTCGGGTCATTGAGGTTATGGGGTGCAGGGTTACAAGCCTCTACATGGCGACTCAGCTGATCCCATAGGTTTTCTATAGAATTCAGGTCTCTAGAAAGTGCAGGCCACTCCATTCGAGGTACCCCAGCCTCCAGCAGCGTTCCCCTATTGATGTGACCTCGATGAGCTGGAGCATTGTTGTCCATTGAAGATGAAATTAGGCCATTGGTGTTGTTTCATGCAGGGGCCAAAAAAGACTGGATTAATGATGTTATTCAGGTCGTATTCAGCTTGTCACTGTACCATTCACAAGGTGTAGGGCAGTTCTGTATTGGCTAGACACACCTGCCCAGACTGTAACATGGTGACAACAGTGGCTGATGCATAGCACTGTCCTTGACGTCATCAGCATCATTGGCGGCCATCATTTCTGCTCAGCGTGAATCGACTTTCATCAGAGAACAGCACTGAGGCCCACTGCTCCCTTGTCCAGCGTAAATGCTCCCTGGCCCATGCAAATGATGATGCCTGTGCCTGGTGGTGTAGTCAGGTACCCTTGCAGGTCATCTAGTATGCAGACCACGCTGATGTAAACAGTTTCAAATGGTCTGATGTGACACTTGGGTGCCTCTCATCTCCCTTAAATGTGCCTGGAGTTGAATGGTATTCATCATCTGGTTCTGCAGGGCACTGTTCACAATGAAGCAGTCATCAGCGTGGGATGTGGCCAAAGGACATCCACTTCTGTGCCTTTCTGTAACTCTTCCAGTCTCTCTGTATCTCTGTTACAACCTGCTGATGACACTCTGTGGCACTTTAAGCTCAGTGGTCACTTCCCTCTGAGAACATCCTGTATGAAGCTTCGCAATGGCAAGGTACTGTTGATCAATTGTTTGGTGTCGTCTTGGTCTCATGATGTCAAAATGTGAACAGCATGATGAAGAGGACTGTTTAAACCAATTCTAATTGAACCAGAAAATGTATTGGTTGATTCATGGCTCAAACACCTGTTGTGAATTTTGCCATTAAACACCTTGTTGGAGATCAGCAAGTTATGCAAAAAGTACTGAAACATTGAACAGCTGGACATGTGCATCAAAAGGTTAGAGAAGGTCAAATTAAGGTTCGCCTGTAAGGGTTATAGTGCATTTTATGTGCATTCCTGAAATTTCCATCCGAAAGTCAGATATCCCTAAGTTTTTTGTGAGGTGGTGTGTGTGTGTGTGTGTGTGTGTGTGTGTGTGTGTGTGTGTGTACGAAATTAGGTTCAGGTTCAGGTTACTTTATTTGTACCCTTAGGTAGATTTTGCTTTGCAGTCCAGGTGACGTCCATATTTTCAAACCACAATTACATTCAACATGAACACAAACACAGGCACACATGTAGCTGACTATAAACATGATAAAAGTACTCAAGGCTCTACCAATCAGGACATAAGATAGGGAGACGGGGGCCAGTGGAGGACCACCGGGACCCAGCCAGACAATAGCCTGAGCCGGAGCCCAGTGGCAAGGCCCAGCGGAGGAATTACTGAGGCAGACGGTGGTAGGTGGCGGGGCTCAGCGGAGGAACTACTGAGGCAGACGGCGGTAGGCGGCGGAGCTCAGCGGAGGATCTACCGGGACCCCAGCAGAGCTCGGCTGCAGCGGCGGTGTGCGGCGGGACTCGGTGGAGGAGCTGGACAGGAGCTCGGTTACGGCGGCAGTAAGCAGCGGGACTAGCAGTGGAGGGGGCTAGCTGAGGCCCAGCTGGATTCGAGGTCGGTCGGATCGGATACCGGCGACACAAGCAGAGATTGTTTTTACTATCCACAGGTCAGTAAAAATGCCACCAAAGAAGGAGGAAATGGAAGAGATCAAAAAATTTCTGAACTTGTCAGAAGAAGTGGCCAAAATGGTTAGCCAGCAGGCCAAAATAATAGGCCTAATGGAAGAAGTACGAGACTTAAAATTAACATCCATCCATCCATCCATCCATCCATCTTCTACCGCTTTTCCGGAGGTCCGGGTCGCGGAGGCAGCAGTTCAAGCAGAGAAGCCCAGACTTCCCTCTCCCCAGCCACCTGCTCCAGCTCTTCAGAGGGGATACCAAGGCGTTCCCAGACCAGCTGGGAGACATAGTCTCTCCACCGAGTCCTGGGTCTGCCCCGGGGTCTCCTCCCAGTGGGACGTGCCTGAAACAACTCAAGTGGGAGGCGTCCAGGAGGCATCCTAATCAGATGCCCATACCACCTCAACTGACTCCTTTCAATGTGGAGGAGCAGCGGTTCTACTCTGAGCCTCTCCCGGATGACTGAGCTCCTCACCCTATCTCTGAGGGTGAGTCCAGCAATCCTACGGAGAAAGCTCATTTCAGCCGCTTGTATCCGCGATCTCATTCTTTCGGTCATTACCCAAAGCTCGTGACCATAGGTGAGAGTAGGAACGTAGATTGACTGGTAAATCGACAGCTTTGCCTTAGAACTAAGCTCCCTCTTCACCACAACAGACCGGTACAACGTCCGCATCACTGCAGATGCTGCTCCAATCCGTCTGTCGATCTCTCGCTCCATTCTCCCTCATGGATCGTCACCTTATCGTGGTGGGGGGGTTTGCGTGCCCCAGTGATCCCAGGAGCTATGTTGTCCGGGGCAATTTGCCTCTGATAGGGTCTCCCAAGACAAACTGGTCCTGGGTGAAGGGCCAGACTAAGAACGATCCAACAGACTCATGAATTGTATATCAAGGATTCAGTGTACCCCGCCCGGTATGGGGTTACCGGGGCCCCACCCTGGAGCCAGGCCTGGGGGAGGGGCTCGAAGGCTAGCGTCTGGTGGCCGGGTTTCCACCCATGGGACCCAGCCGGGCTCAGTCCGAAGGAGTTACATGGGTCCGCCCTCCAGTGGGCTCACCACCTGCAGGAGGGATCATGGGGGTCCTGTGCTATGTGGATCAGGTGGCGGTCAAAGGCGGAGACCTTGGCGGACTGATCCCAAGCTTTCTAAACTGGGCTTCTCCTAAACTTAAAATTAACAATTCAGGAAAAAGACAAAAAAAATTACGACTTGGACGCGACGCGTCGAGGATCTTGAACAAGGTTCTCGTTTGGATGACCTGTTTTATAAGTGGACTAGACATCAAATACCAATCATACGCTCATGCTACTACAGGACTGAGAGGTGAGGAGGCTCCCATGAGTGAATCAGTCTCCCTAGAAAACCAGGTGCTTCAGTTCCTTGACAGTAGAGATATAAAGGTCGAAGCAAATGCAATTTCAGCCTGTTATGCTTTACCCAGAAAAGATAATAAAACAAAGAAATCAATTGTGATGCGCTTTGTGAACAGAAGGGTAAAGAATGACATACTGAGGCAGGCCCATAAAGCTACAGGGAACAGAAGTTTACCTAAATGAACACCTAACAAAAACAAATGCTGAAATAGCACGGCAAGCACGGATGCTGAAAAGACAAAATAGGATACAGGCAACATGGACAAGAAATTGTAGAGTTTGGATCAAACTAAATGGAACACCTGAGCAAGCAAAGAGTATAATGATCAGAGATGTTACTGATCTTAGATAAATACAGATGAACACTGATTAAGAAAATTAAGAGACAATGATAATCCCATATTCCAACACACACATGGTAAGAATAGTTCTTTTGACATACCATGTCAATGTACTTGAAAAAAAAATAAGCAAAACAAACAAAAAACTTATGACTGACTTGAGTAGACATCAATTATCCCCAGTTGGAGGAAGTCATTTGACACAGAGTAAGGATACTCAAACTCTGAAAATATCGCCCATTATCGCTGACCATAACACTACACTAGATGGTGAACAATATTGATCCTGATACACCACTTTTTCAATAATATTCATAACACCATTGTGACTATTACACTGAAAAGCAATTCAAAAGTCAAGTGCAACTAGATGGTAAACTCTCAATATACCACTTCAACAGCAGAAGTCCCTCTAACAAAACTTTCCACAGATTTAGGACTATTTAACACAGCTGACTAGACAAATTTACAGCTACTCGCAGTCTCTGAACTTGGATAATGAAGAGCCGGCTCTCCATGATGGCAATAGAGTGTGAATATCACATGTTTCATATTAACAGTGTGGTGGTGTTGCACTGTATATGATGACCTGTGTAGGTGAAGCTGGTAAATGGAATGTCCTCTGTCTCCCTACCAGGGATCCTTGGAATGTGTACCTGTGAGAATGACCAAGATAAAACCAAAAAATCTCAATTACTAAGTTGTCCATATAGACGCCGGGGAACTTGCATTGAGACATTCAGAGATAAATTAGTCGAGCTGTACAATAATATTACTAGTAAGAAAATGGTAGTAATTTGTGGAGATTTCAATATTGATTTACTAAATCCACATCAACAAAATGTAATTACAGAGTTCATGAACTCTATGTACAGCATGAGTCTATATCCCACAATAACGCATCCCAGTAGAATCACAGTTCACACTGCTACACTTATTGACAACCTGTTTGTTAATATTATTGATAAGAAAATAGAAAGTGGATTATTGATAAATGACATAAGTGACCACTTGCCAACCTTTGCACTTATCCATGGCCACACGGGGGCCAATACAGAAAAAATTTTAAAATCGTTCAGATACAAATCACCAAATGCAATCAGTTCTTTTAAAGAGGACTTGCTGAAGCAAGACTGGACAGAAGTCTATGTATCAGATGTAAATGAAGCCTATGACACATTTATAAACATTGTAACCACTCTTTATGAAAAAAATTGTCCATTAGTAAAGAAAAAGCTTAAACATAAATTTGCCGATAAGCCATGGTTAACCAAAGGATTACAAAAGGCGTGTAAAAAGAAAAATTTATTATATAAAGCTTTCCTAAAGAAAAGGACAAAAGAAGCAGAGCAGCGGTATAAAACATACAAAAATAAGTTAACATATACAGTATAATGAGATGTAGTAAGAGAGACTATTACAGTAAAGAACTGGAGAAAAACAGAGACAATATTGAAAATACATGGAAAATTTCCGGTTCCGGTTCCGCCGGACCGGTGGCACCACACGAGTCGGCTGCCCGTTGCAACTGCCTTTTTTTTATCTTCCTTCTTCTTTCTACACCTTTCACTCTGTATATATATCACGGACGCACGGATCGCCCCGGGGGTCTCCCGGGTCGGCGGACGGAGCCACGGTTTGCAGCGGGAGACGCTACAGCGGGGAGGAGCTAGTGCTAGCTAGCGCTTGGCCGCCGCCCGGTGCTAATGGGAAACTCGACATACCGGGAGCTGTAGCGAAAACGACGCGGGTGCTGGCTGGAGTTTAGGCGGCGTGCTAAGAAATATAAGACAGAATAATAAAGAGCGATGGCAAGAACCAAGCAGGACCGCCCGTTAAATCTACTGGAGGAAGAAGCCCCCACTGGAGACAAGCTAGCCACCAGGGCTGCTCAGAGAGGCGCTCCGGCCACCGGCAGAGTGAAGAGACCTCGCCGTCACAGGCCCGTGGCTCTGAGAGAGATCCGTCGCTGCCAGAAATCCACGGAGCTGCTCATCGTAAGCTGCCCGTCCAGCGCTGGTGAGGGAGATCGCTCAGGACTTCAAGAACCGTCCTGCGTTTCCCTGAGCTTCGCTGTCATGGTTCTGGCAGGAGACCAGCGAGGCCCACCTGGTGGCTCTCTTCTTCGCTAAGGGGGTCACCATCATGCCCAAAGACTTCCAGCTGGCCCGCCGCATCCGCGGAGAGAGAGCTTAGACTTTCTGCTGCACATTCACCAACCAACCATAATGCTCTGCACTGTGTGTCTATATATATACATTTATAGTAATATGGACATATGTTTACTAGATGTTGTTTTTTCTTGCCTTCTGATTATTGCTCTGAGTGTTGCTATCCCTGTGCTGTTGCAATCCTGGAATTTCCCCATTGTGGGACTAATAAAGGCTTATCTTATCTTATCTTATCTTAAAATACTTAACAGTATTCTTGGAAATAAAAGCAGAAATACAAGCTACCCAACCGATTTTTCAAAAAATAATAAAAAGACTCAGAGTGTGAATGCAGCTTCACCTGCAGATGAATTTAATAACTTTTTTGTTAACATTGGTCCTAATTTGGCTCGAGAAATACCCATTACCGGCGCCTACAGGTGATACAATAAGCAATAACACTGCTATAAAAGACTCCATTTTCATAAAGAACACAGACGAGAGAGAGGTCATTGAATAGTTAAATCGTTTAAAAGTAAAACATCTACGAACTGTGATGGTATTGACATGCTCTTAGTCAAAAACTATTATTGAATGCTTAGTGAAACCACTGACGTATATCTGTAACCTGTCTCTCCAAACAGGTATATTTCCCAATGCAATGAAAATAGCTAAAGTAATTCCGATATACAAGACAGGTGACAGAGGGGAATTCTCAAACTATAGACCAATTTCACTATTGCTGCAATTTTCCAAGATACTTGAAAAAATATTCTAAGAGAGAATTGACAACTTCATACTGAAGAATAATTTATTGTGTGAGCAGCAATATGCGTTCAGACACATGAGGACAAACTGCATTTGCTCTAATGGAATTTATAGAAAAAATATCAACTGCCATTGAAAAGTAAAGAGTATTCAGTTGGGGTATTCCTGGATCTTAAAAAAGCCATTTGATACAGTGGATCATAATTTATTATTAAAGAAACTACAAAAATTGTGGGTATTAGAGGGGTAGCACTATCCTGGTTAAGTAGTTACTTAAAGAATAGATATCAGTATGTATGTGTTGGTAACAAAAATCTCACAGTTACTGAAGGTTACTTGTGGAGTCCCACAGGGTTCAGTTTTGGGGCCATTGTTATTCAATATGTATATAAATGATATATGTAAAGTTTCAGAAAAAATGGACTTAATATTGTTTGCCGATGACACTAATCTATTATGCAGTGGAAGCAATTTGGAACAACTTCTGGATACACTCCGAAGGAATTAGGAAAAGCTTAACTGTGGTTTGATTCAAGCAAATTAACGCTCAATTTAAGTAAGACAAAATTTACAGTCTTTAACAACCATCACAACACTCAGTATCTAAACATCAGTGTAAATGGTTGTAGAGATTGAAAGGGTATCTGAAACTAAATTTCTTGGAGTAAAATTGATAATAAACTGTGTTGGAAGTCACATATTATTATATTAAGGTAAAAATATCCAAATCAATTGCAATACTACAAGAGTGAACTTTTTGCTGAATCACCCACACTATATACCTTGTATCATTCATTAATACTCCCATACATGACATATTGTAATGAAGTAGGGGAATTACATATAAAACAAACATATATCCAGTCTTTATGCTTCAGAAAGAGAGCTATTAGAATAATAAAGCAGCTTACAGGGAACCAAACAAAACCCACTTTTTCTTAAATTAAAAGCTCTCAAGTTGAAAGATCTGGTTGACTTTAAAACTGCAGTAATAATGTTTTAAAGTGAAGAATCTATCACTGCCCGCAAATATCCAAAAGTTGTTTCAAATAAGGGAGAAACAATATCAATTTCAGAGGAACATGTATATTTCAAAAACCTTCAGTGAGAACTACCACCAAGCAACACTGTGTTTCAGTGCAAGGAGTCAGATTATGGAACGATTTTGGACCTGAATTAAAATCTTGTACAACGCTTGGACAATTTAAACAAAAACTAAAGGAAGAAATACTCCAAACATATATACAAGATGACATGTAAAATCACATAAGGATTGTCATATCCAGCGTGCGTTGTGTTGTAGCTTAGTTTTTTGTCACATTTTGTCTGAGCTTCGTTCTGAATTGTAATCGCTCTTGTTTTGTTTTTTTCTTTGAATTCTTGGATGGAACATGGGTGGGCAATATAAGCTGTGGCTTCAGCCATCACACCCTTTTCGGATAACTTATGTTGAACTGTATAATCAGAGGAGTTATTGTCTATTTTGACCTGTTTTCTTTGTTGGATAAGACAAAGAGATAAGAGAAAAAAAAAAAAGGAGATAAGAGAGAAGGGTCAATATTAAAAAATTAAAGACTAGTCAAAGAGGTTAAAAACTCAAAGTCTAAAACCCAATAAAAGATTTTTAACCCAAATAAAAACCTACAAAATAAGTAAATGGGTGTGTTGTTTTTTTTTTTGGGGGGGGGGTCCAGTGCACTATATCAGGGGTATCCGACTTTCAAGCGCATCTCTCTTTTTCTGTAATTTGCAGATGTCGGTTTCGTTTTATAATATGCAAGGGAACATAAAAGAGTTTCAGACTTGCATTGCAGTTTTAAAAAAAAAATCATTGATTTTGCCGTTAGAATCGAAATTATTGGTCGTGTCCCCTCATTTTTCCCAGTTTTTGTGTGACATGAAAATCGCATCAATTTCAAAGTACTGTAACGTGATCTCTGAGTAACTCTTTCTACTCAAAATGCAAGAGATAAACAGAGTTGTAATGCAAATTCAAAATAAAACATTCCCCAATGTGATCGGATCTATGGTTTTTGTACGGCGACCCCTGCAAATTTACTCGTACGACGTAAATTTCCGTGTCCCCAAATTTACGCAGCAACATGCAAGTTATTTGGTAAAGTAACCAGAAAACAGGAAGTGCTGATGCTTTTCACTTTGCACCTTTCAAATCCCAAACCATACACGTAAAAAGGAGATCAGTCTTTGTGAAGCTCAGATGTAGAATATTTCAATAAAATCTCAAACATTTATGACACATCGAATATGGTGTCCTTTAAAAAATTTACGTCTTCGGTCTTGGTCGGCCGCGCGCAGCCCCGTCTGGCGAGGTGAGCGCCCTGGGAAAGCACTTTTATCTTCTCTACCCCGGATGTGCTCAACCCATGTGGAGAGGATTAACCATGGTCACTTTATATTGAAGTTATCGAAGGTCCAAACTTCCGTGTCCCGCATTTACGCCTTTTGTGATTTTACATCTTATCCAACAAACAGGGAGAATTTGAAGGTATGTGTACACGTATAATCACATCTTAATATATCATGAAAATGTAGCTGTTGATGAGTTTTGATGCGTGAAAAATACTGGAAGTGTTGAAGTTGTTTCGTGTAAAACGTGTGCCATTGCAAAATGCATTGGCACACGGGGAAACAAAAGCCTGAGTGTCCCGTTTATGTCTCCATTTACAAGTAGTTGAAGTGAGCGCTCATCCTCAAGAGTTCCTGAACGCGAATGCCGTTACGGAAAATAGTAATAGTTTAATAAACCTGACACAATTGGATAGTGATTAGTCAATTTCATGTGCAGATTTGATCAATTTTAAATTTTGCCACCAATGTCACACATTGGACCCCTAATAAATAAAAACACCCAAATATAAAATAAAATTAATGAATAGGTAACTAAATTATGTGCAATATATTGTTACATCTTGTTCAACTCTTTAACAGCAGCAGGAACAAAGCTGTTTTTGTAGCACTGGGTTTTACTTTTTGGGACAGCAAACCTCCGTCTGGAGGGAAGAAGCTGAAAGTGGCAGTGCAAAGGGTGGGAGTCATCATTTAAAATGGAGGTAGCCATCCTCTGTACCTGTCTGGTGTACAGGGATGTCAGGCTCAGCTGTGACTCACCAGGCAAATGACTGGACCATCTAACTACCTGATCCAAGGATTTCCTCTGTTTCAGTTTTATCTGACCAAACCATGTCACTAAAGAAAAGGATAAAACAGATTCAATAAAAGCCCGATAAAAACTTTATCATTATGGTTCAGTCATTTTGGAAGCGTGCAAGTTTTCTTAAACAATGCAAATGTTGCTGACCCTTTTTGCACACCCTTTGACAGTTCTCTTCAAAGTTTAAATTACTATCAATAATCATCCCAAGATATTTGTAGGATTGTACACATTCAGTGGTCTGGCCTTTTAGTACAGTGACTTCATGCCTGGGAGTTTCCTCTCAAAGTCAATAATCATAGCTTTAGTTTTTGTCGTATTCAGCTGCAGGTAGGAATCCTCACACCAGTGAACAAAAATCATCAACTACTGGGCCATGGCCACTCTCACCATCCTGGAGGAGACTGACAACAACTGAATCATCAGCATACTTTATAATCAAATCAAATCAAATCAAATCAAACTTTATTGTCATATTGCTGTACATACAACTGTAGTGCAGGCAAGATGAAATTGCGTTTCTCTCGGCATCCATATAAATAGAAGCAGCATGATTTAAGACACACTCACACATAGCTTCACCCCCCCATCCCCCCATCCATTCACACATCCCTGAGACGTACTCTGGGAAAAAACTAACTAACTATAATATACAAATAATATACAAAATGTCCGTAGGTACAGTAGTGTGTATGAGAGATTCCGGGTCAACTGTTCAGCATCCTGACAGCTTGTGGAAGGAAGCTATTGATCAGTCTGGTGATTCTGCCTCAAATGCTCCGTAATCGTTTACCAGATGGAAGAAGTTCAAAGTGTTTATGCAGAGGGTGAGAACGGTCCTTGGCAATGTTCAGTGCCCCTGCTCCTACAACGCTTCTGAAAAAGTTCTTGGACAGAGGGGAGGGACACTCTAATTACCCTCTCAGCCCCCTTGACTATCCTCTGCAGGACTTTTTTGTCTGACATACTGCAGCTGGAGTACCATGTAGCAATGCAGTACGTCAGAACACTCTCCACCACACCTCTGTAGAAGGTCCTGAGGATGCAGATGGGGAGAGAGGCCTGTTTGAGTTTCCTCAAGAAGTGCAGTCTCTGCTGAGCCCGCTTCCTGATCCCCAAGGAATTCTTGCTCCAGGTCAGGTCCTGCGAGATCTGCACTCCGAGGAACTTGATGTTCTCCACTCTCTCCACTAAACGGCCGCCGATGCTGAGGTGGGACGTGCTCAGGCTGTGACCGCCGGAAGTCGATAATCATCTCCTTCGTTTTGTCCACGTTGAGCACCAGATTGTTCTCCCTGCACCAGCCCTCCAGGTCTCTCACGTCTTCCCTGTACATTGATTCCTCATCCCTCTGAATAAGTCCCACCACCGTGGTGTCGTCTGCAAACTTAATAATCTGGTTCCCCTCGTGTCTGGATACACAGTCATGTGTTAGAAGTGTAAACAACAGTGGACTGAGTACACAGCCTTGAGGGGATCCGGTGCTCAGCGTGACAGAGTTGGAGATGTTGTTTCCAACCCGGACAGACTGAGGTCCCTCAGTCAGGAAATCCAGGATCCAGAGACATGTGGCGGTGTTCAGACCAAGAAGGAGTAATTTCTCCATCAGTCTCTAGGGAATAATGGTGTTGAATGCTGAACTGAAATCAATGTACAGGAGTCTGGCGTAGGTGCCTTTCTGGTCCAGCGGGGTGATGACAGAGTGTAGGGTGGTGACTATAGCATCCTCCGTGGAGCGGTTTGAACGATATACAAACTGGAGCGGGTCGTGTGTTGCAGGGAGGCAGGCTGTAATGTGTGGTTTGACAAGCCGTTCAAAACACTTCATCACAATTGGTGTCAGTGCAACAGGATGATGTTCATTCAAACAGGACACAACTGGTTTCTTTGCCACTGGTACAATGATAGAGGTCTTGAAGCATCTGGGAACGATGGCCTGACTCAGGGAGATGTTATAAATGTCAATCAGGACATCCGCCAACTCGCTCACACAGTCTCGGAGCACACGTCCCGGGATGTTGTCCGGACCTGCAGCTTTACGTGGGTTGACTCTGGTTAGGGTCCTCTGTGTGTCCGCTGTGTTGATGGTAAAAGCTGGTCCGACCGATGGTGGGGGTGGGCCAGCCCTCCCTCTGATTGTCGAGTTTGATGCTTCAAAACGTGCAAAGAAGTCGTTGAGCCTGTCTGGAAGCGAAGCGTCGTCATCATCGACCCCCTGCCTAGACTTATAGCCCGTCAGTGTCCGAACTCCCTGCCACATCTGCTTGGTGTTCCTAGTGTCACAGAGGTGTCCCTGGATTTTCTCCGCATAGGCGCGCTTTGCCGCCTTAATTCCCTTTGAGAGCGCAGACCTGGCTGAGCGGAGGGCGATCCTGTCCTTCGCTCTGAAGGCTGCATCCCTGGCTGTAAGCAGCGAGCGCACCTCTGCAGTCATCCAGGGCTTATGGTTACCCCGCATAGTGATGGTCTTCACTGTAGTGACATCCTCTGTGCACTTCGCAATGTAGCTGGTGACCGTTTCAGCATACTCCTCCACATCTGTCTTGTCTTCCTGGGAGGCTGCTATTTTGAAGACCTCCCAGTCTGTGTGCAGAAAACAGTCTTTCAGTGCAGAGGTTGCACTCTCTGGCAAAATTCTGATTTGTTTCACTGCTGGCCTGCTGCGCTTCAATAAAGGTTTGTAGGCAGGCAGCAGCATCACGGATATGTGGTCAGAAAGGCCGAGATGGGGGCGGGGTATCGCCTTATATGCATCTGTGTTTGTGTACACTAAGTCCAACATATTCTCTCCTCTGGTCTTAAAGTCTACACATTGTTTAAACTTGGGGAGCACAGTCTTTAAGCTGGTGTGGTTAAAATCCCCCGCAACCACCACAAAACTGTCCGGGTGTGAAGTTTGGACTTCACTAATCGCATTGTGCAGTTCCCTGAGTGCCTTATTAGCATTAGCGTTAGCATTAGCGCTCGGCGCTATGTAAACAGCCGCTACAAACACGTTGCTGAATTCCCTCGGCAAATAATATGGCAGACAATTTACAATAAGGAACTCCGCCAACGGAGAGGAGTGTTTAGACACTAACATGGCATTAATGCACCAGTTCTTGTTAACATAGATGCATAGCCCACCCCCCCGGCTCTTACTGGAGCTCGCCGTTTCCCTGTCGACACGGAACATCGCCATATCTTCCAGTTGAATGGCCTCGTCAGGGATGTTGTCGTGGAGCCATGTCTCCGTGAACGCAAGCACACAGCAGTCTCTCCACTCTCTCCAGGTTTCTCTCAGCAGACGCAGCTCGTCCAGCTTGTTGTCGAGGGAGCGGACGTTAGACAGAATGAGCGACGATACCGCTGGTCTGGAGGGGTTAGCCTTTAGCCTAGCATGGATTGTGTCTGTTAATGTGTCTGTTGTCATGTCTGCTCTGACACATGTTTGTGTACAGGATGAAGAGTAGTGGTGACAACACACACCCCATGAGAAGAGCCAGTACAAGAACACTTTTGGTCAGACAATGTACCATTGACCCTTACTCTCTGTGTCCCTGTTGGTTAAAAAAATCCAGAATCCAACCCACCAGATTATTACTCAAATCAAATTGTTGCAGGAGCCTTTCAACTAAAATATGAGGTTGGATTGTATTAAAGGCGGAAGGAAAGTCAACAAATAAAAGTCTGGCGTGTGTCCCATTAAAATCCAGATGTTCAAAAAGCATGTTAAACAGAGTGACAGTGGCATCCTCCACTCCTCTGTGAGGCCTGTAGGCAATCTGCAGAGGATTCAATGCATGCTCAGTCTGCTTTAGGACCTCAAATCTGACCAGTTTTTCAAAAATTTTCATTAAAAATTGAAGTCAAAGCAACTGGTCTAAAATCATTTACCATTTTAGGACAGCTGGATTTTGGAACGGGGACAACCACAGCATCTTTCCAGATCTTAGGCACATGTTGTGTCTGTAAGGACTTACTGAAAATGTAGTGAAATACAGGACTCAGTTCATGTGCACAGGACTTTACCAAGCGCCCACATATATTATCAGGGCCCTGATTTTTGTTCACTTTTACAGCACAGAACGCCCTTTTAACATCCTACACCTCAATAGTAAAGTGCTGATTGTCTTTGAGTTTCTGTTTCAAATCTTGGGTTTCTGTGCTAAAATCAAAGGAGTCAGAACGACCATAAAAACAATTAAGAGCATTAGTCAGCTCTGTGTCTGAATTAAAACCATCTAAAAACACACGACTACTGCACTCTGTGCTCTTAAGGCCTGCAATAGTTTTCATACTGGCCCAGGCTGAACCAAGTTTCTTTGTTGCCATCTTGCTTTCCAACTCTAATTTATAATTCTGTTTTGCTCTTAAAATTTCGGCCTTCAGTTCTTTTGTGGCAACCTGCAGCTTAGAAACAACCCCCTGTTTAAAGGCAAGTGCTTTCCTCTGTAAGCAGGATTTAACTGATTTTGTAACCCATGGCTTGTTGTTGGGATATACTTTGGTACGTTTACGTGTAACGATCATGTCTCTGCAGAAAGCCATGTATGAGCATCTCACGTCCACTAAAGAGTCCAAATCATCTCCGCAGGACAGTGTGAACACCTCCCAGTCCGTACAGTTAAAGCATTCTTGGAGGCAGTGCACTGAATCCTCTGTCCACACGTTATGTCTCTGGTCTTCGCCTTGTCTCTTCTGAGAGCAGTTTATATGTGGGCAGCAAATGTACACAGTTGTGATCTGAGGATCCTAAAGGAGGAAGGGGAATAGATTTATAGGCCCTCTCTATGCATCCATAGCACAGGTCCAATGTCTTTTTTTCGCCTGGTTGGGCAGGAGATATACTGATAAAAGTTTTTAAGTGTCTTCGTTCAAGACACATGGTTAAAATCCCCATGACTAAAATTTGGAGCCTCTGGGGAAATCGACTGCAACCGCTGTACCACATCAAAGATGGTGCTGGAGGTGGAGGCAGCATCCGCTCTCGGGTGAATGTACACAGTCGTTATGAAAAGTTGGGGGAACTCGCGGGGCAGATAAAAAGGGCATAGTGACACGGACAGAAGCTCCACATCTGGTGTACAGATGTGCTCTCTGACCGTGACAGATGTACAGTACTGTTTATTAATATATAAACTTACGCCGCCCCTCTGACGTTTCCCCATTACCTCTTCCTGCCGATCCAAGCGAAGTGGGGCTCCAAAGCCGTCAATACACAGGTCCGGGTTTCGGTCATGCGCCGTAAGCCATGACACAGCAGTTCTTGAAATCCTTCGATATCGTACATTTCCTTGAATTTCATCCACTTTATTTCTCAGGGATTGTACGTTCCCCATAATAATGGAAGGAAGAGGAATGCGGTTAAGCTGACGCCTCCTCAGGTTTAATCTTACACCTCCACGCTTTCCGCGTTTCCTCCTCTTGTCTCTCTTTTCATTGCTGTGTCCATGAAAATCTCTTAAAATAAAGTCCGGCAGTTCCGGCACAGACTCAAACACAGATGCTGCATTATCCATGTTCAAATGCAGTAACATGTCTCTGGAATACTGCGTTCTTCCCGGCGTGACCACGATCGCGCTTACCTCCAAGACAAAGAGCCGATAAGAAAAAAACGACAGTGCAAAAACAAGAAGGAAATCCATACTGATGGAACCAGGGAGCTCTTTGTTATATAGTCAACAAACATTCAAGGACAAAAACGGCACAGAGAATTACGTTAAAACACCTTATAGTGCATAAAAACAGAGACACAGGCTTCAAACTTTTTTCACCTGCTGCTGGTCGCTGCGTGCGCATGCGCCCAGACAGGTTATTTTTAAGTATTAATATATTATTGCAGTGCATTCATAGCCTTGCATTATTTGCACTGTAAGTAGCTGTAGAAAAATCAGCATCTCGTTTCTTTTTGTATATACTTAAAGAAATGACAATAAAGTCAGTCTAAATCTAGAATATTTTATTTTTTCATTTCAATTTTATATTTTCATAGATTTTTTTGTATTTTGTATGTTTTTTAAGTTTCTGTATCAAAAATATATATTGTATGGATTTTTAACAGGTTATTCTATTTCTATTTTATATATTTTCAGCTTTCTATATTAAGAATGTGCAATCAAGAACTTTAATTATTTTAAATGCAGCACTGGAGACCACACTACAACGTTTTTCTCGGGGTGGAGGGCAGTTTTAATTTTGACAGCAATTTAGTCATCGTCTTTTGACTAAATGTCATTTATTTTTAGTCATAATTTAGTTATCAGAACCATTTTAGTTTTGCTCTTGTCAAGACGTGGACTGGGCGTCACCTTGAGTTATAGTCTGTATTTCTTGTTTTCCAGGACATGGGACCCAGCTCACGTCCTCGCTTTGAGTTGTATTTTGGGTTTTTTCTGTATTTATGATGATTTATTATTTTGTCTGCATTTGTGTGTCATAGGATTTGTTCCCTGATCGGTTCCTAGTTGGTCATTATTTATTATTATCTTGGTGTTCATGGCCTTGTCTCCCCTGGTTCATTGTCATTATGTTTCATGTGAATCCCCCTGTCAATGATTTTCTGCTCATTCCCAGCTGTCCTGTTTTCCCATACCGATTGTTGTTCCTTCCCCAGGTGTGTGTTGTCAGTCCTGATTGGGCTCCCCGCCTGCTCTGTGTTTCGGTAATAATTCGTTGTCTATATATGTCCTTTCCAGTCTATAGTCTTCACTGGTGTCCTTGTTATACCGGCGGGATCAACACGCTTTATGTCTTGTTCCTCCTTTGTCTAGCCTGTATCCTGCCGGGTCTTGTGTTATTTGGATTTTTCCATGTTGTGCAAGTTTTATTGTTGTGTAAGTGTAACCCTTGCTTTATGTTAATTAGGTAAGGGAAATTAGTAAGTGTAGACCAGTTGCTAGGTTTTGTAAGGGTTACAATAGGGAATTAAAATGAGTGTGGAATGAAATAGCTGGAGGCAAGAAATGAGCAATAATGGTTGTTATTTGTAGAGATAAAGCGAACAATATATACAAACAATTTACTACTATAAAAATATAACAACGGCCAGCATGAAATAAAACCCCAAAAATGTCCTACTGAGCTCAGTGTTTGTTTGTCCCTTTGGTTTAGTCGTTTTGACCAGTCAAGATATCTTGTATCTCCAGACTCAGGTTTCTTTTCCTCTTTTAAAGCGGCGGCTTGAGTTGTTACCATTTTGAATTCTGGGCACTGGGAGAGAGGAAGGATGTTCTTCAATCGAGATCTTGGTCAGATCTCAGTTCAGTCTCGGTTCAGTCTCGGTTCAGTCTCGGATCAGGCTCGCTATCTCCATTCGGAGAGAATCCAGGATCCAGAAGGTTCTTGATCGGCAACCAAAAAAATCTAGCCTGCACAGCAATAATGGTATTATTGTTTACAGCTAGAGTAATTCGGTTTCCAATCCCTTCTTATATAACACCATAGCTTAGTGTTTAAATTCTTCTTGTGGTGCACATATGTGGGTTTCATATGCTTCACATGTATATTGCTGTATGCTTATTGTGTGCTTCACGTCTCAGAGGAACAAAAGGACTGGACCTCCTAGGGGTAACAAGAGGATGTGAAATCTGGCCTTTTGTATGCAAGGAGATGGCCTTGAGGGATTTCCTGACCACCAGGACTTTAGGTGGAGTCGGGAAGGACTGGAGGGGATGCATTGTGATTTGGGATTAAAAGACAATGTGACTGTGAGCTTTGATGTCCTGAGGTATAAAAGGGGCAAATGTGGGGGATTCACTCTCTTTAACTGTTTTTTGGATGATGTTGGAGAATGTGAATAAACTTGACTTGTGAAATAAACTCAGCCTTGTCCTTCCACATTCTCCACACTGGTGACCCTAAGACGTATCATGAGCGGAGAAGATTCCCCCGAGCCGAGCTCGTCAGGATCCAGCCAGGCGAACGAAGCCACAGTCAAGCTACCAGACTTCTGGCAAGATAACCCGTGCTCCTTGTTCCACCTGGCCGAAGCGCAGTTCGCCCTCCGGGGGATAACGGCAGATGACACAGAATTCTACCACGTCATTGCCAAGCTCGACAACCGCACGGCTCAACATGTGCAGAGCCTGTTGGAGCGCCCACTGGCCGACGACAAATACGGCGGGTTGAAGGCTGCGCTCATCCTGCGTTTCACTCCCTCAGTCCAGGAGAGAGCTGAGAGGCTCCTGGCTCTGAACGACTTGGGAGATAGCACGCCCGTCGACCTGATGGAGGACATGCTGAGGCTGAGGGGCTCAGACGACGATGACTTCCTTTTCACCCACATTTTCCTGAGAACCCTACCGTTGGCCACGAGAGCTACCCTGGCCGGTTCACCGTTGTTGACCCAGCGGGACTTCCGCGCGCTGGCCCAGGAGGCACAGCGGATTCTCAACGCCAGCAGACAGCGCACGGCCACCGCAGCAGCGATGGAACTCGGCGCGACGGCCAGAGATGGCAGGGGACCAGAGGCGGCGGTAGCAGACCCACCAACAACGGCGGCAGCGAAGGCCAGGGATTGCGGACGAGACAACCTCTGTTTCTACCATCGTCGTTTTGCAGAGAAGGCGCGCAACTGTATACCACCGTGCCAGTTCAAGAGCTCGGGAAACGCCAAAGCCAGGGGTCGGTAGCAGCCGCAGCCCTCGGGAAAGAGAACAAGCTGCTCTACTTGACAGATGCGCGTTCGGGGAAGCAATTCCTCGTGGACACAGGCTCCCAAGTGAGTTTCATCACGCCTACCTATGCTGACCGGCTGGCGGACCCCGGAAGTCAAGGGGCATCAGCAGCGAACGGCTCGAGGATTAAGACCTTCGGTGAGAAGACTCTGCTTCTGTCCCTACACGGCCGTACATTTGAGTGGACTTTTGTTATAGCTGAAGTGAGCTTCAATATGTTAGAGGCTGATTTTCTGTGCTCACATGGTTTGTTGGTTGATCTTGCTAATAGGCGCCTGGTTAATGCACTCTCTTTTTATTCTATTCCCTGTGCAGCCCGAGTGACCCCACCCACAGCACAAGTCAATGTCGCAACGGCAAGCGGTAAGTTCCACACATGCTCACTCAGTTCCCAGCACTCACGGTTCCCACATTTTCAGCAGCAGTCACCAAACACGGGGTGGAGCATTTTATTACTACCATCGGACCACCCGTTTTTGCAAAAGCTCGGCGCTTGGATGCAGCTAAACTGACCATAGCGCTTGAGGAGTTCGCCAACCTGGAAAAGTTAGGCATCATCAGGCGTTCCAAGAGCCCATGGGCTTCCCCGCTGCACATGGTTCCTAAAGCTGACGGCTCGTGGCGACCTTGCGGTGATTTCCGCAGGTTGAATAACGCTATAGCGCACAACCGCTACCCAATCCCGCATATCCAAGATTTTTCTGTCCATTTGGCGGGGGGTGCGCGTTTTTTCTAAGATAGACTTGGTCCGCGGGTACCACCAAGTCCCAGTGCGCGCTGAGGATATACGCAAAACAGCGGTAATAACTCCGTTTGGCCTATTAGAGTTTTTGCGCATGCCGTTTGGGCTTAAAGGCACGGCGCAGACGTTCAACGCATGATGGACACGGTGTTGCGCGATCTCCCCTTCGTGTTCGTCTACCTGGACGACATATTGGTAGCCAGCGCGTCCGAAGACGAACATGAAAAATCAACTCACGGCAGTTTTTCCGGAGGTTGGGAGAGCACGGGTTAATAATCAACCCAGCGAAGTGCCAGTTCGGGGTGACGCAGATTGATTTTTGGGGCACGCGTCTCTCCAGAAGGAGCGGTTCCTCTGCCCGACAAAGTGCGTGCAGTAACAAATTTTCCCCAGCCACAAACGGTTAAAGCGTTACAGGAGTTTTTGGGAATGGTGAATTTTTATAACCGTTTCCTCCCCCGCGCAGCGCAGCTCATGCAACCATTGTATGCCGCGCTAAAAAAAACAAAAATCCACAAACAAAATCGAATGGTCCTCCGGGAAAGAGAGCGAGCATTCTCAGAGGTCAAAACAGCCCTGGCAAACGCTGCGTTGTTGGCTCATCCAGACCCAACAGCCCGCATAGCGCTCACTACTGACGCGTCAGATGTGGCCATAGGGGGGTGGTCGGTGGAGCAGCATGTAGCCAGGGCTTGGCAGCCACTTGCCTTTTTCAGCAGGACCTTGTGCGATAGCGAGCAAAAATTACAGCGCATTCGACAGGGAGTTGTTAGCTCTCCCACTTGGCCATCCGCCACTTCCAGTTCTGGCTGGAGGGACGGCCGTTTCACCGCGTTCGTCGACCACAAGCCGCTGACTTTCGCGATGGCCAAGGTTTCAGAACCGTGGTCAGGCCGGCAGCAGAGGCAGCTGGCTGCAATCTCAGAGTTTACTACAGATATTCAGCATGTAGCGGGTAACTAAATGTAGTGGCAGACTGTCTCTTGCACGCCGTAGCGACTCCAGTCCGCGTAGGAACAGATTATGCAGCCATGGCCGCAGAACAGGCTAGCGGCGCAGAAGTCCGCGCGGCCCCAGTCCACGTAGGGGATAGATACGCAGCCATGGCCGCGGATCAAGTTAGCGACGCGAACGTGCGCGCGCTCCAGTCTGGACCAACAGGGTTAAGGCTGGAGAGCAGAGTGCTGCAAGATGGTATGCCCCCCCTAATCTGCGATGTCTCCACGGGACGACCGCGCCCGGTGGTGCCGACCGCGTGGCGCCGCCGCGTTTTTGACTCGATTCATTCTCTGGCGCACCCGGGCGTGCGCGCATCGGTCAAAATGGTAGGAGAGAAATTTGTATGGCCGAGCTTGCGCAAGCAAGTTAGAGAGTGGGCGGCAGCCTGCTTGGCTTGTCAATGAGCCAAGGTACACAAACACACGAGAGCTCCCTTGGAGCCATTTCACATCCCGGCTAAGAGGTTCGACCACGTTCACATGGACCTCGTAGGCCCCCTTCCGCCGTCGCAGGGGTGCACACACCTTCTGACAATGGTAGACCGCACCACGCGCTGGCCTGAAGTGGTCCCACTGTCATCAACCACAGCCAAGGAGGTGGCGTGCACGTTTTTAACAGCATGGGTAGCGCGCTTTGGAGTTCCGTCGGACATTACGTCCGACAGAGGTCCTCAAATTGTTTCCATACTTTGGTCAGCGATGGCCCGCAGCCTTGGGGTAAACGATCCACCGTACTACCGCGTAACAACCCGCAGGCTAATGGGTTATGTGAACGTTTCCATAGGTCATTGAAGGCGGCCCTCAGAGCGTCGCTTACGGATGCAAATTGGGTGGACAGGGCTACCATGGGTTTTATTGGGGTTGCGTGCTGCACCTAAAGAGGACTTAGAAGCCTCCCCAGCTGAGTTAGTTTTTGCGCAACCACTTCGGTTGCCCCGGGGAATTTCTCCCAGATAATCCAGCGCCAGAGTGCTCCCCGGCTCAGCGGTTACAGAATAGCACGGGCCCGAGCACGCTACCTGGCCCCGTTCACCACAGTTTTTCCCGCGTGGTTTTGTGCCTAAGGCTTTAAAAAATGCAGAGTTTGTTTTTGTCAGACATGATGCCCATCGTCCACCTTTACGCCCACCTTATGATGGACCATATAGAGTGCTGGAAACAGGGGGATAAGCATTTTTTGCTGGATTTGGGGGGCAGAAAAGAAATGATTGGCATAAACAGGCTCAAACCCGCTTTTGTGGTTGCTGACGAAGTTGTGCAGTTGGCAAAGGCTCCTCGGCGCGGCAGACCCCCTAGAGAGCATTCCTCAGAACACCCCACAGAGGTTGACTAACAGTTCTCACCCCCAGGCAGCAGCTCCACAGCAGGAAGACGCCGCGGAGGTGGTACAGCCTGCTTACAGCAAATACGGAAGAAGGCTGAGACCCAAGCGGCACGTGGACTGATATATAGTGATTTTATTATGACATGCAATCTGTGGTTATGTTGTTCCATCTTAGACATTTGGGGGGGGGGGGGTCATGTGGCGCACATATGTGGGTTTCATATGCTTCACATGTATATTGCTGTATGCTTATTGTGTGCTTCACGTCTCAGAGGAACAAAAGGACTGGACCTCCTAGGGGTAACAGGAGGATGTGAAATCTGGCCTTTTGTATGCAGGGAGATGGCCTTGATGGATTTCCTGACCACCAGGGACTTTAGGTGGAGTCGAGAAGGACTGGAGGGGGATGCATTGTGATTTGGGAATAAAAGACAATGTGACTGTGAGCTTTGATGTTCCTGAGGTATAAAAGGGGCAAGTGTGGGGGATTCACTCTCTTTAACTGTTTTTTGGATGATGTTGGAGAATGTGAATAAACTTGACTTGTGAAATAAACTCAGCCTTGTCCTTCCCCATTCTCCACATTCTCTCATATTACTATTATTACAATCCAGTAATATAGTAAGATCTTACAATTCACATTTCACACCTTTCAGGCATGTTTTCTTTTCTCAAAATCTCTCTGGTAGCACATGAAATACTTTTTTTTTCATGTAACCAATTAAATGAATCTCTTTATCTCTACATCATTTAACCATAAAATTATGATTAATCCCTTTTAACCTTGTCTTTGTAAATCATGAATTGAAAGACAATTAATCTATCACATAACCAGGGAATATACTGTCCCATTACTTCCAATATTCCCTTTTAAATCGGTAAAACCCTGTCTGAGCTACTGGGATTAGCAATAACCTATGGAATTTACATAGGAGACCAACACCATGTGTTTTTAGTATCAAACTACACATTACATTCGACAGAATAGTGCTAAGAACTAAAAGTACTTCAGCATGCTGTTGGGAACTGAAATCACATTTTAGGAAAACCATACAGACACAAAAATAGCCTTTTCCATTGCTTTTAAACAGAAAAAATCCAATCGCGATTAGCATTAGCATAATGCTAACATAGCATGTATTGTTTGGTTTTCACTCACCAAGATGAGGTATCAGTGTGAGCACAGCAAAAGGGCACATCCACCATGCCTCTCAAGCTCGTGCTCCCGTCACTTAGGGATAATAAGGGTTCCAAATTAGCGTTAGGACAGTGTTTAGATCCATTTATAGCATCTTTCTAAATTAAACTCACCAAGAAGAGGGTATCAGTGTGAACCAGACCGTCCACCGCCTCTCTCGTCCGCTCTCAGATCGTTAAAAGACCGACAAACCAGCCAGAGCGCCTCGCACTCTTGCTCGGAAGGCAGGGGCTAATATCGCTCTTAACGAATGAAAAGACCCAGAACACACAACGTGACCATGAAATGGGAATTTAAAAGTTGGATAACGAGGATCACACTTCCTCTTCCCAAAATAACCGTTTTTTTCAAAATAAAATCACACAATTGTATTAATACAGTTGACATCTGAGAAAAAAAAGGTCATTTTCTCAGCTGGGTTACATAAGTTTATTGATTTCACAGCTGGTGAACTACTACTGTGTCAGTAGTTCACCAGCTCTAATAAATATCATTTGAAGTTGAGTCTCGCACCTGGGTCCTGTATCTACTAACCTTGACAGAAGGACACCAGTCAGATGGACCAAGCGGATTCAAAGTTATTCTAAAATGGGCCCTTGGACGAGAGGGAAGTTTGGGCTACTTCTCACGTTGAATCCCTGGTCGGAAGAAAGCCCACGCCTCCGACACACACCGGAACGAGCCCTCAGTCTTCTAGAAGGTTGCCTCAGAGTCATAGGAGGATTTTCCAACACTTTTGCTGTTGCCCCTCGACTCGCTGGACTCCTGTGCACCCTTCCTATCTGCGGGTGCCGTTGGAGGAGAGCGGGGGGAAAGGGAAGCAAATGGTGAGCTCATTCTTTTGTCTGCATATGTGTTCCGTAGGATTTGTTCCCTGCTCGGTTCTAGGTTGGTCATTATTAATTATTATTGTCTGGTGTTCATGGTCTCGTCTCCCCTGGTTCATTGTCATAATGTTTCGTGGTGATCCCCCTGTCAGGGATTTTCTGCTCATCCCAGCTGTCCTGTTTTCCCAAAAGGTCATCATTGCTTCCCCAGGTTTGTTGTTGTCAGTCCTGATTGGTCTTCCACCTGCTCTGTGTTTCCCTAATTATTCGTTGTCTGTATATGTGACCCGTAATGGCAAAATGAGTCGGATTGCGCACCGTGTCATTACGAGTTTACAGGCAGGAGAAGTCCATAAATCATGACTCTTTCTTTGTTTGCTAGCTGCAAGTCCCGGGAAAACCCCGAGAGTGCCTGGTATCATTGTAGAGCCTTAGAAATTGTACTCTTTCTAAAATACATATATTTTGGCAGAAGATGTTACTCCCGACCGATCGAACGCGACTTTTTAACCTAGCCAAAATATAAACAAATCTGCTTTTTCCGGGTCCCGTTTTTGTGCACATTCCTACAAATTAAATATCATTTTGAAGGTCTTTCAATATAGAATATGGAAAAAAACATTACCTCAGTTCTGATAATTTCCTCAAAGTGACTAATTTTGCCAGTACGGGTCACATATGTCCTTTGCAGTCTGTAGTCTGCACTGGTTGTCCTCGTCACACTGGCTTGATCAACACACTTCATGTCTTGTTCCTGCCTTGTCGAGCCTGTACTCCTTGTGTTCTTTGGATCTGTCTTGTGTTATTTGGATTTTGCCATGTTGTGCTGAGTTCTATTGTTTTAGCTTTCAAGATAAGCTTCAGTCGTTCACCAGCTCTAATAACATATCATTTGAACTTGAGTCTTGCACCTGGGTCTGTATCTACAAACCTTGACACGTTTAGTTTTAGTCAATAAATATCATAAAGAATTTAGTGACTAACTCTACAATATGTTTAGTACTCTATTGTATCTACAATAGATTTAGGTCAACTAAATTCTTATGATTATAAAGGGCAATGCATTTTTAGGGTCTGTCCCCATACGTATCTCATTTGTGCCCCTACCCTTTGTCTACCCCTACCCCATAAATTTTCCCATTTAATTAAATAAAAGTCCATTCCTCAATGATCATCAAGTTACTTCGACTCAAAAAAGACCCAGTCTTAAATGGGACATATAATTAAATCATAACTTGCATAGTTACATGAATTTTGGTATCTGGAATAGCTATACAGTATCTCACAAAAGTGAGTAACATCTCCCATTGTTGTAACTATTTTATTATATCTTTTCATGGGACAACACTGAAGATATGACACTTTGATACAATGTAAAGTAGTCAGTGTACAGCTTGTATACCAGTGTAAATTAGCTTGCCCCTTCAAAATAACTCAACACACAGCCATTAATGTCTAAACCGCTGGCAACAAAAGTGAGTACACGCCTAGTGAAAATGTCCAAATTTTGCCCAATTAGCCATTTTCCTTCCCGGTGTCATGTCTACTCGTTAGTGTTACAAGGTCTCAGGTGTGAATGGGGAGCAGGTGTGTTAAATTTGGTGTTATCGCTCTCACACTCTCTCATACTGGTCACTGGAAGTTCAACATGGCACCTCATGGCAAAGAACTCTCTGAGGATCTGAAAAAAAAAAAAGAATTGTTGCTCGACATAAGATGGCCTAGGCTACAGTATAAGAAGATTGCCAACACCCCTGAAACCGAGCTGCAGCACGGTGGCCAAGACCATACAGCAGTTTAACAGGACAGGTTCACTCAGAACAGCCTCGCCATGGTTGACCAAAGAAGTTGAGTGCACGTCGCTCAGCGTCATATCCAGAGGTTGTCTTTTGAAAACAGACGTATGAGTGCTGCCAGCATTGCTGCAGAGGTTGGGGGGGGGGGGGGTCAGCCTGTCAGTGCTCAGACCATACGCCACACACTGCATCAAATTGGTCTGCGTGGCTGTCATCCCAGAAGGAAGCCCATTTTAAAGATGATGCACAAGAAAGCATTCAGTTTGCTGAAGACAAGCAGACTAAGGACATGGATTACTGAAACCATGTCCTGTGGTCTGATGAGACCAAGATAAACTTATTTGATCCAGATGGTGTCAAGCATGTATGGCAGCAAACAGGTGAGGAGTACAAAGACAAGTCTGTCTTGCCTACAGTCAAGCATTATGGTGGGTGTGTCATGGTTTGGGGCTGCATGAGTGCTGCCGGCACTGGGGAGCTACAGTTCATTGAGGGAACCATGAATGCCAACATGTACTGTGACATACTGAAGCAGAGCATGATCCCCTCCCTTCGGAAACTGGGCCGGAGAGCAATATTCCAATATGATAACAACCCCAAACACACCTCCAAGATGACCACTGCCTTGGTAAAGAAACTGAAGGTAAAGGTGATGGACTGGCCATGCATGTCTACACACCTAAACCCTATTGAACATCTATGGGGCATTCTGAAACAAAAGGTGGAGGGTCGCAAAGTCTCAAACACCATGATGTCATCATGGAGGAGTGGAAGAGGATTCCAGTGGCAACCTGTGAAGCTCTAGTGAACTCCATGCCCAAGAGAGTTTAGGCAGTGTTGGAAAATAATGGTGGCCACACAAAATATTGACACTTTGTGCACAATTTGGACATTTTCACTAGGGGTGTACTCACTTGTTATCAGTGGTTTCGACATTAATAGCTGTGTGTTGTTATGTTGAAGGGACAGCAAATTTATACTGTTATACAAGCTGTACACTGGCTACTTTACAGTCTATCGAAGTGTCATCTTCAGTGTTGTCCCATGAAAAGATATAATAAAATATTTACCAAAATGTGAGGGGTGTACTCACTTTTGTGAAATACTGTAAGTGGAAAAACTTGAAAAAAACACAACCCTGTCACTTCATTAGGGCTACCTTGGCCTCACAAGGTCTCATTTGTTCAGCTATTCAGATATACAGACATGGACAAAATTGTTGGTACCCCTCTGTTAATGAAAGAAAAACCCACAGTGGTCACAGAAATAACTTGAATCTGACAAAAGTGGTAATAAATAAAAATTCTATGAAAATTAACCGATGAAAATCAGACAATGCTTTTGAATTGTGGTTCAACAGAATTATTTTAAAAAACAAACTCATGAAACAGGGCTGGACAAAAATGATGGTACCCTTAACTTAATATTTTGTTGCACAACCTTTTGAGGCAATCACTGCAATCAAACGATTTCTGTAACTGTCAATGAGACTTCTGCACCCCTCAGCAGGTATTTTGGCCCACTCCTCATGAGCAAACTGCTCCAGTTGTCTCAGGTTTGAAGGGTGCCTTCTCCAGACGGCATGTTTCAGCTCCTTCCACAGATGTTCAATAGGATTTAGATCAGGGCTCATAGAAGGCCACTTTAGAATAGTCCAATGTTTCGCTCTTAGCCATTCTTGGGTGTTCTTAGCGGTGTGTTTTGGGTCATTATCCTGTGGCAAGACTCATGGCCTGTGACTGAGACCAAGCTGTCTGACAATGGACAGCACGTTTCTCTCTAGAATACCTTGATAGTGGGGCGGCACGGTGGCAGAGTGGCTAGCACTGCGGCAGCACAGCAACTCACCCTTGGCCGGGGGATCCTGGGTTCGATCCCAGCCCCCGACTAACAGTGATCTGTGTGGAGTTTGCATGTCCTCCCCGTGTCTGCGTGGGTTTACTCCGGGATTTCTCCGGTTTCCTCCCACATGCCAAAAACATGCAAGTTAGGTTAATTGACATCAAACTGGGGATTCTAAATTGTCCTTAGGTATGACTGTGAGAGTGAATGGTTGTCTGGCTGTCTGTGTTGGCCCTGCGATGGACTGGCTATCTGTCCAGGGTGTACCCTGCCTCTCGCCCAAAGATGCTGGGATAGGCTCCAGCCCCCCCCCCCCCCCCCCCCCCGCAACCCGAAAAGGATTAAGCAGAAGAATATGGATGAATGAATGAATGAATGAATACCTTGATAGTCTTGAGATTTCATTGTACCCTGCACAAATTCAAGACACCCTGTGCCAGATGCAGCAAAGCAGCCCCAGAACATAACAGACCCTCCTCCATGTTTCACAGTAGGGACAGTGTTCTTTTCTTGGTATGCTTCATTTTTGCGACTGTGAACATAGCACTGATGTGCCTTGCCAAAAAGTTCCAGTTTTGTCTCATCTGTCCATAGGACATTCTCCCAGAAGCTTTGTGGCTTGTCAACATGCAGTTTGGCAAATTCCAGTCTGGCTTTTTTATGATTTGTTTTCAATAGTGGTGTCCTCCTTGGTCGTTTCCCATGACGTCCACTTAGGCTCAAACAACGATGGATGGTGCGATCTGACACTGGTGTACCTTGACCTTGGAGTTCACCATGATTGTGTTTAGAGGTTGTTCTGGGCTCTTTTTTACCATTCGTATTATCCGTCTCCTCCTGTGGCCACGTCCAGGGAAGTTGGCTACAGTCCCGTGGATCTTAAATTTCTGAATAATAGTGCAACTGTAGTCACAGGAACGTCCAAGCTGCTTGGAGATGGTCTTATAGCCTTTACCTTTAAACATGCTTGTCTATAATTTTCTTTTCTAATCTCCTGAAGACAACTCTCTCCTTTTGATTCCCTCTGGTCCATGTTTAGTGTGGTACACACCATGTCACCAAAAAAGCACAGTGACTACTTGTCACCCTTTAAAAATAGGCCGACTGACTGTTTACAAGTTTGTAGACACCCTGTGATGTTAATTAGAGGACACATCTTGGTTGAACATGTCCCTGTGGTCACATTATTTTCAATCTTTTCTAGGGGTACCATCATTTTTGTCCAGGCCTGTTTCATGAGTTTATTTTTTAAAGTAATTCTGTTGAAACCATAATTCAAAAGCAGTTGTCTGATTTTCATTAGTTAATTTTCATAGAATTTTTATATATTCCCATTTTTGTCAGATTCAAGGTTATTTCTGGTGACCATTGTGGTTTTTCTTTCATTAACAGAGGGGGTACCAACAATTTTGTCCACGTATGTACATTCCTCCTTTTGTGAGCTGAGAAATGAAGGGATAACTCAGTTGAAATGATTCCGAGTAGTTTTGGCACTGTGGGCTGGTACAAAGTCTCTCCTGCTGGAAATTAAAATTAGCATTTCCATAAAGCTTTTTTAGTAGATGGAATTCATGAAAATTCTGTGGTTGACAACAATGTTGACTTTGGGCTTGATAGAAGACAAAAATCATCACAGACTGTGGGTCCTTCACACTGGACTTTAAACACCTTGGGGTTATGTGCTTCACCACTCTTTCTTTAAACTCTAGGACTTTGATTTCCAAATAAAATTGTAAAAATTTGCTTTCACTGAAAAGAGGCCTTTGGACCACAGTCCAGTTCTTTTTCCTCTTTAGGCCCAGTTAAGAGGATTCTGGCATTGTCCCCTCTGGTTCAGAAGTGCCTTAGTTGTAAGGAACCACAACAGTTGTAGTCCCTTTCCTGAATTATGAAAATTTTCATTTTAGATGTAATTTGGTTTATTTTACTATAATTTACAATACTTTGGTCCTTAACATCTTCAGCAGTTAGCAGTAGATAACTGTTCACTTCATTCAGGTTTGCTTCTACTCTGTTTCTGCGACCAGTCTTGTCCTACCTCATATTACCAACCACTGACCCTGTACATTCCTGCCCCCCAGTGAAGGTGTGGTTAGCTCATGGTGGGTCTGACAACTGGACCTAACTAAGGTAATGCTCGCCACAACAACAGACCTCAAAAGTGATGGAAGAGAGAGGGTCGGTGAACTATGTCACTCTAGCAGAAGCACCGAAATTGGTCATGCATGGTGTGTTAGGCGTGGGCTGAGCTCATGTCCTCACCTTGTGTTGTAAATTATATTTTCTTGTTACCGCGGAACATGAGTCTCAAACTCAACGTCCTCTTCCTTTAGTTCACCTTTGGGAGTTTCTGTATTTATTATTATTATTATTATTACTCGTCAATTAGAAAGAAAATGGCACTCCACTAATTTAGATGAAATCTATTTAGCTTGGAGAAATCATCTTTTGATTATAAAAAAAATATCTTAGAAAGCTAGAACGAGTTATTATTCTGCATTAATAGAAGAGAACAAGAATAATCCCAGTTTCTTTTCAGTACTGTAGCCAGGTTGACAAAGAGTCAGGACTCTGTCAATCCTAGCATTCCCTTAGAGCTTACTAGTCAGGACTTTATGAACTTTTTCAATAATAAAATTCCATCCATCAGAGATAAAATCAATCAGATTCTTCCCACCGTTAACTTAAATACAGTAACTACTACAACTCCTTCAATTGATATCTGTCCTTGATGAGTTTACTCCAGTTGACCTTTAGGAGTTAGACAGAATAGTTTCCTCATCCAAGCCTTCAACTTGTCTTTTAGACCCTATTCCTACCAGGTTATTTAAAGAAGTCTTCCCACATATTGGTAGCTTTATTCATCATATAATCAATTCTTCATTAACTTTAGGCCATGTACCGCAGGCTTTTAAAAAACGGCTGTAATTAAACCCTTACTCAAAAAGCCAACCCTAGATCCAGGAGCTTAAGCTAACTAAAGACCAATCTCTAATCTCCCTTTCATTTCAAAAATCTTAGAAAGAGTTGTTGCACGCAATTATTTGACCACCTGCAGGAAATGGTTTACTTGAAGAGTTCAATCTGGGTTTAGAATCCATCATAGTACTGAAACAGCCTTAGCAAAGGTCACTAACGACCTCCTCATCACATCTGATAATGGACTTGTTTCTGTACTTGTCCTTTTAGACCTTAGTGCAGCTTTTGATAATATCAATCAGAAATAAGAGATCATCGGGCCGAATAATGGGTCCCAAAAGAGCGTCTGCCAAATGAAGATGAGATTAAAAAAGCGCTGGAGTTTCTTGCAGAAGAAATGGCTGCCTAAAATCACAACAAAGAGGTATACTGGACCTCGTGGAAGAAATTAAAAGCGCTGCGCAGCCAGAACGCTGAAAAAAGACAAGAGGCTGGCGTATCTGGAAAGCAGATTGACTGAGATGGACCAGAGAACTTCGGGCAAACGACGTGATCATCACGGGGCTCCACATCAAACCCCGATCATACGCGAGAGCAGTGGCCGCAGACAGCAGTGGAAGTCAGCTGGATGAGGAATCCGCTGAGCAACAGGTGACGGCCTTACATGCAGTCAGAAGGAATCCAGCTGGACTGCACCAACATCGAGTCCTGCCACCCTCTGCCCAGGAAAAACGGCGACAAACCTGCCTGTGATCATGAGGTTTGTAAACAGAAAACACAAGACGGCGCTAATGAAACAAGGTAAGAAGCTGCAAGGAACCAACGTCTTCATAAACGAGCACCTCACGAAAGAGAACGCAGAAATAGCCAGGAAGCAAGATACATGAAAAAGCAGAAGAAAAATTCAAAACACCTGGACATCAAACTGTAAAATATCATCAAATTAAATGGATCGCCTGAAGAAGCCAAGGTCATTAACATCCGTATTATTATGGAACTGGACAAATACGATCTGGAGGCACAGCAACATTCAGACAATATTAGGACACTGAAGGATTTTACTCATCTGCAACAAAACATTCGACAGTATGAATCAAAAAATCATCAAACAGGAACAACAGGAACTGAAAGTTTTTGAATACACAGAGCACAACCCACAGGACGTAGAAGATGACATAGACCCTGATAATAATCTTTTTAACTCAATCAAGTAATGACTCTAATTATTACACAGATGAACAGTTTAACACAATGTCACATCTGATTTCAATATTTCTATATCCACTTCAACAGCAGAAGTCTCTATGCATACTTTAATAACATTAAAGATTATTTAAATCAGTTTAAAGAGCCCTTCAATATTGTGGCAATATCAGAGACGTGGCTCAGTGAAGAGAAAGGAGTGGATTTTACCATGGATGGCTATGAATTAAATTATATAAATAGAAAAAGTGAAAAAAGTAGGGAGGGAGTTGCATATTTATGTTGACAAGAGCTTGCAATACAAGGTTGTTGAAAATCTGTCAGTAACTGTGGATGATTTATTGAATGTATTACAATAGAAATCTGTCTGAGATAATGTGAAGAATGTAGTAGTGAGCTGTGTATATAGAACACCTGGATCAAACAGTTGACTTATTTAAGGACTGGATGGAAAAAAAGGTACGCAAAACTAACTCATACAGTTATGTTTCATCTGTGGTGATTTAAATATAGATCTGATGAACTCAAAACAACATAGTTTTGACAGAAGAATTTATCATCACAATGTACAGTATGGGCTTACATCCAACAATTACAGGACCTAGCAGAATCACGTCGCACAGTGCCACACTAATAGATAATATATTCACAAACATTATGGAAAATAATATCAGGAGTGGCTTTTATTGAATGATATCAGCAACCACCTGCCGATTTTTGTTGTCTATCAAATGTGATTATAGGAAGAAAAAGTATACCAAAAATATTAAATATAAAAGAATAAGAACCGAAGGAATCAATGTATTTACTGACAAAGGAATTATTAATACAAGATTGGAAGATAGTTTATGATGAAAATGACATAAATGAAGCATATGATAAATTTTTTACAAATATTTCAATCATTGTACAATAAATACTGTCCTATAAAACAATACAGTGACAGACAACAACAAAAAAATATTCCTTGGATCACCAAGGGGTTAATAAATGCATGTAAAAAGAAGAATACATTATATAAACAATTCATTAAATGCAGAAGGTGGAAAGCTGAGATCAAATATAAAAAGATATAAAAATAAGCTACCACTATAATGAGGACCGTAAGAAAGAATATTACAACAGAATACTAGAGGATAACAAAAATAACATAAGAGGAATATGGCAAGTACTCAAAGGGGATTATTAGTAATCGCCTAAGTAGCAAATTATCCAGAATATTTTATCGAAAACGACAGTTTGATTAACTATATGGTAGAAGTGGTCAGTGGTTTCAATAAATTTTTTGTAAAACGTTGGTCCTGAATTAGCAAAATCAATAGTGACTCCAGAAACAAACCACAGTGGGTCTGTGATGAAATAGAGGATAGAAACCCAAACACAATCTTTTTGGGTGCAGTTACTGAAAAGGAAATTATCGAGACTGTGAGTAAATTTAAGAACAAAAAATCAACGGACCTGGAATGAAATTGACATGACAATAGTGAAAAAAGTAATTGAGGGAATTGTTAAGCCACTCATCCACATCTGTAACCTGTCATTTCAAACTGGTACATTTCCAGACAAAATGAAAATAGCAAAAGTAACACCTCTTTACAAAACAGGAGACAGTCATTGTTTCACAAATTACAGGCCAGTCTCTTTACTCTCACAATTCTCCAAAATACTTGAAAAAATATTCACTAAGAGACTGGATGATTT
This sequence comes from Pholidichthys leucotaenia, assembly GCA_020510985.1. Classification (NCBI taxonomy): domain Eukaryota; kingdom Metazoa; phylum Chordata; class Actinopteri; order Cichliformes; family Pholidichthyidae; genus Pholidichthys; species Pholidichthys leucotaenia. The sequence goes on from CM035848.1 coordinate 198,264,727, forward strand.
CATTGAAAAACACAACCTCCTTACAGATAGCCAGTATGGTTTTAGAGCAGATAAATCTACATCTTTGGCACTGATCGAACTTATAGAAGAAATTACTAGTTGTATAGACAAAAAAAAGGTTTGCTGTAGGAGTATTTATAGACTTAAAGAAAGCTTTTGACACCATTGACCACAGAATACTTCTAAGGAAACTGGAAAGGTATGGGATAAGAGGGTAGGACTGAGTTGGGTGGAAAGTTATTAAGTAACAGACAACAATTTGTACAAATTGGAGAGCACAAATCACCCTGCATGGACATCACTTGTGGTGTGCCCCAGGGGTCAGTTTTGGACCCAAACTCTTTATCTTGTATATAAATGACATATGCCAAGTATCAAAAATTCTGAAATTTATTTTGTTTGCAGATGACACAAATATCCTTTGCACTGGTGAGATTTGCAGCAGGTTTTAGAGGTGGTCACAACTGAAATGGAAAAATTAACGCAGTGGTTCAACAAAAATAAATTATCTCTAAATCTAAAAAAAACAAAGATTATGTTGTTTGGAAATTATAAAATAAATCATGAAATAATGATAACGATAGATGATACCAGAATACAAACAGTACAGGAAAATAAGTTTCTGGGGGTGACGCTAGACAGTAAAATCTGCTGGAAACCTCACATCAGTCACATCCGGGCTAAATTTAGCAAAATGTATAGGCATACTGGGGAAGACAAGACACATCGTGGACTATAAATCATTGGTCTTATTGTACAATTCACTGTTTTTACCTTATCTTAACTACTGTGTAGAAGTCTGGGGAAACACCTACAAGACCAACCTACAAACAATATGCACATTACAAAAAAGAGCTATAAGGATAATAAACAATGCAGGATATAGAGACCATACCAATTCGTTGTTCTTGAAGTCACATGTCATAAAGTTCATCGATTTAGTTAAATTTAAGACAGCACAAGTAATGTACAGGGCAATTAACAATCAACTCCCAACTAATATACAAAAAATATTTAAAAAAAGAGGACAATGATCATAATTTGAGAGGAGACTTAAACTTCACAAAACCCAAGATACGTACAACCAAGAAAAGTATGTGCATATCTGTCTGTGGGGTGGATTTGTGGAACAGTTCTGGAGCCGGAACTGAAACTATGTACAAACAGAATCAATTTAAAAAGAGGTATAAGCACCATTTGTTGAAAGGTATATGTTAGAAGGGTAGAATTATATGTACGATTCATTATGTTCACTCTGGGACAGTATGGGACACTATGGAATGGTGGGTGTGACAGCACTGTGTGTGTCTGTGTCGTTTGAGACTGGTTTGAAATATAGACTTCATTGTATGTTAGAATGGACAGGTGTTAATGTTGATCTGAAAAAAATACAGTAAATTGTTTACTTGGGGTATTAAAGGTAGTAATTTGTATAAAATTCACATGGGTGTATCGATGGAAAAGAGGAGTTGGAATTAATAAGTGTTCACTTCTTCCTCTCCCTTTCGAACAGTGTATACTGTAACTTATTGCATTTGCTATTTGCTTGTTTTTTTGTTATATTTTTTGTGTTCGAAATAAACTATCTATCTATCTATCTATCTATCTATCTAATATTCTACTTGATAGATTAGAACACTATGTTGGACTTAATGGAACTTCGTTGCAGTGGTTTAGATCTCATTTATCTGATAGGTTCCAGTTTGTTCATGTCAATAATGAGTTTTCTTTCAACTCAAAGCTCAGTCATGGAGTTCCACAGGGATCTGTGCTAGGGCCCTACTCTTTTTAGTTATACAGTATATGCTTCAGTTAGGCAACATTATTAGAAAGCACTGTATACATTTTCATTGTTATGCAAATGACACACAATTATACCTGTCAATGAAGCCAGATGATAGTAATCAGTTAGCCAAGTTGGAAGCCTGTCTTAAGGAAATCAAAGCTTGGATGACTTGTAATTTCCTGCTATTAAATTCAGATGAGACTGAAGTCATTCTTGTTGGTCCAAGAAACCTTAGAAATACCTTTCCAATCAAACTTTCAGTTGGATGCGGTTACTCTTTCTCTTAATAGCTCTGTGAGGAACCTTGAATTATTTTTGATCAAGATCTGTCTTTCAATTCACATATTAAATTGTGTTTCTAAGACTGCCTTCTATCATTTGCGTAATATTGCCAAGATTAGGAGCATCTTGTCTCAGAGTGATGCCTGAGAAACTGATCCACGCTTTTGTTAGCTCTAGATTAGATTACTGTAATTCTTTATTATCAGGTGTCCTAAACATCTTTAAAAAGTCTTCAGCTGATCCAAAATGCTGCAGCAAGAGTTTTTAACAGGTACTAGAACGAGAGATCATATCTTTCTGGTTCTGGCCTCCCTTCATTGGCTTCCCATAGAGTTTAGAATTAAGTTGAAATCCTTCTTCTTGCTTACAAAGCTCTAAACAGTCAGGCCCCGTTTTTATTTAAAAGATCTGATACTTCCGTATTATCCTAACAGAGCACTACGCTCCCAAAATGCAGGATTACTTGTAATACCTAGAATCTCCAAAAGTACAATGGGACAGAGGCCTTCAGTTATCAAGCTCCTCTCCCTGTGGAACCAACTGCCAATCTGGATTCGGGAGTCAGACTCGATCTCTGTTTTTAAGAATAGGGTTAAAACCTTCCTTTTTGATATAGCCTACAATTGGGAGGGATCATGTGTTTCTGAGCCCACCCTTAGTTATGCTGCTAATAGGTTTAGTCAGCCGGGGGACCTCCGATAATGCACTGGGCCTCACTCCTTTCTTCACTCTCAATGAAATATTTTTTTTTTTTTTGCCAGTCATTACATCCGTTTGTTCTCTCCTATAGATTGGAGTCCCCATCGTGCTGTTTTGCTCTCTACATGTCTGTTCTTTTATCTTCTCTATCCCCTCACCCTCAGACTAGTCGCAGCAGATGACTGCCCCTCCCTGAGCCTGGTTCTGCTGGAGGTTTCTTCCTGTTAAAAGGGAGTTTTTCCTCTCCAACCGTCGCCAAGTGCTTGCTCACAGGGGATCGCCTGATTGCTGGGGTCTTTCTGCCAACTGTTGGGGTTCCCCCTACAGTTGAAAGTGCTATGAGATGACTGTGTGTGAAATGGCACTATATAAATACAGTTGATTTGATTATTATCATTATCATGGTCTTGTTTATGTATCCACTCCTTGTCCTCAGCTTCTGGTCTACATTTTTATTATTATTATTGTGCCTTGCCTTAGCCTTAGTCTGCTATTGTCACCCTTAGTATCATTATGGTCACATCTTGTAGTTTATTCCTGGCGTCATGTTGGTTTAAGCTCTTATTTTGACAGCTACCTTTTGTTTACTTCCGTTTTCATCTAGCTGTTTCATGCCTTGTTAAATTCTTGATTATTCATGGCTTTTTTATTATTTTTGATAATTATCCTAGGGTAGAGTTTCTGCCCCACAAACCGGAGGCGGGTTTCAATCCCGGCTGGGTCGTGCCGAAAGTACCATGTAAAAGTGGAACTTCCTGCCATCCAGCTTGGTGCTCAGCAATAATGGAATGGAGGAGGGAAATGTTGGTTACCTAGCCACAGTGGGTGCACAAGTCAAGTGTACTCCGTGTCCCACAGCCAAGCATGGATAAAATGGGCAGGGTTGCGTCAGGAAAGCATCTGGCCGTAAAAACTCAGCTCAATTGTAAGAGGACCCACCCCAACTATGGGACTAATTGTGTCCTGTCAAAATAAATATGGATAATGATGATGATCCTTGTCCTATTTAAGGGACATTTCCCCATAATTCGGGGCAACGTCCTTAAGTCATGCAGCGTGATCAACATGCTTTGATCCCTGTATCCTGTCTGTATTCTGCCAAGTTACGTGAGTTTTGTTCTAGCTTCCAAGCTGTCTACTTTGTGTGTCATTAAAACACTGCAAACAGTCAGTCCGGTGTTTGGGACTTGAATTCTGCCCCAGAGGGGCAATTGTGACATGGTGAAGAAGGGTGCTTTAATCTGGATAGAAAATGATGCTGTAGGATTTAGACCCTGTGGTATTTTGACCAAAGACCTATTTAAGACAAAGACAGTTTTAAGTTTCTGGGAACTGTTAACATGTGAAAAAATTGCATAATATATCCCCTTTAAAATTACATTAAAACAGCAAAATGTATTTTCTAGATATGGAGTTCAAGCAAGGAAATTAGAATTTAGGCTTAAAATGTTTCATGTGGTTGTCTGTCAATGTGGTTGCTAATTTCTGAGTGACTTAAATAAGAAATCCATAATAACTGCTTATCTAGTAATGCTTTCTACTCGTAATTGTATGAATTGATGTATGGAAATTTTGATGTGGATTCCCGAAGCAGCAAAATGTTGTGATTATTAGTTATGAAAATTTTTCTCCTTTGTTGCATAATGTTGGCCTGCAACGAGCAAGAAGATATAGATTGCCTATGTGATTTTGGTTGTTTGGCTGTGCCCCTAATACGTTTTGCAATTGAGCCTACATTAAGGCTTTGACCTTCAGTGTAACTAAAGTGGCCTTTTCACCCACAGACATTCACCTTTGACCTGCATCACTCTGAGCATAAGTTATGAATTCACTATTGATTATCTGTTTGGATATTGAGCTGTTTTCAGTTCATGGTGGATCGAGTTAAAGATTATTTATTAATTCATGTACGTACATATGAAATATAAAATGGCTAAATTATCCTTGCAACATTCCTATTTGCTAGTGATCATCCTTGTTAATTTTTACTATAAAAATTGTAAAATCAATTGTGTTTTTGATCTACAATTGTAAAAAAAAAAAAAATGGTTTCTTAAGCTGTGGTTACTCTGCCAGCTGATTTCATGTACTGGCCTCACTTTTCTTCCATCTGGAATAAGGTGTGTGCATGTGCCGGTCATGTACACACACACAGTGTATGGCGGCACACTGTGGTAAAAGGTCAGTGAGATGAGTTCAGGAATGACAGGAAACAATGAACCTTCAGAGGTCCAGTAAATTAACCCATGTCATGGGCTGCTCATTCCTACTGATCAATACTGAACAGCTTTGCTTTCAGAAAATGAGGGTCATCCTCCTTGGGCCCCAGCCTCCCGGGGAGAGACAGGAACGCTGATAAAACAATCACCATAAAGAGGGTCAGGCTCACAGCATAAAGAGCGAGTGCAGAGACGGCTCCTTCAGGTCAGCAGCGTGTACGCTAAGAGCCACTTTTTTTTCATCCAACCCTGTACCACTGCTAGCTCTGTTCTGACAGGGGCACGGTCGATAAAGTGGATTGGAGATATAAATGTTTCCCAAAGCTCTCTCCATCACTCAAGGCACCTGCAGGCTGGTGCGCTGTGACTCAATGGGAGGCTCTATCTGCTATCTCTGTCACCCCCCTCAGAGCAGGCCTGTTCTGAACGGTGGTCCCATAATGGAGCATCCTACAAGTATAGCACGTAATCTCTGATTGCCTTCATACTTACTTTTATCTCACACCAACATTCCAGAAGTAATTGAAGAGCTTCAAAAGGATCCTTTGGAGGTAAGTGTCTGGGGAACTACTTGAGTCAGATAAAATGTGTTGAAAACTGAAAAAGTATACACAGCTTCCCAAGTGGAAGTAGCAGTTCTATAGTACCTTCTTCTTTCTTTCTGAACTATGTTACTGTCATAGCTCTAAAGAAGGGGATGTGGGTTGTACATGAAATGCCCCAAGGGACAGCTGTGCTGCAGGAAACATTCATTTTTGTTCTTATTCTTCTTATTTTTCTTCATGAAACGTACGTGGGAAGCAAAAACGGTACTACATAGAAACGTGAAATTTTAGTCTGATCAGAAATTCTCCCCACTACTCAGAGACCAAAAATTAAGGCACTCCGTTACATAGGTGGCACTGTAATAAACAGTTTTACGTTTTTTGCAAATATTTCGAGACTGGTGGGCTAGACTCAAAATTCTTTCATCATTCTATTCTTGAAATCTTTCACAACTTTTTCCACAGGGTTGTATGCTGTAAAAAATAAGTTTTCTCCACCCTATTTTCAAAAATGTGCAAGTGAAGTCAATATGAACTTTTCCTAGGTCATTCATACAAATGGCCTGAAATTACAGAAGAGCATCATTACAGTAATGTTGATAATGAAAAGTTGTTAAAATGATCAAAAATGGTCAATCCGTTTTGATTTTGATAGCCAATCAAGTTGTACAGTTTCTTTTTGGCATGCATTTTCAGATTTAACTTCTGATGTAGTGATCCAAACTTATAAACTTTACAATCACAACAGTACAGGGCAATAGTGGCTCAGGAGATAGAGCAGGTTGTCCATTAACTGGAGGGTGGCAAGTTTGGAATCCCGCTTCTCCCCAGGCCATCCTGCTGTTGTGTCCTTGGGCAAGACACTTTACTCACCTTGCCTCCAGTGTCCCTGGACACTGGTGTATGATTGTGAATAAATACTTGCTCTCTGATCACACTTGGTGGTTGTTGGAGAGGCTGTTGGCACAGATTGACAGCCGTGTTCCATCAGTCTGCCTCAGGCAGCTGTGGCTACGAAGTAGCTTACTAGTGTCGTCTGTGGAGTGAATGAATAATGGACTCACTGTAAAACTGTCATGAAAGGTCGCCATATAAATGCAATCATTACTCTTCAACAAAACACCAAATTTCATGCACTTCTGTTCATATTCCAAAAATCATGTCTATGAAGTGTCGATCAGCCTTTGGGTGTTGTCATTTTGTTTAGCATGTGAGATAGTCAATACATATAACCCGAAGCAGTTGTGTGGGTAGGGATTTATGGTGATTGTCTGTCATGCTGGAGATCAGGGTCCAAATCCTCCTGCCAAAGTGTCATTCTTCTGAAGTGCAACATACCTCTTCTGTGCTTTGGAAAACCATGTGTAGTGCACATTAAGTTTAAAATGATGTTGTGCTTGCAGCTTGGGAATCCTTTCAATCAAACATTTATCATTGAGAAAGTTAGCAAGTGAGTCAAATCAGTTGTGTGGTGTTGTTGGTCATGGTGATAGCTTGGTATGCTGGATGTCCCAGGTTTGAAATCTAGCCGGGAGGGTCATATTTTCTGAACAACTACTGAAGTAACAGCATATCATTCTGTGCATTTTAAAGCATGACTATGTATGATTTTCCACCAAAAAGAATGTTTAAATAAAAAATTATTTGATGGTACGTCAATATTTTGACCGGGTGAATATCACTCCCCCCATAGCCGACGAGGGGTTTCTGTGTTGAACTAAGGAGTCAGAAATCTCTGATTATCTCTGACTTTTTCTTTTTTAAAGGGGCCACCATGTCTTAGAGTCGGATGCAGAGAAGCCTGTAACACCATCTACCATGCTTATCAAGTACAGAAGAGTAAAATCTTCATAATTTATCTCGATTGTGTTGACCACATGGCACTGAAGAAACAGTCTGCCTAAATTTGGTAACACCATCATCTGAGAGGACATCTACTGTAGTAACATTTTCCTTTAGGATCCAAATAGTCAGAAATAGTAAAGTCAAAAGTTAATAGATAATGGCCTCATAACACACGGGGTTATGAGACCATGGAGACACTACCAAATTTTCCATTTCTATGCCATATGTCAGCACAAGGTCCAAAGTATGGTGGAGATAATGGTGGAACTTCCTACTTCTGAGAAACCAATATTGACTTAAATGCCATGTTAAGGCAATCACTATCTCCATCTACATGTATATTAAAGTCCCCTACTATAATTAATTCTATCTGATTTAAGCACCAAATCAGCTAAAAGCTCTGCAAATTCATATAAGACTTTGAGTAAGCTATGGAGGATGATAAACTACAGCAAATAAAACTGGTTTTAACCTAAAATTGCTAAAATGCCCAATACTGAGGACCAGGCCCTCAAAGGAATTATAACAAGGGGGGAGGTAATTGTTTTCTGACATGATTTTTGTAATGGTGGAACCCAACGACAGAAACCACAACAGGAGACAACTGGTAAAATGTTAAGATATGTATTTTATTGTACAAATTGTGATGTGAACTGACTGGTAGCCCTGTGGGGAGAAGAGAAGAACAGAGTAAATATCGGGGGAAAATATGCTGGTATACTGCAGTGAAAACTGAAGCTTATGTGGTAATTATTTGTTGGTATGCTGTTGCAGAGGGCAGAGGAAATGAATCGCTGCAGAATGGTTCTTGTCATTGTGATGCTGAAGTGAAGGAGCTGCAGCAGAAGGTACTGTGCTGATGGTGAGGGGGAATATGCCCAGGCCTGGGACTTCTTCCTAGGGGGGGAAAGAGGAAACAGTTTGTAGAGAAATGAATGTTCGTGTCTTACTTGATTACAAGGAATCCGGGGGAAAAGGTCCTGGCTGTGCAGCCGATAGAGTCAAAATCCTAAAGGGAGAGCTCTTGCGTGAGGTACACTGAGGAATTCAAAGGCAGAGAGATCCAACAAGCTCAAGGTGAGAGCTTTGGAGGTCAGCTTACGAGAAAATCCAGAAGGAGCGTCTAGGCAGTGGGGGGAGAGCAGACAGAGCTTGGGCGGCAGATTGTGAGTGCAGCATGAAACGCACACGAGTCTGAGGAACACTAGAAGCGGGAGATCTCAGAGGCAACTGGACTGTGACATTGAGACAAACCCACACTGATGAATGCTGGTTCACCCCTTAAATAGGGTGGGGCTGGCCCACAGAACAGCTGAAGGAACTCAGAGGCAATTAAGGCAAAGTGCAATGTATGTGTGTGCATGCTGACCGCTGCCATGACAGTTTTCAGTGGCGTTGGTTTGTCTGTTACCAACATAACTCAAAAAGTTATGAACGGATTTTTGATGAAATTTTCAGGAAAGGTGTTTAATGGCATCGGGAACAGATGATTAGAGTTTGGTGATGATCTGAGAGTGCATACCTCCACCAAGGACTTTGTATTTGTGCAGCAGGATTACACAAAAACTGCTGGATGGATTTGGATGAAATTTTCACCAGAGGTAGTTCTTGGTCTAGAGAGGAACCCATTACATTTCGGTGAGGATCTGAGAATGCATACCTCCGCCAAGGCTCTTATCTTCTCACAGAGTGTTAGTAACAATACTCCAAAACTATTGAATGGATTTGGATGAAATTTTCACCAGAGGTGGTTCTTGGACTACAGAGAACCATTACATTTTGGTGAAGATCTGAGAATGCATACCTCCGCCAAGGCTATGAACTTCTTGCAGAGTTTTAGCAACAATACTCCAAAATAACTGGATGGATTTGGATGAAATTTTCACCAGAGGTGGTTCTTGGGCTACAGAGGAAGCCATTACATTTTGGTGATGATCTGAGAATGCATACCTCAGCCAAGGCTCTTATCTTCTCACAGTGTGTTAGCAACAACACTCCAAAACTAATGGACAGACTTTGATGCAGTTTTCACCACAAGTGGCTCCAGGCCTACACACAGTCCCATTACATTCTGGAGGTGATCCATGAGGGATGGAAGGAGCCTTGGTGGAGGTACACACTCTGAGTGCTTTTCTAGTATTAACTAGTAATTTGGAGTGGTAAATTGTTGCTACTTCTTCTCCACGACCAATACTTGTGGGGTTTTGACAGTTTAAATAACCAGAAGGAGTTGATTAATTTAAGCCAACATAATCCTCTCGCCCTAACCAAGTGTCGATAAGGGATAGTAAATCAATCTGATGATCAATTAACAGATCATGGACTAACAGAGACTTGGGAGTTAGAGACTTAATATTTAAAAAAACACATTTAATTTTTAAATTATGAGGAGGAACAGAGGCCAAATCAATAGATTTAGAGGTTACATGTTTAATTTAGGTTTTATCAACTTTTTATTTAATCATTTTGGGATGCTTATGTATTATATTTTTATTTACTTTAGAGGAAGCAGACAGTGATTCTCTGATGGGAAGACAGGGGCTAAATTGAAGGGTGGTGCATGGAGAGAAGCTGCAGAGAGGTGTGTAAGACTGCGACTCTGCTTCCTGTTCCCAACTCTGAGTAGTCAAGGCTTTGGAACTTTATGGCTTTGGATAAAAATGCCAGATTGTTAGATAAATGAAATGCACCATCCAAAGTGGGATGGACACCATCTCGCCTGACAAGACCAGGTTTTCCACAAAATGAGTTCCAATTGTCTATGTAGCCCACATCGTTTGCAGGACACCACACAGACAGCCAGTGGTTGAAGGATGACATGCGGCTAAACATGTCATCACTGGTCAGGTTGTATAGGGGCCCAGAGAATACTACAGAGGCAGACATCATTTTGGCAAAGCTACACACCAACTGCATGTTAAGTTTTGTGACTTCCGACTGCTGGAGTCACATGTTGTTAATGCCGGTGTGGATAACGATTGTGGAGTATTTACAATTACTTTTAGCCAGCATTTTCAAATTTGATTCAATTTTGCCTGCTCTGTCCCCGGGAATGCATTTGACTATAGCCGCTGGAGTCTCTAGTTTCACATTTATGATTACAAAGTCACCAATGATGAGAGTTTTTTTCTTCAGCGGGTGTGTCACTGAACAGGGAAAATCGATTAGAAATGTCAACGAGGTTGTGGTGAATCAGGGCTTGCGACTATGCTTCTTTTCAACCGTCACCCACCCGTTCTCTCCTGGCTGCTCAGGAGAGGGTGCAAGGACTGCTTGCATGCCCTAAGCTACGATGCTCCGCTGTGGCTGGGGCAGGTTGTCATTACTGGCGGCTGATGGTGTTTCAATGCAGCGGAGCCGGGATTCCAAATCGCGCAACCTGGCCTCGAGCGCTTCAAAAAGAAAACATTTATTACATTTACCCTTATTCCTAAAAGAGGGCAGAGGTGTAGCTAAACATCTGACAGAGCACACCAGAGGAGGAGAGGAAGGAGAGCTAGTAGCCATGGCTGGTTTCACTGTCGTTGTCCACGTGTGCATTGAAGACCCCCAGTAGGACAATAATAGAGTCTTCAAGAGGAACCATAGCTCCCATGGTCCCCTCCTGCAGGTGGTGAGCCCACTGGAGGGCAGACACATGTAGCTCCTTCTGGCTGAAAATGAAATATTTAAAAAAAAAGGCTTCAAGTGTTTCACTGTGCATGTAATGAATACTGAATAAATAAAAGTTTCTTTTTAATATATTGCAAGAAACCTTGTTGACATTATTGTAATTTACTGAGAAGCACTATTAATGCTGTTTATTCAGTTACTGTTCATTGTTTTATCAGTGATTGATTTACTTCTGTAGTCGTCCATCAGAGAGAGCTCGGTCAGATTTTGTAAAACAAACCTCAGATGTCTGAACTTGATGTGTTGCATCAGTGTTAGGTTGTAATACTTATGTTGGATTCATGATTAGATAATTAAATCAAACTTGGATTTAGAATAATCATTTTTTTTCATTATGTATCTGTGTTTCCTGTATTATTTAAACAACTATAACCATGATCATCAAAATTAGGATAAAATGGCTTGCAATATTTCAGTATGTGTAATCATGATCAAAGTTTAACTTTTTAAATATATTGTAAAATGCCCTAACTGTGTCAATATTCTAATTTACTAAGATGCATCAGTAGGCTGTAAGGCTACGGTCACACTGCAGGTTTTACTGCTCAGTTCCGATTTTTTTGCACAAATGTGACCCATATTTGATTTTTTGTTAATAGTCTGAACAACACATATCCAATTTTTTCACGCCAGACCAGGCCACTTTCATATGTGGTCCTAATTCGGATACGTATCTGATATTTTCCAAAGTGACCTCCGTCTGAATGGTCATGTCACATTTCATCCGACTTTTTCCTCATTGAAGTGAGACAGACGCTACAACTCTGGTGGAGGATGCAGCAAGCATGGCAGACACAACTGATTAGTGCTCTCTTTAATCAACCTTCTTCCCTTTATCACTGGATTGTAATTGTGTTGACTCTGACTGTACAATAACTTCAAAATTTCGGGGAGGGGGGAGTTCGGGGCTGAAACCGTCAGATATTACAGGCGCACAGTAACGGCACATTTACTGGACGATGCAAATTCCTTTTTCGTGGTAAGCAGCTCACCATGAGTCCTGGCTGCTGTAATATCTAAAATGTAAAGTTAATATTGACACAACTGTGGAGCGGAATGGCCAGATAGGGGGACACACAGGAGAGGGGAGTCTCTGGCAGCTTCTTCCTGTGCGGGAACGGTGTTATGCTGCTGATATGAGCCGTGCAATTTATTAGGGCAAGAGCCACTGACAACATCAGTGGGCGAGAGCCCTATTGTAATCGCTAGGATTATTTATTATTAACCTTATTTATACAGGTAATCTCATAGAGACCCGGGGTCTCATTTTAAAGAGGGCTGTTTAATCGATCAGCTCTGTTAAAGCAGAGCTGATCACAGTGGTCATCTGGCTTGTAGAGGAATGAAGCTGGTCTCATATTTATGATTTTAACATTTTATTTTGCTGTGCTGCATCATGGTGAAGAAGTTCTGTCCCCGCTCAATCATTCTGGGCTCATATTTACTTCCGTAAACACGACGCCGTTTTGTTCTGCGCAATGCAGGTCACTTCATAGCTGTAGATCGTTCACACTGGAGTCTGATGGGGGTCGGGTTTAAGTTATAATGTGAATGCCCACACAAAAAAATTGGATCTCAGCAAAAAATCGGAATTGAGCATTAAGACCTGCAGTGTGACCATAGCCTTAGAGCAGCAGTGAGGGATGTTTGTACTTAAGAATGGAATAGATTGCCTAAGTTATCATCATTTGTCATTACAAAGTCATTTACTGTTTACTCGGTGATAGGCACCACCCTACATAAAATTCCTAACAATATTCAATACAACTCTACACACAAAATTTAACAAGTACGAATATATACAGTAAGTCCAGTACTAAAGAGGTAGTACCTTTTTTATTTTGTGAGAAATATTGATCTCTTGTAATACTGATTTCTCGGCCACCCCAAAACTGATCACATGTCCATCCTGGCCACCCCACTGAAAATTTCCGGCTCCGCCATTGCCACCATACCAGAGGTCATTAAATGGGACTGTTATGACCCACTTTCTGGACCAAGGCCAGAATTGCCTACTGATCCTGGGATCACGAGTCACAAAGTCCGTTTCGACCCTCAGTCAAGTGGACAGACGCAAGTCATTTTTCACCCCACAGGCAAGGAAGACTAGCACCTAATAAGTCTTTTCCACACTTACACAAGGTAGACTTAACACCTACAGATATCCCAGGCTGAGTCTTGAACCCATAACACCATTGTCTGAAAACCTCTACCACCGCGCCAAAGAGGAATTCCTCACTAGCTCTCGGCTAGTAACAGAGGTGTACTGGATTCATGCTGCACCTCTGCTGTCCGCGTACGTGTAACTGGAAACCTTGTGTGACAAAATTTACGTCATCATCTCCACTCCGCTAGTGTCCGCAGTGCTCGACCACAGACGACCAGGTGCAGCCCATATTTTGTGACCGGGCTGTCTGTCCACGACCTGAACGCGTTGAAGAGCGCATGCGCAAGACTGAACATCCCATTCTCAAGGTGGCGATATCGGCACAGCATGCCAACACAAAGTAAATGAAGAAGACGAGGGCTTGGAAGACGAGAATAAACATGAATCATACATAAATACTTCAGCAGCAGCAGCATCTTTGTGGAAAAGGAGTGAAAACCGGGAAATCAAGCAGCAGGAAGTCAAGCAGCAGAAAGCAAGCAACGTTTCTTTGTTGGTGAAAATCCTGGCGTGTCAGTGCATTGGCGCTATCTATCGGGTGGGAGTGAAACTACAAATGATGGTTGTGCGCATGCGTCAACCGCTTGGCCTGGGTAGATGAAAAAAGGGAGTATGAACAGCACCGCGTGTGTGCCGGGCTCATCCAAAATGCACGCGGTCCAAAGCGGACTAGAGGGGAAATGCAGCATGAATAAGGCTTTAGGTGTCAGGGACTGCACCACTGACTAATGCCCTATGGAGGGGTGGGCAATGGGGACCTGATAAATTGTTAATGGCCAAAGAATCAAAACATCAGGTTCTGGCTTCAGACTGTTTTGAACACTGTTTCTGACTGTTTCTGTGAGAAGCTGTGGGTGATGGGGGTCGATAGCTCTGTGATCTCCTGGATTACTGACTACCTGACAGGTAGGCCACAGTTTGTCCGGCTGGGCAGTGTCTTATCTGATGTGGTGGTTAGTGATACAGGAGCTCCACAGGGGACTGTGCTTTCTCCTTTTCTCTTCACCTTATACACCACTGACTTTCAGTACAACACCGAGTCATGCCACCTGTAGAAATTCTCTGATGACTCAGCTGTTGTTGGGTGTATAAGAGGGGCAGAGGAGGGAGGAGTTCAGGGCACTGGTAGACAGATTTGTGGAGTGGACCAAGCAGAATCACCTGAGGCTGAACATTGGCAAGACCAGAGAGATGGTGATTGACTTCAGGAAGAAGAGGACACTTTCACAGCCACTGCGGATTGTGGGGAGGATGTGGAGGTAGTGGAGGACTACAAATACCTGGGTGTCATGATCAGCAATGGACTGGACTGGAAATCTAACACTGATGCTGCGTACAAGAAGGGGATGAGCAGACTACTTTCTGAGGAAGCTGAGATCTTTCAACTTGTGCAACAAGATGCTGGAGCTTTTTTTACCAGGCCGTTGTTGCCATTGCCATCTTCTTTGATGCTGTCTGTTGGGGTAGCAGTATCAGAGCCAGCGACACCAACAGACTTGACAAAGATTATCAAGAGGGCTGGCTCTGTAATTGGTCTCAGGCTGGAGACCTTTGAGAATGTGGTGGACACTGAACAAACTGTTATCCATCATGGACAATCCTGATCACCCCCTCCACCACACACTAGACAGGCAGCGGAGCACTTTCTCCAGCAGACTGCTACAGCTTCGCTGACGAACAGTCAAGTACAGGAAATCTTTCCTGGCACATGCCATTTCACTGTACAATAACTCACTCTAATGTTGATTTCTGGTCATAACAATGTTGCCATACTGCACCTTGCAGTCTAATTAGGGGTGTAACGGTTTTTGTATTTGTATTCAAATTTTTTATTACAGAACCTTCAGGTTGATGCAGAGGCGTACTGAGGTTCCACACAGACCGTGCTGAGTAATGGACATGAAGTGTAAACTGCCTTGCGCCGGACATGTAAACAAACAGTTCAGCCCTGTACAGAGAAGCCAGAGCTTGAAGACGGACCAAGGTAAGTGAATAAGATGAAAAAAGCATCAGATATGCTTTTGGCAGTATGTTTACCTTGTTACAGTGGGGCAAAAAAGTATTTAGTCAGCCACCAATTGCGCAAGTTCTCCCACTTAAAAGATGATAGAGGTCTCCAATTTTCATCATAGGTATACCTCAACTATGAGAGACAAAATGAGAAAAAAAAATCCAGAAAATCACATTGAATGATTTTTAATGAATTAATTGGTAAATTCCTCGGTAAAATAAGTATTTGGTCAATAACAAAAGTTTATCTCAATACTTTGTTATATACCCTTCGCTGGCAATGACAGAGGTCAAACGTTTTCTGTAAGTCTTCACAAGGTTTTCACACACTGTTGCTGGTATTTTGGCCCATTCCTCCATACAGACCTCTTCTAGAGCAGTGATGTTTTGGGGCTGTCGCTGGGCAACACGGACTTTCAACTCCCTCCAAAGATTTTCTATGGGGCTGAGATCTGGAGACTGGCTAGGCCACTCCAGGACCTTGAAATGCTTCTTACGAAGCCAGTCCTTCGTTGCCCGGGTGGTGTGTTTGGGATCATTGTCATGCTGAAAGACCCAGCCACGTTTCATCTTCAATGCCCCTTGCTGATGGAAGGAGGTTTTCACTCAAAATCTCACAATACATGGCCCCATTCATTCTTTCCTTTACACGGATCAGTCATCCTGGTCCCTTTGCAGAAAAACAGCCCCAAAGCATGATGTTTCCACCCCCATGCTTCACAGTAGGTATGGTGTTCTTTCTCCTCCAAACACGACAAGTTGAGTTTTTACCAAAAATTCTATTTTGGTTTCATCTGACCATATGACATTCTCCCAGTCCTCTTCTGGATCATCCAAATGCTCTCTAGCAAACTTCAGACGGGCCTGGACATGTACTGGCTTAAGCAGGGGGACACGTATGGCACTGCAGGATTTGAGTCCCTGGCGGCGTAGTGTGTTACTGATGTAGCCTTTGTTACTTTGGTCCCAGCTCCCTGCAGGTCATTCACTAGGTCCCCCCGTGTGGTTCTGGGATTTTTGCTCACCGTTCTCGTGATCATTCTGACCCCACAGGGTGAGATCTTGCGTGGAGCCCCAGATCGGGGGAGATTATCAGTGGTCTTGTATGTCTTCCATTTTCTAATAATTGCTCCCACAGTTGATTTCTTCACACCAAGCTGCTTACCTATTGCAGATTCAGTCTTCCCAGCCTGGTGCAGGTCTACAATTTTGTTTCTGGTGTCCTTTGACAGCTCTTTGGTCTTGGCCATAGTGGAGTTTGGAGTCTGACTGTTTGAGGTTGTGGACAGGTGTCTTTTATACTGATAACAAGTTCAAACAGGTGCCATTAATACAGGTAACGAGTGGAGGACAGAGGAGCCTCTTAAAGAAGAAGTTACACGTCTGTGAGAGCCAGAAATCTTGCTTGTTTGTAGGTGACCAAATACTTATTTTACCGAGGAATTTACCAATTAATTCATTAAAAATCCTTCACTGTGATTTTCTGGATTTTTTTTTTCTCATTTTGTCTCTCATAGTTGAGGTATATCTATGATGAAAATTGGAGACCTCTGTCATCTTTTAAATGGGAGAACTTGCACAATTGGTGGCTGACTAAATACTTTTTTGCCCCACTGTAACTCATTTGAAACAGCACCACGTGAATGTGCAGCACACGCACACACAAAAAAAAAAACCTAGCGTGGTACAAGCGTAGCTTCCAGCAACATTTAGACAGCCTCTCCGAGGCTGTTCAGATCAAGCCAAAGCAATAACAAATGCCATTGGTGTTTTTAATAGCAGCAGATCTAAGGCCATATTCAGTTGTTAAGAACACTGGGTTTAAACACATGCTGAAGGTAACTGAGCCCTGGTATGAAGTTCCTTGTTGTGCCCACTTCAACCAGAAAATAATACCATCCTTTTAAGAAAATGCTAAATCTGTTAATGCTGCCCTTGAGGCCAGTGTTTTTCAGGGGTGCCCTGGTATGTTCAGATTTTTGTGGGACATTATTTAATTTATCATGTCAGGTCAGGCACTGGCTTGCTTGCTACCGGATAACCATGAAAATCGGTACTACCTGTCTCATGGGTCGGGCCGTTGGCGACTCAACCGGCTACCCCGCCCTTCCGAGGGCGTGGAGGGTGAAACTGGGCATCCTGGTAGAACTAAACAATACCTGTCACAAGTCTGTGGTGGACAACTCCCAGTTACATGGGATGAGACTGGACATCCTGGCAGATAAGCACATCTGTCGCAAGGTCTGTGGTGGACTTTTGCCGGTCGGTGCATCATGACATGCACTGCACAAAGAGCAGAGATAAACAAACCTATCATCTGGTCAGTCACTGCAACAGATACTGGAGTCAGTTTGTCTTGGCCTATCCTTGCCACTGATAATACCTCTATCTGCCAAGAATGTGCTGCTAGTCCAGCAAAAGCTAGCGGTACTCAAATACTTTGCAAGCAGTTTCATGAAATGGTCAGTCAGAAAGCAACTCATACCGGCTCGGACGTCGCCCGGGGTAACAAGGTCAGGAGTTCCTGGCAGCGGAAGGCGAAGGACAGAGCTGCGTGGAGGAATCTGATCAGACCTAAATGAAATAGTCATTGTTGCCCCCAACAGACTGCTATGATGATGACGATGATTTAATTTAACTTCTTAATTGTCTAAAAAATTGCAGCTAATTTGCTGTTGATGTGCATGGGTGCCTTCAGAACCTATATACAACAATGACAAATTATTGACCATGACATGATTCAGACAAACCCAAGTGCAGACACAGGCTCAGAATAAACACAATAATCTTTATTTAATGCGTGTGTGAGTGTGTGTGGGACTGTAAATGTGAATGAGTGAAGGAGGACAAGTCTGGCAACCCTAGAAGAGAGGAGAGACAAGAGTATGAGCTTTCTGTAAACTGATTGAATGAACAAGTGATGAATCAGTCTTACGGTGCAGGTGAGTAGCTGAGGTGCTGAAGAGCATCCAAACAGCACCGTATGCCAGTGCCTTGGTCCGTCGTGTGCTCGTGTCGGTTTTGGTGGTGCAGGTGCTTCAGAGAGGAATAGTTTGTTCATAGAAACCAATGTTTCCTCAGAATGCTGGTGAAGGTCCCGGTCCGCCACCAGGAGGAGGAAGTCCACCCAGAGGAATCCACCTGTGCACAGGGAAGATAGAGGGAAGGAGCGGAGAGAGTGAATTTCTTCGAGAAGCTTACATTGAGTTGGGGAGACGAAACTCCCAGACGATCAGGTGTGCAGGAAAGATGAGGGAGGCAAGACTCCCTAGCAAAGGAGAAGTAGACTTTTGTTCAGAGTTCTTTCATCCAGATGGAGCGTTGACGTCTCCGTGGAGAATGAGAGGCAGCAGTCCTTAAGAAGGCTGCCTAATTGGAGGAGCAGGTGTGCGCACAGCTGTGGAGACAATTAGGGCTACAGGCACACAGAGGGGATCACCACAGACCAGTTAACAAGTGAAATTAGATAATTAATTTCCCACAGAAACCTGAACATACCAGAGCACCCTGGTTAAAAACACTGCTTCAGGCAATAAGAAACTTTAATTTCCTAAAATCAAAAGAATAATTCAGACTATTCAAACTTCTATTGTTGCACTTGTCTGCATCATTCATTTGCTATAAAGAGAATTTATTTGTTTTATTGTATATATTTTATTTATTGGAGAGTTTACTGCTGGCAGTCTGCAGGGTTTTTTTTTTTGTCAAAGCTGTTCCTGCTTATACAAAAGATAAGCAGTTTTATGTTTTGCATTTTGTTTCCTTACTGTACCAAAAATGAACCGAACCGTGACATTAAAATCAAGGTATGTATCGAACCGTGATTTTAGCATACCGTTACACCCCTAAGTCTAATGGGTACCTCACATTGCACCCTGCACCTGATAGTCCTGCATTGTACAGCGAGTATGATGTATCCATCTAAACGGGTCATCATCTGCAATGTATATAAAGTTATCTAGGCAGGTTTACTTTCCTGGGTAATGCCTTTGTCTATTATGCCCTGTGTGTTTCTATCATTTTGGTCATCTACTGTCATGCTGCTGTTACACTGTAATTTCCCAGTTTGAGATCAATAAAGTACATCTGTCTGTCTGTCTGTCTGATCACATGATCATCTGGTTTAGAGCACAGTGCCCTATATGCCTGATGTTCGAACCTTGTATTTACAGAAAAATTATCAAAAGGGAAGGGAAGTGGGCTAAAATGACTCACTTTAGACTCTGAATGAACTCAATAGTAAAACTAAGGTCTAATATAGAATAAAAAGGATCATTTTGAATAGGGAATTCTGCAAATCCAAGAAGTTCAAGGATGAAAATACTCCGTTCACAATTAGTATTTGAGGAACATGCCATGTTGTAGTATTTTCTTTTGTTTTTACCAATGAACTACTTAAATATACATCTATTTTTCGATGCTAATGTTTATACAGCTAAAATATGGATGAACACTGCTGTCATTTGATTTAGACATGACTTACACAGTAGTCTTATTATTCACTGGTTTGGTAACCATACTTTTTTCAGCTCAATTACATACAATTCAATGAGTGGAGAGACACATGTATGTGCTCAGTCACCAATGCCGCCTGACCTCAGCTTGTGGTCACTGCTGGCTGCCCAGAGCATATTAAAGGCTTAGATAAAGAGAATTGGAAACGGGTTGGGGCTGGCCCATCGGCCCGGAGAAAGTGCTTGGAGCAGCAGATGTAGTGTCGGCTCAGGGAGCCCTTTTTCCATTAGGAGTCATTTCCAGACCCACCCTCAGCTGGTGACAAAGTGGTCTCCGTGTCTTCATTTCTGCTGATCCCGTGTGAGCCAGAGGGAGGGAGGGACTGTCATCAGTTACTTCTGCCGTCGCCCCCTAATTGCAGCCAACTGTCGATGCGTGCATTTGGACCTTTTTCAGACCTACATTATTTATTGGGAGAAAAATATGGTATTGATTTTGGATGGCATGGTGAGGTATAAGTGATGTTGCCAAAGAGCTGACAGGACAGTCTATAAAGTTTTATAACGGTGTCATAGCTGTACTTTACTCACAGAAAATTAACACATTTTATTGTAATGTAGAAAAGAGAATGACTGCATTGCAGGGAATCACAAATGTGAATCTTCTGTACTCCTGCCAGATTTCACTTCACACGCCTACTTTTCACAGCACTACTGGTGTGTTTGCTTGTTGTTGTTGACCTCTTGTTCTGGAAAAACACAAAAAGAGAAAAAGCACATAAAAGACTAAAACAGGATTGGAGGTTTGCTTGTTTTGTTGGTCTGTCACAGAGCTCTTGCTGCCTGAGAACTGGGATTTCTCAACAAGCCCCAGTTCAAAATGTTAATGCCAGCAACAGCTAACCAAGGAAATTAAGGTATGTGTTCAGGTGTCCCAATAAAGGAAATTAAATTAGCCAGCTTTTTAAAATAACTCAAAATATGCCTTTAATAACCAACTTACCCAATGTGACTTCTGCCCACGACAGTTCTATCATAGGCTGGGCCTTCAGAGCCACATCTGCCATCGACATCGATCACAGATGGCAATGTCCTGAAAACTAAGACGAAACCAATGCTCGGACACGAACTGGAGCCGACGACGACGAGCCCCTGTAAAGTTTTTACGCCCCCTCAACTGAACCTTTTCCATACACTTGGGAATTTGTTGAGACTATTCAACAGAAAATGACCATATCACATTTTTACCAGCAGAAATTATGGCTTATAGTTCTGGGTTAAAAAAGTGGCCTCTAGTAGGCCTGTAATGATAATTACTGAAACGATTAATCGTATGATAAGTTTCCTGTCCTCGATAGATCGCCTCTATGTGTGTGTTTATTTACATAATCTGCCAACATTTCACCTAGTTGCACTGCATCTTTCTCTTGTCTCCTGTCAGTCAGAACAACCCCCATGGGAGGTGGGGCTTATGCTTACACAGCGAGCACAGCCAGAAAAAGTGAAGCTAAAGGTTTGCTCACACTATAAAGTTTGTTCCGACTGAGCCTTAAAGTCTGTTTCATTTTTTTTTGTCCAAAATATTTTTATTGAATTTTAACATTTAGGCATACAAATAATATAAAAACAACAACAAAAAACCCCCACTATTATCCTCAAGCCCCCTAACCTGTAACAGCCGGAGTACTGACTATATGATTGAATGCTATCCCTGGAGCATGACAAAAATAACAAATCAACTGGAAGTCAAATTTAACAACAATCACAAGAAGACAGGAGATACAGATGTACACAGCAGGAATTAAGAATTGTAGACAGATAAAAAAAAAAGTACAAAGATCTCATTTCCATTGAAGACTGTGAAAATAATTCAAAAATGGCCCCCATACATTTCAAAATTGTCTGGGTTACCGATTGAGTATTGAATTTTCTCAAGAGTAAAACAAGACATAACATCCCTAAGCCACTGAGTATGGATGGGCGGGGCAGCATCCCTCCATCTGACCAGAACAGTTTGCCTAGCCAGCAAAGAAGCAAAAGACACAATATGGCGTTGGGTTGGTGACAGGCGTATATTGTCCCCCCCAGTGGTGCCAAAGAGGACATCCAGAGGGTTGGGCTTCAGGTTGAGGTTAAGAATTACTGATATGGTTTGAAAGACACTTTTTCAGAAATTTTCCAGATTTGGACACATCTAAACATGTGAATGAGGGAAGCTTCATCTCTCAAACATTTGTCACATTGAGGGTCCACATCTAGGTAAATGCTTGACAGTGTAACTTTAGACCAAGGCACCCTGTGCACAATCTCAAATTGTAATAGACAGTGACAGGCACAAAGAGAATGATGAGTTAATTAGCTTGGAAATAAGAGTTCCATTCACTGTCTGACAAAGAAATGTTTAAATCCTGATCCCAGGCCTTTTTGATCTTATCGAGAGGAGCTTGTCTGATTTCCCCCAGTTTGTCATACATGACAGATATTAAGCGTTTATGTGTTGGGTTTAGCAAGAGAATGTCATCAGCCATATTTGTATCAGGCAAATCAGGAACCACACTCTCACGGAACACTCTCATGGTGTGTTTAACAACTGAATTAGAAATTGAGATGTTTGGAGGTAAAAAGAGTGAGGACCAGAGCAGTGCAAAAATAGAAAAGTTCTCTGTAGAGTTCAGCTCCATCTTAAGCCAGAGTGGGCAGCTAATTTGGTTATGAGAGTGAAATCAAAAATCTAGACACCACAAATTAGCTCCCCAGTAATAAAAACGGAAGTTAGGCTTTGCCGGGCCTCTCTTATTTTTCGATTTTTGAATATGAGCTTTATTCAGACAAGGGTGTTTGTCTTTCCAGATATAAGATGAAATAACTGAATTTATTGAATCAAAAAAGGATTTAGGCATAAAGATTGGTACAGTTTGAAAAAAATACAAAAATTTAGGGAGAATATTCATCTTAATAGAGTTAATTCGCCCTACTAAGGAAGTTGATGGGGTAACCACTGTGCCAGACAATGTCTAACCTTGTTTAACAAAGTAAGAAAGTTTTCTCAAAAAATATCCTTGTGCTTTCTTGTGACCTTAATACCAAGGTAGGTGAAATGTTCTTTCACAACTTTAAATGGGAAATTGGTGTATTGTGTTTTAAGGGCTTTCACTGGAAAGAGTAAACTTTTGCTTAAATTTAACTTACATCCTGAGAAGTGGCTAAATTATGGCTCGGTAGGGACAGTACATGAGGCAAGGAGACACTGGGCTTTGACAGAAAAAGTAAAAGGTCATCTGCATATAAAGCCACCTTATGTTCTACTCCCCCCCCCCCCCCCCATATCCCTGGAATCTCCTTACAGCCACGGAGAGCAGCTGACAGTGGCTCTACAGAGGGCATGCGCATGACGTCGCATGACGTCACAATCCAGGAAGTTATGGTGTTTTCTCAGCACTGGGTGGCAAAAAGAATGTGTGCCACCATTGGTTTGAATCATTTGAATGCACTAAAAAACACCTAAAATGAGGACGGGCTCATTTAATCAACTTTTGAGGCAACATGTTTGAAATCTTGTGTATGCTCTAATTTTTTAAATTTTAGATATTTTTTAAAATCATTTTTTTGCAGTGTAAGGCCACCCAGAAGGTCTGGTTTTGTTAGTTAGCCGCTAACAGCGCGTTAGCCTAGCTTAACTTAGCTTCTCGGCACAGTCGGTAGTACCGACCTGAGAAGAGGGCTCAACTGTGAGTACTCCAAGTGAGCACCCCAAGTGGACCTCGGGATCCAATCTGTACATGTACAAGTACGTTCTCAATCCAGTGATTTGTAAATGCAAAGAAGGAGAACAGTGTAAGGTCACCCAGGAAGTCCGGTTTTGTTAGTTAGCGGCTAACTGTGCATTAGCCTAGCTTAGCCTAGCTTCCCGGCACACTCTGTAGCACTGACCTGAGGCGAGGACTCAACTGTGAGCACCCCAAGTGAGCACTGTTATGTATGTAAATAGGCTGGTAACAGTAAGATGGTGGCCAGGTTGGACAGGGAATATACTGGGTGGTGAACTACCAGTTTCCGGTGGTGACGCCACTCCTAGTATAAAGAAAGTGGGCGGAAGGGGCTAGTCCTCTTTTGTCAGGAAGACACCTTGCCTGCAGACAAGTGCCGTAAGCCTTATTTGTATGATAGTTTGTGTTCTAATAAAGCTCTGTAAACTGAGTTGGCACTTACTCATTATTTGTCTAAATATGGATGCAACATTTGGCGACGAGGTAAAAGAGGTAGTGGAAAGATCTGTTGCCAATTTTTGGCCATTTTTGGAGGCCCCAGGCGAGCCACCTGTACCATGGCCCCAGTGGTTTGCTGCTTTTACTAATTACCTGGTGGTTTTGAACCTCGGCGAGCTGGAGAAGCTCCGCGCAAGGGCTGTCTTGGTCTATCATTTAGGCATGAAGGGGCAGAGGATACTGGAGAACCTTGAGGGAGCTGATAGCTTTGACGAAGTGGTGGAGCTAATGGTGCGCTACTTTTGCGCGCCGGAAAACATCACGGTCCGACGCATCCAGTTTGACAGCGCCGCCAGTGGTCGGGGGAGCCAGTAAAGAGATTCTTGGCGGACCTCCGGGAGCTGGTGAGGGAGTGCAAGTTTGGGCCCCTGGAGGACAAGATGATTCGAGACCAGCTGGCAGACCACATCCGCTGCCCGGTGGCCCGGTCCAGGCTTCTGACACACCCAGGAGAGTTGACGTTGGCTGCGGCTATTGAGCTTGCTCAACAGTTCGAGGCAGCAGAAACCATCACTGGGGGCGTTACTGAAGGGGCCACTCTGGGTCAAGATGAGTCTCGAGCTAAGGCTGTTTTTGGACCCTGGTGATGGGGACAGCGGAGAGGAAGAGTATCCCTCCGTAGTTAAAGTAAGGTCTGCCCCAGGTACGCAGCGTTGTTATGGATGTGGGTCCCCTAGTCACCACTGTAAGTCCAGAGTGTGCCCGGCGAAAGGCTAGCATTGTGGGAAGTGTGGTTTGCTGAACCACTTTACCAGGGCGTGCACAAACTTTGAACGCAGGGACCGGAGGAGTGAGCCAGGTCCCGCACAGAAGGCTCCTACAATGGTGCACACAGTTTCCCCAGAGAATACGGGACGGATCGGGTGTAATGTTATGCTAGATGGCGTTGAGGTTCCCCTGCTGTTGGACACAGGAGCAGTTATCTCCATTTTAAACCTGGCGACCATGAAAAGTTTGTTTCCCCACTGACAAATCAGAAAGCAGGAAAGGGAGTACTACAGCTACTGTATGGATGGAACAGACTGACAGTTTTGGGGTTTGTGGAGATGGAGGCCAAATATAAATCGGTTGTAGTGCCCCGGGCCCACATTTATGTCACCGTTGCGGGAGTCAACATCATGGGTGTAATCTTTTTTACAGCCTGGGTTTCTCCATAGCCAACGTATTGGGTGAGGAGTGGTCAGGGTGTGGACTATGGGGCCGACCAGCTCCAGTGGTGGATGGTGTGGAGGTGTGGGACTCAGACTGGCTGGACACAGGAGACAGTGGAGAGCACGTTCGGCGCCGCGCAACACCGCCTCGGTATGGACCTGATGCTGGTCTTCATGCTGCCCTGGATGAGGGTGCTGGATGGCACGGGGACCCCCGGGGTGGCCCCTAAGGACGAGGTACCCACGCTGGAGGCTGGGGGGGTGAGACCAGAGAGCATGGTGACAAAGCGCTCACAACGACGGCCCACAAAGAGGAAGTCGAACTGGACCCGCAAGTTGACCAGATCGGTGAGAGAGGCCAGTTGGGAAAAGACTGATCCGGAGAGGAAGAGGAGGGCTTCCCCACAGGTTGGAGACAGAGTTCGACCCAGGGTTGAGGCTCGAGTACGTGAGGATCACAGTCCGCGCAAGTGGCGTGATGACCAGAGGCGGTTCTAAGTTGAGGCTGCCCGGAGGGATGGGCATCGACGTGTGTCTGACCAGACGTGGAGACATCCAAGTGGGCTGCATCTGACGTTGGAGGAGAAGAGGCGGCGCAGCAGAAGTCCCAAGGTCAAAAGATGGTGGCGTCTAGAGAGAGACCCATCCAAGGACTGAGGGTGTTTTGTGTGTATGCGTTTAATTTTTTTTTTTCTTTGCTCAGGTCCTGATGTATATGGTTTTACTACTGTTATGGCCGAGTTAAAAAAAAAAAAAAAAAAAAGGGAATTAGAATAGAAACAGTTACTGATAAGGAGATAATGTTTATGAGTGGAATATTGTGAACTGTGTGTCATATAGAAACTGTATTCTATTTATGTGAGGGTTTTATTGGCCATGGTGGAAATGTATTAGTAAATTGTTTGATTTTATTGATTGGACATTTATAGTAGCTGTGATACCCAACACGGATTATTACCTCCGCCAAGGAGGTTATGTTTTCATTGGCGTTGGTTTGTCTGCCTGTCTGTTTGTTTGTCTGTCTGTCTGTTTGTTTGTTAGCAAGATAACTCAAAAAGTTATGGACGGATTTTCATGAAATTTTCACAGATTGTCAGAAATGGGGTATCCTACAGATGATTAGATTTTGGTGGTGATCCGGATCACCGTCCACAAGAAAACCGCCATTACGCAAAATGCCATTTTCGTGAATAACTACTGAACCACAAATCCTATCATTGTGAATCCAATTGCTAGTCATATGTTTTCATGGTCAAGAAATCTGAAAACGTACACACAAACACTGTATGGGGGGAACTGTGGCGCTTGGCGGAGGTCTGCGCTCTCCGAGTGCTTTTCTAGTTTTATTGTGTGCCCTACTTTGGGGTGGGTTTTGGGGTGGGGGCCACCAGTAGTTGATGTGTGTGTTGTGTCTTTTGTATGTTGTGTTCACATGGAGCTGTTTTATGGGATTATTTTATTTGGAAGCACGGCTTTACTTTTAAGTTGGACTGTTCTAGTTTGGCAGCAGAATAACCCGCCTGGCCGTGTAGGGGGCGCTGGCTGTCTACCCGGCCCCCCAGCCTTGGTTGTATGAATGGATAGGCAGTTTGTTTCTTTTGTACATATTTTCTGTTTAGCGTGTGAGTCAGGAGACAAATTTGGGTGGGTTACCTGTGTGTCTGACGTTTTTGAAGGGGGGGGAGGGCGTTATGTACAATATGTAAATAGGCTGGTAGTAGTAAGATGGCGGACGGGTTGGACGGGGAACAGACTAGAGTGGTTAACTGCCAGTTTCCGGTAGTGACGTCACTCCTAGTATAAAGGAGGTGGGTGGAAGGAGCCAGTCCTCTTTCATCGTGGAGGACACCTGGCCTGCAGGAGAGTGTCGTAAGCCTAATCTGTATTGTGTATATAGTATCCTAAGTAAGCTCCATAAACTGAGTTGCCACTTACTCATTATTTGTTTTATCAAGGCGAGGAAGGCCTCGGGACCAGACGGCATCAGTGCGAAGCTCCTCAAGTCTTGTGCAGACCAGCTGTGTGAGATTGTGGAGCACATCTTCAACCTAAGCCTGAAGCTGGGGAGGGTATCACAGTTGTGGAAAACATCTTGTGTGGTACCTGTACCAAAGACTTCCCACCCCAAAGATCTGAACAGCTACAGACCAGTGGCCCTGACGTCTCACCTGATGAAGACCCTGGAGAGACTGCTCCTTGTTCACCTCTGCCCCCTGGTGGGACCAGCGATGGATCCACTCCAGTTCGCCTACCAGCATGGCATTGGGGTGGAGGATGCAGTGATCTTCCTCCTTCACCGTTCTCTGTCCCACCTGGAGAAGCCCGGGAATGCGGTGAGGATCATGTTCTTTGACTTCTCCAGTGCTTTCAACACCATTCAACCGATGATCCTGAAGGACAAGCTACTGTGCGCAGGGGTGGACCAGCACCTGTCATCATGGATCCTGGACTACCTCACTAACCAGCCACAGTTTGTGAGAACCAGAGGTTGTGTGTCTGACACGATCATTGGTAGCACGGGGGCCCCCCAGGGAACGGTTTTGGCTCCCTTCCTGTTCACCCTTTATACTGCAGACTTCTCACACAACACAACACACTGCCATCTACAGAAGTTCTCTGACGACTCTGCGATCGTCGGCCTCATCTCCAACGGAGATGAAGCTGAGTACAGAGGACTTATCCAGGACTTTGTGGACTGGTGCCATCGGAACTGCCTCCAGATCAATGCGAAGAAAACTAAGGAGCTGGTGGTGGACTGCTGCAGGCAAGGACAACCCCTCACAGCACCAGTAAACATACAGGGAACAGACATTGAGATGGTGACATCCTACAAGTACCTTGGTGTTCATCTGAACAATAAACTAGACTGGTCACACAATACCGACGCACTCTACAAGAAGGGACAGCGCAGGCTGTTTCTACTGAGGAGGCTCAGGTCTTTTGGTGTACAAGGGGCGCTGCTGAAGACATTCTACGACACGGTGGTGGCATCAGCCATCACTTTTGGAGTGGTCTGCTGGGGCAACAGCATTACAGCAGCCGATAGGAAGAGACTGAACAAACTGATCAAGAAAGCTAGATCTGTCCTGGGGCAACGCCTTGACCCAGTGGAGGAGATAGGAGAGAGAAGGATGGTGGCTAAACTGTCATCTCTGCTGGAGTCTGAGTCCCACCCTATGCAGGACATATTGAACGCACTGAGGAGCTCATTTAGCAGTAGACTATATCATCCTAGGTGCGCAACCGAGAGGTTTCACAGGTCCTTCCTACCTACGGCTGTCAGACTGTATAACCTAAGCAGGGCTGCTCGCAGAGATAGCAAAAAAACGTGACGACCTAATAGTATTGAATGCAAAAGACGCAACAGACTTACACAAATGGTCCCCTCCAGTATACAACTAGGACAATATCAGTCGCTACGGAGGGTGACAATATGTATGGGTACATATTCATACTATGTAGGATAACTAAGTAGACGGTTATGCCGTTTATTCCATCTTGCTACAATGCTCCGCACTTTGTATTTATATATTTATGTGTACTTATGTATGTCCACTGCTCTTATTTATATTTTTTGTATCTTCTTAATTATTGCTCTGAGTGTTACTATCCCTGTGCTGTTGCAATCTTGGAATTTCCCCCATTGTGGGACTAATAAAGGCTTATCTTATCTTATCTTGTCTTATCTTAAGTATGGATGCAATAGAGCACCCCAAGTGGACTTTGGGATCCAATCTGTACATGTACAAGTACATTCTCAGTCCAGTGATTTGTAAATGCAAAGAAGGAGAACAGTGTAAGGTCACCCAGAAAGTCCGGTTTTGTTAGTTAGCGGCTAACCGTGCATTAGCCTAGCTTAGCCTAGCTCCCAGCACAGTCGGTAACACCGACCTGAAGGGGAGACTTTCCTACCTTTTAATACCTTCAAAGCACATCTAAAATGGGGAAGAGCTGTTCTGCAATTGACTGTTCAAATAGATTCTGCAAGAAGTCTGAGCTATCCTTTTACAGACTGCCGAAAACTAAAGAAAGGTGAAGCAAATGGGTTGCTGCAATCAGTAGAGCAACTGGAATCCATGCACCAAAACATGGCTTTGTTCTTCTCATTTTGTCACAGGTATGTTGGATTTGCTTACTGTAAAGAGGATGGTGATTTATTAGCTTATTAAAGCCATTCACTGGCTGTGTTTTACTTGCACAATTAATGAGTAACTGTTAGATGTGGGGAAAAATGTGACATGATAGCTAGCTAATGCTAGGTTAGCTAATGGTAGCAATATTTAAAAATAAACCATAATTGTAATAATGATATATACATACCTAGGGATTAGGGATACGGGGCGCTTGCGCACGCAGCGACCGGCAGCTGGTGGCTTGTCACCAGACTGCAAAACAAATCTACCTACGGGTACAAAATAAGTACAAAAAAAAAAAAAATACCTGTCCACAGATAACCAGAATATCCATAGGTGTCTTCGTTACTTTAATTTCACCTACAAATCCTGCCGTGAAGTATGACTAAGCATCCAGGCTTTTAAATGCTTTCAGGCTTTGCTTTGTATATTTTCCTGGTGTCGAAATTAAGTATATATAAATATCAGGAAACCCAATTTCTGGCCACATGTGGATATTAGTGGACCACTGATTCTTTTGAAAGCTATGAGGGTTGTTGTCGAGTCCAACTGCCTTCAGTTTGAGCATAGAATCATTTGTATTCCTCTCCGTGTCGGCATTTTTACTGCTACACATAGCCATCTTTGATGTGTTTTGCCACTCAATCCGGAAGGAGGGGGGCATGGCTGTAAGTGAAGTGACGTCATTGCATGTCCTCTATAGCAAGGTCAAAAAGTAGAGGACTTAAGGGGCATCCTTGGCAAGTTCCCTTGTGGAGGGTACATGGACGGGATAATTGTGAATTAGTGAGCACCGAAGTGGTGAGGCTTGAATAGTTTGTTTCACTTTAACAGTGTGATTGCTTCACAGCAAAGCCCTTGGTTGTTCTTCGACTGGAGAGTTTGGCTTCAACTCTGGCTTGGTTACTTTTATATGACAATACCCATGTTTACAGGGCATCACATGCTGTAACCATCACGTGCTGCACCATCGTGCTGCCCATGTTTACATGGGCAGCACGGTGTTGCAGTGGTTAGCACTGTTGCCTTACAGCTAGAAGGTTCCTGGTTCAAATCCCCAGGTTGGCAGGGGTTGGATCCTTTCTGTGTGGAGTTTGCATGTTCTCCCTGTGCTGCGTGGATTTACTCTGGGAGCTCTGGTTTCCTCCCACAATCCAAAGACATGCATGTTAGGTTAATTGGCTATTCTAAATTGTCCCTAGATATGTTTGCTGTAGGCCCTTAGAATAGAGGGTTAGTATTAGTGAAAGCGCTTTGAGTGGTCTTTGTGACTAGAAAAGCGCTATATAAGTGCAGGTTAGTTAGTTACATTACTTGCATATGGTGTACTTACCATCAATTATTTTACAACAGCTGTATAAGAGAGCTACTGGGGGGAAAATTTTCAAATTAAACCACAAGGTCAATAAAATTGAACAGTTCCTCATCTAATTCTCTATTGTACCATTTCTGACACTGCGTTTTTCGTAAACAAACGACGCTTACTGATGACAAAAAGCCACGTGTCTCTGTCATCCGTGGCAATGTATTAACAGTCATGGACCTTTAGCAGAGCTTTGTTAAAAACAAGAGGGCCTCTCCTGGCTAAGTATCCTGATGATTGCACAGTTCCAGATTTTGGAAGAATATATGGAATTCATTTCTAAGCCGAATTCCACAGCTCTAGTATGGGAGCATTTTGGATTGAATCCAAATGAACAAGGAGAGCCAAGTAATGTCAATGAGCCGGTGATTTAACAGGGTTGCAATAAAAACTGGAAATGCAACTCACCTGAAAATGCATTAAAAACATAATCATCGAAAACGGTGTTTCCAACTGGGAGCAGTCAGAGCCCTCCATTTCCACAGAGTCTGGTATAAAGGAGCGCTTGACCAACAATGGAGATATAAATGTGATGGTACTGAACAGCATATGCTCACAGACAGTGTTAAAACAAAAGAGATGCAACCATTTATCTATATTTTTTCCACATTTCTTTTTCTTTTAGATTTGATTGGCGGTTGGCAACCAGCTTACAGGTGTATTACCGCACTGACTTGATTATCATCACTCTGTATCTTTGTATAAGGAGTTCTGAACAGCTACTCGTGTGAAAAAAATTATCCGTCCTTGGACTGTGTCCTCGGCATCAACCCATACCTATGGCTGTCTGCTGTCAACTGAAATGTTTTTCTGTTTCAATTCAGCGTTATTGTTAATAAATATAAAGTTATGTATGTGGATTATTATTATCATTATATTACTATATCCTGGGAATAAAATGGTCTACATGACACCAATGATAACACAGGGTTACAAAAATATTTTTTTGTAAGTTGTCTGTGTTTTTTCAACTGATTTAAGACAATTTTGCACCGCTGAATCCGAAAATGACATCTGTTTCTCTCGATCAGGTGCTAAGTAAAAACCTGTGCTTACTTAGTACATACTTAGTACTGTGCATGTACTTACCTTTATGTAAAGGTAAGTACACGTAAATTGAATGTTACATCATCATTGTTCAAAATTAAGAGAATTTCAAGACATAAAAAAGAATTTTGCATCATATAAAGCGAAAATACCTGTACATATAAACAAAAACGTATAAAACATGTGGCCATAATTCAAAAAGTTGACCTGATTGAGCAAAACCAATGCGATTTTTGGATTCAGCACATCAAAATTGTCCTAAAACAGCTAAAAAAAACTTAGACAATAAATTTGGTGTTGGCCAGTGTAATAGTGTTTATCATTTATTAGCATAATAATTTCTGGAATTATCATCTGCCAAAATTTGTTATCATTACAAACCTAGCCTCTAGTGATTGTAAAAAAAATAAAATAAAAAAAAATACATGCAGTGAGATGGCAGACAGTGAAAGGTGTAATCTGTTGAAACAGACCCTCACTCTTCCTTGAGGGTAATTTTGTAGTTTTAGTCAATTTTAAATGTGCATTTGATAAGTCAAAGATATGTTTTAGCAACACAAAAGGTAAACCATGTATGCTTGAGTGAAAAAAGGAAATGGCAATCTATTTTTGTGTGTTAGCTGTAGGACTTGTTGCATTTGTTGATTCTTTTCACATAATGTCATGGTCTGGACAGGGTTAGACCCTGCCCATGCTTTGTTCTCTTTTTGGACTTATTATTATCATTATCCCTGTCCATGCCTTATGTTCCTTTTTGGACTCATTATTATTATTCTTATCATTATTGCCATTCATTATTCTTGTTTCTGTATGGACTCTTATTTTGACAGTGTTCTTTGTTTACCTCCTGTTAGCGTAATGCATTTTCCGTTAGCCTCATCCTCTCACATTGTTAATTTATCACAGCTGTTCTTTATTTGTTATTGATTTAGTCACTCTATTCTGCCACCTCTAGTCCTTCCTTTCGGCATCCTAAGTTGTGTTTCCACGTCTCGTTTTCTCCACGCCTCTGCCTTGGTGTCACCCATTGTTGTAAGTTGCCTGCTGCTCGTGGCATCTGTATTTTCCAGCCCTTGGGCTGCATGTTTGTTATTAAATACCGCAAAGTTCTGTTTGGCGTTTGGGTCTGTCATTATGCCCTGTGAGGGCATGAAGTTTGTGGGGCTGGGTTTGAGTCGGGACCAGCTGTGGTCTGTTACCTTCGTGGAGGACTTAATTGAGGTGGCCCACACCTCCCGTACTCATGAAGAGGCCCTCAAGTTTTTGTACGCCTCAGCTATTATTATCAAGGACTTTCCATGCCTGTGGGACTTCCCGAGCTTGGGGGACTCCTCATCTCAGTCTCCAACCTGCAGTGGTCCCTCAGTGGCCTGGTGAAAAGTAGGGCTGCTACTAAAGATTATTTTAGCAGTTGACTAATCTAACAACTATTTTTTTCAACTAGTCGACTAATTGCATTTATTTTTCTCATGTCCACCATCTCTGCTTCTTGTTGGGGCTCTAGTCTAGTGCATATTTTACCTCAGCCGCTGTTTGATACCTCTTAACGTTCCATCTCCCGTGGGTGGGAGGCATTTAAATGCCATTTTGTGTCAGCTGGGCACAGTGTAACACATTGTAACTAATATTCAGAATCCATCCATCCATCCATCTTCTTCCGCTTAATCCTTTTCGGGTCGCAGGGGGGTTGGAGCCTATCCCAGCATGAATGAGGGCTAATAATAACAAAGATGAAAAAGTGATGGCGACTCCTGTAATTCAGTCATTTTCTGCATTCAACATGTTAGCCATGACAGCTCAACCCTTAGCAACCAGTGAGCTTATTGTCAAACAGGTAAGCTAACATTAACAGCACATACTAACAGTATTGTCATTTTTCTAAAGCTTGAAACAGTTGACCATTGAAAATAAGCGGCACTAACTTTCTTTACTCACTAAAACTTACCCAGCAGACGGTATTGCCGTGGCTCCCAGGTGCTGTTGTTTCAGATGCTCATGCATCACTGTAGTGCTGCCGTGGGTAAGAGAGGTCTGCCTTGCAAAGTCTCCATTCTACTTCTTTTGTTTTTTTGTCTTCTGTAAAATGTTCCCAAACAACAGAAAGTTTGGGTCTGCTTTTTTTTTATCCACTCCGACATTCGCCATATTCAGAGCCGTAAATGTGCTCCTCCTCTTTTTCACTGGAAATTGTTCATGCATGCCGGACAACAGAGGCACTACTGCCCTCAGCAGTTCTGGTCATGATTTGCAGTTCCGGTCGTGCATTGCAGTTACATCTGAACATTACTGCGGCATGCATATAAACTTTATAATTAAACGATTTGTCGACAATGAAAATATTTGTTGACAAATTTTTATTGTCGACGTTATCGACGACGTCGACTAATCGTTTCAGCCCTAGTGAGAAGACCTTCCGCCATTCCCTCTCCAGTGCTGATGAGGAGATGTCTCCAGGTTCCACTGCCCGCTTAACCCCACTGCACTCCACCTGCGGCTACTCACCGTAGAATCTCCTTGGCCACTCAGAGGAGCTTTTCCAGATTCCCAGAAGCAGCATCAACGGCAACAGGACCAAGGAACAGGCAAGTACTCTCTCATTTTTTTTAACATCAGCTAATGATGAGTCTTGCCTTGTTTCCGGTGAGGGACGTCAGCGGCAGCCACCCACCACTGCTGAGCCCTCACCACCTGTCTCTGTTGTCACCCCAGTTTGTCTGCCTCCACTGACTTTCACCTCCTCTCTTCCACTGAGCTCCATGCCTGCAGCTGC
Source organism: Pholidichthys leucotaenia (assembly GCA_020510985.1). NCBI lineage: Eukaryota > Metazoa > Chordata > Actinopteri > Cichliformes > Pholidichthyidae > Pholidichthys > Pholidichthys leucotaenia. Next base: position 198,299,135 of record CM035848.1, read on the forward strand.
ATCTCCTCCTCTCCAGAGGGGTTTAGCAGCTGCTTCCCTGCAGACCTTCTCTTCACTTGCTGCTTCTCTCCCAGCCTCCTCACCTGCTGCCTCGCTGCTGGCCTCCTAACCTGCTGCCTCGCTCCCAGCAACCTCCCCTGCTGTGCTGCCTGCGGCTCCTCTTGAGGTCATCGCTCCAGCAGCACATCCAGAGGTCATCGCTCCAGCAGCGACTGCTCCTCTTCAAGTGCATGCTCCTGCAACGATTGCTCCCCTCCACGTGCACGCCCCTGCAGAGACTGCTCCCCTCCATGTGCATGCCGCTGCAGAGACTGCTCCCCTCCACATGCACGCCCCTGCAGAGACTGCTCCCCTCCACGTGCACGCCCCTGCAGAGACTGATCCCCTCTACATGCACGCCCCTGCAGAGACTGCTCCTCTTCATGTGCATGCTCGTGCTGAGACCAATTCATCTGCAGCTTCACCCGAGGTTGCATCATCCACTGCAGCACAACCTGGTCTTTTACCGGCAACTGAGTAGGCGGGAGTGAGGCAAGTATTGTTACAAATCATTATTCCATCAATTTGTACGTTCTTGCCTTGCTCTTGGCGAGGGGTGTCAGCCTGGGCACCCACGGGTTGCTGACCCCTCACCGCCTGTCTCAATTATTGTGCATTTGGGTGGTGTTCAATTAACACCCCCCCCCCCATCCCCGTCCGAGGTGGCTGCGTCGGAGAGGGATTCCTGGGCATCTGGGCCGGATGCTCTTCAGCCCCAGTCACCATTTCATCCTGAGGTCAGCATGTCGCAGCCTTCTCATCCTGAGGTCAGCATGCCCCAGCTGTCTCATCCTGAGGTCAACACGCCCCAGCCATCTCATCCTGAGGTCAGCACGTCCCAGTCACTGTTTCATCCAGAGGCTGTCACCCCGGCAGCATGAGACCAGGAGTCAAGGCATGTACCCTTTCTCTTATTTTCAACATCAGTTTTAGAAAAGACTTGCCTTATTCCTGATGGGGGATCTGAGTGCAGATCCCACCCACTTCTAGCCCCTCCCCACCAGTCTCTGCTGCTAATGACTGTTATATCATTTCACCAACCTCCTGTTCTCCTCCTTCGTCCAAGGTGGCTACATTGAGGTTGAAGCCGCTGGAGAACTGCTTCCAACCATCACCTCCTGTGCCCCAGGGGTCCAACCATCACCTCCTGTGCTGGGGTCCAACTTTCACCATCCACGTCAACGCAGGAGGTACACACCCTACCATCTGTGTCCCAGGAGCATAGCATTGACACTCCTACCACTGAGCTGTCGCCAGATCAGCCTCCTGGGGTAGACAGTGTGGTGGCCAGGTCAGCTCGGGACCTTGGCCGGCCTCCTGACTGGTATTCCTCAATCTGGTGGCCTATGGACCTTGGACAACCATCAGACAAAATGTCCTCCTTCACTGGGTGGTCTGTGGAGTCTGGCAGACCACCCGACAGACTGTTTCTCTTCACCGAGTGGCCCACGGACTGGAGTCGGCCACCCAACCAACTCTGTTCCTCATTATCCAGCTTTGGACTGCATACTATTGTGAAAAACAAATGTAAAAAAAAAAAAAAATTAGTTACATAATTGTTTTGTTGTATTTTGTTGTGTTTCACTTTAGTTGTTGCTATTTTGTTTTTGTTTTCTTGTTTTTTTTTGTGCTGGGTTATTTTTGTGGTGCCCCTTCCTGATCCCCCTTCCCACTCGGGGTTGTGAGGTTCACCTTGAGATGGGGTGCACTCCACCCACCTCCGTATCCTTCCCCTTTCCTTCCATAGTCAGGAGGTTCATGTTGAGATGGGTTATGTTCCAACCTACCTCCGTGTCTTCTCTTCTACCCCCTTATCCCTCTTTTACTTGGGGTTGGGAGGTTCACGTTGAGATGGGCTGTGTTCCAGTCCACCTCCGTGTCCCCCTTCCTCCCTTCCTGATCTCTTCTTCCCACTCGGGGTGGTGAGGTTTACCTTGTGATTGGCTGTACTCTAGCCCACCTCCGTGCCCTCCGTCATTCCTTCCATGGTCAAGAGGTTCACGTTGAGATGGGTTACGTTCCAACTCACCCCTGTGTCCTCTCTCCTCCCATCCCATCCCCCTCTTATTTGGGGTTGGGAGGTTCACGTTGAGATGGGCTGCATTCCAACCCACTTCCGTGTCCTCTCTTCCCCCTCCTTTATCCCTTTTCTTCTCGGGTTGGGAGGTTCATGTTGAGATGGGCTGTGTTCCCACCCACCTCTGTGTGCCCCCGCATCTCTCTTTCACTCGGGGTTGGGAGGTTCATGTTGAGATGGGCTGCATTCCAGCCCACCTCCGTGTCCTCTCTCCTTCCTCCTTTATCCCCTTCCTTCTCTGGTTGGGAGGTACATGTTGATGACGGCTATGCTCTAGCCCCCCTCCATGTCCTCCCTCCCCCCATGATAGTCGGAGGGTTCGTGTTGAGATTAGCTACGTTCTAGCCCCCTTCCATGACCCCCCTCCATTTTTCCCCCTTTTTTCTCTCTCTTCTAGGGTTGTCTGGCATCCAACCCTTAAAAGGGAGGTACTGCCGTGGTTTGGACAGGGTTAGACCCTGCCCATGCCTTGTTCTCTTTTTGGACTCATTATTATTATTCTTATCATTATTGTCATTCATTATTCTTGTTTCTGTATGGACTCTTATTTTGACAGTGCTGTTTTTTTACTTCGTGATAGCGTAATGCATTTTCCGTTAGCCTCATCCTCCTACGTTGTTAATTTATCACAGCTGTTCTTTATTTGTTATTGATTAGTCATTATTTATTCTGCCACCTCTAGTCCTTTCTTGCGGCATCCTAAGTTGTGTTTCCACGTCTCGTTTTCTCCACACCACTGCCTTGGCGTCACCCTTTGTTGTAAGTTGCCTGCCGCTCGTGGCATCTGTATTTTCCAGTCCTCAGGCTGCATATTTGTTATTAAATACCACAGAGTTCTGTTTGGCATTTGGATCTGTCATTATGCCCTGTGAGGGCCAACCATGATGCATAATTGGATAGCTAAGCTGATCAGCCAGTTAAGCCATACTGCTATTGGTAGGGGTTTGCTACAACATGTCACGAAAAGAAAAACCCAGCTTTAATACCCGCCTGCTGCTATATTATTGGACTGCCGAACTGATCGAATCAGCCCCATATCTTGCCATTTTGTTCTCTTGTTTACAACAAAACTCATCAATTAAGAGTGGTGTACAAACATCTCGAGTAGACGCATATACTCGAGCGATTTAAGCCAACAACTGGCATGGGCATTGCACCCGTGGATGTTATGGGTGTTTTAACACCCACAGTTTTCAAGGGGACAGTGTCAAACACCCAGTTTTTCCAGTTTCCCACAAACGCTGCTCAGTTTCTATGGCCTCTGTGCGTGTTGCTCTTCCCCCTCCCTCTCCTGTTCCTTGAAACATGACACCAGTGAGTGTGACTCCCTGATTTATGTTCCTGTAAGTGAAGTTGAAAGCTTCGCAGGTGAGCAATGAAATAAATTTTGGATTAAAATAACTACATACAGTTTTTTTTTAGTTAGTTTATGAATGAGGTCTATTGAAGGAAGAGCGACCACACGCACGCGCGTGTGTGGGTGAGAGAGAGAGAGAGAGAGAGAGACAGAGAGAGGGAGGGGTGGGTGGTGCTTGTTTCCATCCAAGTTGCACTCTGTCTGGTGTGTGTTTGTGAATATCAGTGTTGAGAGTAACGCGTTACTTTGTAACGCCACTACTTTTGCAGTAATGGGCTGTGTAACAAAATTACTGTTTAAAAATTCAGTAATGTGTTACAGTTGCTGAAATTTGATCAGATGCATTACTCGCGTTAGTTGTTTTATTAATATGGATAGATATTTTTAGCGCAAATGAATACAAACTGACCCTATGTAGCTGACACAGCTGTCAGTCAGCCTGTTACAAAGAGCATGTTCACTACTGAGCGGAGGAAAAGATGAAGCTACTTTGTTTTTGTGGAAATAGATTATTTTTCCCTTGTCATGGTTAAGGGCAAAAGCATATTGGTGGATTGCAAGCTAAATGTGGTTGAGACCGACTGAAATCTTCAGAAGCGCCTAAGAACAGCAACAAGGTCCGACAAAGCTAGTGCTATGCTATGCTAAGTTAACACCGTGTTAGTGGATTTATGTTATCTGAACACCCACGGCTGGATTTTGAGCACAGGTATGCATCTGGACAGTTTGTGACCCAGCAAGAATTAAGCCGACTGATTGCTAGATACGATGTTACAGAATGAAGATCTGATGACAGTCATCTTCCATCAGACAGCTGAGACTGATCCACTGAAGTTAAAACACATTCACCCGCTACCTGGATAAAGATTATTCAAAATGGATTTGATTTCCTAAAGGACTGGATCATGTCTCTGTCACAGCAGACATTTGGACTGTGGATAAAGGACATTTTCTTTGGATCACTGCACATCAGATTAACTCAATAATATTAAAGGTAAGAAACACTGACAGCTTTATGCAGCGTTGCCAACTCACTCTTTTTCCCTCTCTCTCACTCCACAGACCCTATTTCTCACTCCAAAATGAGGAAATTACTGGCAATTTTGTGTTGATTTTCTTCAGATTTTTCCCACAATAAGAGCTATCAAGGCAAGATATAGCAGACTGAACATGTTCTAAAAGCTCGGTCTGAAACAGTCTGTTTTCAGCCTGACATTAATAATGTCATGATGCTGAGCACGGGGAGATTTTTTTTTGTTGTTGTTACTTATTTGTACCCGTAGGTAGACTTGGTTTGCAGTCTGGTGACAAGCCACCGGCTGCTGGTCGCTGCGTGTGCGAGCGCCCTAAACCTACATGTTTTTGGTATGCGGGAGGAAACCGGAGAAATCCCGGAGTAAACCCACGCAACACAGGGAGAACATGCAAACTCCACACAGCTCACTGTTGGTCGGGGGCTGAGATCGAACCCACGATCTCATGATCCCCGCGATCCCCCGGCCGAGGGTAAAACTGTGCTGCCACAGTGCTAAACCACTGCGCCACCGTGCACAGATGCACGTGCAGATGTACCGTGCTCATGCTTTTTCGTCATTTTGGTTATTTCTGTATTTTCCCACTTGAGTTTAGTTTTCATTCTGGTTGGTCGGATGTATGTTGTTATTTATTTATTTGAGTTTGCCATTTGTCTGTTTATGAAAGTCTCTGTTCCTAGTTATTATTCTGTCTTTGATATTATGCATCCATGACCGTCCAGCTTTGTATCTCAATTATTATTTGCCTGTGTGGACATGAGCCTCCCTTCATCTTTGCCATCACCTCTCCTTTTGTATTTATTTTCCTTGTATATGATATTATTTGCTTCTCTTGATTTTCATTCATCCCGGTCTGTGCCTTTATTTTGACAGTATGCTTTGTTTGCTTCCTTTCAAGTTCAGTTTCGCAGTTAGCACAGCTGTCATTATTTGGACTGATTATTATCCTTGCTTCTGTTACGCACACCTGCTTATCATTTGTTTAATTCCCTCTGTGCCTATTTAAGAGTTGCTGTGCCGCAGTTCGTCGCAGCGGTCTTCTCATTATTCCAGACGTAAGTTTAGCGTCTTTTTCTCGTTATCCAGATGAGCATCCCCTGTCTTGTTTCTCCCATTATTTCCAGACGTGTCCCCGCGTCCGCACTGGCATTTCCATACACCTCTCCTCTGGTTTCTTCTGCCGTTGTGTAAGTGTTCGTGTCTTTGTGTATTTTGTGTTTTCATTATTAAATGTGAAGCAACTCACAGCTCCTGCAGTTGGGTCTTTATTCCACCCCTGCTGGGCCGTTTATGACAAATAATCCTGTAATGTAGTCCATTAATTAAATTATCTAGCTATGTGTGCAAGATCATTTAAGTATGCATTTAAAAGTAACGTGAAAATTACTTTTCCAAGTAACTAGTTACTTTTGAAAAGAAGCAACTAGTAACTGTAACTAGTTAGTATTTGTTAGTAACTTGCCCAACACTGGTGAATATAAAATTCCCAATTTCATGTTGTGATGTTGTGTTGTGATGCTCTTGGACTGCCCCTTTGGTCCCTGAAGTGCCTTCCTGGAGAGTTTTTACACACAATTGGTGATTTATTTTTTAACAAGGGGATGTTATATGGTGTAAATGTAATTTCAGTATAAATTTGCAAGAATGAAGGTGAAAAAATATGATAAAAGATGCTAATTTACAATTTATAAAGTCCCAGATTTACGAGAAAAAAATGTCATTTTCGTGAGAAAATACACAACTCCCAAATGCCAAAAAAACTCCCATATTTCCAAGAAAAAGTCATAAATTTACAACAGTGAAGTCGCACAAGAAATAAATACCAATTTTCTAGAGCATTTTTAGTTGGGTTTTTTTTTTTTACCTTTTTCTCTCATAATTGTCCAGTTTTTTTTCACGAATTAGGGAGGTATTTCTTGTAGACCAGAGGTACTAAAATGTTTTTGCCAGGGGTCCACATTTGTTTTTTCCAGTGGGCTGGAGGTCCGGAGCAGTGCCAGTATGCTGCATGGATGACTATTCCATTTTTATGTTGGGAGGGACAATAAACAGAACATTTTCTCCAGAGTAAATATTGAGAGGATACTATAAGTATTATTGTTGTCAGTCACAAATTTATGAGAATGTACAAATGTACACTTATAGGGAAAAAGCTGCAAATTTACAAGAAAAAAAGTCACAAATTTATGAGAAAGAAAACTGCAAATTTAAAAGAAAATCGCACATTTACAAAAAATCAGGTTTGTTAAAAAAAAGTTGCAAATTTAGTGAGAAAAAATATGTAAATTTGCAAGAAAAAAACATCTCAACATCTTAAATCAAAAGCAACTTAATCCTCTCGGCGCCACACGAGTAGGCTGCCTTTTGCAACAGCGGCTCGATTCCGAGTTTTTTTCCCTTCCTCTCTCTTTTGATCAGTCTTTTTTTTTTTTTTCACCCCACTTATATCACGGACACACAGATCGTCCCAAATGTCTCCTGAGCCGGTGGACGGAGCCACTATTTATAGCAGGATACGATACAACAGGGAAGAGCTGCTAGCATTTAACCGCCACCCGGTCCCATTGGAAAAACTCGACATACCGAGACAATTGAGGCGAAAGCGTCGCGGCTGCCGGGCTGGAGTAAGGCGGAGGACAAAAAATATAAGGTACAGACCCTCCCTTCCATCTGTTGTCATGGGAAATGTACGGTCGATACTGGGAAAGTTAGATGAGCTAGCGGCTATCTCCCGTTATGATAGCACTTACCGGGAGTGCTCTCTCCTTTTGTTTACTGAGACGTGGCTAACTGAACTAGCAGCAGATGCTAACATTGAGCTGGAGGGTTTTCACATGATACGAGCTGACCGAACACCAGACAGTGGCAAAGCAAGGGGCGGTGGAGTGATAATGTATGTTAACAACAACTGGTGCAGACCGGGACATATCACTGTTAAACAACGACACTGCAGCAAAGACATTGAGTTGCTAGCTGTTAGCATGAGGCCTACATATCTCCCGAGAGAACACTCACACGTGATCTGCATTGTTGTTTATGCAAATCCGACGGCGAACGCTGGGACAGCACGTGACGTCATCCATTCAGTAACCAGCAGGCTGCAGACAGAACACCCAGATGCTCTTCTCCTCATCTCAGGCGATTTCAACCACGTTTCATTGTCTCCCATTCTGCCCACTTTCACCCAGTATGTCACATGCCACACTAGAGACAATAAAACACTGGATTTATTCTACGCAAACACTAAGGAGGCGTACACCTCATCACAACTCCCCCCACTCGGGAGATCGGATCACAACTTGGTTCATCTCCGGCCGGTGTACAAACCCCTAGTGCACAGACAACCTCCGGCCATGCACACTGTGGAGTTATGGTCTGAGGAGACAATGGACACTCTAAAGGACTGTTTTGAAGCCACCGCCTGGAAGGAGCTCTGCGATCCACATGGTGAGGACATCGATGGCCTCATTCACACCTTCACGGGCTACCTCAGCTTCTGTGTGGACAAATCCGTTCCCACCAAGACCATACGGCGTCACTCAAACAACAAACCCTGGATCAACCCTGAGATAAAAACACTTCTGAGAGAGAAGAAGAGGATCTTCAGGTCGGGGAACAGGGAGATGCTGAAGTCCGTACAGAGGGAGCTGAGGAGAAAGATCAGAGAAGGCAAGGACAGCTTCAGGAAGAAGATGGAGGACAAGCTGCAACAGAGCGACATCAGCGGGGTCTGGAGAAACCTCAAAACCATCTCTGGGCTCCAGAATACCTCCCCCCAGGCCACGGGGGGCAGGGAGTGGGCGAACAACCTGAATCTGTTTTTCAATAGATTTGACCAACCGCCCTCCCCCCTGTCTGCACAACAACCACTGCTGCCTCTAAGAAATCAAGTCCTGCTGCCCACTCCCCACTCCACCGACACCCCCCCCACTCCCAACACACAGCCCCCCATCCTGACCCTGAGCAAGACCCAGGTGAGGACGGAGCTGAGGAAGATCAAGGCGAGGAAGGCGTCGGGACCGGACGGCATCAGCGCAAAGCTCCTCAAGTCCTGTGCAGACCAGCTGTGTGGGATTGTGACGTATATCTTCAACATGAGCCTGAAACTGGGGAGGGTACCACAGCTGTGGAAAACATCTTGTGTGGTACCTGTACCAAAAACTTCCCACCCCAAAGACCTGAACAGCTACAGACCGGTGGCCTTGACGTCCCACTTGATGAAGACCCTGGAGAGACTGCTCCTTGCTCATCTCCGCCCCCTGGTGGAACCAGCGATGGATCCACTCCAGTTCGCCTACCAGCATGGCATTGGGGTGGAGGATGCGGTGATCTTCCTCCTTCACCGTTCTCTGTCCCACCTGGAGAAGCCCGGGAATATGGTGAGGATCATGTTCTTTGACTTCTCCAGTGCTTTCAACACCATCCAACCGATGATCCTGAAGGACAAGCTGCTGCGCGCAGGGGTGGACCAGCACCTGTCATCATGGATCCTGGACTACCTCACGAACCGGCCTCAGTTTGTGAGAACCCGGGACTGTGTTTCTGACACGATCATCAGTAGCACGGGGGCCCCCCAGGGAACGGTGCTGGCTCCCTTCCTGTTCACTCTTTATACTGCGGACTTCTCACACAACACAACACATTGCCATCTACAGAAGTTCTCTGATGACTCTGCGATCGTTGGTCTCATCTCCAACGGAGATGAAGCTGAGTACAGAGGGCTTATCCAGGACTTCGTGGACTGGTGCCATCGGAACTGCCTCCAGATCAACGCGAGGAAAACTAAGGAGCTGGTGGTGGACTGCCGCAGGCATGGGCAGCCCCTCACAGCACCAGTAAATATACAGGGAACAGACATCGAGATGGTGACATCCTATAAGTACCTGGGTGTTCATCTGAACAATAAACTAGACTGGTCACACAATACTGACGCACTCTACAAGAAGGGACAGCGCAGGCTGTTCCTGCTGAGGAGACTCAGGTCTTTTGGTGTACAAGGGGCGCTGCTGAGGTCATTCTATGACACGGTGGTGGCATCAGCCATCACTTTTGGAGTGGTCTGCTGGGGCAGTGGCATTACTGCAGCCGATAGGAAGAGACTGAACAAACTGATTAAGAAAGCTAGCTCTGTCCTGGGGCAGCGCCTTGATCCGATGGAGGAGATAGGAGAGAGAAGGACGGTGGCTAAACTGTCATCTCTGCTGGAGTCCGAGTTCCACCCTATGCAGGACATACTGGATGCACTGAGGAGCTCATTTAGCAGCAGACTACATCATCCCAGGTGCACAACCGAGAGGTTTCGTAGGTCCTTCCTACCAACGGCTGTCAGACTGTACAACCTAAGCAGGGCTGCTCGCAGAGATAGCAAAAAGACGTAACAAACTAATAGTTTTTTGAATGCAAAAGATGCAATAGACTTACACAATGGTCCTCTCCGGCATACAACTAGGAACATACCGGTCGCTATGGAGGGTGAGAATATGTATGGGCACATAATCATACCATGTAGGATAACTAAGTAGACGGTTATGCTGTTTCATCCCATCTAGCAACAATGCTCTGCACTGTGTGTGTTTATATATTTACATATTTATTCCATCTAGCTACAATGCTCAGCACTGGGTGTGTTTATATTTATATATCTATATATTTATTCCATCTAGCTACAATGCTCCGCACTGTGTTTTTATATATCTACATATTATTCCATCTAGCTACATTGCTCCGCACCGTGTGTGTTTATATACTTGCATATTTATTCCACCTAGCTGCAATGCTCCGTACTGTGGGTGTTTATATATTTACATATTTATTCCATCCAGCTACAATGCTCTGCACTGTGTGTGTGTGTGTGTATATATATATTTTATAGTAATATGTACATATGTATATTAGCTGCTCTTGCTTGCTTGTTTTTTTTCTTGCCTTCTGATTGTTGCTCTGAGTGTTGCTATCCCTGTGCTGTTGCAATCCTGGAATTTCCCCGTTGTGGGACTAATAAAGGCTTATCTTATCTTATCTTATCTTATCTTATCTTATCTATTATTAAAAGTTTACAAATTTGCAAGAAAAAAAATTGCAGATTTAAGATGCAAAAACAGCAGGTTTATGACGAAAAAGTGGCAAATTTACAACAAAAAGTTTTACATTTACAAATAAATGTAGTAAATTGATCATAAAAAGGTACCAATTTGTCATGAATCCGGGTTTGGCAACCGAACCAGATTCTGACTTATCATTATGCCTTGACCTAAATTCCTCCTGACAGCTCGGGCACACCCCCTCCTCCTGTCAAGCTTCGTCAGCTGCACTGTCACGGTGTTCACACACATACACACACCCACACGCACACACACACAAGCACATGCTCCATTCACTCTCATTCACACCCGCTCTCACACACCGGATGCCAATCAGTTCTGCCCATGCATTTTCTCACCGGCAATCTCTTTCCTCGTTAGCTTCTGGAGTATATGTTTGTCGCGCCGGGGGAAAGAGATTGTCGGGGCATTCACTCTCGTTCATGGCAGCAACCTCCCCATGAATGACATTCCACTCCCTTCACGTACTCAGCCCGACATCTGCAGACGATCCATTCCTGGGTGTTCGCGGCTGCCTCAGCTTCTACCCCTTTTCCGCCAGACTGCTTGGTTTCGCCCCGGATCTGCTCCAGCTTTGTAGGTGTCTTTTTTGCCTTTTCTCCTGTGCTCCGTAGCCCTGCGGCATGAGGCCGTGCGCCTTTCCTTTTTGCACTTTACGCAGCCCTGCGGCACAAGGCTCCATTTAGACCAGGCTGTTGAGCATTCGGTTGCCGCCCTGCATGTTTAGTGGCCAAAACTAGTCATTACATCACTCTGTATTTCTGTCGCTGAACTGAACTGTATTCGGTGATAATTGGACTGTTTGTTCCCTTTGTGTGGTTAATAAAAGTGCACCATCTACTCTCGCTTTTGGGTTTATTCACTCCCTCTCTCGTGCGCCGAGCCGTGGCGCACGGAGGTATATGACACCAATTTATGAGAAAAGCTGAAAATTAAAAAAAAAAAAAAAAAATCCCCCCCTTCCCCCCTGGATTCCCTTGATTTATGTCCATGTCACTAGGCTTACCTGTTGCTGTAGGAGGAGCTGGGAGAAGGCAGCGACTTTCAGCGGCCGTTAACGGAACATTAGTGCACGTAGTTTCCCCAGAGATGGGCGCAGGCAACAAACGCGGTCTTCAAGCTACAGTGGCAGCAAGGCCATGTTAGTGGTAGTGGTCAGCAGTGTTGGGATTAATATGGATAGATATTTTTAGCACAAAATAAATGAATATACAAACTGACCCTGCCGTAGCTGATGCAGCAGTCAGTCGACGTGACCTGTTGCAGAGAGCTGAGTCTTCACTGCTCAGTGGAGGAAAAGATGAAGCTACTTTGTTTTTGTGGAAATAAACAGATTATTTTTCCTTTGTTTCCTTTCTGCAACTGTGGGGGTCCCCCCTACAGTTGATAGTGCTATGAGATGACTGTTGTTGTGAAATGGCGCTATATAAATAAAGTTGAATTGAATTGAATTGAATTGAATTTGTTTGCAATTAAAGACAAAAACATATTGTGGGTTGCAAACTAAGTGCCGGGTGAGACCTACAGCAATCTTCAGCTCTGACAAAGCTAATGGTATACCAGGGGTGTCCATTCATGTGCTATGGAGGGCCAAGACCCTGCAGGCTTTACCTCCAATCAGTGTCTTCAACAGCAGATTTCACTGAATTTCTTCCCACTGATTGCTGATAAGTGAAAACACCTACTGAAGAGACTGGGTAGAAGAGAAAACCTGCAGGGTCTTAGCCCTCCATGGCACATGATTGGACACCCCTGTGCTATGCTATGCTAACAACACCGTGAAGTGGATCTACTGTATTCTGAACAGCCACAGCTTGATGTAAAGTGGAAATACTTGTCTCAACAGCCATGGCTGGATTTCAAGCACAGGTATGCATCTGGACAGTTTGTGACCCAGCAAGAATTAAAGCGACTGATTGCCAGATACGGCATTACAGACTGAAGACATAACACTTTCCATCAGACAGCTGGACTGTGATCCACTGAAATTAAAATGCATTTTCTTGCTACCTGGATAAAGATTGTTCAAAAATGGTCTTTGATCTCCAAAAGGAATTTGAGGGACTGGGTCATGTCTCTGTCACAGCAGACATTTGGAGTGTGGATAATGGACATTTTCTTTGGATCACTGCACATCGGATGAATACATAATCATAAAGGTAAGATAAACATGGCCAGCTTTATGTAGTGCTGGCAACTCTCACTCTTTTGGAGTGATTCTCACTCTTTTTCCTTCTCCCTCACTTTACAAACCCTATTTCTCACTCCAAAATGAGGAAATTACTGGCAATATCGTTTTGATTTTCTTCAGATTTTTCCCACAATAAGAGCTCTCAAGGCTGGATAAAACAGACTGAATATTTTCTAAAAGCTCTGTCTGAAACAGTATGTTTTGAGCCTTACTTTAATCATGCAGTAATTGGTAAAATAACTCAGTTACTTTTGAAAAGAAGTAACTAGTAACTGTAATTAATTACTATTTTTTAGTAACATGCCCAACACTCATGGTCAGGCTACCACCAAATCGGTCAAATCTGCTGTTTGAACGGAGTGCTCACAAGCACAGGTGTAACTCAACGCGCAGACACAACGCTGAAGGCAGCGCTGCAAAGTTGGTAAGCACAGAGAAGCGAATATTAAATAAAGAAATAAATTAAACAGTAACGTGGTCCTTCAGTCAAACACAGAATTTCTAACATACAAATATCAGACTCATAATAAAAACCGGAAATAAGCCTACCGCTCTCCGATGGTGACACTCTGACTTTCATGTTTGCATCATGTGTGGATCGCTGGTCCGTGGAGTGTGGTGGTGTGGGGTACTGTGGCGTGGAGTGGGCGTAGACCCTGATTATCAAAGGCAGAATGCAGACACCATTTCCAAGTTGTAGTTCTCTGGTCGCCAGCGGTGGTTGTGACTGTTTCCTTTGTCTCCTCGGGATGGGGAGCACGGTGTGATTTCTCATGCTTGCCTGCTTAATTGAGCATTTTGTCCTGGTTTGATGGAACCTCAGACTTCACTCCTTCCAGTGCTGTCCTTACGCCATTTACTGTCCGGCTGGCAACCACTACAATGTTGGAGTTTGTTTGTTTTTTCCTCCATCAAAATGAAACAAGCGTGTCTTTTTTTCCCAGATGGCATCAAAAAGGCCTCGGGTCCGGAGAGAAGACCCTCTGGGTCCGCTATTTGAGGAGCCCAGTTGTAAACTAACATTTTTCTTGGAAAATTATAACTTTTTTTTAAAATAAATGTTCAACTTTTTCCTGGCACATTAATGGCCTTTTTTATTTTTTTTGAAAGGATTTCCTTATACAAATGGAAATTTAATATTTTATTTACTGAAAGAAAAGCCTTTTTTCAGAATTTTGCAAAGATGTATGTATTTTTAACAGATTTATTTTTCACTGGAAGCTTCCTATTCTTTTGTCATTGACCCTTTGTCCTGTAAATACATAAGTAATGATGAAGACCATGGTTTTTGTAAAAATCTATTAGGTACTAAATACCTCCCCGTTGGCTGAACCACAACACCCACACTTGTGAAAAGCTTGCCCTGCCCCTGACAACAGGATCCTTGTACAAACTCCCAAAGGATGCATCTCTAAGAGAAAAGTAGCAAAAATTTATTTGAATAGATGTTCCAGAGGATTTTAGCCTAAACTAATTGCTCTGAAGCACCAGTGGGGCTTCTGTCGAGCCGACTGACTGTGTGGGTCCACACTTAGAATACGAAAAATGTGGGCCGCTGCTCCTATGCACAGCAGCAGCAGGATCAGCGGGGCCACCATCTCCTGTTGGCCGGCTGTGTGAGTTTGCATCCCTGTGGCCAGCTCTATGCCACTCTGTTGTGCTAGTGTGTCCTCGTGATGCTTGTGTTGCATGGCTATATACGCCGAATAATCGTTCAGACCCTCCACAATCACGGTAACATTAGATTTTGATTGTACTGGCATTGACTCTTCATTGTGCTCTTTATCTGTTCACATGGTGGGTAGCAGGATCTGTAAAGCACTCAGGTCATCCAGAGGTGAGTAAAAAGCACCATGTAAGTGAATGTCATTTGCCATTTACATTTGGCGCTTCTCATTTACTTGTTTTGTTTACATAGCATTCTAGTCATGAACAGTCAAGCTTGGGCCCTGCTGCAGGTTATGTCTCCTCACTTGTGATTGGCTCTGCCACACATGTCAATTACAAGATCAGGGGCTCATGAACAATGCCAAAGAGGCCCGAAACAAAGAGTTTTCTGAGAGAGCTCACAGAGTGGCTTTCTTGATCTCGTGTAAAATGACACAGAAATGGTTATTGGTATATGTTCTTGACAATGTCAGAATTTGAAATGAATATCATGAAAAACTGAGTATTGTGTATTATCCCCCCCATTCAAATTGTGTCCCCATAGTATAGCTGTCAATATCTGTTTCATAGACAGTGCGTCCAAAAAGTATTCACAGCTCCTCACTTTTTCCACACTTTATGTTACAACCTTATTCCAAAATGGATTAAATTTATTTGTTTTCCTCAAAATTCTACACACAATACCCAATGAGACCTACAGCAATCTTCAGCTCTGACAAAGCTAATGGTATACCAGGGGTGTCCATTCATGTGCTATGGAGGGCCAAGACCCTGCAGGCTTTACCTCCAATCAGTGTCTTCAACAGCAGATTTCACTGAATTTCTTCCCACTGATTGCTGATAAGTGAAAACACCTACTGAAGAGACTGGGTAGAAGAGAAAACCTGCAGGGTCTTAGCCCTCCATGGCACATGATTGGACACCCCTGTGCTATGCTATGCTAACAACACCGTGAAGTGGATCTACTGTATTCTGAACAGCCACAGCTTGATGTAAAGTGGAAATACTTGTCTCAACAGCCATGGCTGGATTTCAAGCACAGGTATGCATCTGGACAGTTTGTGACCCAGCAAGAATTAAAGCGACTGATTGCCAGATACGGCATTACAGACTGAAGACATAACACTTTCCATCAGACAGCTGGACTGTGATCCACTGAAATTAAAATGCATTTTCTTGCTACCTGGATAAAGATTGTTCAAAAATGGTCTTTGATCTCCAAAAGGAATTTGAGGGACTGGATCATGTCTCTGTCACAGCAGACATTTGGAGTGTGGATAATGGACATTTTCTTTGGATCACTGCACATCGGATGAATACATAATCATAAAGGTAAGATAAACATGGCCAGCTTTATGTAGTGCTGGCAACTCTCACTCTTTTGGAGTGATTCTCACTCTTTTTCCTTCTCCCTCACTTTACAAACCCTATTTCTCACTCCAAAATGAGGAAATTACTGGCAATATCGTTTTGATTTTCTTCAGATTTTTCCCACAATAAGAGCTCTCAAGGCTGGATAAAACAGACTGAATATTTTCTAAAAGCTCTGTCTGAAACAGTATGTTTTGAGCCTTACTTTAATCATGCAGTAATTGGTAAAATAACTCAGTTACTTTTGAAAAGAAGTAACTAGTAACTGTAATTAATTACTATTTTTTAGTAACATGCCCAACACTCATGGTCAGGCTACCACCAAATCGGTCAAATCTGCTGTTTGAACGGAGTGCTCACAAGCACAGGTGTAACTCAACGCGCAGACACAACGCTGAAGGCAGCGCTGCAAAGTTGGTAAGCACAGAGAAGCGAATATTAAATAAAGAAATAAATTAAACAGTAACGTGGTCCTTCAGTCAAACACAGAATTTCTAACATACAAATATCAGACTCATAATAAAAACCGGAAATAAGCCTACCGCTCTCCGATGGTGACACTCTGACTTTCATGTTTGCATCATGTGTGGATCGCTGGTCCGTGGAGTGTGGTGGTGTGGGGTACTGTGGCGTGGAGTGGGCGTAGACCCTGATTATCAAAGGCAGAATGCAGACACCATTTCCAAGTTGTAGTTCTCTGGTCGCCAGCGGTGGTTGTGACTGTTTCCTTTGTCTCCTCGGGATGGGGAGCGCGGTGTGATTTCTCATGCTTGCCTGCTTAATTGAGCATTTTGTCCTGGTTTGATGGAACCTCAGACTTCACTCCTTCCAGTGCTGTCCTTACGCCATTTACTGTCCGGCTGGCAACCACTACAATGTTGGAGTTTGTTTGTTTTTTCCTCCATCAAAATGAAACAAGCGTGTCTTTTTTTCCCAGATGGCATCAAAAAGGCCTCGGGTCCGGAGAGAAGACCCTCTGGGTCCGCTATTTGAGGAGCCCAGTTGTAAACTAACATTTTTCTTGGAAAATTATAACTTTTTTTTAAAATAAATGTTCAACTTTTTCCTGGCACATTAATGGCCTTTTTTATTTTTTTTGAAAGGATTTCCTTATACAAATGGAAATTTAATATTTTATTTACTGAAAGAGCTTAGGGAGCCTAGGGAGCTTAGTTCTAAGGCAAAGCTGTCGATTTACCAGTCAATCTACGTTCCTACTCTCACCTATGGTCACGAGCTTTGGGTAATGACCGAAAGAACGAGATTGCGGATACAAGCGGCTGAAATGAGCTTTCTCCGTAGGATTGCTGGACTCACCCTCAGAGATAGGGTGAGGAGCTCAGTCATCCGGGAGAGGCTCAGAGTAGAACCGCTGCTCCTCCACATTGAAAGGAGTCAGTTGAGGTGGTATGGGCATCTGATTAGGATGCCTCCTGGACGTCTCCCACTTGAGGTGTTTCAGGCACGTCCCACTGGGAGGAGACCCCGGGGCAGACCCAGGACTCGGTGGAGAGACTATGTCTCCCAGCTAGTCTGGGAACGCCTTGGTATCCCCTCTGAAGAGCTGGAGCAGGTGGCTGGGGAGAGGGAAGTCTGGGCTTCTCTGCTTGAACTGCTGCCTCCGCGACCCGGACCTCCGGAAAAGCGGTAGAAGATGGATGGATGGATGGATTTACTGAAAGAAAAGCCTTTTTTCAGAATTTTGCAAAGATGTATGTATTTTTAACAGATTTATTTTTCACTGGAAGCTTCCTATTCTTTTGTCATTGACCCTTTGTCCTGTAAATACATAAGTAATGATGAAGACCATGGTTTTTGTAAAAATCTATTAGGTACTAAATACCTCCCCGTTGGCTGAACCACAACACCCACACTTGTGAAAAGCTTGCCCTGCCCCTGACAACAGGATCCTTGTACAAACTCCCAAAGGATGCATCTCTAAGAGAAAAGTAGCAAAAATTTATTTGAATAGATGTTCCAGAGGATTTTAGCCTAAACTAATTGCTCTGAAGCACCAGTGGGGCTTCTGTCGAGCCGACTGACTGTGTGGGTCCACACTTAGAATACGAAAAATGTGGGCCGCTGCTCCTATGCACAGCAGCAGCAGGATCAGCGGGGCCACCATCTCCTGTTGGCCGGCTGTGTGAGTTTGCATCCCTGTGGCCAGCTCTATGCCACTCTGTTGTGCTAGTGTGTCCTCGTGATGCTTGTGTTGCATGGCTATATACGCCGAATAATCGTTCAGACCCTCCACAATCACGGTAACATTAGATTTTGATTGTACTGGCATTGACTCTTCATTGTGCTCTTTATCTGTTCACATGGTGGGTAGCAGGATCTGTAAAGCACTCAGGTCATCCAGAGGTGAGTAAAAAGCACCATGTAAGTGAATGTCATTTGCCATTTACATTTGGCGCTTCTCATTTACTTGTTTTGTTTACATAGCATTCTAGTCATGAACAGTCAAGCTTGGGCCCTGCTGCAGGTTATGTCTCCTCACTTGTGATTGGCTCTGCCACACATGTCAATTACAAGATCAGGGGCTCATGAACAATGCCAAAGAGGCCCGAAACAAAGAGTTTTCTGAGAGAGCTCACAGAGTGGCTTTCTTGATCTCGTGTAAAATGACACAGAAATGGTTATTGGTATATGTTCTTGACAATGTCAGAATTTGAAATGAATATCATGAAAAACTGAGTATTGTGTATTATCCCCCCCATTCAAATTGTGTCCCCATAGTATAGCTGTCAATATCTGTTTCATAGACAGTGCGTCCAAAAAGTATTCACAGCTCCTCACTTTTTCCACACTTTATGTTACAACCTTATTCCAAAATGGATTAAATTTATTTGTTTTCCTCAAAATTCTACACACAATACCCAATAATGACAGTGCGAAAAAAATTTTTTTGAGATTTTTGCAAATTTATTAAAAATAAAAATTAAGAAATCACATGTACATATAGTAAGTATTCACAGCCTTTGCTCAATACTTTGTTGATGCACCTTTGGCAGCAATTACAGCCTCAAGTCTTTTTGAATATGATGCCACAAGCTTGGCACACCTATCTTTGGGCAGTTTCGCCCATTGCTCTTTGCAGTACCTCCTAAGCTCCATCAGGTTGCACGGGAATCGTTGGTACACAGCCATTTTCAGATCTCTCCAAAGATGTTCAATTGGATTCAAGTCTGGGCTCTGGCAGGGCCACTCAAGGACATTCACAGGGTTGTCTTGAAGCCACTCCTTTAATATCTTGCCTGTGTGCTTAGGGTCGTTGTCCTGCTGAAAGATGACCCGTCACCCCAGTCTGAGGTCAAGAGCACTCTGGAGCAGGTTTTCATCCAGGATCTCTCTGTACATTGCTGCATTCATCTTTCCCTCTATCCTGACTAGTCTCCTAGTTCCTTCTGCTGAAAAACATCCCCACAGCATGATGCTGCCGCTACCATGCTTCACTGTAAGGATGGTATTGGCCTGGTGATGAGTGGTGCCTTGTTTCCTCCAAACATAACGCCTGGCATTCACGCCAAAGAGCTCAATCTGTGTCTCATCAGACCAGAGAATTTTGTTTCTCATGGTCTGAGAGTCCTTCAGGTGCCTCTTGGCAAACTCCGGGTGGGCTGCCATGTGCCGTTTACTAAGGAGTGACTTCTGTCTGGCCACTCTACCATACAGGCCTGATTGGTAGATTGCTGCAGAGATGGTTGTCTTTCTGGAAGCTTCTCCTCTCTCCACAGAGGAATGCTGGAGCTCTGACAGAGTGACCATCAGTTCTTGGTCACCTCCCTTACTAAGGTCCTTCTCCCCCGATCGCTCAGTTTAGACAGCCAGCCAGCTCTAGGAAGAGTCCTGGTGGTTCCAAACTTCTTCCATTTATAGATGATGGAGGCCACTGTGCTCATTGGGCTCTTCAGAACAGCAGAATTTTTCTGTACCCTTTCCCAGATGTGTGCCTCAAGACAATCCTGTCTTGGAGGTCTGCAGACGATTCCTTTGATTTCATGCTTGGTTTGTGCTCTGACATGCACTGTCAATTGTGGGACATTATATAGACAGGTGTGTGCCTTTCCAACTCATGTCCAATCAACTGAATTTACCACGGGTAGACTCCAGTTAAGCTGTAGAAACATCTCAAGGATGATCAGTGGAAATGGGATGCACCTGAGCTCTATTTTGAGCTTCATGGCAAAGGCTGTGAATACTTACTGTATGTACATGTGATTTCTTAGTTTTTTATTTTAATAAATTTGCAAAAATTTCCAAAAAAAAACTTTTTTCGCGTTGTCATTATGGGGTATTTTGTGTAGAATGTTGAGGAAAAAATTAATTTAATCCATTTGGGAATAAGGCTTTAACATAACAAAATGTGGAAAAAAGTGAATCGCTGTGAATACTTCCTGGATGCACTGTAAGTTTTCAGTCTTTTCACCTCACCACGGTCACGTTTATTTCGGTGGCTGGAGGATCTCAGACCTCTGTGGGATGGTGTGCTATTGTGGAGTCCTTTCTACTGCACTTAGGGATTACTCAGCATTAGGCTTCACTTTTTGGTACAAATCACCATGGCAGTGGGAAGGGGTCACATGCCTGGGCTCCAGCATCTTAATCATGTTGCAGGGGTCTTGGAGGGGTGTTTCGTGGACTGTTTTATCTTGGCTTGCTCGGAGTTTGGAGGTGGCTTTGTTGGGCTAAGTGTGTCCGGAGTTGGCTGATCTTTGGCTGATCTTGACTGTCGCCTGCTAACACTGCATGTTGTTCATAGTGTTCCCCAAGTTTTTTTGTTTTTGTTTTTTTTTTTGTGTGTGCAGTGTGTTATGTCTGGAAATATGGGCGGACACGACCACATGTTGAGGTTTGCTTTATTGGGTTTAACAGCAGATAGTATACAGTGCAGAAAGAGAAAAGAACCAAAGAGGGGGGCTGGTCCTGGGCAGCCATCTAATATACCCTGAGGCACTGTGATGTCACACATGCATGTGTCTACTGCAGCGTAATGCATCGCGCCATTTCACATACACCACATTTACTACCCCCTCTTTCCTGAGAAGCTTAGAACATGACCTACATCTGCAGGTTAGCTTAGCAGGAACGGCTAGCCGAACATGTATATTAGTGTATCGGCTAGGTAGACTGCTGGTGTCCCCACATGGTCATGTGGGTTATTCTGCCACTTGAACAAACCATGCCCTGACTAAACATGTGCTTATGAACTTTAGAGTCAGTAACATACTTCAGAACTCAGCGGGGCCTCTATCGAGCCTGCAGTGGGTGCAGCGCTGGCTCAGACGACTCTGGAGGGCACCCTGCTGGAGTTGCGGTCTGCTCATCCGCAAAGTTCCAGTCTGGGTCCCACACTGGCTGGGTCGGCTTGGTTACTGTTTCTTGGTCTGGAGCAGGAGGTGGTGTTACTTTTCTGAGATGGCTGGCATTCCATTGTGACCCATCAGCCAGCTGGAAGGTGGCTGGTCCAAGCTGAGCGGTGCTCTGCATCGGTGTTGACTGGAGCAACTGCAGCCCGTGCGAGCGATTGGGTCGCCGGATCCAGACCCAGTCAAGCACCGTGAGCAAGGGTTGCTTCTGCTTCATGGTGGGCTGCCGTTCTTTCATCCTGCTGCCAGAGAAGGGCGCCATTGCTGGGGTGTTGTCTGGCAGAGGACATGAGCGGTCTGGAAACAGACGTAGAGGTGGGCTTGTCTTGCCGCTGATGGAGTGGACCGTACTTTTTCCGGGTCCTGCATGAACATGGACTGGAGTTCCTGCAGCGAGGCAGCGGCTCAGGGAGGCTCACGCCGTGTAAGGATCGGCTCCAAGTCTCCAGTGCTTTGGTCATTGTGCAGTGGGCGGAGAGTGTCTTCGTCCACGTCTGGACGTAGGAAGCTTGGGCTGTTGTCGGTCAAACAGAATCCTATGTGGTCTGTGATGGAAAAGCCCAGTTCATGGAATAAATCACACCCCAGGATTTTGTTACCGGGGTGCGTCACTTGGAATGTGAACACTGGGAGGATTCTTGACCTGTAGTGAACTGAAAAGGTAACAGTTCCTACCATGCCGATCTTCATGTGTCCATACCCAAACAGTTCCACCGCATCTGGCTTAATTGGTTGTAGGGGAAAAGCCTGCTAACAGTGGGCTCGTCCATCAGGGACCTCGTAGCGACAGTGTCCAGCAGCAGCGGTAGACTGACGCCATCCAGTTCTACTGTGCACCACTCATACAGCATGTTACTGAAGTCCACAGAATGAATGGTGGTCAGACTGGGCCAACTGGGCGAGCGAGACAGCGGGCTTGCTGAAACCGAGCGACACACTCTGGCGAAGTGGTTTAGCTTACCGCAGCACTGGCACCTCTGGTGTAAAGACAACAATATCTTCCTGAACGTGGGAAAAACCAAGGAGATTGTGGCTGACTTCAGGAGAGGACATAAACAGCATCCCTCTCTGATCATCGATGGAGCAGCTGTGGAGAGGGTGAACAGCACCAAGTTCCTGGGGATGCACATCTGTGACACCACATCACTGGCCAAGAAGGCTCAAACTCGCCTCTATTTCCTCCGCAAACTGAGGAGAGCACGAGTCCCACCCCCTATCATGTGCTCATTCTACTGGGGCACCATTGAGAGCATCCTCACCAGCTGCATCATGGTGGCATATGGAAACTGCACCGCCTCCTGCCGAAAGATACTACAATGCACAGTGAAAGCAGCCAGCAAGGTCATTAGTGCCCCTCTGCCCACCCTCTCAGACACCTACCACACCCGCCTCACCCACAGAGCCATCACCATCACAGGCGACACCTCCCACCCCTCACAATCCCTCTTCAGCCCCCTGCCCTCAGGAAAAAGGTACCGGAGCTTCTGGGCCCGCTCCACAAGACTGCTAAACAGCTTTGTTCACCAGGCCACCAGGACCCTGAATTCTGCCCACTCCCCCACCCCTGGACCGTAACACACTCACCCACACAATAACTACCTCAGCTATTTGCACAGAAAGACTGGGCACACCAACAGTAATACATCTGCTGCTGTACGTCTCTGCACCTTACTGCAACCATTTGCACAAATGCCATACCTACTGATGTCTGTTATTGCAATTACTGATCATGTGCAGTCCTATCTGTCACTGTCTGCACTTCCACTACTACATTGAACTTTCAATTTCAGGTATTATGGCTCTACCTTTTTTTTAATCTTTATTTGCACTATGGGTAGCATTAGAATAGAAGAGGCATTATTGTCATTGTACAGTTGTCCAGTACAACAAAATTGTGGAATTAGTACATAGGATTGCTGGATTTTATCTTTATTTGGGTTTTATTTTTATTTGTACTACGGGTAGCATTACTGTACATAGACTGCTGTTGTTTTTCATCCTTATTTCTTCTTTTCTTATATATTGTGCACACCACTAAGAGAGAGAGAAATGGCATTTCAATTCTCCCATATGCCATGTATGTATAGAAGTATTGACAAATAAAAATCTTTGTATACGATGCAAGGATGAGCCACACCACATGGTTGGCATGCTGTACTGCTGTAGTGCCTTGCATGCTGTAGTGTCTTGTTGTCAAACGATGTTCACCTCACGGATATTCACGAGGAGACGTGGGGTTGGCGGGCTGAGCAGCTGGAGTAACGGCCCGTGCTAGTGGAGCTGAATGTGGGGGCGTGGGTTAGAGGCCACTAGCTGTGTTGCTAACTGGGTAGCTGCATCTAGCTGGAATGCCATTTCCACCGCCCTGGCCAGCGGTAAGTCATCTGGTGCCATTAGCAGCTTCTCCCGCAGCTTCATATTTGTGGTGTGCTCTGCTAACAGGTCTCGCACCATCTCATCTTACAGGTGTCCAAACCTGCACGTACTAGCCAAACAGCAGAGGTCAGTGACGTGTTGTTAGACCGACTCACCCGTATGCTGTTGGCGCTGACGAAACTTGATTCTTCGGACCAAAACGCTCTGGGGTGGCAAAATGTCTGGCTAAAAAAGCAACACACTCGTCGTAGGTGTCCGCAGGTCCAAGCGTCCTAAAAACACGTTGTCCCTCACTGCCAAGGCTATGAATTAGCATAGCTTGTAGCCTGGCCTTGTTAGCTTTAGCTAAGTTGATGGCGGACCCGAATGTTTCAAACTATTTGTACCAGCGGGACCAAGGAATAGGTGGCTCACCAGGCAGAGCGAGGAACGGTGGTAGTGGTGTCAGCAAAGTCTTCATTATCCTTGTCGCCAGTGTTATGTTTGGAAATATGGGTAAACACGAACACGTGTTGAGGTTGGCTTTATTGGGCTTAACAGCAGGTAGTACACAGTGCAGGAAGAGCAGGGAAGAGCAAAGAGCCAAACAAGGTGGCTAGCCCTGGGCAGCCGTCTAATATACCCTGAGGCACCGTGACGTGACGTCACATGTGCGTGCGTGCTACCGCAGCGTAGTGCGTTGCGCTGTTTCACATGCACCACACAGTGCCCCGTGCTGGTTAAGTGCATCAGTCCAGGTCTTTTGTGGCCTGTTAATTGATTATAAATTTTTAAAAAAGTACTGACATTTGAGTTAACTTCTGGTCGCATTTCTCAGTTCTTCTTCCAGTGTCGTTTCCCCGACCACTTCTTTATTTGTACACCTAGCTACAAATTTCACAAGACAAAGCTATGACCTCACCTGACAATGCACTCATACTTTGCACTATCTAGTAGACTAAAAACTCAGCTGGTTTATTGAGTTTTTAAAATTTATTTAACCTTTATTTATTCAGGGGAGGTCCACTGCGAGGTAACTCTTTTTCAAGCATGCCCTTTTCACACTCACACAGTCACACCTGGAAGCTGACTGACCTGTGGCCACTGAGCAGCTCCACTCGAGCAGCTGGAGTTAAATATCACAACATACCTTTTTTCTCCTTTTAAAATTAATTTAAGGAACAGTTTCACAGGCCAGCATGAAATTGTTTTCAAAATATTCAGTAAAAACTCTTATTTCTCCAGTTCATAAACAGTAGCTTGGACTGAGATTCAAATTTTGTTTCAAATACTTCAACAAAATAATTTAAACCACCATACCTGTCATAATTCACAGAAAGGACCCAAAAGAAGGAGCAGACAACAAGGCAAAGTTTTAGGTGATTTATTAGTGCTATAGACAGAAGTGCAAGGAGGTGGTCAAACTACTGGGAAGGGAATGGGGTTATTACAAGGTTTCTCAGGGTATAATATTTTTGACTCATCCATCCATCCATCCATCCATCAGTTTCTTTTGTTGCCAGTATAGCTTTTACATTTCTGATCGGATTGACTTCAAATTTGTACAGAAGCTTGAACTCATCAATACCTTGGGTGATTTCGATTTTAAGATAAATCTAATGAGGTGTTCCATTTTTTTCAGGAGGGGGACTTGTACTTTTTTCACTGCATTTCATGTTGTCGCCAGAATAGCTTCTATATTTCTGATCGGATTGACTTACTGTTTATACTGAAGCTTTGACTTAAATGAGGGGTTCCACTTTTTTTCTGTTCATCTTATGTTGATCACAGTCCTAATCAAGTGCCCCTGATATGGGAATATGCTTGGTATGTGAGCTTGCTCACTGAACTGCTTTCATTTAAAAATGTTTTGTGAAGGACTCCTTTTTTTATTCTCCACAAGAATTTCCTCCGCTCACTTCTTTTGTACAGGGTGAGGGTGAGTATTTTTCCAGGTAGGATTGTTTTTCAAGATACCAATCTTCTCCAAAGAGTTTCTTGCAGCAGGTGAGCAGGCAGGAGTCTCTGAAGAGGATGACTGCAGCGCTTAGTCTGAGTGGTTTCCTGGAGAGAGGAGGAAGAGAGCTGGGGTCAGTCACATGGACAAGGTGCAGTAAGGTAAAGTTTCCAAAGGATTTCTCTTTTCTTCATTAGAAGCTGGCACAAGAGTCACCATATGAGAAGTGGGAGTTCAAGCACGGTGAGTCCTACTTAAATCTCCAAGAGTTGAAGAGGAGATTAGGAAAAGGTGCGTCTACAGAAGGGGAGGGGCTAGTGCACACTCCCAAACAAGGGGAAAAAAGAACGAATAATGATAACGCTGTCACCTGAGATCATAACTTCTAATATGCACCTTTAGATGTGGTAGTGTATATGCTGAACCTGTTTATTACGTGAGGAGTCATAGCTGAGATTTCTCCTCTGCCCTTCATGTTAATGATGTGTTTATTCTTTGGATGCCTAAATAATTCCACCTTTGGCGTTCACAGGCTGGTGGCAGGATTTACATATGACTGTGGTCTGATTTGTGCCTGCTCTTTTAAAAAACATTTTGGACCAAGCTTGGAATTTTGTCTAAAAAAAAAAAAGGCAACACCAAGAATTTCATTTGAATATTTGTGCAAATGAAAAAATGTCAGCCCAGGCCTTAAGGTGCGTTCAGACCAAATGTGAACGTGCAAATATTTTATGCGACGTGATTACATGTTAACTCGGTGTAAACACGCGAATGGACATGAATTCGCCATCTGCGGGAGTTGCAGACAGGCGAAGTTGACTTTATAACTTCTGCAAATGTGTTCTACCTGCTGTGCAGAGGCGCATCTACAGGGGGTGGGGGGGGGGGCAACTGCCCCCCCTATGCTGTAGTGCCTTGCCACCCCATCTTCCGACCCAACTTTAATGTCCTTAAAATTATACTTGTAAAATCACATTGCTTATATGCTCAAAATGCCTCTCAAGGCATTGAAGTACAGTGCTTCTGGAAAGTATTTACAGCGCATCCCTTTTTCCACGTTTTATGTTACATCCTTATTCCAAAAGTGATTAAATTCATTTTTCCCTCAAAATTCTACACACAATACCCCATAATGACATTGTGAAATTTTTTTGAGATTTCTGCAAATTTATTGAAAACAAAAATATAAGAAATCACATGTACGTAAGTATTCATAGCCTTTGCCATAAAGCTCAAAACTGAGCTCAGGTGCATCCTGTTTCCACTTATCATCCTTGAGATGTTTCTATAGCTTAATTGGAGTCCATCTGTGGTAAATTCAGTTGATTGGACATGGTTTGGAAAGGCACACACCTGTCTATATAAGGTCCCACAGTTGGCAGTGCATGTCGGAGCACAAACCAAGCATGAAATCAAAGAAATTGTCTGTAGACCTCCGAGACAGGATTGTCTCGAGGCACAAATCTGGAGAAGGGTACAGAAAAATTCTGCTGCTTTGAAGGTCCCAATGAGCACAGTGGCCTCCATCATCCGTAAATGGAAGAAGTTTGGAACCACCAGGACTCTTCCTAGAGCTGGCCAGCCGTTTAACCTGAGCAATCGGGGGAGAAGGGCCTTAGTCAGGGAGGTAACCAAGAACCCGATGGTCACTCTGTCAGAGCTCCAATATTCTTCTGTGGAGAGAGGAGAAGCTTCCAGAAGGACAACCATCTCTGCAGCAATCCACCAATCAGGCCTGTATGGTAGAGTGGCCAGATGGAAGCCACTCCTTAGTAAAACGCACATGGCAGCCCACCTGGAGTTTGTCAAAAGCCAGCTGAAGGACTCTTAGACCATGAGAAACAAAATTCTCTGGTCTGATGAGACAAAGATTGAGCCCTTTGGCGTGAATGCCAGGTGTCATGTTTGGAGGAAACCAGGCACTGCTCATAACCATGCCAGTGGTGGTGACAGCATCATGCTGTGGGGATGTTTTTCAGTGGCAGGAACTGGGAGACTAGTCAGGATAGAGGGAAAGATGAATGCAGCAATGTACAGAGACATCCTGGATTAAAAACTGGCTCCGGAGCGCTCTTGACCTCAGACTGGGGCGATGGTTCATCTTTCAGCAGGACAACAACCCTAAGCACACAGACAAGACATCGAAGGAGTGGCTTCAGGACAACTCTGTGAATGTCCTTGAGTGGCCCAGCCAGAGCCCAGACTTGAATCCAATTGAACATCTCTGGAGAGATCTGAAAATGGCTGTGCACCGACGCTTGCCATCCAACCTGATGAAGCTTGAGAGGTGCTTCAAAGAGGAATGGGTGAAACTGCCCAAAGATAGGTGTGCCAAGCTTGTGGCATCATATTAAAAAAAAAAAACTTGAAGCTGTAATTGCTGCCAAAGGTGCATCAACAAAGTATTGAGCAAAGGCTGTGAATACTTATGCTCATGGGATTTCTTAGTTTTTTTTTATTTTTAATAAATTGGCAAAAATCTAAAAAAAAACAAAACGTTTTTCTTGTTGTCATTATGGGATATTATGTGTAGAATTTTGAGGAAAAAAATAAATTTAATCCCTTTTGGAATAAGGCTGTAACATAACAAATTTTGGAAAAAGTGAAGCACTGTGAATACTT
Source organism: Pholidichthys leucotaenia (assembly GCA_020510985.1). NCBI lineage: Eukaryota > Metazoa > Chordata > Actinopteri > Cichliformes > Pholidichthyidae > Pholidichthys > Pholidichthys leucotaenia. The sequence continues at coordinate 198,327,276 of CM035848.1, forward strand.
TCTGGATGCACTGTAATAAAAAGAAGAATTCACCAAAAAAGTATAATTGAAAATAATTTTTTTTAAGCCCCTCAAAAACTTAGGTATGGCCCTGCATCAAGCAGGCTTCTGCCTCCTGCTCCTCAGCCCCATTCAGCCCTAACTGGTGTGTCACACACACATGTAGGAGACGGTCTGTCTGCAGCTCAGTAGAGTGAAACAACTGAGCCACCCAGCTTTCTCCAGGTGAAGTCCATTTCCCCAGGTGATGTTTTAACAAAGTTAAAGTCAAATTAAATTTGTAATGAATGGAATGTATGCGTAAGGCAATGGATAGTCACAGTTCAATACGTCCATTAATCACTTGCCAAAAGTGACTCACTTGTGATTTGTTGGAACATATTTCCCTAGTTAGTTAGTTTTTATTATAGTAAAGAGCAGTTTATGAAGCATTTAGATATAAACAAAAATGTCTGAATCCAAACGGTCGCTGTTTCAGAGGCTCAAGTTTTAGTGACAGTTACCAAAATGCAAAGGTGATGCAGCAGTGCAGCCCAATTTAAAGACATTCCCCAAAACACTTCATGGAGCAGCAAAAAGAAGTTTCCACAGGGTGCGATACAATTCTTGGCCATGGCTGGAATATTTTCCATCCAGAGATGCAGCATATTGCTTTGCCTGCAGACATTTTGCAATATCAAAAAGTCAGAGGTACTGTGCTTACAGTGATGAGAAATGTTAAAGAGTAAATTACTGAAACATTAAAAGTCTGTGTTTGTGGATCTTTTGTTGACTCCATTTACATGGGGGATTTTCATATGCTGCACCAAGGACATCCAATGCCACCCTGCCGAGACCTCTTGCCACTCCTTTGCCACCCCATGTAGAATTTTCTAGATCCGCCACTGCTGCTGTGAAAATCCCCAAAACACCGTCATGTTTAAGTTTACATTATCCGATGGTTCTCTTACCTGGAAAAATTGTCCCTGCCTCCAAAACTTCACAAGATGATGGTTGTTTACATTGCTAGTCTGCTAGCCTTCGTTAGGACATCCGTGGCAGGAGTCCATGAGTAAATAACTCTGACACGCCAATTCAGTTGCAGAGTCCCCGCTCCATCTGCCTCCAGGTGAGTGTCAGTCTCATTTTCAGACTAGTTTACTCGCCAATGTTGATGCTTTTACTCTGGTGACGGCAGAATCTCAAGGTTATTTATAGCTAGCCCTGTCCCTTGGATGTTAACACATGAATGCCGGAATTTGATGTGCTCGCCTCTTTCCATTGACTTTGTATGCATTCACGCTGTGCAAAAAATTAACTTCATGTTTGGTGTGAACTCACCTTTACTCTCAACACTTCTATGTGGAAATAAGGAAAAAAGCAACCAACTTATATGATAATCACATCCATCCATCCATCTTCTACTGCTTATCTGGGGGTCCGGTCCAAACAGAGAAGTCCATACTGCTGCCCAGCTCACATACTGTAGCACCATGATCCTTTCTGATGGTGGTGAGCCCTCTGGAGACCATAATCACCTTGAATATTTAAATTATTGAATCAAGGACAGCATGTAGCTCAAGGTCATCAAGATGATGGCATGTAGCTGTTTGTTTGGAAACATTACATGCTGGTAGAGAAAGGAGCTACCATTAGCCACAGGAGCGAATGAAAACAGAATCATCACGTTTGATGCTTACATTCATTCATTCATCTTCTTCCACTTAATCCTTTTCGGGTCGGGGGGGGGGGGTGGCTGGAGCCTATCCCAGCATCTTTTGGGCGAGAGGCCGAGTACACCCTGGACAGATCACCAGTCCATCGCAGGGCCAACACAGAGAGACAGACAACCATTCACTCTCACAGTCATACCTAAGGACAATTTAGAATCCCCAGTTTGATGCCAATTAACCTAACTTGCATGTTTTTGGCATGTGGGAGGAAACCGGAGAAATCCCGGAGTAAGCCCACGCAGACACGGGGAGAACATGCAAACTCCACACAGATCACTGTTGGTCGGGGGCTGGGATCGAACCCAGGATCCCCTGGCCAAAAGTGAGTTGCTGTGCTGCCGCAGTGCTAACCACTCCTCCACCACGCCGCCCATTGATGCTTACAGTGAATTTTATAATGGTCTTTGTAATTGATAGAAAAATTTCATATTATTGTTATATTATTCTTATATTATTCCATATCTTTTATATTTTCATGTCTGATGCTCATATGTGCATTTCATGTGGCCCCAGTCTGTATGCATGAGTTAGCAATTACATAGTTGTAGTAAGAATGTCCAGTTTGTGAGTGAGTGTGGTGTGAGTGTTCAGATATCCGTTAAGATACAGCTTTTTTCAATTCATCATGTCCAGTTTCTGTGGGAAAGAGAGATGTACTGACTGTATGCTTCCTGGGAACATTTGATAAGGACTGAGCGCTTTGCGGTCTCAAGGACAGGACTGTTTGTCTTTTGGACAATCTCTCTCACTCCCCATAGATAAGACAGCTTTAAAAGTTTGACTGGAGTGTGACCTAACTGAGAGGTTCAGCGTGTGTGGACTGAGGGCTACACTCTGTGACTTCTCCCTCATTGGCCATGAGGAATAAATTTACTTACATTTAAATATTCTGTCTGGTTTTTGACTCAGATTAATTATGCTGGAAATTAACCTAACATTTGGCGTTCCAAACAGGGACCCAACATCCTGCTCCTGTCCCGGCCACTCTGCCCGATTTCAGCGAGTGCACAGCTGATGTAAGACCTTTCCAGGCTGGACCCAACGGCTCAGTGTTACTGTAGTGAAGGCTATCAGTTCGGGGTGGCTGAGAGCGGGAGGATAGGTGACAGGTCTAGAACTCTACAGGCAGGATTTGAGTGTGAGTACATTTATGTGTTGTTAAGCTTATTGACATCGGGTTTGAGTCCCAGTGGGTTAAATACGCGTATGTTTGTGTTTTTTAAACTGAGCGTTTGATACTGCAAAGTCTGGTGTGCATTTCTGTTCGCCGCAGCAGGAATGAGGTTTAGTTCGGCTCGGTCCAGAGCAGTTCGGTTCGACGAAGGTAGAAGCTCAGTGGTCCCGGTAGTCAAGGCCGCGAAGGATAGCACGTGTTATGTATCGCAGAAAGTGGACCAGGTATTGTTATGACGCGTGGAAGTCACAATGAGATCTTATTTTTGCCAACACGAGTGAGTTGTGACGTCCATCAACATGAGATCTTCTCTGTCATCACGAGTGAGCGTTGATGAGTGTTAACCTTTAAGTAACAGCGCTGGTATTAATATTACTGCAGTTTTGTTTGTTTGTCTAATTCTTTATTTGCGTTATATGGTTTGTCCTGGCGAGACCGCGGAGGCAGAAGTACAAGTGCCGCAACGATTGGAAGCTGTGTTTTTCCATTGTTTTTCTGATTATTGTGAAGTGTAAAAGCATGGTTATGTGATACAGTTTGTGTATACAGTGGTAAATCAGTGTATGCGAGTTTGTAAATAATAATTTTGAGTAGAAAACGAATTGTGTTCTCACAGCGGTGAAGAGAAAAACAAAAAGGGTTCATGTTACAGTGTGAGGTTGTCAAATTTGCTCTTTTTCCGCTGAGGTTGCCATTTCAAGCTTGCTTTAAATGATTTCAAGGCTGTCTTACTAACATTGGTGTATGTGCTAATCTGAAGCTTGTAATTGTGTGTGCGCGGCTGCCTAGCTGTGACCTTGAGTGAATCAGGGAGTGAAAGAGAGCTCTGTGTGTGTGTGTGTGTGTGTGTGTGTGTGTGTGTGTGTGTGTGTGTGTGTGTGTGTGTGTGTGTGTGTGTGTGTGTGTGTGCGTGTGTGAAGTATTGCAGTGGGCCCGTGTGTGTCTGAGATTGCTGCTGAATGGTTGATCTGAGTGAGTGAGAAGAAAGAAAAAAATATATATATAGGTATTTTTGCAAAGCTTGGGAGTTTTTACAGTTTCTTTTTGTGTGCCATTATTTTCAATTGCCAGACTTTTTCCTTATTTTGGGTTAAATTGCCTGCTCGCAGGGTAGACTGAAATTTGGGTTTTTACTTTTATCTTTTGGGACGCCTGCGGGCAGAGAAACAGCATTGGGCTATTTTATTCAATTTTGGGCTATTTTTATTCAATTTTTTGAAGTGTCAGTGTAATTTTTCAGCTCACAGTTGCATCATCTTTCTGACTGAGGGACAACAGTGAACTTTACAGGGGAAAAAGGGCAACGGATTAATGGTTTGACATGACAACGAGGGCCGCACCTTGGTCCTTACCTCCCCCTTCTCCTCACTCTTCTGCTACTCAGCCATGGCCCTGCCCCAAGAGTCCAGCAAATGACGTCACCCCACCTCTGCTCACCCCACCCCTCCTGTCAACACCAACCCATGTCGGACGCCAATAAGTTAAGTAAAAGTGCTGAATGATAAATTAGACTGAAAATTATGGAATAATGCTGTCACTAAATGATTGAAAGCTTTAAATACAGCTTATATGACATGATTCAAAGCACAAACAAGGTGATAATGACAAATGTTTATGCATATGATTTACCTGAGGCTGCTAATTATCAAACAGAGGTTTTAATGCTTTTTCGCCATATTATTGTTCTTTTTGAAATAGAAAAGTCACTCTTAATGAATGACTATTCAATTATTAAAGTTTTAATCCTTTTACTGTTCATGACAAAACAGCAAAGCTCTGAAGGATTATAAGATTAAAAAAAAGAGGAAAAACTCCCAATACTGGGCTCTCTGATTACATTTGATTCTGTGGGCATTACAATGACAAATTGGTTGGTTTACTGTCTTGTGAAGTTTAAATAAATGACAGACTGTGCGAAAGTTCACATTGTAATACACAGTGTATCGGTTAAGGGACTTTATGAAGACAGGCAGCTATGTAAATCACTACTGGAATACTTTAAAATCATCAATTTTTCCTGTTTTGCTATGGGTGTGTGCGAGTAAAAGGAACCATTTTATTTATTCTCTAACCTACTGAAAATAAATCACTAAAATTAAAAATATCATTTATGATCAAATGACACATATCCATCAACATAGATGTTGCTTTTAACGAGTTTTTGGATTAAGTAATTAAAAGAAAACAAGTTCATGCTACTCCTTAAGTACTATAATGCTTAAAAAATTTTTACCTAGAAAAGGAACTCAGGAAGTTCCAGTCTGACTTTCCCATTTAAACAATATATATTATTTGAAAGTTTTTCCTTTAATGGAATGGAATAAGCTTAAGGGCTAGTGCATGGGAGGCACCTTGTAGAATTTAAGCCCTCCAATTCCATCATTCAATCCTTTAGCACTTATCCAGTCACAGGGACAGCAGGCTAAACAGAGAAGACGGACTGCTGCCCGGCTGGCTTATCACTTTGACCTCTTCCGCAGAAATTTGGGAAGAGTTCAAAAGATTTAACTTGAGGAGAGAAAACATCTTGCCAACTCCAGCAAAACATTACAAAATAAGCTTGGGTTATTTTTTCTAAATGTACAGGCAAAAATGAAAACTGAACCATGAGTTAGACTACAAATTTTACCAGCATTACAATAAGCACTGTAAAGACTTAAAAGGACAAAAGTTGAATGACTATAACAGTAGCACTTACAAACATTTATGAGAAGAAAAATTTGAATTCTTGTTTGTGTGATTTTTGACACAAGGAAGCGGGGGGCCTACAGTTTCCCCCGACTTTATTTTTTCAGGATAGCACCAACATTGGACGCTTGTGGTGGATGGGAGGACGGTGAGAGGTGTGGGGCAGGTTGGCTGCGGCAAGGGGAATACGACGTTTTTCATCACACTGAACATCAGGGCCATTGGCTGGGGGCGGGGGCGGCGGCGGCATGGGGGGGGAGGAGGACCTCACAGGCGGACCACAACATGTGACAAGCAGACCCAAAGCTAAGTAAAACAAATGACATTAACAATGACATAACGCATATCAATTTACCTGACTTTGATAATGCAGTGTTTACCTGAAGTGACATTGCAGGTCTGACGCATTGCAATGATGCTTCTCACCCAATAATGCTATGACAGTATCACCTTTCAGAAATGCGACAGGAACAAGGATTAATTGTGTTGTATGATTTTGATGTGCTAAAGAGCTGGGCTGTGTTCATGGTGCTTGGCTTCAGCCGAGCCGGGCCCCGAGACTGCAGACCAGATCAAAATTTGGGAAGAAACATAGAAAATAAAGCATTCCTTGTGCAGAATGAAGCCACTTCAAATTAAGCAATATGTTCACTCATCCATTAACAGAAGAAGTGACCCTTTCACAAACATGCACTAACACAAATTCAAACTGTCTGTGGTCAACAGGACAGGCAGATGTGGCCTTAATGAATAATTCAGAATTGGTTACAATAAATGCTAAATCACATTAAATCTGCAAAGACAGCTGGGTTAATTGTTGTAACTGACATTTGCAAATTAGGCCAAGGGAAGACATTCACAAAAAGAGGCATGATTACAGAAACCTCATTTTAAGGGTGTTACACTACTCATAAAATTTCATCTAAATTAGCGATATGTAAATGTGTCACACATACAGTATTAATGGCACGGACTGTATCTCTAAGGAAAACACTAGAACAAGGAAAAACTATCATATTATTTCAGCAAGCTGCCATTTTGATGCATGGGCATCTCCATGCATCGGGGGGGGGGGGGGGGGGGGGTACCACAATAATTAATTAGCTAAAAATTAGTAAAAAAAAATAGATAATTAGTAAAAATAGAGAGTGATTGATAAATGATCAATAATGTAGGAAAGAAAAAATATAGGTGAAACAGCTTGGTCATGGAGTCACAGCATTCAATAGGAAAAGTTAAATTTACATCAATAAATTTGCAGGTATTTTAAGAAAATTATGTGATGAAAAAATAGCTGCAGATCATCGTGGAAAAAGGTCCTAAGACTTTATGAGAAATACAGTAAAATTAAGAGAGAAAAAAAAAAGAAAACACATAAAGGAAGGGAAAATATCATGTTTACAATAAAATAATAATAAACTAATAAGAAAAAAGAAAAGTTGCAAATTTATGGGGAAAAGTTCAAAATTTCTAAGGAAAGTCCAATTTATGCTGATAAAGCTTACTGTGGGACTCAGTTTAAAAGTTGCTACAAAGACAAAACAAATTTTTACTCAGTTATCTAAGAAGAAGAAAACAATGCTTAAGATAGGTCCAAAGCAAAAATAATTGACCTTCCCTGCATAAACATATTTTTTTTCAAAAACATTTGCATGGATTTCATTGAGTTAAATAAGTGTGAAGGCAAAAATGTTGTTTAGTAATTATTGGCATATTTACTAAATAGACAAAGGCCTTCCCTTGCCCTGATCCAAATACTGCTATAGTAGAACTGAAACCCTTAACTGAACAATATCAAGATTTAAAATAGCTGAAATGATTTACTCAGTAAATCAGTCAGAAAACTGAAAGAAAGTTTTTCAGTCCAGAAAACACAGCAGGTTATCCTGGGCAACACCAACAGGCTGTGAAAGGGCGTAGGACATGACTCTTGGGTGCATCTAACTGACATGTTTCAGGACCCAGGAGACAGACACTGACACGAGTAGATAGTGACAATAATCCCTTTATTGTAAGGTGAGAGTGTGAAGTGCGTGAGTGAGTGCAAGTATGGAATTCTGGTCGGCTGAACTGAGCAGGCTCCGGATGGAGACCCTGGCAAACCCTGTAACACACAAGCAGATACAATTACCGCTGTTCAGTACTCGTGAGTAATTGTAGATGAAGGGGCGTACTTGGGTGATCCACAGGGTAGCATCCTGCTGACTTCCAGCGCCGTGCAGCGTGGCGGTGAATGTGCTCGTGGCTGTGGTAGTGAATCTACCTGTTGCTGTGACGATGACAGTTCCTGTGATGGTGATGGCAGTGATTCCACAGGACCGTGACGATGACAGTTCCGTGGTTGGTGATGGCAGTGTTTCCACTGATCGTGACGACGACAGTTCCTGTAACTGAGACAATAACAGCTCTTGCAGCTGTGGTGCTAGACGTACCCATAGCAGAAGGTGGTAGCGAGGAGCTATGTGGCTTGAGATGGCAACGCCCCGTTGGCTGGGGAACGTTGGTCCGCCGCCTGGGAGGGTCCACCTGTGCACAGGGGTAAAGGCAAGGAGTTGAGTAACAAACAGTTCTCTTACGTGACAGTTCCTGACGAGACGTTCTTGACGAAGGCTTGGGGAACGAAGCTCTGGTTCATGCTCCGATGAGGAGGGACAGACGACTCCGTGACGGGCTGTCAGCAACACTGGCTTTTAACAGCCGCTGAATGGCACCTGTTGGTCTGTGCGCAGCTGGGACTGATGAAGCCAATGACGGCCCAGAGGGCCGCCATGACAGTACTCCCCCCCTCTAGCAGTGCCTCCAGGCATCTGCCCAATTCTACCTGGATTCGCCCGATGGAAAGTCGCGATCAGCTGTTTATCCAGGATCAACGCTGGGCGAATCCAAGAACGATCCTCCGGTCCAAAGCCCCTCCCAGTCCACCAATACTGAAGACCACGACCTCGCCTGGCGAACGTCCAGGATGCAGTCACCCCCCCAGGCCGGATTGGCCATCGATCATCCTCGGGGGGGGCGGGGGCCCGCGGGAGGCGGGCACAGGGGGTCAGAGATGTACGGTTTGACCTGGGAGACATGAAAGGTGGGGGCAGATGCGCATCGAAGAGGGGAGAGACAGGCGCACAGACACAGGATTAATAATACGAGAGATGGTGTAAGGACCGATGAAGCGCTTAGTGAGCTTATCGCTTCTCAGCCGGTACACCAATATTCCGGGTAGACAACCAAACCTTCTGACCCACCTTGTAGTCCAGGGCGGGTCTCCTATGCCGGTTGGGCCACCTGGATGTTGCGTTTTGTGGTCTTTAACAGGGCTCGGCAGGCGATGAGGCCAAACTCGCCGACAGCGCTTGATGTGGGCTTGGAGCCGAGGGAACCGCTACCTCCCTCTCCTCCTCCGGGAACAGCGGTGGATCAAAACCAGATGACGCCTTGAAAGGGGAGACGCCCGTAGCCGTAGAGACCGTGGTGTTATGGGCGTACTCAATCCAAGGAAGATGCTTGCTCCAGGAGGATGAGCAGGAGGAGATGACACAACGCAACGCGGCCTCAAGCTCCTGGTTAGCCCGCTCACACTGGCCATTACTCTGGGGATGATAACCAGAGGAGAGGCTGGCTGTGGCTCCCATCCCCGCGCAGAAAGCCTTCCAGACCTGCGAGACAAACTGTGGTCCCCGGTCCGACACTATGTCGGCGGGGATGCCGTGGAGGCGGACCACATGCTGAACGAGGAGGTCCACTGTTTCCTGAGCTGAAGGCAAACCCCGAAGAGGCACAAAATGGGCTGCCTTCGAGAAACGGTCCACTATGGTCAAAACTGTGGTGAAGTTATCCGAGGAGGGCAAACCAGTCACAAAATCCATAGCAACATGGGACGAGGGGCGAGAAGGGACCGGCAACGGATGTAACGGGCCCGCCGGGGGGGATGATGTCGTCTTCCCGGTGGCCCACTGAGCGCAAGCCCGGATGTAACCTACAACGTCCTTCCGTAGCCCTGGCCACCAGAAGGTCCTCTGGAGAAGGTGCACAGTCCGACCCACCCCTGGATGACAAGCCAACTTGGAGGCGTGACCCCACTCAATCACCGAAGAGCACGTGGAACAAACAGGCGGCCCGGGGGACACCCCCCCCCCCCCCCGGGTCCGGCTCAGTCCTCAGTGCCCTGCGAACCGTTTTGCAAATACCCCAGGACAGAGCGCCCACAACGCAGGAGGGCGGCAGGATGGGAGTTTCCTGATCCTCAGAGGATGGTGCGTCAAACTGCCGCGAGAGGGCATCCGGCTTACTGTTCTTGCTTCCCGGCCGGTAAGTAATGGAAAAATTGAACCGGCCGAAGAAGAGGGACCAACGAGCCTGGCGTGCATTCAGGAGCTTCGCCGTCCTGAGGTACTCCAGGTTACGATGATCAGTCCATACCACGAACGGCTGAGCAGCCCCCTCCAGCCAGTGTCTCCACTCCTCCAAAGCGAGCTTCACTGCCAGCAGCTCCCTGTCTCCTATGCTGTAATTTCTCTCTGCTGGGGATAGACGATGAGAGAAGTAAGCACAGGGGCGAATCTTACCATCCTCGGGAGAGCGTTGGGAGAGCACCGCTCCTACCCCTGAATCTGAGGCGTCCACTTCCACCAAGCACTGCAGCTTTGGGTCCACCTGAGTTAGGACACGGGCCGAAGCAAACTCCTTCTTCAGTCTCTCAAACGCACCGGCTGCCTCTTCACTCCAGCAAAACGGGGTCTTAGGGGAGGTGAGCGCAGTCAGAGGGCAAGCAACGTTACCAACATTGGGCACAAACCTCCTATAGAAATTAGCAAAACCCAAGAATCCTTGAAGCTGCTTCCTAGAGGTGGGTGCAGGCCAATCCACTACTGCCTTGACCTTGGCCGGGTCAGGAAGCACCTGGTTCCAGTCTATTATGAACCCTAGGAAGGAGGTCTGGTCAGTATGGAACTCACATTTCTCGGCCTTGACGAACAGTTGATTCTCCAGGAGGCGCTGTAGTACTTTGCGGACATGCACCTGGTGCTCTTCTAGTGTGCGAGAGAAGATCAGCATGTCATCAAGATATACAAACACAAACGAGTTCTGGAAGTCCCTCAAAACGTCGTTTATTAATCGCTGGAAGACGGCCAGAGCGTTGGTTAACCCAAACGGCATTACAAGGTACTCAAAATGCCCGCTTGGGGTCCGGAACGCCGTCTTCCACTCGTCACCTTCTCTAATGGCGCACTAGGTGATAAGCATTCCTGAGATCTAGCTTAGTAAAACCAGGGATGCCCCCCTGGAGGGAATCAAAGGCGGTGTTCATCTAGGCAGAGTGTATTTGTCTTTTACCGTAATCTCGTTGAGGACCCCGGAAGTCGATGCAGGGGCGTAAAGAGCCGTCCTTCTTCCCAACGAAGAAGAACCCGGGCACCCACAGCCAAATACGATGGGCGGATGATTCCAGAGGCCAGGGTAGCTCCTTGATGTATGTGTCCATAGCCCTCGCGCTCCGGGGCTGATAGGCTGTATAGGCGGCTAGCAGGAAGAGGGGCCCCAGCCTTCAGATTAATTGCGCAGTCGTAAGGGCGATGGGGGGGGTAGAGACAACGCCCGAGACTTGCTGAAAACTAACCCCAAGTCATGGTAAACCTCTGGTACCTTGGACAGGTCCGGTGGTGACGAAGGGGGGTGGAGGCACCTTGACAGAAGGGGCGCGCACGCCGCAGATTGGAGACAGGCACTCAGGCAGAACGTACTCCATGCTGAAGTGCTCCCCCCGCTTGCCTGTCTATGGTGGGGGTTATGCAGCCGAAGCCAGGGGTACCCCAGGATGACGGTGCGAAGAAGAGACGGGCAGGACTAGGAACCTAATCTCCTCCCTGTGATTTCCCTGACACAATTACAGATACTGGGGCCATCTGATGGGCGACGGTGGTCAGTGACGCCTTGGACAGGGTGATGAGTTTGACAGGGGGATCTAGAGTGTGACAGCTGAGGCCCATCCGGGTTGCCAGGTCTCTAGAACAAAATTCTGCTCAGCACCTGAGTCTATTAATTGCCAATGTGGAGTGTTCTGTAATGTGCATGGATCAGTCTAATGGGTAAACAGCAACTAGTAAGGGGTTCTTCTGATTCTTGCCCGAGAATCCCCTACTGCGACTCCACGGGCCTTCCCTTTTAACCTACTGGGGACATTCAAAAACCCCATGTGACTCTTTCCCACAGTAGAAACAAAGGCCAAGATCCCTGCGGCGCTGTCTCTCAGCTGCTGACACTTTAGACTGACCTACAACCATAGCCTCTTGATCCGGGGATTCCTCTGACGCGGGTAGAGCAAGTAGAGGAGAGCTAGTGATGCGAGGGCGGGGTTTAACTGAACGGGAAGTAGCTCGCCGTTCGGCCGCCTGCTCTCTTAATCTACTATCTAGGCTAACCGTTAGGGCAATCAAATCACGCAAGTTGTCCGGTTTTATCCCGTGCCGCTAATTCCATCTTCAACCTCATCATTAAGACTGCGGAGGAAAATGCCACACAGTGATGGCTCCCCCCACCCAATCTCTGCGGCCAGGACCCAGAAGTCAATAGCGTAGTCAGCAGCTGATCTCTTTCCTTGCTGCAGACTCAACAGCCGTTCTGTCAACACCTCACCCCTATCAGTATATCAAACACGGACATGAATTCTGTCACAAACTCCTGGTAAGTTAACATGGGGTAGCTTGGTTTAGCCATGATGGAATATGCCCAATCTAAAGCTCTACCCCCCAACAAATTAATAACATAACCAATCCTGTTTGAGTCTAAGGCGAAATCTCCCGGAACGCGGAGAAAAACTGATTCACATTGTAAGATGAATCCTCGGGCTTCCCCGAGTTTTCCGCTGAACCGGGCAGGTGTGAGTACAGGGGTGAGGCGAGGGGTCGATGAGGTGTTAGCTTGACCTGACGCTAAGCCTGCAGGGGCTGAAATATTTGCGGTCGGGGAGAACGTCTGGTGTCCTTCCAGACGATCCAGCCGACTGTTAATTAGGGTTAATTGATTAAGGATTACTGTCTGCTGGTGTGATAACAAATCTACCCAAGCGCTAAGGGTGTTCAGTTTGCGCGGCAGTGAACTGTCCGCTGGGTCAACGGGACGGAGTCGTACTGACATGGTTTCAGGACCAGGAGACAGACACTGACACGAGTAGATAGTGACAATAATCCTTTTATTGTAAGGTGAGAGTGTGAAGTGCGTGAGTGAGTGCAAGTATGGAATTCTGGTCGCTGGAACTGAGCAGTCCAGATGGAGACCTGGCAACCCTGTAACACACAAGCAGATACAATTACCGCTGTTTAGTACTCGTGAGTAATTGTAGATGAAGGGGCTTACTTGGGTGATCCTCAGGTAGCGTCCTGCTGACTTCCAGCGGCCGTGCAGCGTGGCGGTGAATGTGCTCGTGGCTGTGGTAGTGAATCCACCTGTTGCTGTGACGATGACAGTTCCTGTGATGGTGATGGCAGTGATTCCACAGACCGTGACGATGACAGTTCCGATGGTGGTGATGGCAGTGATTCCACTGATCGTGACGACGACAGTTCCTGTAACTGAGACAATAACAGCTCTTGCAGCTGTGGTGCTAGACGTACCCGTAGCAGAGGTGGTAGCGAGGAGCTACGTGGCTGAGATGGCAACGCCCCGTTGGCTGGGGAAGTTGGTCCGCCGCCTGGGAGGTCCACCTGTGCACAGGGGTAAAGGCAAGGAGTTGAGTAACAAACAGTTCTCTTACGTGGCAGTTCCTGACGAGACGTTCTTGACGAAGCTTGGGAACGAAGCTCTGGTTCATGCTCCGATGAGGAGGACAGACGACTCCGTGACGGGCTGTCAGCAACACTGGCTTTTAACAGCTGCTGATTGGCACCTGTTGGTCTGTGCGCAGCTGGGACTGATGAAGCCAATGACGGCCCAGAGGCCGCCATGACACTAACGTTTTACCCCACTTGGAACCCTCAGCAAGAGACTGTTTAATACACACTATGAACTCACAAAAAAAAAAAATCCTCAGCAAGTGACTGTTTTACAGTTTCTCTATACAAGTGTCGGCTGACGGTGCACTTTTATTTTGGTTTTTCTTAGCTGCTCCAAAGCCTATACACTGTAGAGCAGGATTTATTACACACTCACCATGTCTGGCTGAAAGCTCCAGGTCATTATGATCTTGTTTATGCTGACAATGTCCGTTGGAGATATGTTAATCACACAGCTAAATCAGCTAATTGTTCAAATTATGTTTGTTCCTTAATGCCACTATCAGCTGGACAATTTATCTGCTACTGCTAAAATAATGCAGCTACCACAGGCTGTCTGTTTCTTAAGATATACAGAAATAACCCAGCAAACATTACTTTGAATCGCACTTGTCACAACACTTGCCACTCCACTGATCAGAAATGTGATGACACTCCTTACTCTGCGAAGGCAAGGTTAATTTCATCAGGGAACTTCTCCTGGGCAGCTTACCACTCTCTAAGTGTGCAACGGCTTACAGTGCGTCTCTCCCTTGTACTGCCACCTGTTTGACCAACGAAGCGAGCGAGTGTCATCCTGAAGATCTACATTGTCAATACAGGGGGGTGGTGGTCGTGTGGTCATTGGGCGTACCCACACCTGGCCAGGAATTGGGCAGGGTTGTGTGCCCCGTTTTGGTGATCGATCATACCTCCATTATGTTGGCAGGCCAGGTGGGCAGGGTGTAGAGAGATGCTTTCTTACCACAGGATGCTACCCTTTTGCCACATGATGCCATTCGGGGCACAGATGTACCAGAGCAATTTCAGATGGAAAGCACAGGAGTGAAGGTCCTTCATTCACTGTTTTCTTGGGTGAGAGTGGGCGGACAAACATTATGGATTGATGCACTTAATTATAGGCTACAATCATTTGTAAATTTTTCCTTATCTGCTTGGTCGGGTGAAAGGAAGAGATGACAGCTATGAGGCTTATGATGACACAAAATAGAATGGTCCTTGACCAATTAACTGCCACTTGTAGGGGTGTATGCCCTATTATAGAAGGTTATTGTTGTACTTCTATCCCTGAAAATGATACAGATGGTCATATTATTACTTTGGCCATACGCAACCTTGCAGGCTGTAGCAGCCAAGAATAATGTCACTGATGCACAGAATTGATTAAATTAGTTGTTCTCTTCATGGAGAAGTCTCATCATGAATTGTTAGTGATTTTTATAGTGATAATTTTGGTATTTTCCTGCGTCATTCCTTGTGTCCGTAATGTGATGATGAGGCTGGTTCATGTAAATTTAATGATATGTCATGGTGCAATTGCTGGGGATGATGAGGATGGTAAAGGGGTGATACTAGCCTAAGGTGTGGAGTTTGAAAAATTGTCTTAGTCTGTTTTGAGTTTTTCCATGTCATTCTCACATTACTGTTTCTATCAAATTACACTTATTATATTATTAATCACTACGTTCTTATTTTACACAGTTTAATTGATTTCGATCACATTTACACTTATTACACATATTCACTTTTATTGCTACACATTTTGTCATAGCTTTGTTTTAGTTTAAACTACCTCATAGAATTGCTGCTAGTTTGCAAAGACACATAACAGCATGAACATCCTCACATATATATCCTTATATCATTATTCATTATTCAATCTACTTTTCTTTTATGACTGATTATTTCTTTTGTGGTTTTTCTTTTAATTGTGATGCTTTATTAAGCATCAAGAGGGTATATGATAGAAAAATTCCATGTTATTGTTATATTATTGTTATATTATTCCTTGTCTTTTATATTTTCATGTCTGATGCTCATATGTGCATTTCATGTGACCCCAGTCTGTATGCATGAGTTAGCAATTACATAGTTGTAGTAAGAATGTCCAATTTGTGAGTGAGTGTGGTGTAAGTGTTCAGATATCCGTTAAGACACAGCTGTTTTCAATTCATCATGTCCAGTTTCTGTGGGAAAGAGAGATGTACTGACTGTATGCTTCCTGGGAACATTTGATAAGAACTGAGTGCTTTGCGGTCTCAAGGACAGGACTGTTCATCTTTTGGACAATCTCTCTCACTCCCTATGGATAAGACAGCTTTAAAAGTTTGTCTGGAGTGTGACCTAACTGAGAGGTTCAGTGTGTGTGGACTGAGGGCTACACTCTGTGACTTCTCCCTCATTGGCCATAAAGAATAAATTTACTTACATTTAAATATTCTGTCTGGTTTTTGACTCAGATTAATTATGCTGGAAATTAACCTAACGGTAATGGTGTAATGTTGTTACAGGCCTCATTCATAAAACATGTGTAAAAGAGCTTTGGGCTAGCATGCCCAAACTGTTTCACTGTCAGCCAAAAAAACGCTTGAAGTGGCCGAAGCGGAACAAAAATAGCCAAAATGACAGAAATTTTGCACTGCCAAAGTGCATTTTTGCATCACATCAGTGTGAAACAGCACACCCTTCATTACATCATGATATTCACTTTTAGTCCTGGATCAAAAGTTGTGTTGGGATGATCATGAATGGTACATTAAGTTTTAGTTTTACTAGGTTTTGGTAAGCGTTTTTAATCTTTTTTTTTTTCAAATATGTCTTAAGGATATGCTTATATGGGAAATGAAAAAGCTTGGCTGAATGTTCACATAAACCATGTAATCTTTAAAGGCGTCACCACTTTATCAAAGCCATGGCTGCCATTTTTATTTTATGATCCCTCAGTTTGCAGTTTGAGTTCAACTTTTAGTGTTTTTTAGTACACGAATTTGCCATGCCATCTAATTCCCTGCAGTTGACTCACGTTATAGAAGTGTGTTTGTGATCCCTTTCCAATGCAGTGACCTCATTACCTGCACAGATTGCTGTTAGGTGTGTGGGCACATTAGAGCTGTTTAGAGGTGGAGGGACAGCAAGGCACCAGCCATGAGCACTCCAGGAGTCCAAGAAATACCACAGGAAAAGCTGAAATGTTGCATCACATGCTGAAGATCATTCCAGCATCAGTAATGAAACACATACATGTGGGGGTGACACACTAAATCCACTCCTAATCTTTTCAGACATTTTAACAAGGCTGACAAGTTATGTAAAATCAAAGCAATCTCACTATAAAATACAACATGTAATAGTTAGCACAGCATTATTAAAGAAAAAAGGAGAAATCACATTATTACTGAAAACACAACTGTTTGCCAAACTCCCATTTTCTTTTGTTTTACAATACTTTTCAAATAAAACAAACCTGGCTTTCGCAGGCAAGGGCAGGCGAGGACTTTGTAAACCGCTGCCTCCCTCCCTTTCCTTCTTTCAATAAAGACCCTGTGCCCAGCATACCTGCAATGTTTGATTCCATATAATTGAAACAAGGCGAGAGTGGTTCCTTGCCAGCACATGGCCTCACCATTTAAGGGAATGTTTGTGCTGCTAAAGCGGCTAATGAATCCAAGTCTTGGGAGCTGGCACAGCGACTCTCCTCACCAGGGCCCGAAAGGGCCTCAGGATGCTGTCCCCTTCTCTTCCACGCAGCTGTGAAAAGTTTAAAAAGCCCGACCTCATAACATGAAACGGTGAGGTTGAATAAAACTACAATTAAAAGGATGGTGGTGGTGGTGGGGGATATTGCTTTGGCATCCTGAGGTCATTATCCACAGTTTATTGCCATTTGTACAGTGCTTTTATTTTGGTTTATATGAGGCGGATTGGCCTTTAATTGCAGCATTTGCTTGTTTTTCCTTGCAGTGTTTTTAATTTTTGAATACTTGTATGCGTTGGGAGGGAGCCGGTGTACCTTCAGTGAACTCATGAGTTTCCCCAGCAGAATGATGAGTCTGACCTTAAATACTCTGCTTCTGGGGTTCCCCACGAGGCTTGTGACATGATGGGAAGCAGAATTTGAAACTCCTCACAATATTATACTGCTAATTTGTGCTTATTTCAGTGAGCCAGTCTGTTAGTCTGAATGAATTTAGCATCTTTATTAATGCTGTACTTTCATTATCTGTTGAACATATGCACAGCAGGCAGAATGAACTTAAAGCTAATATGATAAAGATCATTGAAGGTTGAACAGCCAGTCAACATTAGATTTATAAAACTGTGTATTTGGATGATTTATGGTGAATAACTGGAATTCCACACATTGTTTCAATGTTATTGTGTCCATGAGCAGCAGTGCTACATGTTTAGATAAAATTTATTTCTCCCAGCTTTCCATTGATGAAACATAATACAACCCAGACTCACTCCACACAGATCCAGACCACATGCACACAACAGTACAACAATTACATCTGTCCCAGGAATTAAGAACACATTTGAGACCACAAGCCACAAATTTGTTTCAGAGGAAAAAACGACTTTTCAGCTACACTACCTTTGTTGTGTGCTCAATTGAGTCTTTAGAGGGAAGGTCTTCATCTAACTAACACTGAGGATGCCCTAACTGGCCTAATCCAGGGCCTCTCTGGGGCTCTCCCAGGTACCGACTGACTGATTGTTAGAGATGGATGCTATCTGGTGCAGCACACATCCTGTGGGCATTTAAACAGCATTAACGTCTCAGGACAGGCTGGCATTGAGAGCATATTATGAGCTATGAATGATGGTCTCATGACAGATAAGCACGTGCCGTGACAAATGTGCTTTTTTTTTACCAGTTGCTTCTGCCAGCTGAGATGACAAATATAACTTTAGTGTTTGTCTGATGCATGAATGTTGAGTGGCTTCCTCAGTATCGGCCCATTTCTGGTAAATTGGCATGTTTCTTCAAATAAAATTCAGTCATATGGCTGTTTTTAATGAAATATTCAGGCAGGGACAACAAGCAGTAATCTCTATCCTTTTCCACTTGTTGAAATCCTTCAGCGAATTGACAAGTACTCCTTTATCAGTGCATCTGTTAAATGAGTTTGGACTATTATTTAAGTTTCATTGACAAGTTTTTCAGCAATATATGTATTTGTTCTTTAATATTCAACCTGTTTATGGTTAAGTTGTAGCTAATTTGTTCTTACTAATTGTATAATGCATAACATATAATGTTTTTGATCCATCCGTCTCTCCATCCATCGGTTTGTCCGTCCATTTGTTCGCTCATTCTTTTGACATTTTATGTTGTTGCCATATAACATAAAATGTTATAAAAATGTTGTAAAATATAACATAAAATACTAATAACGTCTATATTTCTGATCGGATTGACCTCAAATTTATACAGAAGCTTTAGCTCATCAATACCTTGGGTGCATTTGACTTTTGGACTTTCAATGAGAGGTTCCATTTATTTTGGGGAGGGGTCCTTTTATGTTGTCACCACTATAGCTTCTGCATTTCTGATCGGATTGCCTTCCAGTTACATAGAAACTTTTACTGAAATGAGGGGTTCCATTTTTGGGGAGGAGTTATTTTTTCCCAGTTCATTCTGTGTTGATCACAGTTCTCATTTAAGGGCCACTGATATGCAGATATGGGGGGAGGGGGTGTGAGCTTGCACTCTAAGGTTTTTTTCATTTTGTTCAGCCCAACATTTTTTTTACTTCATTTTCGAACAATTCATTCACTGCTTTTCCCTACCACCTATTATTTAAGATGATAATTAAACTTTTTTGCAGTGCTGTTAGCTTCTAAATTCTTATTACTTCCACCAAAGGAGGTAATGTGATCATGTGTGTTTGTTTGTACATTAGCAGGACTACTAACTAACTACTGTATGGATTTTGATGACATTTTCACCAGAGGTGGCCCTTTGGCTTCAGATGAAATCATTAGATTTTGGAGGTGATCTGGGTCCAGAGACAGATTCTGGATCACTTTTTAACTTTGTTTAACATTGAGAGAACCTTGGTGGAGGTATGTGCAAAGCTGATTGCCTCCAAAATCTCATGGCTTCATCTGCAACCCAACAGCCGCCTGTGGTGAAAATTTCATCAAAACCCATCCTGTAGTTTTTGCATAATCCTGAAAACAGGCAGACTTGGTGGAGGCAGGCACTCTGAGTGCTTTCTAGTCGACACTGTTATTATGCATGCTTTTTTTATTCTCCTTTCAATTTTGAACTCAAACATCCAGGTCCACTCTGGTTTTGTTAACCCCTCCAGCTGAAGCTAGTGTGGATACTTGAACCCCTGAATGCAAGTCACTGACAAGTATGATCAGTGTTGGAAAAGTGGAAAATGGGTAAAATATCATGGTAACCAGATCACTGGACTTAACGACTACAGACCTGTAGCGCTCACCTCTGTAGTCATGAAGTCCTTTGAGCGCCTGGTCCTGCCCCACCTCAAGTCCATCACCACTCCCCTCCTGGACCCGCTGCAGTTTGCCTACCGAGCCAACAGGTCTGTGGACGATGCAGTCAACCTGGCCCTCCACTCCATCCTGCAGCACCTGGACTCCCCGGGAACCTACGCCAGGATCCTGTTTGTGGACTTCAGCTCTGCATTCAACACCATCCGCCCCGCTCTGCTCCGGGACAAGCTGTCCCTGCTCAACGTGCCTGACTCCCTCTGCAGGTGGATCACCAACTTCCTGGCGGACCGGAGTCAGCATGTGCGGCTGGGAAAGACTGTCTCTGACTCTGTTAGCATCAGCACCAGATCACCCCAGGGCTGTGTACTTTCCCCCCTACTCTTCTCCCTTTATACCAACTCCTGCACCTCCAGCCACCAGTCTGTCAAGCTGATCAAGTTTGCGGACGACACCACCCTCATCGGGCTCATCTGCAACGGCGACGAGTCCGTCTACAGGAAAGAGGTGGCCCAGCTGGCGTCCTGGTGCAGCCACAACAACCTGCAGCTGAACGCTCTGAAGACAGTGGAGATGATCGTGGACTTCAGGAAAGTCACAACCCCTCTGCCCCCCCTCACCCTCACAGGCTCTCCCATCACCACTGCAGATTCCTTCCGCTTCCTGGGCACCACCATCACCCGGCACCTCAAGTGGGAGCCGACCATCAGCTCCCTCATCAAAAAGGCCCAGCAGAGGATGTTCTTCCTGCGGCAGCTGAGGAAGCTCAAGCTACCCACCAAGATGTTGGTGCAGTTCTACACGGCCATCATCGAGTCCATCCTCACCACCTCCATAACCGTGTGGTACGCAGGAGCCACTGCCAGGGACAGACTAAGGCTGCAGCGTGTCGTGCGCGCTGCTGAGAAGGTGATCGGCTGCAAGCTCCCATCCCTCCAGGATCTGTACATCTCCAGGACCCGGAGGCGTGCAGGCCGGATCATAGCCGATCCTTCACACCATGGTCACGTACTGTTTGCTCCCCTCCCCTCAGGTAGAAGACTTCGGCCCATTCAGACTAAAACCTCCCGTCACATGAACAGCTTCTTTCCCTCTGCCATCAGACTGCTGAACACTAAGTGACTTATTAGACTCTCGTGCACTATGTACAGCAGCTCAACCAGACTCATGTCAATCATCACTGTTTTCTTTTTGCATTACCGACTGCACTATGGGGTACTCCTCAATATCTGCTGCTCGCTAATATATTTTAAAATTGCTTTGTCTAGTATTACTCATTCATATTCTACATTTTATTGCATGTATATTTTTTTATTTCTATCTTTTATTTTTATGTTTAATGTTGCAGCATTGCACCGAGACAAATTCCTAGTTTGTGTACTACATGAACAATGGCAATAAATCTGATTCTGATTCTGATTCTAACCCTTTCTGTAAAGCCCAGTTTAGTATTTTTAATGACTCATTTCATCCTTTACCTGTTTCACATATTAACTAAGCAGCCAAGGCAGCTAATTTTCTCTCTTACCTTTCAATTTCTCCCAACAGCCTGTCAGTGATCGGGACGTAGCACCCTTTGCTGGTGACCATCAAAACATCCAACAAGACACTGCTTCAGTTTTCCCCTGCAAGATCTTTTTTAAAAAAAATTTCTGGAGGCTGATTATGATTCATGTCACCCCCAAAATTCAGTCAGTCCTCTCCTAAAATATTTCATCAAAATATATAGCACACACACACAAACAAATACAGGTAAAAACTGATGGAAGTAACAATGCACACAATAAGTTATAATAAAATTTGCCCATATATAATCAAATTATTCAGTTAGGAAATTTCTGTAGACCGTTGTTTGTCAACCTTCAGTTCAATTAGCTACAGTATTGTAAGGGAAAATGGGAATATTAATAAATAATAAATATGATCAGGTATGAATTATTTAATTTATACTGATGTATTGGAGTCTGAGCTCAAATCTCATTTCATATACATCAGAAAAGTTAATAACACTCGTAAGGGGCACCAGCTTCTATCTTTAAGAAGCAATTTGATCTTTAATTTCACTTTATACCTGTTTGATCACTCAATAAATTAATCAATAATCAGTCTGAAAAATTTTCCGTGAATTCGATACCTGGGCTTGAAACAGACTCAGAATGAAATAAATTCCCAACAACTTCTCTCATTTTTAAATATTTATTAAATGAAATGATGAACAGACATTGTAATTTCCTTAATCATAAAATCAATCTTGTAAATGATAGATTAACAATGTCAATATTTTCGGAACCAGGGTTAAACTGAGAAATGAATTTCTATCAGTTTGAGTTAACAGATTAAAAAAAAAAATGCAAATTTATGGAGAAAATTTACTAATTATGAAAAAGTCCTAAATTAATCTTAAGAAAATAAAAAACGGAATTTTAATGAAAAGAAGAGTTATGTTAAGGGCTTCTTAATTTGCATCTGATTAGATATACAAATTATTACCGAACCTCAAAAATTTAATTCAGCAGAGGAATTAAAGTTTTTGCAGCTCATGTGCTCCTCGGTGATGATAGTTCTGTCGTCCGTCCTCAGCCCAAGATTTCGTGGATGTTAGGGGAAATATCTGCCTGCAGATATTTCAGGGTCCACAGTTCGACCTTTAAATTCAAGCGGTCGAAGGGGGCTGGATCTTGGCCGTATGACCCTCAGTTGAAACTGGGTTAGATGACTTTTCTTCAGCGTGTGATGAACAGCCTTGATTCCTCAGCTGCACGTGACGTGGGAGCTGCGTCTTCAAGAGGTCTTCAATAATAATTAAAAGATATCTAATCCGATCTCAAATTAAGAAGGCTTCGGACTTTAGATAAAAATAGTAGCTTCTGGTGGGTGCTTGGTCAAGAAAAATATTATAAAAATAAAGTCAAGATTAAGTTTACATTAAAATCAAACAAACGGTGGTTTTACAGAAAGTTTAACAAAGAAAAAGGGATGAATAAAAATTGGAGTTTAACTCCGATTAAGAATTGAGCTCAAAGAAATAGGAATTCCTAGGTATTTAAGAGAAAAAGAAAAAGGCATTAAAATACAATTGCATAAACGAATTACGAGTTATCTGCTCTGTGTTCAGAAAAGCGACATGTGGTCAGACGGTCCTTTGTTCTTCCTTGCTGTGTCCGGAGCAAAAAAGTTGACGAAAAAAAAAAGAGTGAAGCAGGGTCTGACGAAGAAGAGGCGACGAAAAGAGAGAGGCAAAAAGAGCGTGGGGGCAGGGGTCTCTCTGCTTTTATAAGCTCTGTTGAGTTTCGCGGGCTCCCGGCCTGACCGGAATCTCAGCCAATGAGCGTCCTTCGTGGGCGGGCTCGATGAACTTTTAGTCCAATGAACAAACAGTCTATTGTTCGGAGTCCTTTGGAATGAAGAGTTGTCATGCAGAGATTGGCTGTTGGAGTCACATGTGATATTGAGGCAAAACTTTGATACATACTGGAAGTTAATATTTCCCTTTATGTATTAAACTAAGATAACTTTAGTGATTAGTATAAATTATAAGCAGTGCTTCTAAATCAACATGCAGGAATAAACATTCATATAAACATTAGCATGCATATATATAAAATCACAGATTAATGCATTTCACACATATTTTCCACATCAAAAACATCAGAGTCCATCTGCATTTTCATAGTTCTGAAAAGAATGAAGGTTTAGAATTGAGTTTGTAATAAAGTACTTTAAAGTTGTTTAAATCCAGCGTTTCCAGAGTTTAAGGAAATTCACTGAGTCGTGGATCTGTTGCATGTTTTATGGGGGCAATAAAAGTGAAGCCGGACATTGGGGAAATTCCTTAGGCTGGTTTTAACAAAAGAAGGGGATTTCAGCTGTGGCCTGGGGGAAGAAAATCCATTTCTTTACGTTATTCCTGGATGAAACAAAAATGTCCTTAAGCAGAAGAATAATTGTTGCTGAGCCAAAGTGAGATGATGCTACAGTATATAAGATAAGATAAGCCTTTATTAGTCCCACAATGGGGAAATTCCAGGATTGCAACAGCACAGGGATAGCAACACTCAGAGCAACAATCAAGAAGACATGAAAACAAGAGCAGTGAATATACATATGTACATATAAATATATAAACACACAGTGCGGCGCATTGTAGCTAGATGGAATAGACAGCATAACCGTCTGCTTAGTTATCCTACATAGTATGAATATGTACCCATACATATTGTCACCCTCCGTAGCGACCGATATTGTCCTAGTTGTATACTGGAGGGGACCATTGTGTAAGTCTATTGCATCTTTTGCATTCAATACTATTAGGTCGTCACATTTTTTTTGCTATCTCTGCGAGCAGCCCTGCTTAGGTTATACAGTCTGACAGCCGTAGGTAGGAAGGACCTGCGAAACCTCTCGGTTGCGCACCTAGGATGATGTAGTCTGTTGCTAAATGAGCTCCTCAGTGCGTTCAGTATGTCCTGCATAGGGTGGGACTCGGACTCCAGCAGAGATGACAGTTTAGCCACCATCCTTCTCTCTCCTATCTCCTTCACTGGGTTAAGGCGCTGCCCCAGAACAGAGCTAGCTTTCTTGATCAGTTTGTTCAGTCTCTTCCTATCGGCTGCTGTAATGCCACTGCCCCAGCAGACCACTCCAAAAGTGATGGCTGATGCCACCACCGTGTCATAGAATGTCTTCAGCAGCGCCTCTTGTACACCAAAAGACCTGAGTCTCCTCAGTAGGAACAGCCTGCGCTGTCCCTTCTTGTAGAGTGCATCGGTATTGTGTGACCAGTCTAGTTTATTGTTCAGATGAACACCCAGGTACTTGTAGGATGTCACCATCTCAATGTCTGTTCCCTGTATGTTTACTGGTGCTGCGAGGGGTTGTCCTTGCCTGCAGCAGTCCACCACCAGCTCCTTAGTTTTCCTCGTGTTGATCTGGCGGCAGTTCCAATGGCACCAGTCCACGAAGTCCTGGATAAGTCCTCTGTACTCAGCTTCATCTCCATTGGAGATGAGGCAGACGATTGCAGAGTCGTCAGAGAACTTCTGTAGATGGCAGTGTGTTGTGTTGTGTGAGAAGTCCGCAGTATAAAGGGTGAACAGGAAGGAAGCCAAAATCGTTCCCTGGGGGGCCGCCGTGCTACCGATGATCATGTTAGACACACAGTCCCGGGTTCTCTCAAACTGTGGCTGGTTAGTGAGGTAGTCCAGGATCCATGATGACAGGTGCTGGTCCACCCCTGCGCACAGCAGCTTGTCCTTCAGGATCATCGGTTGGATGGTGTTGAAAGCATTGGAGAAGTCAAAGAACATGATCCTCACTGCATTCCCGGGCTTCTCCAGGTAGGACAGAGAATGGTGAAGAAGGAAGATCACTGCATCCTCCACCCCAATGCCATGCTGGTAGGCGAACTGGAGTGGATCCATCGCTGGTCCCACCAGGAGGTGAAGGTGAGCAAGGAGCAGTCTCTCCAGGGTCTTCATCATGTGGGACGTCAGGGCCACTGATCTGTAGCTGTTCAGGTCTTTGGGGTGGGAAGTCTTTGGTACAGGTACCACACAAGATGTTTTCCACAACTGTGGTACCCTCCCCAGCTTCAGACTCAGGTTGAAGATGAGTGCCACAATCCCACACAGCTGGTCTGCACAGGACTTGAGGAGCTTTGTGCTGATGCCGTCCAGTCCCGACGCCTTCCTCACCTTGATCTTCCTCAGCTCCGTCCTCACCTGGGTCTTAGTGAGGGTCATGTTGGGGGGCTGTGTGTTGGGAGTGGGGGGGTGTTGGTGGAGTGGGGTGTGGGCAGCAGGACTCGATGTCTTTAGAGGCAGCAGTGGTTGTTGTGCAATCGGGGGGGGGGGAGGGCGGTTGGTCAAACCTATTAAAAAACAGGTTCAGATTGTTGGCCCACTCCCTGCCCCCCGTGGCCTGGGGGGAGGTATTCTGGAGCCCAGAGATGGTTTTAAGGTTTCTCCAGACCCCACCGATGACGCTCTGTTGCAGCTTGTCCTCCATCTTCTTCCTGAAGCTGTCCTTGCCTTCTCTGATCTTCCTCCTCAGCTCCCTCTGTACGGACTTCAGCATCTCCCTGTTCCCCAACCTGAAGATCCTCTTCTTCTCTCTCAGAAGTGTTTTTATCTCAGGGTTGATCCAGGGTTTGTTGTTCGAGCAACACCGTATGGTCTTGGTGGGAACGGTGTTGTCCACACAGAAGCTGATGCAGTCCGTGATGGTGTGAGTGAGGCCATCAATGTCCTCACCATGTGGATTGGGAGACAGTGAAATATGGTTGAAATTGCCTGAGATGAGGAGAAGCGCATCTGGGTGTTCTGTCTGCAGCCTGCCAGTTACTGAGTGGATGACGTCACGCGCTGTCCCAGCGTTCGCCGTCGGACTTGCATAAATAACAATGCAGATCACGTGTGAGTGTTCCCTCGGGAGATATGTAGGCCGCATGCTAACAGCTAGCAACTCCATGTCTTTGTTGCAGTGTTGTTGTTTAACCGTGATATGTCCCGGTCTGCACCAGTTGTTATTGACATACATTATCACTCCTCCGCCCCTTGCCTTCCCACTGTCTGGTGTTTGGTCTGCCCGTATTGCGTGGAAACCCTCCAGTTCAATGTTAGCATCTGTTGCTAGTTCTGTTAGCCAAGTCTCCGTGAATAGCATCAGGCTACACTCCCTGTATTTGCTATCGTAGCGGGAGATAGCCGCTAGCTCATCTGTTTTTCTTAGTAGCGATTGTACATTCCCCATAATAACGGATGGGAGGGCAGGCCTGTACCTTATATTCCTCGCCCGCCGTCTTGTTCCAGCACGACATCCATGCCGTTTTCGTCTTATTTCTACCGGTATGTCGAGTTTTTGTGTTAGCATCGTGGGCCGGTTAAGTGCTAACAGCTGGTCCCTATTGTACTGCCTCCTGCAAGAAACAGTGGAGCCGTCCGCTGGCTCAGGAGACATTTGGGCGATCTACGTGTCTGTGATGGATCAAGGTGTCACCGAAACAGAAAGATTAGCAAGCGAGCCAGATAGTAAATAGAAATAGGAAGAAATTGATCCGCTGTTGCAAAAGGCAGCCTACTTGTGTGGCGCCGGAAGTCATATATATACAACTTGATACAAACTAGGTGTACAGTAAATTAGAATGTCATTGAAAAGTTGATCTGTTTCAGTAATTCAATTTAAAAAATGAAACTCATTATGTAGATTCATTACACACAGAGTGATGTATTTCAATTGTTTACTTCTTTTCATTTTGATGATTATGGCTTATAACTCATGAAAACCCCAAATTCAGTTTCTCATAAAATTAGAATATTACATAAAATATATTTTTTAAAAATGGATTTTTAATAGAAATGGCTGACTGAAAGTATGTCCATGTACACACTCTACTTGGTCAGGGCTCCTGTTGCATGAATTACTGTGTTAATGCGGCGTGGCATGGAGGTGATCAGCCTGTGGTACTGCTGAGGTGTTATAGAGGCCCAGGTTGCTTTGATTGCAACCTTCAGCTCATCTGCATTGTTGGGTCTGCTGTCTTTCATCTTACTCTTGACAATACTCCATAGATTCTCTATGGGGTTTAGGTCAGGAGGGTTTGCTGACCAGTCAAGCACGGTGATGCCATGGTCATTAAACTAGGTTTTGGTACTTTTGGCAGTGTGGGCAGGTGCCAAGTCCTGCTGGAAAACGAAATCAGCATAAAGCTTGTCAGCAGGGGGAAGCATGAAGTGCTCTACAATTTCCTGGTAGATGGCTATGCTGACTTCAGACTTGAGAAAACATAGTGGACCAACACCAGCAGATAACATGGTTTGCCATATCGTTACTGACTGTGGAAACTTCACACTGAACCTCAAGCAACTTGGATTCTGTGCCTCTCCATTCTTCCTCCAGACTCTGGGACTTTTTTCAAATTTCCAAATGAAATGCAAAATTTTCTCTCATCTGAAAAGAGGACTTTGGACCACTGAGCAATAGTCCAGTCTGTTTTCTCCTTAGCCCAGGTAAGAAGATGCCATCTCTGGTTCAGGAGTAGCTTGACACTATGAATGGTACAGTTGTACCCATGTTCTGGATATGTCTGTGTGTGGTGGTTTTTGAAGAGCTGACTCTTGAATGGGCTTTGTTTCATAATCATCTCAAGGCTGTGGTTATCCCTGTTGCTTGTGCACCTTTTTCTGCCACACTTTTCCTTCCACTGAACTTTCCATTAATATGCTTGGATACAGCATGAACAGCCAGCTTCTTTAGCAGTGACCTTTTGTGGCTTGCCTTCCTTATGAAGGGTGGTGGTGGCGGTCTTCTGGACAGCTGTCAAGTCAGCAGTCTTCCCCATGATTGTGTAGACTACTGAAACAGACTGTGAAACCATTTAAAGGCTCAGGAAACCTTTGCAGGTGTTTGGAGTTAATTAGCTGATTAGAATGTGACACTTTAAGTCTACAATATTGAACTTTTCCTCAATATTCAAATTTTTTGACAAACTGCATTTGGGGTTTTCATGAGCTGTAAGACCATCAAAATGAAAAGAAATAAACATTTGAACTATATCACTCTGTGTGTAATGAATCTATATGATAAATGGGTTTCATTTTTTGTAATGAATTACTGCAATAAATCAACTTCAGTGACATTCTAATTTATTGAGATCCACCTGTAGAGTTTTCTAATCAGCAAACAAAACTAATTCCTATTTGTTTTTTTAATAATTTCACATAGCCATTGAGATGTAATTTTAGTAATGATAGTAATGATTACTTTATATCTCTTCCCTACAAATATACACTGTAATTATTCACTTAATGCTGACTGTCAAAGTGCCTCTTTTCAGTTGATATGACTCAAAGGAATTTGAAGTTTAAGCAGATTAAGCTTTGTGGGTTTAAAGCCAAGAACTTTTCTGTCCAAGGTTTCAGTTCCCTGTGAAATCTGTCTATATTTCCTATGCTCGGAGCTCATTAGAAGTGTGTGTACCCACCGAAGTGTGAGTGCCCTCGCAAAGCTTGAGCCTTAGGAGCCCACTGCTGTAATTAGAAATGGGTTCACAAAGCACATTATGGTGGTCTTTCCTTTGTGAACAAAGCAGCAAACACGGCTTCATCTGACATAATAATCTCTGTAATTTTGCTACTAATTTATTTTTCTTTAAACATCACAGCATTTGACCGATTCAAAACAACAGTTTAGATAATAAAAAGGAACACAAATTGCTGGAGCATAATTGCGCAAAGCAATATTGGGCCCTAATTAAATTACAGCCCTCCCTTTTCATAGTCAAATGATAATCATCACTAAGATTCACATTCCCATTTACTAATAGATATGTTGAAGTTATTAAAGTAATCAGCTGCAAAGGAAATCCATTCAGAATTGATTGAGGAATATGCTGATTGAGGCATGGTATTATTTGGACGTTGAGTCCAGTGTGGGAGTGATCATTAAGAGATCCTCCAAATGAATGGGAATTATCCTTATTGTGGAGAGGGGGCTTACACGAACGAGGGCTTCTCACTGAAGTAAACCTTAATTAAGAGCTGCAACTTTATTATAGAGCAAAGTGAGCTGAGTGAAGTTACCTGAATACTGGAGCACTTCTGCAAAGGCAGTCAATGCTTTATTATTATCATCATTTTTTTTGCATCATTGCTTAAAACATCAGGAACAACAGTATTTCCAAACTTTTTACCTCAAAGAGCAGCCTGTCCTTGAGATATCATTTGTACCCTATTTTTATGGTTGTAATGCCTTTTTCTCCCCCCCACATTTACATGCAACCTTTTCTATCATCTCGATTTGGGTACAAATCGATGCTGATTAGCTCAGTAATATGATTATGTGCTTTTGGAATTGACGTTTGCTTTTCGTCCTGTCGATGTCAGTTAGGTATAAAACCATGCATTCTTTCACACTAAATCACATTAATAGCTAATCATCCAGAAAGAGGGAGAAACTCAATTGGTGACAAACTTCATTTAACTTTATTGGTTTCTCATTCCCATTTGCTTTTAAAAATAGATACCATTTTTAGAGTCATTTTAACATCTTTTTTTTTTTTAAATCAAGTTTTTAGTTTTAATTGCTTCTTTTAGCACTGATTACCAGGCAAAAAAGAAAAAGTTACAAACATAAGTAATCTCTCTTGTGCTAAGCTTTTGGTAATATGCAACATTTTGTGCTCTTAGTTGAAATTTTGAATGCAAATAATTTGAGTTTGCGTGTGACTATAAGAGTGTTTAACACCATGCAAAATGTCAAAATCTGATTTAAACCACTTATTAAACTAAAGTGCTACATCAACAGAGAAACTGATTTTCCCAGTAAAAGACAAACCAGACAGAGTTTGCTGTGGCTGGTATTGCTCTCAAACTGTGCAGCTGTGCCGTCAGCGCCTGGTTTAAAATTGCAGTGTACAGCCATGCGGAGAGCACAGGAACACGGGGTACAGTAGCGTTACCAAGCCGCTCTGCTTCCCATTACCATACCATCAAGCACAGATGCCTGTTAAATGTATCTGAAACGGAAAGTCCGGATGAGACAAAAAAATGCAGAGGAACTAAAACAAAAAGCGAGCGCGCACAGCCACGTCTGATGAGGTCTGTTATTCTGGCCGGTTTTATGCCCACCTAATCACATGCTCCGATAGACTCAGTGAAACCTCATCTCCCTTTGAAGACACTCCCACCACTCGTGATCTGATTACTGTTTTACATGAGATATCGGCCTGCGCCAATTACATGAGCTGACCAGAATGTTCCAGTCATTTTAAAGGGGGCGGAGATTCGCTGGCGTGGAATCATAACTCAGGGCAGTTAAAGACAGACCCCGGTAGCACTGGCGCACAAAGGTGGGCCACATGCACGGAGGGATTAAAAGCTGCGTTTAGTCTGCTTTGGGTTCATGCTTAAGAAACATTTTCAACCTCTCCTTTCTGTTCCTTGTTGAAAATTTTAAAATGTGATTGTAGCACGTAACTTTTTGCTGAAATTGATAATCGTCAGTACAGTTGTCTTCAGGAATTTCTGGTAAATGATAGTAGTGAATAATACAATTTGAATAAGTCCTATATTAAACCATTTTTCAAGTTAAACCCATGTGTTCAAAGTCATGTGTAACTCACCCCATGACCATATACCTGCTACGAGATTTGCTGCATCCCCTGTGGACGGAGGAGCTGGAGGTTGCGGGTCCAGAAGAGGGTGCCATAGATCAGAATCCAGGCGCAAGGCTGGCTCGTCTTTTCTCTTCTCTTCTATCAGCTGCGGTGCTGCTGGGCAGCACGCACATGCGCTCGCACACAGATCTGATCGACGAGGGTAACGCACTCCTCGGTAGCTGTCTTTTCTCCTGCAGAGTTCATAACTGTCAGCTCCTAATTCAGCGGAGTAGGGCAGTGTTAATTATCATCTGGCAAGGCTGGTGAGAGGGTAGCAGGGGGCCACAAAATGAAGCGCTACTGAGAAAACAGGAAAAAATGTGCTTTAGCTGTGAGGGAAGTAATTATGCTTTTATCGGCAACAGTATATATTTCTGTTTTTCTCATTCCATCCGTTCGGTCTCTCTCTTTCTCCTCCAAACCAGTGTGCGCGCTCTCCCGCAGGACCTAGGTGAGGAGTTATTTCTGCATCTGGCTTGAGGTTCCACTGAGCTTTTACATAATCAAATCAATATTGCTATGATTCACCCTCTGGCAACAACTGCCTCGTGCAAGTTTCACTGGTGATGTTTGGCAGCTTATGAGATAAAAAAAGACAGAGAGTGAGAGGGAAAAAAAAAAAACCCTTAGTTAAAAATCTCTCAGCTATTGATTTCTTGCCTTGTTGGTCCTCTACCTACCACCCAGCTTCTCATAGCCCTGTTTTTCCTCCCTGACTCCTTTTGTTGTGTCCTCCATGTTCCAGGTGTAATTTCTCAGACAGGTGAATAAAGAAGTTGTCCGACAGCGAGGTGGGGTTCTCGGGCCGAGGTGTGGCGAGGCGTCTCTGCGAGGGAGCGAGAAAGCCCACTGTGTGTTCCCGCTTGAGGAGATGATGGGCTGTAGACGGGAGCCATGCAGCAGATGAAATCGAAGGCACATATGACAGGCAAATATTGAGAAGAGGGAGAGCTGGGGGGAGCTCGCCCAGTAAAATCAAAAAGACAAAACCGTTGAAAAATTCTCGGCATGAGGGTTTGACTCGTTAAGAAGAGGTGCAGAGAGTAATCTGTCTTTAACTCTGATATGGGCGTGATGAAGAGCAGCACAGCCTGCAGTACAACCTCTCCAAAAATCACCAGCAAACATCAGACACGGGTAAATTTATACGCTTGAAGCAGTACAGAGAAAACTGGACTGAGTTTGTGTTGCATCTGCACAAACAGGCTCATAAAGACAGCTTTTGAGTGGTAAAGTCCCACTAAAACCAATAAACACATAAATTCACCATTTCTGTCTTTATCAGTTTATCATGATAGAGTGAGCACATTCAAAAGTCCTTAAAGATGACGCTCACTGTCTTCCTTCTTTTCTTTCTTACCCTTTCATATCTTCATAAATCATGCCCATATATGACTTATTTAAAGGCTCACTGAAAACTTGAAGTCCCTCTAACTGCTTCATCTTGAATACGCTCTTGTGCTGTCTGGACAAGTCAAGTGCAGTCTTGTTATTTGCCGCACCGGAGCATAAATCCTTTCCCTTTGTCACTTTGGTCAGCCTCTCTTCCTTTCCTCAAGTGTCCACGAGGAATGTGAGCGGGGGGGGGGGGGGGGGGCAGCATGGGCTGAGGTGACAGGAGGAGAGATGAGTGTGTGTGCCTGTGTGCATGGGTGGAGGTGGGTGGAGGGGGGGGGGAGGTGTAGCACGTATCGCTTCACATTGATTCGGTCCATTTGGTGGACTGAACATGAACCCAATAATCAGATCTTGCTTAAGCACGCGCTTCCTCAGTAATTGACTCTTGTGTATTGATTAAGATGTTGATGTGTCCCAGTCCTGCCCCCTGAGCTAATGCAACTGAGAATGAGCCTGACCCCCCACCCCACCCCCACCACCACTCACAGACTGACACCAGCACTGACACACACACACATATGTGAACCACTGCACACACACACACACACACACACACACACACACACACACACACACACACACACACACAGACAAATGCACACACAGTGCCGGAACAAGGCTGTCATTGGCTCCGTCTAATAGATAAAGCTGTCATGCCAAAGCTGTAGTGTCTCACTGGGCATGCAGGCCGAATTAGCCAGTCAATAATTTATGTAGAATAAGAGCAGAGAATGGAAGACTGACAGAAAAGTGAAAATGGGCAGGAATGGCAGCGACGGACAAACGATTAAAGGGATTAACTGTCGCCCCAAAAAAGTCACTATGTTTAATATGATGAGGAAAGATGTGCACACCTTTCTATGAGTAACTCAGCTAGAAGATGCAAACCTGAGACGCTTATTGTTGTACATTGTGATTGCACACGTACTGGACATGGTTCGCTCAAATAAGGAGACCCACTATTTTTAAAAAAACAACAAAAAAACCCTCTTTTCAAGGGTTTATCTGTGCACAATTATGTGGTTTCAAAACAGTGACATGAAAAATAAGTTTTGTTTCATATTTTTGCACTAGTTTTAATACTACACTGCATGCTATTTTTTTTAAATCTGAACTTTCTATAGGGTAATTCTATATCAGGTTTTTCTTGATGCTGCTGATGTTTTGATACTGTAGCAAAAATGTTTATTTTCTTTCAATATTTTTTTCATCTCAAATAAAATCAAAGCCCTCATCTGTTCTAGTTTGGATTCCACAGTTTATGCTCATGACATTTATTTTTGTCAGCACCTTTATACTGTCAAAGTACTTTGTGTAGGAGGGTGAGGGAGTACATGGAGACAGTACGCTCCTAAAAAAAAAAAACTATTTTCCCCCATCTTAATTTCTTATATTTTTGCATATTTGTCTTATTTAAATGTTTGAGATGATCAAACAGATTTTTAATATTAGACAAAGATAACCCGAGTAAATACAAAATGCAGTTTTTAAATGACGATTTCATTCATTAAGGTAAGAAAGCTATCCAGACCTACCTGCCCCTATGTGAAAAAATAATTGCCCCAAACCTAATAACTGGTTGTGCCACCCTTGGTGGAAACAACTCCAATCAAGCGTTTGCCACAAATGGCAATGAGTCTTTTACATCACTGTTGAGGAATTGTGGCCCACTCTTCTTTGCAGAATTGTTCTAATTCAGCCACACTGGAGGGCTTGAGCTTGAGGTCATGAACTGATGGTCAGATATTCTCCTTCAGGATTATCTGGTAGAGAGCAGAATTCATGGTTCCATCAATTACAGCAAGTCGTCCAGGTCCTGAAGCAGCAAAGCAGCTCCAGACCATGACACTACCACCACCATGTCTGACTGTTGGTATGATGTTCTTCTTATAAAATGCTGTTATTTTTATGACAGACATAACGAAACACACACCTTCCAAACATTCAACTTTTGTCGCGTTAGGCCACAGAATATTTTACCAAGTCTTGGGGATCATCAAGATGTTTTTCAGCAAACATGAGACAAGCCTTTGTGTTCTTTTCAGTCAGCAGTGTTTTTTTTTTTTTTGTAATATTGCCAAGATTAGGAGCATCTTGTCTCAGAGTGATGCTGAGAAACTGATCCATGCTTTTGTTAGCTCTAGATTAGATTATTGTAACTCTTTATTATCAGGTTGTCCTAAAACATCTCTAAAAAGTCTTCAGTTGATCCAAAATGCTGCAAGAAGAGTTTTATCAGGTACTAGAAAGAGAGATCATATCTCTCTGGTTCTGGCCTCCCTTCATTGGCTTCCTATAGAGTTTAAAATTAAGTTTAAAATCTTTCTTCTCACTTTCAAAGCTCTAAACAATCAGGTCCCTTTTATTTAAATGATCTGATATTACCCTATTATCCTAACAGAGCACTACGCTCCCAAAATGCTGGACTACTTGTAATACCTAGAATCTCCAAAAGTACAGTGGGGGGGCAGAGCCTTCAGTTATCAAGCTCCTCTCTTGTGGAACCAGCTGCCAATCTGGATTCGGGAGTCAGACTCGATCTCTGTTTTTAAGAATAGGGTTAAAACCTTCCTTTTTGATATAGCCTACAATTAGGGAGGGATCATGTGTTTCTGAACCCTCCCTTAGTTATGCTGCTATTAGGTTTAGACAGCTGGGGGACCTCCAGTAATTGCACTGGGCTTCACTCCTTTCTTCACTCTCAATGAAATATTATTTTTTTTTTGCTGGTCATTAACATCTGTTTGTTCTCTCCCATAGACTGAGTCTCCATCGTGCTGTTTGCTCTCTACATGTCTGTTCTTTTCATCTTCTCTATCCCCTCACCCCCAGTCAGTCGCAGCAGATGACTGCCCCTCCCCAAGCCTGGTTCTGCTGGAGGTTTCTTCCTGTTAAAAGGGAGTTTTTCCTCTCCACTGTTGCCAAGTGCTTGCTCACAGGGGATCGCCTGATTGCTGGGGTCTTTCTGCAGTTGTGGGGGTTTCCCCTACAGTTGAAAGTGTTATGAGGTGACTGTTGTTGTGAAATGGCATTATATAAATAAAGTTGAATTGAATTAATCTTCGAACTCTCCCAAGGATGCCATTTTTTCCCAGTCTCTTTTTTTATTGTTGAGTCATGAACCAAACTGAGTCAGGTGAGGCCTGCAGTTCTTTAATGTTTTTCTGGGTTTTTGTTTCTCATCTGTTGTTGAATTTCTTTAGATCATAGCGTGATGTGTTGCTTTTTGAGATCTTTTAGCCTACTTCACTTTGTCAGACAGGTTCTATTTAAATGATTTCTTAATTCATCAGGTCTGCAGTAGTCAGGCCTGGGTATGGCTAGTGAAACTGTACTCAGCTTTCCAAAAATGTGGTTAATCACAGTTAATGCATGATGTGACAAGGGGAGCATATATTTTTTCACATTGGGCCAGGTAGGTTTGGATAGCTTTTTTTACCTTTAATAAACAAAATCGTCATTTAAAAACTGCATTTTATATTTACTGCAGGTTATCTTTGTCGAACATGAAAAATTTGTTTGATGATTTGAAACAGTTGTGTGACAAATATGCAGAAATATAAGAAACCAGGAAGGGGGCAGATACTATTTCACAGCACTGTACACACTCCTATATGACAATGTACCTGACATTTCTCTTTTTAGACAGGAGTAGTTAAATGATCCTCTTTGTTTTTCTGTCCTGGTAGCATTTTAGCTGCATTAGTTCATAAATAAGGGAAATTTGAGTTATAAGTTAACACCATACAGTTGTCCAAAGGGTTTTTAAGTTAGTCAGAAATTTCAACCAATTCACTCAAATTCTTGTTACATTGCGCCTATAAAATTTCAGTTTTCCTATAATTTATGTTGTTGTGTTTTTTTCCCTTTGTGATACTTGTCCAATTTTTGACATTAAGTAAAGTTATTCTAATGAAATCAGCAATTTGTATTTTCCCTGGCTTGCAATCTGTGCTTAATCGTTACATCATAATTATTCTGGGTACACTGCACAGTCCTTCCTCACAGAGCATCTCAATCATTTTTCCAAAGTTTGTCTGAGATAGTTTTTAGTGTTTCGTGTTTGCTTGCATTTATTGACCATAAAAGGTAATGCTGTAGTCAGAGACAAATGTCAAGGCTGCATTTATAAATCATACCAAATTAGCAGAAGTTGGGCTGAAATGCAGTCACTAACTTCAAACTGTTTTGCACGGGATTTGACACGAGCATGAAGCAGTTTGACTTTTCACACATACGTCTTCTAATCTTGCAGATAACTGAATATATTAGCCTGGCTCTGACATAGTTTATACAAATATTCACTGTTGATGCCCCTCAGATTTTACACATCTCCCATACGGCCATCTTGATGAGCTCTTGAATGACAGTTGTATCTATTTCCACACTGGGCTGTGTTGTTGGACGGCGTATATTTTTTTGTGATATCCTTTTCACCTTTGTTAAGAACACACACAAACGCGCGCACACACACACTAAGACTTAACTATTCAACAATGCGGGGTTACAGTAGCAAAGCTTACAAGCACTCTTGTTTGATATTAACCCTTATCTTGTTGGGACTGCAAGTCCCATGACAAGAGAAATGCTGCCAAGGCTCTGGTAGAAGGATCCGTGCGCTTGTGTCTTTTGAAAAGCAAAAAACTCATGTGTGTGCTTCTGTGCGTGTGTGGCCTTCAGGCCTCTCCTAGCTTGCTCCCGCCCCAACGGGAGGGCTGCCTGTAGCGAGGTGAACCATCGCTGTGAACCACCCACCCCCTCCCTCTCCTCTCCCTTACTCCTCCATCTCTCCCAGGAGTGGACCAACACCTCTCAGCTGGCCAGAGGGAAGACCAGCGCCTCTCCTGGGCCTCCTTCCATGTCTCCAATCAGCTTGCGCTACCATGGCCCTAGGGCTGCTGCGATGTGATAATCTCTGCCTTTTGCGTTATGCATTGCCCTGATGAATTCATCTTGTGACCACCTGGCACTGGCTGTTAGGAATTCAAGTGTTGTTGTTTTTTTTTTTTTGCAGCAGAAGCTGGCTGGGGCGAATGCTGTGAGGGACTGCTCCGACTGTCAGAGAGACCCTCTCCTCCTGCGCCCCCCCCCCCTCCCCCCAAACCGTCTCCTCCTCTCTCCTCCTCCAACATCGGCAGAATGTTTTAACCTCTCCGAAGACCTTGGCGTATCTGCTGTTGTGGTGGCAGGAGTGGGATTCTTCACCTCAGCAGGACCTGTGTGGGAAAAAGCCCTGCTTGGTATTTAAAAACGGAAGGGCTTTTTGCTGTAAGACAAATTGAAACGCGGGAGGCTAGAGAAGGAATGTGGCTGTCAGAGTCAACAGCTGCTAGCTTCTTTGCTGTGAATAATCATGGAGGTTGACCCGCAGAAGCCGAGGATTGTGTAACGCACATTTCCGCAAAATTAAAGGTCAACGCAAACATATGGCGAAGCCTGCTCCCCATAACTTTTGACTTTCTTCAAAGCTGCTTTTGTGACCTCAATTAAATTATGGAAATAGAAACTTGAGGCAGACGAAATCACTGTTGTGTTTCAGTGCTGGGCTTTATAATCCAGGTTCGATCGAAATAATGAATTAATAGATGCATTTTTCATAAACCTTCAGCAAAAATGTGCTCCCCGATGCTAAAGAGCCCAGATTTGAATATGGTCTCACATGTGCACCATGTAGTCACACTACTCTTGAAATAGCTTGTGGCTCAAAACATTAGAATTTCATATTTTCTTCTTAGTTGCCTCTATGTGTGCATGGGGAAGAGAGAGAGGGTGAAACAAAGAAAGTGTGTATAAACAAGAGAGTAGAAGAGTGTCCTTGGCATCACACTAAATCTATAATTTACACTTTTACATAATTGGGCTTTGGCTTTGCTGCTCTTATTGATTGTGCGTACCCGTCTTCTACAGTGACAGACCAGTGTGGATAAATACTTCAATAAATAATTCACACCAGAAATTCTTCAGACGTCTTCAACTCCACGTCTCGCTAAGAGACGTAAAGAGACCAGCAGGTGAGGACACAGGTATTTGTCAAGGTTTTTGATTTTTTTTATTTAATTTTATTACATTTGAGCCAGAGCAGGTTCTCCCTCGCAGGGTCCCCTTAAAAGAACACCCCCCCCCCAAAAAAAAAGTGCTGTAGGTTTGACTTCTTCTTCATGCCTTGTTATGTCGTGCTGTAAGTGGATGTGATGAATTGTGCTATATGCCAGGCGTGTTTGCCAGGAAAATCTGATAAGAGAAATATTTACCTCCACAGTGCTGCCAGTAAACCACAGTGATGGATGAGCAAAAAACAGAATGCAGTGTTAATTTGCCAGACGCTGCAATCTTGGGTGCAGAAACACACAATGAGATTTCCTTCGTGTGTGGATTTGGACATTTTTGAAACGTTTTCTACAATATTGTGTTGTCCTTTTTTGAAAAATAATTTCATAGAAAGTTTTATCACAACAGAAGCAGTTGTATTTTGGTGAGTCTTTGACAGGCTAGCAAAAAAAAAAAAAAAAAAAGAAAAGTTGGGAGAAGCTCTTAAATAGGGTTGAAGTCTGTAGTTTTGTAGTCTCAGCACTAAGTCATCTAAGACTCAGACAAGTACGATACATCTTAGGGCCAAAGTTCCAAGATGAAATATTAATCAGAGAGAGGTAGCTTGCCAGGCCGCTGTCACTCTCCTATCATCCGCGGGACTTTGGACTTGTTAGCCAGGTAGCTACAGGCGAGGCCCCGCCACTGACAGTGTACGAGGAGCTGCTGAGTGGGCAGGTGTTTCACTTGTTTTCCTGGACTAACTGTTTGTTTTGCTCTGCCTCTGATCATGAGGGCTAACCTTAATCATGGAGTGTGAAGCCAATCTTTGTGAGCTGCCATTAAAACTGCCCCCACGGGCATGGTGCTGCGGTAGTAATTTTGCACTCAGGGCTATTGAAGTCGCCATCTAAAGAATCACTGTCTCCCACCCCCCGTCTCACACTTTTCAGCAAGCTGGCTTCAAATCTCTCTCCCATCTTAATCTTCAGAACAGTGTTTGATTGAACATGACAGCACTGTAACTAAACTTGAAAGGGGTCTCGGAGTACATGCTGCTGTGGCTTTGTTTGGGGCTATCATCAGCGTCTTTTCGCCGAGTTTGAGGAACTGAAATTTGCTGAAATCCTTGATTTTGTGAATTGACTCTTTAATTGTGTGCCTTCACTTTTGACAAACAAAAGGGGCAACATTATTTTTTTTTTACTTTTTTACAGAAGCTATACCATACGGTACTCTTAATTAGCTCTCACATTGGTCATTATCTGTTATATTGTTCATTATAAACATCCTCAAGGACTCATATATTTAGTTTTAAAGATTAAAAAAAAGCATTTCTGCATTATTTTACAGCTCATGAAAAAGCTGTAAATGTGCCTGTATACTAATGGACTAATGAATTTAATAATAAATGTTTTTTCAATAGTAATGAGGCAGCTACTATGTGTTTCTTTTGCTAACTGTGAGAGCTGATGCATTCTAGGAGTTGTCTTAGGTCCAATTTTCCAGTCACTTATACCGCCTTTACACAGGGGTGGAGATCAGTGAGAGATGAAAAAATGGCCAGATCTCTCAACGGTCTAATGATCTTTCAATGAGCGCACAGCGATCACTAATGTCTCACAATGATCTCTCAATGATCTTAGGTGCAGCCTTTCTTTTTCCTTAAATGATTTGGACACATTTGTTCTGTAGCTGTTTGATGACAACTTTGTGAAAATGTACCGGAACACATTTATAGTCAGAAAACATACTTTAGATGCAAGCCTTTTGAAGCTTCCTGGGAGTGACTGAGAATAGCCAACCTAAGACAATTTGTAAGGGGCTGTTTGGTTTGTGACATCATACAGCCGTGGACAAAATTGTTGGTACCCCTCTGTTAATGAAAGAAAAACCCACAATGGTCACAGAAATAACTTGAATCTGCCAAAAGTGGTAATAAATAAAAATTCTATGAAAATTAACCAATGAAAATCAGACAATGCTTTTGAATTGTGGTTCAAAAGAATTATTTTAAAAAACAAACTCATGAAACAGGCCTGGACAAAAATGATGGTACCCTTAACAATATTTTGTTGCACAACCTTTTGAGGCAATCACTGCAATCAAACCATTTCTGTAACTGTCAATGAGACTTCTGCACCTCTCAGCAGGTATTTTGGCCCACTCCTCACGAGCAAACTGCTCCAGTTGTCTCAGGTTTGAAGGGTGCCTTCTCCAGACGACATGTTTCAGCTCCTTCCACAGATGTTCAATAGGATTTAGATCAGGGCTCATAGAAGGCCACTTTAGAATAGTCCAATGTTTCACTCTTAGCCATTCTTGAGTGCTTTTAGCTGTGTGTTTTGGGTCATTATCCTGTTGCAAGACCCATGACCTGCGACTGAGACCAAGCTGTCTGACACCGGGCAGCACATTTCTCTCTAGAATACCTTGATAGTCTTGAGATTTCATTGTACCCTGCACAGATTCAAGACACCCTGTGCCAGATGCAGCAAAGCAGCCCCAGAACATAACAGAACCTCCTCCATGTTTCACAGTAGGGACAGTGTTCTTTTCTTGATATGCTTCATTTTTGCGTCTGTGAACATAGAGCTGATGTGCCTTGCCAAAAAGTTGCAGTTTTGTCTCGTCTGTCCATAGGACATTCTCCCAGAAGCTTTGTGGCTTGTTAACATGCAGTTTGGCAAATTCCAGTCTGGCTTTTTTATAATTTGTTTTTAACAGTGGTGTCCTCTTTGGTCGTCTCCCATGAAGTCCACTTTGGTTCAAACAGCGACGGATGGTGCGATCTGACACTGATGTACCTTGACCTTGGAGTTCACCATGATTGTGTTTAGAGGTTGTTCTGGGCTCTTTTGTTACCATTCGTATTATCCGTCTCCTCCTGCGGCCACATCCAGGGAGGTTGGCTACAGTCCCGTGGATCTTAAATTTCTGAATAATATGTGCAACTGTAGTCACAGGAACATCAAGCTGCCTGGAGATGGTCTTATAGCCTTTACCTTTACATGCTTGTCTATAATTTTCTTTCTAATTTCCTGAGACAACTCTCTCCTTTGATTCCTCTGGTCCATGTTTAGTGTGGTACACACCATGTCACCAAACAGCACAGTGACTACTTGTCACCTTTTAAGTAGGCCGACTGACTGATTACAAGTTTGTAGACACCTGTGATGTTAATTAGAGGACACATCTTGGTTGAACATGTCCCTGTGGTCACATTATTTTCAATCTTTTCTAGGAG
Source organism: Pholidichthys leucotaenia (assembly GCA_020510985.1). Classification (NCBI taxonomy): domain Eukaryota; kingdom Metazoa; phylum Chordata; class Actinopteri; order Cichliformes; family Pholidichthyidae; genus Pholidichthys; species Pholidichthys leucotaenia. Next base: position 198,368,905 of record CM035848.1, read on the forward strand.
TACCATCATTTTTGTCCAGGCCTCTTTCATGAGTTTGTTTTTTAAAATAATTCTGTTGAACCACAATTCAAAAGCATTGTCTGATTTTCAATGGTTAATTTTCATAGAATTTTTATTTATTACCACTTTTGTCAGATTCAAGTTATTTCTGTGACCATTGTGGGTTTTTCTTTCATTAACAGAGGGGTACCAACAATTTTGTCCACGTGTGTAAAACCCATTAAGTGTAATCCATTGCTTTCTTTAAGACCTTACCTTATAAAAAAAATAGTGCATGTTTATTTGTGAAGTGAGCATTTTAATATTCAAACTGTAAACATGTGACCCATTTTAGAAACATGCTATTTTACATAATATGGGCCCTTTAATAAACTGTGATTTCATGACTCTAAGACAGACCAAGTTCATTGCAGAAGGTGGAGAAACCTGAAGTAGAGGGCTTTCCACCAAACAGTGATGGACCTGGAGCAATTATATCTAATTGGGGCTGACTGGTTCTCTTAAAGCCTGTCCACTGGCTTCCCAGTTGAGAGTGACTTGGCTGGGAGTCAGGACTGGAGTGATGCCATTGCTCCTGGCATCTGGTGAACTTTCAGTGTGCACTTCTCTCTCGCATGGACTCTTCTTAACTAACCCTCACTGCGACTACTGCCTTAATACCTCTAAGCTCACAGTTACAGCTGCGTACCTCTGGAAAGGACCGACTGTGGAACATGGACTGCATCAACTGAAGCTTTAAGGTCACAATAGGAACTTGCCATATACACAGACACACATAACATTATCAAATGTGCTGTTTGTGTGTGTGCATGTATTGGATCAGAAATGAACAGCCCCAGTGTGCTGCTGACTTGTCGTAATCACCCGCTGTGTTGCATGTTCTCATTTAGGCTCTTGCTCCTGCTCCTCAATGCTGCTGCAGTCTAATAAGCTTGTCCTGTAATCACATTAGCCGCCCTGTTGGCCCCAGCCAGGGGACCTAATTGGGACAGAGCCTTGGACAAAGTGAAAATTAATAACTTTTGTCAAGCTCCTGGCGCATTGTCTTACCAAGCAGCACAGGTCAATTAGAAAGCGTGATACGATAAGGTCCAAGCAGCAGAGAAGAGCTGACTCAATTAGGACAGGGACTGGACGGGTGAACCCAGAGTCAGAGAGGCAGAGAGAGAGATTTTATCCCCTAAACTGCAGGTTAATGTGCTGCAGAAATGCGCTGGTAGATGCATTTAAATGTCTTTTATAAGTTAAGGGGACATGGCATCATACAGATCCGCTGTATTATCTGGTAACATTTCTCCATCAACACGCCAAACAAGATGTAATGCTTCTAACTTGCCGGGGTCTCATTGCGTTTATGTGTGTGGGTCCGTCCGTGTTTGTAGAGCGCTTGTGAAGCTGTCACTTAGATAGACTGCTCCCATGCAAGCAGTACAAGCCCCCCAAGCATGTATCAGCGATGCGCATCAAAGGAATTGTGTGAAAGCTTTTATGGTTCTAACAGATGGGCAGATGCCAAACTGGAAAATTCTTGATGCTCTCCCCTTTCCCGCCATGTTTTTTTTTTTTCTTTCCCTCATGAGAGGGATGTGCAGGACCAGGTTCAGAAAGTATGTCAGGTTTGTGGGAATCGCGGGCTTCTTTTTCTTCGTACACTGCCATCATTACCTGTTTGTTTGTCATTAATCTTTATTACGCGCCCCACAGTAGAACCACTGAGAGCTCCGACTGGATCTGAGCGTACACACTGTCTCTCACTACTTCCTCCCTCCACATGTGCTAATGATTCAGACTATCGCAGGGCTGACACAACACATGTAATTTAATTACCAGCCTTATTTTGTGTCAATAGTCGCTGGAAAACACACCCGCCTCTGCAGCAGCCAAGAAGCAAGGGCTGCAGATAGTTTTCTCTGGAGGGGAAGAAAGCACTTATCTTTGATTCAACATATTGTCCCTGTGTTTCCTCTTTTCCCTTTGCTAGGAACTGTCGCTGTTTTCCTGTCTTCACATAGTTATCCTAACCTGTCTCAATCTTGCCCTGGAGGTGATCATGCTTTTGTTGTTACACTACAGGGATGATCAGGCTGTTGTGGTTGGACACAGATACGCCGTGGTTGAAAGTTCCCCGACCGAAGAATCATTTCTGTGATATGTACAAGGTGTCATTTTAGTGTTAAAGTTGCAAATTTCATATGTCATAGATTTGAATTATACTATTACTGTCTACTGTGTCCACAAAAAACACTGCTAATTAAGCAATATTACACAAGCTGGAGTACGGTATACGCGTCGGGCATATGATGAATCACACCCGCAGTTACTATATTCATCGATACCATACTCCCTCTTGTGTAATATTGCTTTTATGCAACAGTTGCACAAGCACAATTTATTAAATGACAGCAGTGCTGGACAAAATATTATTTGTTTGTTGTAACCAGTTATTTTGCTCCGCCAAGGAAAAATAGTCCCTTCAAAACATACCCAGTAACTGTTGCTAAGCACCTCAATCAGCATAATACAGAAAATACGTCTGTTGTCGTTTCACACACATGTAAACAAATTAAATATTGTCAAGTGCAAAAGTCAGTGATTATGATAAATACCGGTCATCCGTCAAGTCGGGTTTGTGGTCACCCATACCATGGCGTGTGTCTAGTTAGTATGCTAGCGATTTGGCTTCAGCACACTTTGCTTGCTTTATCTTTGCATTTTCAGATGAAACAAAGAGTCCATCACCACAAAAGTATTGTGGTTTGTTAATCGACACAATCGGTCCAACTCCAGCACGGCCTGTTTTTTTTTTTTAAACAAATGTGAAATAGCTTAACAATGTTTAAACAAGGGCAGACTTTGTAAACTGAATAAAGTTTTTTTTTTTTTCAAAAGGGTGGGACTTCTAGGTCACGGAGGTAAGATTTCTTTTCAAACAGCACCTCACTGTGGAAATTAAGGTATCCTCAAGACTTTCTGCTGCACATTCACCAACCAACCATAATGCTCTGCACTGTGTGTCTATATATATATATATATTTATAGTAATATGGACATATGTTTACTAGATGTTGTTTTTTCTTGCCTTCTGATTGTTGCTCTGAGTGTTGCTATCCCTGTGCTGTTGCAATCCTGGAATTTCCCCATTGTGGGACTAATAAAGGCTTATCTTATCTTATCTTATCTTATCCAACACAGTATTGCAATTCTCACTGATAGAGTTAACTGTTAATTACTATCAGTAATTAACGGTTACTAGAACACCTTTGAAGTAGAGTGATACATACCCAGCGAAATGTTGGAGTACAATTATTGTGGACAATAGTAACTCCTGGAATTCCTATTGTCCAATCAAATTGCTTGGTCGGAACTAACCATTGTATAATTATGCATAGTGTGCAGAGTGTTTAGGCATTACACCACTAGATCCAACTATGCATGTGTTTGGTTGTGGTGCTATCTATGAAATTTAGTAGCTAGCTTAATAAACCTGAAAAAAGCCTATAAAATGCTGTAATTTTAGGTTAACCTAGTTTTGATGCAACATTGCACATTGTATCTGTACGAACATTGTTCTACCTGTATGTTGTTGTCATCTGTATTAATAGTATGTCTCTTCCTTCTTTCTTTTCTTTTCTTCTCTTCTCCCCTCACCCCCCAAACAGTCGTGGCAGTTGATTACCCCTCTCTGAACCTGGTTCTGCCAGAGGTTTCATCCTATAAGGGAGTTTTTCCTTCCCACTGTCTCCTAGTGCTGCTCATAGGGAATATTCGATTGTTGGGGTTTTTCTCTGAATTCCTTATGGTTTGTGCTTATGTACAGTGGTGTGAAAAAGTGTTTGCTCCCTTCCTGATTTCTCATTTTTTTGTATGTTTGTCACACTTAAATGTTTCAGATCATCAAACAAATTTAAATATTAGACAAAGATAACACAAGTAAACACAAAATGCGGTTTTTAAATGAAGGTGTTTATTATTAAGGGTAAAAAAAAAATCCAAACCTACATGGCCCTGTGTGAAAAAGTGATTGTCCCCTAAACCTAATAACTGGTGGGGCCACCCTTAACAGCAATTGCAATCAAGCGTTTGCGATAACTGGCAATGAGTCTTTTACAGCGCTGTGGAGGAATTTTGTCCCACTCATCTTTGCAGAATTGTTGTAATTCAGCCACATTAATGGATTTTCGAGCATGAACCACCTTTTTAAGGTCATGTCACAGCATCTCAATGGGATTCAGGTCAGGACTTTGACGAGGCCACTCCAAAGTCTTCATTTTGCTTTTCTTAAGCCATTCAGAGGTGGACTTGCTGGTGTGTTTTGGATCATTGTCCTGCTGCAGAACCCAAGTGCACTTCAGCTTGAGGTCACGAACAGATGGCCGGACATTCTCCTTCAGGATTTTTTGGTAGACAGCAGAATTCATGGTTCCATTTACCACAGCAAGTCTTCCAGGTGCTGAAGCAGCAAAACAGCCCCAGATCATCATACTACCGCCACCATATTTTACTGTTGGCATGATGTTCCTTTTCTGAAATGCTGTGTTACTTTTACACCAGATGTAATGGGACACACACCTTCCAAAAAGTTCAACTTTTGTCTTGTCAGTCCACAGAGTATTTTCCCAAAAGTCTTGGGGATCATCAAGATGTTTTCTGGCAAAACTGAGACGAGCCTTTATGTTCTTTTTGCTCAGCAGTGGTTTTCATCTTGGAACTCTGCCATGCAGGCCATTTTTGCCCAGTCTATTTCTTATGGTGGAGTCAAGAACACTGACTTTAACTGAGGCAAGTGAGGCCTGCAGTTCTTTGCATGTTGTTGTGGGGTCTTTTGTGACCTCTTGGATGAGTCGTCGCTGCGCTCTTGGGGTAATTTTGGTCAGCCAGTCACTCCTGGGAAGGTTCAACACTGTTCCATGTTTTCGCCATTTGTGGATAATGGCTCTCACTGTGGTTTGCTGGAATCCCAAAGCTTTAGAAATGGCTTTATAACCTTTTCCAGACTGATTGATCTCAATTACTTAGTTTCTCATTTGTTCCTGAATTTCTTTGGATCACAGCATGATGTCTAGCTTTTGAGTATCTTATGGTCTACTTCACTTTGTCAGGCAGGTCCTATTTAAGTGATTTTGTGATTGAGAACAGGTGTGGCAGTAATCAGACCTGGGTGTGGCTAGAGTAATTGAACTCAGCTTTCCAAAGATGTGATAAACCACAGTTAATTTATGTTTTAGCAGGGGAGCAATCACTTTTTCACACAAGACCATGTAGGTTTGGATTTTTTTTCCCTTAATAATAAAAACCTTCATTTAAAAGCTGCATTTTGTGTTTGCTTGTGTTATCTTTGTCTAATATTTAAATTTGTTTAAATACTGTGGGTGTTTATATATTTACATATTTATTCCATCTAGCTACAATGCTCTGCACTGTGTGTTCATATATTCATATATTTATTCCATCCAGCTACAATGCTCTGCACTGTGTGTCTGTGTATATATATATATTTTATAGTAATATGTACATATGTATATTAGCTGCTCTTGCTTGCTTGTTTTTTTCTTGCCTTCTGATTGTTGCTCTGAGTGTTGCTATCCCTGTGCTGTTGCAATCCTGGAATTTCCCCGTTGTGGGACTAATAAAGGCTTATCTTATCTTATCTTATCTTATCTTGTTTGATCTGAAACATTTAAGTGTGACAGACATACAAAAAAATGAGAAATCAGGAAGGGGGCAAACACTTTTTCACACCAATGTATCTAGTGCCTTGAGATGACTTTTGTCGTGATTTAAGCACTGCACAAATAAAGTTGAATTGAACTTAACTGAAAAAGTCTGATGCAACACCTGTGGATTTATTGGACAGAGCAGGCTTCGGTAGTGTTTTGGTCACCATTCACTGGACAACTGGAAATCTGTTTGTTGGGGTTTGGTGTAACCTGTAGATGCGTGTCTATGAAGCTAACGTTAAAAAAAGAAAAGAAAATGCAAAATCATTATTGGCTATTATGGGGGCTCAAATGGGGCTTCACTGCAGTAGCAGCTCATGGGTGATCCCACTGAGGAGGCAAATTACTCATACCCATACACCTATACGTATGAGGACCCCGAGTCTTTAGCTTCACAGATATTAAATGCAGCTCTTGCAAAGCGCCAAGAAAACCTCACTATGCTGACCAACACTCTATTCAAGGCAACACTACACCAACCTCACTCAACACGGTAAAATCTGACCAAGAAAAGTTGACAACACATCCTGACACAGCACCAACAATGACCGGGACCAAACGGGACACAAAAATGCAAAAATAATTAAATCAAATTTAAAAATGCATTACAATGGGTCACAGGTATTTGTAAAAATGTCTTGTTCATTGACATGATGTCACTTGGTCCTGTTCGATATGATTTGATGCCTAATTTATGAGTTGTGTGTCTTGTTAGTTACAAGAATGGCCATTTGTTAAATATTAACATAAAAATGATTTGAAGACGCACTCTGGCTGCCCTACAACCACCAAAAACACCATCAAAACAAATGTGTATTGCCCCAAATAGTATATTGTGGCTTTTTATTGCCTTAGAATTGCTTGGAAACAGCTTTTTAACATCTTCCATCTACTTAAGTATGTGCAGATATGAATATGAATATTCTAATTAGCTCCACCCATACTCCCACCCCCTAATAGCTGGAAGAAGAGGACTTTGGGCCAGGGCTCCAAGAAGGTGATCCACCTTGAGGAAGGATCATTCTCGGTGGAGCGGAAAGTCACTGCCCAGCCCCGCTTGGAGGCTGGAGGGCTCCCTGCTGGTCTCTGGTTGCCCACTCGCCAAGGATCTCCCAGCGAGCGGCGCGGCGCCCCATCCACCTGCAAAGTGAGGTGAGAGCAGTTCACCGAGACCACGGTCTTACCGAGAGCAGCTAGCTAGGGGCTTCTGCTGCCACGGATGGGGCCACATTCAAGACGCCTCCCCCCATACCTGTCTCTACTCTCTCTCTCTCTCTCTCTCTGTGCTGCTCCTCGGCTGCTCCCCCTTTCCCCAAGGTAGCCAAGAGTATACGTCTGATTGGTTATAACATTAACCAATCAGGCTAAGCAGGAATGCTTATGTAGCTAGTAATGGTCTATCCAAACTCGCTTGTTTGGGGGAAGGGGGCGTTCCCTAACTGGAAATTCACAGTGGTGAGATTTTGCTCTGGATATGTCTTGCAAGTCACAAAAAACATGTTATAGACATGTTAACAACAGAAAAAAACTTGATTTTTTTCTGAGTGTCACTTTAACCACAGCCTAGATACAGACCATAAAGTCAAGGTCAGTGGCCTAGGAGGAGTACCGTTTTTCGGGAAATCATAAATACCCAGATCTTTTGACCTTTGACAATGACCTTGGCCTCAACCTGGATGCAGACCTACTTGTGGGTCATTGTGAGTTTCAATGACAGTCGAGGTATCCGGTAGCTACAAATATCAATAAATGCTGGTTTTGGCCACTCCATTGGATCATTCTTCCACATACTGGCTGGTAGACAGTAGGGACACTTTTTGAGATCACAAATTTAAAGTTTTTGATCATATTTGATTGAATCTTGTAGTGAAAGCTCGTCATAATACTGATATGCCATATTGTTTCAATGGTAAACTACCAGTTTTTAGTACCTCAGGTTTGCGCGTTCACATGTAAGTACCTGGATGTGTAGACAGCCCTATGGAAATTACATTCCATGACAAATCTGGAACGATCAGTTTTGTTTTTTGGAGAGAATAACGATATAAAGGCTGTGTGCTTTTTAAGAGAAGTGAGTGTTTTGATATTTTTTCGATAATCACGTGGGTATAGCTGCCTTTCAGAAGGTTAAAACTGGCAAAACACAATTTTTCAGTCAATGACCCCTTTAATGAAAAGGGATTTTTGGGACATCCTGTATTCTTGGTGAGAATGGACAAAAACCAGAACTACCTAAAAGTTTCATATGTGGGAGCACATTGTTTGAGAGGCCAGTAGCTTTGCAAAACTGCAAGAAAAAGGAAAAATGAGAATGCATTTTCACAAGAAAAGATTTGTTATTATCAGGTTTTAGCATTTATTTTAGCTACAGAAAAGTGGCTGTAGGACAAAATATGCAGGAAATGTGAAACCAGCTATGTTTTACTAAACACAGTTTGAGAAATTAATATTACTGAATTTAAGTGAATCGAATTCAATTTAGATTAAATCCAGTGACTTAAAAAACACCCAAATCTGAGTTTAAAGACAATGCTTATGCTGTTATTGAAAACCTTTTGTTGGTAAAGATATTATAGACACCACTGCAGCTCCTAACACAGCGCCATGAAACCCATCAGATGGTCAGTACATGGTCACATAATGAGATACTGTAAGAATCTCGCTGTAACATGAGACAGAAGCTTCAATCTGTACTTTCCAAGTATTCCAGCTGTTGGCAATTCAATCTTGGGCTACATCTGCGTATAATCTTGTAAGCAGTCCCTCCTGCCACCACATTATTGTTTTCTCCTATCACCGTTCCTTCTCATGGAAGCTTCATCTGCCTTCCACACAGGTAATGCAGACAAATGGGGCTTTAATGCTATTCACAGTCCCATCCTACATCCCCTCGCTTTGTCATCAGTTTGCCTCTTCTTTAAACGAATTTCTCGACCTTAAGCAGCACTTTATTGTGGCGTGTTATTTTGTTGAATTGGATTAAATGGACAGTAACTAGGAATCCAGTTGAACCTGATCCTTGCTCAGGCTTCCTCAGCCAACTCCATTAACTGTCATACTTGTCCAGAAGGTCTGCAGTGCAATGGCCAAATGTGTAAGTTGATGCATCGTCAATAACCATGCAGAGAGAATTGCAAAGTCTTTAAAAAGTAAAACCTTATATTTTATGTCTTTCCACTGAGGCAGAAGATCAAATCAGCAACAGCACAGGCCCCACGCTAATATGTTTAAACACTGATGAGACGCAACTCTAGACTCCCCTGAATGGGACCACGGCACTCTCATTCTCAGGGTCTTGGCGCAAAGTGGTATCATCTATGAAGTTATGAGTGTAGACACAGACACCGGTGCTAGTTTACCCACATTAAAGACTCCTTATCTGGGCTTCTGAGACCCAACCCGCTTCTCACATCTCCATCGTGAGAGGGAGAGAGGCAACAGCTCGGGAGCGTGAGTCCCAGTGTGAGCTCTTCTCCCCGGGCTTATTCTGTGGCTTTTCCCTCGCTGCCTGTTGGGCGTCTCTCTCTTGATGCTTTGCTGTATGAGGACGGCGATTATGCTAAGCATCCTCTTAGATTTATTGAAACTTTGTGTCCTGTCCCAATTGCTCATTTGTCAGGAGACCTAATTTACCCTGGCCCTTAAGACTAATTGCAAATTTGCAGAAAAAAATGCTGATGTCGCTGGAACTGAAGAGGGCTGTTTTCCCCTCCCTGTGTGTCCCCTGCCATACCTTCACTAATGTGTTTCATCTGTAGAACATAAAATAGACTGTATCTCCTGTGTGTGTGTGTGTGTGTGTGTGCTTGCTAGAAAGTAAGCTGGGCTAGGGTGTGTAAGAGAGCAACTGCCCCAAGATAAAACCCCTAATGGGATACAAACAAACAGGAAATTGTGACAAAAACACAAACAGTATTTACTGTTTAATTCAATTCTGGGGGACCAATGCCCTCCCATCTTCCCTATCAAGTTATCAAGGCCAGAAACAAACCCCAAGACACCAGGCCACATGGCACTGTCTATTCTTGGCAAGCGGCAGACACCACATGACAATTAGCTGTACAATTATCCCAGCCACTGGGTAGCTTTATGTGCAGATGGCGATCACTTCTAATGAGGGGCAGAAAATGAAGCAGAAGATACACAGAGATGTTTGGAATTGCTCTTTTGCAGGCTGTCTTTTTAAATAAAATCCTTTGTTTTGTGTCTAGTCTTCCTCAGAGATATGGCATGACTGCATGTAGTTTGGGAAAATGTCTTAATCATAAGTGGTTGATTTCTGAGGCTTCTGGAAGCATTCTCATTAAATGCAAAGTGTTTCAATTCTGAGGAAAAAGACAGATCAGTTGTTAAAGGCAGATCATGTCTTTCCTTGACTGTTAGATTCTATTTCATTGATCTGTGTTCCAAAAATAATGTTTACATCCTTAAGAGGGTGTCAAGTATTTGAGATGAAATGGCAGAAGTGTGGTGTGGCATAGATTGCTCATGGCAGATTTAAATGCAGAGCATATGCCGGCTGATTTGAAGGATAATATGCAACCACATGACTCAATCAGGAGATCTCCTCCCTTCATCAAGGGTTTTGACACATTCGGCATAGTTTGTGGTCCTTTTCACATGCAAGTATTTGGAAACTGACAGATTCTTGTCATGAGGAATGTGTTTCAGGAAATCTCCTCTGCATATGTGCACAATTTTCAAAGTGAGGTTGTGTAAAATCTAGATTTGTGGCTTTCCAGTTCTTTTCTCTCCATATCTCATCTGTTAACTTGGAGTTCTTCTAAAGTTTGGCCACTCTCCTAAAAGATTTGCTTCCATATATACATGTAAGCATATAAATATGTATATGTGTAAATAAATGAGCTTACCATGAAACGTAGCACATTTTGATGAGGCCGCTTTGGCCATTTCACAACAAAGGCAAAGAGGGGAAAAAAGTTGAGCACTTATCTTATTATGAAAAGCATTATATGTCAGAAAGAGCAACAATGTGTAATTGGCTTGTGTTAGACCTGCAGATGGGCCAGATGTAGAAACGTGTGTATGCCTGTCAGCATAATGACTAACAGCTTGACGGCACAGTCCATAAGGCCTGCAGCATGAGGACTCAAGCAGCAATAAAATCCAGCACTAGCATTTGTTAGTACCAGACACCCATATTTGATTGGTGAAATTCACACTGTAATGGGCTTATAAAGGATTTCTTGGGTCTAGAGCAATGAGCTGGAGGGCTAGATCAGTGCCAGGTCATGGACACCCAGTGATTCACAACATCCCCCCCTTCTGGGCATGCTTAGTTTCATCCATATCCACCAGTTACCCTCTGCAGCTCTCTTTAAAAGCCAGTCGGGATGTTCCAAAGGTATTTAATAGTAGTGGTGGTGGGTGGGGGTGTTCCTGGACCTCCCACACTCAGGTTCAACCACAGAGCCATAGCTTTTCCGTTTGGCCCCACCCCATCTCTGCCTCTCACTTTCCTTTGCCCCCACCACATGTGTAAGCGTGGATTAAACAGGCTCTTTAACCAGAGACACCTTTCTCTTGCACCTTGCTTTGTGCACAACACACAGGGATAGAGAGCCCACACATAGGGAACGCATTTACCCAGGCAGAGGGCCAGTGCATTGCATTCCCATGGACCTGCTAGGGGGAAAGAACTGCGGAACACATTTTATACGTAAATATTCTGAATTGGATGTGGCACCCCGACTCCAACCTCCTGGGTTTTTTTTTCCTTTGTCTTCCTTTCTCCTCATTTTCTCCTCACGTCTCATCTCCTTTATTTAAGTCAGCCTGCTATGTTTTGACTGAACACGTTGGCCACGGAGGCCAACACAGGAGTAAAAACAAAACACAGAGAATGGATTCATTCGATTTTGATTTTGCATTGCATCAGGAATTAAGAAATTTAATGCCTGCTGTTCATAAAGGTCAGCCAGTTTTTTACCTCACCGTTTAGATATTTGCGGGCAGGCTGGAGGAAAGCATGCCTAATTCTGTGAGGCCATCATGTGTCTGGTGTGGATTTGTTTGTGTGTATTTGAGCATATGTCTGTCGAACTGTCAGCAGTGACTTAAGTCCTGAGGGCTTACTCCGTTTTGTGAATGTTCATTGGCCTTGAAGCCTCTGAGTCACATGTTTTTGATTTCTGTTTGTGCAGTACATATGCAGTTGGCCCTATTGACATGTTATTAGAACTGTCTGTATGCCTGAATTCTCCATCAACACCTTGTATTTGTTACTATGTTTGCTAGTCTCTAAATGTAAAGCAATGTTATTCTCACCCACTAAGCACGGTATTGTTTAAACCTGATCTTCTCCTTGTAGTGTATTCGTGAGAATATCTGTTTATAAGATTAATTTGGCGCAGTGTTAATGTGGTCTCAATCTCTTCCCCCGTGATGGTGATGGTGGCATTGGTGGGATTATGAAGGCGAGCATTTGCTCCCTTTAAACAGTCTATCCGCATGGCCTTCTACCTCTTTTGTCTTTTTATAGCCCCCTTCTGGGAGATGCTGCACTCCCCCTGAATGGAGCTCAAGCCAAAACACCTCTTAGTTCCTTCGCCAGGGCCAGTTACCCAGGGAATACTGCTGTTCCTCCCCTACTTTTCTACACACACCTTCTCTCATCTCTCATCCCCCATGCCAGTCCTTTTCTTTAAAGCCTTGGCTGGACAGAATGTTTTGTTTCTGGGGCATTAGAGTAATATGTGACATGCAGCGGTGCAAATTAAATTAAAACTTCATGTGTTACTGAATTACAGTGGTGTGAAAAAGTGTTTGCGCCCTTCCTGATTTCTCATTTTTTTGTATGTTTGTCACACTTCAAGGTTTCAGATCATCAAACAAATTTAAATATTAGACAAAGATAACAGAAGTGAACACAAAATGCAGTTTTTAAATGAAGTTGTTTATTATTAAGGGTAAAAAAAAAAATCCAAACCTACATGGCCCTCTGTGAAAAAGTGATTGCCCCGCCATTCAGACATAAATTAACTGTGGTTTATCACATCTTTGGAAAGCTGAGTTCAATTTCTCTAGCCACACCCAGGCCTGATTACTGCCACACCTGTTCTCAATCAAGAAATCACTTAAATAGGACCTACCTGACAAAGTGAAGTAGACCAGAAGAACCTCCAAAGCTAGACATCATTCTGCGATCCAAAGAAATTCAGGAACAAATGAGAAACCAAGTATTTCAGATCTATCAGTCTGAAAAAGGTTATAAAGCCATTTCTAAAGCTTTGGGACTCCAGCAAACCACAGTGAGAGCCATTATCCACAAATGGCGAAAACATGGAATAGTGTTGAACCTTCCCAGGAGTGACTGGCCAACCAAAATTACCTCAAGAGTGCAGCGACGACTCATCCAAGAGGTCACAAAAGACCCCACAACAACATCCAAAGAACTGCAGGCCTCACTTGCCTCATTTAAGGTTAGTGTTCATGACTCCACCATAAGAAAGATACTGGGCAAAAATGGTCTGCATGGCAGAGTTCCAAGACAAAAACCATTGCTGAGCAAAAAGAACATAAAGGCTCGTTTCAGTTTTGCCAGAAGACATCTTGATGATCCCCAAGACTTTTGGGAAAATACTCTGTGGACTGACGAGACAAAAGTTGAACTTTTTGGAAGGTGTGTGCCCCATTACATCCGGTGTAAAAGTAACACAGCATTTCAGAAAAGGAACATCATACCAACAGTAAAATATGGTGGTGGTAGTATGATGAACCGGGGCTGTTTTGCTGCTTCAGGACCTGGAAGACTTGCTGTGGTAAATGGAACCATGAATTCTGCTGGCTACCAAAAAATCCTGAAGGAGAATGTCCGGCCATCTGTTCATGATCTCAAGCTGAAGCGCACTTGGGTTCTGCAGCAGGACAATGATCCAAAACACACCAGCAAGTCCACCTCTGAATGGCTTAAGAAAAGCAAAATGAAGACTTTGGAGTGGCCTTGTCAAAGTCCTGACCTGAATCCCATTGAGATGCTGTGGCATGACCTAAAAAGGCGGTTCATGCTCGAAAACCCTCCAATGTGGCTGAATTACAACAATTCTGCAAAGATGAGTGGGCCAAAATTCCTCCACAGCACTGTACTAGACTCATTGCCAGTTATCACAAATGCTTGATTGCAGTTGTTGCTAAGGGTGGCCCAACCAGTTTTTAGGTTTAGGAGGCAATCACTTTTTCACACAGGGTCATGTAGGTTTGGATTTTTTTCCCCCCTTAATAATAAACACCTTCATTTAAAAACTGCATTTTGTGTTTATTTGTGTTATCTTTGTCTAATATTTAAATTTGTTTGATGATCTGAAACATTTAAGTGTGACAAACATATAAAAAATGAGAAATCAGGAAGGGAGCAAAACACTTTTTCATACCACTGTATTATACAAGTATAGTCTCTTGGTCACTGCCTTTTAATCACTTTAGTTTTGTAGTAGGGAATTGTATTTGAATTTTTATTTTGACTTTTACTACACTGTGCTCATTGGAGGCCGGAAAGAAACCACAGGTGACTCACAGGGTGGAACAGGGGACACTTGATCGGCAAAAGGCAACAGAAAAGTGTGGGAAGCTAGCCCGCCACACACACTGATTGTTGAAGTTAGCCATTAGCAAGGACTCTGCTAATACTGTATTTGACAGAGAGTTGGAATTCAGAAGCAGTGATGGCCCATTTCAGGTGGTGTGATTAAAATAAGATAAGATAAGCCTTTATTAGTCCCACAATGGGGAAATTCCAGGATTGCAACAGCACAGGGACAGCAACACTCAGAGCAATAATTAAGAAGATAAGAAAATAAGAGCAGTGAATATACATATGTACACATAAATATATAAATATATATACACAGTGCAGAGCATTGTAGCTAGATGGAATAAACAGCATAACCGTCTATTTAGTTACCCTATATGGTATGAATATGTACCCATACATATTGTCACCCTCCGTAGCGACTGATATTGTCCTAGCTGTATGCTGGAGGGGACCATTTGTGTAAGTCTGTTGCGTCTTTTGTATTCAATACTATTAGGTCATCACGTTTTTTTGCTATCTCTGTGAGCAGCCCTGCTTAGGTTATACAGTCTGACAGCCGTAGGAAGGAAGGACCTGCGAAACCTCTTGGTCGCACACCTAAGATGATGTAGTCCACTGCTAAATGAGCTCCTCAGTGCGTTCAGTATGTCCTGCATAGGGTGGGACTCGGACTCCAGCAGAGATGACAGCTTAGCCACCATCCTTCTCTCTCCTATCTCCTCCACTGGGTCAAGGCATTGCCCCAGGACAGAGCTAGCTTTCTTGATCAGTTTGTTCAGTCTCTTCCTATCGGCTGCTGTAATGCCACTGCCCCAGCAGACCACTCCAAAAGTGATGGCTGATGCCACCACCGTGTCGTAGAATGTCTTCAGCAGTGCCCCTTGTACACCAAAAGACCCGAGCCTCCTCAGTAGGAACAGCCTGCGCTGTCCCTTCTTGTAGAGTGCGTCGGTATTGTGTGACCAGTCTAGTTTATTGTTCAGATGAACACCCAGGTACTTGTAGGATGTCACCATCTCAATGTCTGTTCCCTGTATGTTTACTGGTGCTGTGAGGGGTTGTCCTTGCCTGCAGCAGTCCACCACCAGCTCCTTAGTTTTCCTCGCATTGATCTGGAGGTAGTTTTGATGGCACCAGTCCACAAAGTCCTGGATAAGTTCTCTGTACTCAGCTTCATCTCCATTTGAGATGAGGCCGATGATTGCAGAGTCATCAGAGAACTTCTGTAGATGGCAGTGTGTTGTGTTGTGTGAGAAGTCCGCAGTATAAATTGTGAACAGGAAGGGAGCCAAAACCGTTCCCTGGGGGGCCCCGGTGCTACCGATGATCGTGTTGGACGCACAATCTTGGGTTCTCACAAACTGTGGCTGGTTAGTGAGGTAGTCCAGGATCCATGATGACAGGTGCTGGTCCACCCCTGCACACAGCAGTTTGTCCTTCAGGATCATCAGTTGGATGTTGTTGAAAGCACTGGAGAAGTCGAAGAACATGACCCTCACCACGTTCCCGGGCTTCTCCAGGTGGGACAGGGAACGGTGAAGGAGGAAGATCACTGCATCCTCCACCCCAATGCCATGCTGGTAGGCGAACTGGAGTGGATCCTTCGCTGGTCCCACCAGGGGGTGGAGCAAGGAGCAGTCTCTCCAGGGTCTTCATCATGTGAGACGTCAGGGCCACTGGTCTGTAGCTGTTCAGGTCTTTGGGGTGGAAAGTCTTTGATACAGGTATCACACAAGATGTTTTCCACAACTGTGGTACCCTCCCCAGCTTCAGGCTCAGGTTGAAGATGTGCTCCACATTCCCACACAGCTGGTCTGCACAGGACTTGAGGAGCTTCGCGCTGATGCTGTCCGGTCCCGAGGCCTTCCTCACCTTGATCCTCCTCAGCTCCGTCCTCACCTGGGTCTTAGTGAGGGTCAGGTTGGGGGGCTGTGTGCTGGGAGTGGGGGGGTGTTGGTGGAGTGGGGTGTGGACAGCAGGTCTCGATGACTTTAGAGGCAGCAGTGGTTGTTGTGCAGTCAGGGGGGAGTGCAGTTGGTCAAACCTATTAAAAAACAGGTTCAGATTGTTCGCCCACTCCCTGCCCCCCATGGCCTGGGAGGAGGTATTCTGGAGCCCAGAGATGGTTTTAAGGTTTCTCCAGACCCCGCCAATGTTGCTCTGTTGCAGCTTGTCCTCCATCTTCTTCCTGAAGCTGTCCTTGCCTTCTCTGATCTTCCTCCTCAGCTCCCTCTGTACGGACTTCAGCATCTCCCTGTTCCCCGACCTGAAGATCCTCTTCTTCTCTCTCAGAAGTGTTTTTATCTCAGGGTTGATCCAGGGTTTGTTGTCCGAGCAACACCATATGGTCTTGGTGGGTACGGTGTTGTCCACACAGAAGTTGATGTAGTCTGTGATGGCGTGAGTGAGGCCATCGATGTCCTCACCATGTGGATTGCAGAGCTGCTCCTAGGCAGTGGTTTCAAAACAGTCCTTTAGAGCGTCCATTGCCTCCTCAGACCATAAATGATTGTGACGTGACCGGCCAAGGGTGTTATGTTTCAGGACCCAAGAGACAGACATAGACACGGGCAGATACAAAATCGTTATTCTTTATTGTGAAGTGTAAGTGAGTGTAGTGCAAGTGTGAGTGCTGATATCGTGGCCTGGTCACCGGAGCTGAGCGATACAGAGGACGACCTGGCAACCCTAGAACACACAAGCAGAAACCGTTAAGGCTGTTCAGCACAAAAGGACAAGTGCAGGTGTGCAGCTTACTTTAGGTTGTCTCCGACTGTATCTAGCCGTTCTCCGATGTCCGCGTGCTGTGGTGACTCTGGTGCTTGAAGCTGTGACGGTGATAACTCCACTAACCGTGGAGGAGTTCGTGGTGAGAGCAAAGACTGCACTGACAGCTGTGACGTTGACTGTTCCCGTAGCAGTGACAGTGATAATGTCCGTAACTGTGGAGACAATGATTCCTGTGACTGAGGGAGTGACAGTACCTGCAGCTGCAGTGGAGGAAATTCCTGAATCAGTGAAGGCCAGGAGGAGCTCCGGAAGGGGGAGGGTAATTCTCCGTCCGTTGGAGATACCGGTCCGCCGCCTGGGAGGTCCACCTGTGCACAGGGATGAAGATTAGGCGTAGAAAAGCAAATAGCCTTCTTACGTGGTAGGTCTTGTCGTGGTGGTCTTGACTTGACTATGAAACGAGACTCTGACTCCGTAGACCAGGAGGAGCTCCGGGAGCGTACCGGTCCGCCGCCTGGGAAGTCCACCTGGGCACAAGGGTAAAGGTTAGACGTAGAGAAGCAGATAGTCTTCTTACGTGGTAGATCTTGTCGTGGCGTTCTTGACGTGGCTGTGGAACGAAGCTCTGGCTCATACTCTGACGAGGTAGACAGACGACTCCATGCCGAGCTGTCCATGACGCTGGCTTTTAAGAGCTGCTGATTAACACCTGTTAGTCTGTGCGCGGCTGGAGCTGATGAGCTGGATGACGGCCCAGCGGCCGCCATGACAGTACTCCCCCCTCTAGCAGTGCCTCCAGGCACCTGCCCAATCTTACCTGGATTCGCCCGATGGAAATCGCGAATCAGCTGCTTATCCAAGATCAACGCTGCGCGAATCCAAGAACGATCCTCCTGTCCAAAACCCTCCCAGTCCACCAAATACTGAAGACCACGGCCCCGCCTGCGCACGTCCAGGATGGCAGTCACGCCCCAGGCTGGATGGCCATCGATCATCCTTGGGGGGGCAGGCGCCGCAGGGGCCGGGCACAGAGGGTCCATAACGTACGGTTTAACCTGGGAGACATGAAAAGTGGGGCAGATGCGCATGGAAGGGGGGAGAGACAAGCGCACAGACACAGGGTTGACAATACGTGAGATGGTGTAGGGGCCAATAAAGCGCTTAGTGAGTTTACGCTTTTCAGCCGGTACACCAATATTCCGGGTGGATAACCAAACCTTCTGACCCACCTTGTAGTCCGGGGCAGGTCTCCTGTGACGGTTGGCCACCTGGATGTTGCGTTTGGTGGTCCTCAAAAGGGCTCGGCGGGCGATGGACCAAACTCGCCGGCAGCGCTTAATCTGGGCCTGGACAGACGGAACCGCTACCACCTTCTCCTCCTCCGGGAATAACGGTGGATCAAATCCAAACATAGCCTTGAAAGGAGAGACGCCCGTGGCCGTAGAGATCGTAGTATTATGGGCGTACTCAATCCAGGGAAGATGTTTGCTCCAAGAGGAGGAACAGGAGGAGATAACACAGCGCAGTGCGGCCTCGAGCTCCTGGTTAGCCCGTTCGCACTGGCCATTACTTTGAGGGTGGTACCCAGAAGAAAGGCTGGCCGTGGCTCCCAACGCTGCGCAGAACGCCTTCCATACCTGAGAGACAAACTGTGGTCGTCGATCTGACACTATGTCAGCGGTGATACCATGGAGGCGAACCACTCGCTGAACAAGGAGGTCCGCCGTTTCCTGAGCCGAAGGCAAGCCCCGAAGGGGCACAAAATGGGCCGCCTTCGAAAAACGGTCCACAATAGTCAAGACAGTGGTGAAAGTATCAGAAAGGGGCAAACCAGTCACAAAATCCATGGCCACATGAGACCAGGGGCGGGAAGGGACGGGCAGGGGGTGCAACAGACCCGCCGGGGGAGAAGATGTCGTTTTCCCAGTGGCGCACTGAGCGCAAGCCCGGATGTAGTTCACCACGTCCTTTCCGTAGCCCTGGCCACCAGAAGGTTCTCTGGAGAAGGTCCACAGTCCGGCCTACTCCCAGATGACAAGCCAACTTGGAGGCATGACCCCATTCAATCACCTGGCCCCGAATAGAGCGTGGAACAAACAATCGGCCTGCCCCCCCCCCCGGGTCTGGTTCCATCTTCAACGCTTTCCGGACCTTGGTACAGATACCCCAGGACAGCGCGCCCACAACACAGGAGGGTGGTAGGATGGGTGTGTCCTGATCCTCGGAAGATGGTGCGTCAAACTGTCGTGAGAGGGCATCCAGTTTACTGTTCTTGCTTCCTGGCCGATAGGTGATGGAGAAGTTGAAGCGGCCGAAGAAGAGAGACCAACGAGCCTGACGTGCGTTCAGCCGCTTCGCTGTCCTGAGGTACTCCAGGTTGCGGTAGTCAGTCCATACTACGAACGGCTGAGCGGCCCCCTCAAGCCAATGTCTCCACTCCTCCAAGGCGAGCTTCACTGCCAACAGCTCCCTGTCCCCGATGCTGTAGTTCCTCTCTGCCGGTGACAAGCGACGGGAGAAATATGCACATGGCCGAATCTTGCCGTCCTCAGGAGAACGCTGGGAGAGTACCATTCCCACCCCCGAGTCAGAGGCATCCACCTCCACCAAGCACTGAAGATTCGGGTCCACCTGAGAGAGAACACGGGCTGAAGCAAACTCGTTCTTTAATTTCTTAAACGCCCTGGCTGCTTCCTCACTCCAGCAAAACGGGGTCTTAGGGGAGGTGAGCGCAGTCAAAGGGCGAGCCAGGTTCCCAAAATTGGGCACAAAATGGCGATAAAAATTAGCAAAGCCCAGGAACCCCTGGAGCTGTTTCCTAGAGGACGGAGTGGGCCAATCCACTACCGCCTTAACCTCGGCTGGGTCGGGAAGCACCTGGTTCCGGGCGATGATGAACCCAAGGAAAGAGGTCTGGTTTGTGTGGAATTCACACTTCTCCGCTTTGACAAAAAGTTGATTCTCCAGGAGGCGCTGTAACACTCTGCGCACGTGCACCTGGTGCTCTTCCAGAGTGCGGGAGAAGATCAATATATCATCTAGATATACAAACACAAAGGAGTTAAGGAAATCCCGCAGCACGTCGTTAATTAGCCGCTGGAAGACGGCCGGAGCGTTGGTCAACCCAAACGGCATTACCAAATATTCAAAGTGGCCACTTGGGGTCCTGAACGCCGTCTTCCACTCATCCCCCTCTCTGATACGCACCAGGTGATAGGCATTGCGGATGTCAAGCTTAGTAAACCAATTCGCCCCCTGGAGGGAGTCAAAGGCGGTATTCATCAAAGGCAAAGTGTATTTATCTTTTATAGTGATTTCATTAAGCCCCCTGAAGTCGATGCAAGGGCGTAATGACCCGTCCTTCTTTCCAACAAAGAAAAAGCCGGCCCCCACGGCCGAGGACGACAGGCGGTTAATCCCTGAGGCCAGGGATTCTTTAATATAGGTATCCATGGCCTCGCGCTCCGGGGCTGACAGGCTGTACAGGCGGCTCGCAGGAAGAGGGGCCCCAGCCTTCAGATTTATAGCGCAGTCGTACGGCCGATGAGGGGGTAAAGACAACGCCCGTGACTTGCTGAACACTAGTCCCAAATCATGGTAAACTTCTGGTACCTTGGACAGCTCCTGAGTTGACGTCGAGGGGGGTGGCACCTTGACAGAGGGAGCGCATGCCGCCGATTGGAGGCAGGCGCTTAAGCAGAAAGTGCTCCACGCAGTAATACTCCCTCCTTGCCAATCGATGGTGGGGTTATGAAGGTGGAGCCAAGGGAAACCCAGGATGACAGGCGAAGAAGAGACAGGCAAGACTAAAAACCTAATCTCTTCTCTGTGATTCCCTGAGACTATCACAGACACTGGGGCCGTCTGATAGGCTATGGTGGTCAGTGACATCTTAGATAACGTAATCAGCCTGACAGGTGGATCCAGGGGCTGACAGCTGAGGCCCATCTGGGTTGCCAGGTCCTTGGAAACAAAGTTTTGCTCAGCTCCTGAATCCACTAAGGCTAGCGTAGAATGTTCTGCGTGTTTGTGGATAAGTCTAATGGGTATTCTAAAACTCGTGAGGGGTCTTTCTGGGTCCGTGTCCGTGAATCCCCCACTGCAATCCATGGACCCTCCCTTTTAACCGACTTGGGCACTCAAAAACTCCATGTGACTCCTTTCCACAATAAAAACAAAGGCCTAAATTTCTGCGGCACTGTCTCTCGGCCGCCGATACTTTAGATTGTCCTATTAACATGGGTTCCTGACCTGAAAGCTCCCCTGACGCCGGTAAAGCGAGCGGGGAAAAGCTGGTGGAACGAGGGCGGGGTTTTACAGGACGGGCGGTAGACCGCCGTTCTGCCGCTCGTTCCCTTAATCTACTGTCTATGCTTATGGCAAGGGCAATTAGCTCTCCCAAATTATCAGGTTTGTCCCGTGCCGCTAACTCGTCCTTTAACTCCGCGTTGAGACTGCGGAGGAAAATACCGCATAATGCCGGTTCCCCCCCACCCAATCTCAGCGGCAAGGACCCGGAAGTCTATTGCATAGTCAGCAGCTGATCTTGCGCCCTGCTGCAGGCTCAACAGCCGTTCGGTCAATACCGCACCCCTATCCGAATGATCAAATACGGACATAAACTCCGCCAAAAACTGCTGGTAAGTTAATGTGGGATAACCTGGGCTCGCCATTACAGTATAGGCCCAATCTAAGGCTCTACCTCCCAGTAGGTTAATGATATATCCTATCTTGTTTGAATCAATGGCGAAGTCCCCCGGGACTCGGAGAAAAACTGACTCACATTGGAGAATAAATCCCCGAGCCTCTCCGAGTTTGCCACTAAAATGAGCTGGAATGGGAACAGGGGTGAGGCGAGATACGAACGTGGTGTTAGCTTGAGTAGGTGCTAAACCTGCAGGGGTTGTGGCACTAGTGACCTGGGGAAAAGCCTGTTGTCCCTCCAGGCGATCCAGCCGGCCGTTAATTTGTGACAGCTGATTAAGAATAACTGTTTGCTGATGTGCGAGCATGTCTACCCGGGCGCTAAGGGTGTTAAGTCCGCGCGGCTGTGTGCTGTCCAATGGGTCAACGTGACGGAGTCGTACTGTTATGTTTCAGGACCCAAGAGACAGACACAGACACGGGCAGATACAAAATCGTTATTCTTTATTGTGAAGTGTAAGTGAGTGTAGTGCAAGTGTGAGTGCTGATATCGTGGCCTGGTCACCGGAGCTGAGCGATACAGAGGACGACCTGGCAACCCTAGAACACACAAGCAGAAACCGTTAAGGCTGTTCAGCACAAAAGGACAAGTGCAGGTGTGCAGCTTACTTTAGGTTGTCTCCGACTGTATCTAGCCGTTCTCCGATGTCCGCGTGCTGTGGTGACTCTGGTGCTTGAAGCTGTGACGGTGATAACTCCACTAACCGTGGAGGAGTTCGTGGTGAGAGCAAAGACTGCACTGACAGCTGTGACGTTGACTGTTCCCGTAGCCGTGACAGTGGTAATGTCCGTAACTGTGGAGACAATGATTCCTGTGACTGAGGGAGTGACAGTACCTGCAGCTGCAGTGGAGGAAATTCCTGAATCAGTGAAGGCCAGGAGGAGCTCCGGAAGGGGGAGGGTAATTCTCCGTCTGTTGGAGATACCGGTCCGCCGCCTGGGAGGTCCACCTGTGCACAGGGGTGAAGATTAGGCGTAGAAAAGCAAATAGCCTTCTTACGTGGTAGATCTTGTCGTGGCATTCTTGACTTGACTATGAAACGAGACTCTGACTCCGTAGACCAGGAGGAGCTCCGGGAGCGTACCGGTCCGCCGCCTGGGAAGTCCACCTGGGCACAAGGGTAAAGGTTAGGCGTAGAGAAGCAGATAGTCTTCTTACGTGGTAGATCTTGTCGTGGCGTTCTTGACGTGGCTGTGGAACGAAGCTCTGGCTCATACTCTGACGAGGTAGACAGACGACTCCGTGCCGAGCTGTCCATGACGCTGGCTTTTAAGAGCTGTTGATTAACACCTGTTAGTCTGTGCGCGGCTGGAGCTGATGAGCTGGATGACGGCCCAGCGGCCGCCATGACAGTACTCCCCCCTCTAGCAGTGCCTCCAGGCACCTGCCCAATCTTACCTGGATTCGCCCGATGGAAATCGCGATCAGCTGCTTATCCAAGATCAACGCTGCGCGAATCCAAGAACGATCCTCCTGTCCAAAACCCTCCCAGTCCACCAAATACTGAAGACCACGCCCCGCCTGCGCACGTCCAGGATGGCAGTCACGCCCCAGGCTGGATGGCCATCGATCATCCTTGGGGGGGCAGGCGCCGCAGGGGCCGGGCACAGAGGGTCCATAACGTACGGTTTAACCTGGGAGACATGAAAAGTGGGGCAGATGCGCATGGAAGGGGGGAGAGACAAGCGCACAGACACAGGGTTGACAATACGTGAGATGGTGTAGGGGCCAATAAAGCGCTTAGTGAGTTTACGCTTTTCAGGCCGGTACACCAATATTCCGGGTGGATAACCAAACCTTCTGACCCACCTTGTAGTCCGGGGCAGGTCTCCTGTGACGGTTGGCCACCTGGATGTTGCGTTTGGTGGTCCTCAAAAGGGCTCGGCGGGCGATGGACCAAACTCGCCGACAGCGCTTAATCTGGGCCTGGACAGACGGAACCGCTACCACCTTCTCCTCCTCCGGGAAATAACGGTGGATCAAATCCAAACATAGCCTTGAAAGGAGAGACGCCCGTGGCCGTAGAGATCGTAGTATTATGGGCGTACTCAATCCAGGGAAGATGTTTGCTCCAAGAGGAGGAACAGGAGGAGATAACACAGCGCAGTGCGGCCTCGAGCTCCTGGTTAGCCCGTTCGCACTGGCCATTACTTTGAGGGTGGTACCCAGAAGAAAGGCTGGCCGTGGCTCCCAACGCTGCGCAGAACGCCTTCCATACCTGAGAGACAAACTGTGGTCGTCGATCTGACACTATGTCAGCGGTGATACCATGGAGGCGAACCACTCGCTGAACAAGGAGGTCCGCCGTTTCCTGAGCCGAAGGCAAGCCCCGAAGGGGCACAAAATGGGCCGCCTTCGAAAAACGGTCCACAATAGTCAAGACAGTGGTGAAAGTATCAGAAAGGGGCAAACCAGTCACAAAATCCATGGCCACATGAGACCAGGGGCGGGAAGGACGGGCAGGGGTGCAACAGACCCGCCGGGGGAGAAGATGTCGTTTTCCCAGTGGCGCACTGAGCGCAAGCCCGGATGTAGTTCACCACGTCCTTTCCGTAGCCCTGGCCACCAGAAGGTCTCTGGAGAAGGTCCACAGTCCGGCCTACTCCCAGATGACAAGCCAACTTGGAGGCATGACCCCATTCAATCACCTGGCCCCGAATAGAGCGTGGAACAAACAATCGGCCTGCCCCCCCCCCCGGGTCTGGTTCCATCTTCAACGCTTTCCGGACCTTGGTACAGATACCCCAGGACAGCGCGCCCACAACACAGGAGGGTGGTAGGATGGGTGTGTCCTGATCCTCGGAAGATGGTGCGTCAAACTGTCGTGAGAGGGCATCCAGTTTACTGTTCTTGCTTCCTGGCCGATAGGTGATGGAGAAGTTGAAGCGGCCGAAGAAGAGAGACCAACGAGCCTGACGTGCGTTCAGCCGCTTCGCTGTCCTGAGGTACTCCAGGTTGCGGTAGTCAGTCCATACTACGAACGGCTGAGCGGCCCCCTCAAGCCAATGTCTCCACTCCTCCAAGGCGAGCTTCACTGCCAACAGCTCCCTGTCCCCGATGCTGTAGTTCCTCTCTGCCGGTGACAAGCGACGGGAGAAATATGCACATGGCCGAATCTTGCCGTCCTCAGGAGAACGCTGGGAGAGTACCATTCCCACCCCCGAGTCAGAGGCATCCACCTCCACCAAGCACTGAAGATTCGGGTCCACCTGAGAGAGAACACGGGCTGAAGCAAACTCGTTCTTTAATTTCTTAAACGCCCTGGCTGCTTCCTCACTCCAGCAAAACGGGGTCTTAGGGGAGGTGAGCGCAGTCAAAGGGCGAGCCAGGTTCCCAAAATTGGGCACAAAATGGCGATAAAAATTAGCAAAGCCCAGGAACCCCTGGAGCTGTTTCCTAGAGGACGGAGTGGGCCAATCCACTACCGCCTTAACCTCGGCTGGGTCGGGAAGCACCTGGTTCCGGGCGATGATGAACCCAAGGAAAGAGGTCTGGTTTGTGTGGAATTCACACTTCTCCGCTTTGACAAAAAGTTGATTCTCCAGGAGGCGCTGTAACACTCTGCGCACGTGCACCTGGTGCTCTTCCAGAGTGCGGGAGAAGATCAATATATCATCTAGATATACAAACACAAAGGAGTTAAGGAAATCCCGCAGCACGTCGTTAATTAGCCGCTGGAAGACGGCCGGAGCGTTGGTCAACCCAAACGGCATTACCAAATATTCAAAGTGGCCACTTGGGGTCCTGAACGCCGTCTTCCACTCATCCCCCTCTCTGATACGCACCAGGTGATAGGCATTGCGGATGTCAAGCTTAGTAAACCAATTCGCCCCCTGGAGGGAGTCAAAGGCGGTATTCATCAAAGGCAAAGTGTATTTATCTTTTATAGTGATTTCATTAAGCCCCCTGAAGTCGATGCAAGGGCGTAATGACCCGTCCTTCTTTCCAACAAAGAAAAAGCCGGCCCCCACGGCCGAGGACGACAGGCGGTTAATCCCTGAGGCCAGGGATTCTTTAATATAGGTATCCATGGCCTCGCGCTCCGGGGCTGACAGGCTGTACAGGCGGCTCGCAGGAAGAGGGGCCCCAGCCTTCAGATTTATAGCGCAGTCGTACGGCCGATGAGGGGGTAAAGACAACGCCCGTGACTTGCTGAACACTAGTCCCAAATCATGGTAAACTTCTGGTACCTTGGACAGCTCCTGAGTTGACGTCGAGGGGGGTGGCACCTTGACAGAGGGAGCGCATGCCGCCGATTGGAGGCAGGCGCTTAAGCAGAAAGTGCTCCACGCAGTAATACTCCCTCCTTGCCAATCGATGGTGGGGTTATGAAGGTGGAGCCAAGGGAAACCCAGGATGACAGGCGAAGAAGAGACAGGCAAGACTAAAAACCTAATCTCTTCTCTGTGATTCCCTGAGACTATCACAGACACTGGGGCCGTCTGATAGGCTATGGTGGTCAGTGACATCTTAGATAACGTAATCAGCCTGACAGGTGGATCCAGGGGCTGACAGCTGAGGCCCATCTGGGTTGCCAGGTCCTTGGAAACAAAGTTTTGCTCAGCTCCTGAATCCACTAAGGCTAGCGTAGAATGTTCTGCGTGTTTGTGGATAAGTCTAATGGGTATTCTAAAACTCGTGAGGGGTCTTTCTGGGTCCGTGTCCGTGAATCCCCCACTGCAATCCATGGACCCTCCCTTTTAACCGACTTGGGCACTCAAAAACTCCATGTGACTCCTTTCCACAATAAAAACAAAGGCCTAAATTTCTGCGGCACTGTCTCTCGGCCGCCGATACTTTAGATTGTCCTATTAACATGGGTTCCTGACCTGAAAGCTCCCCTGACGCCGGTAAAGCGAGCGGGGAAAAGCTGGTGGAACGAGGGCGGGGTTTTACAGGACGGGCGGTAGACCGCCGTTCTGCCGCTCGTTCCCTTAATCTACTGTCTATGCTTATGGCAAGGGCAATTAGCTCTCCCAAATTATCAGGTTTGTCCCGTGCCGCTAACTCGTCCTTTAACTCCGCGTTGAGACTGCGGAGGAAAATACCGCATAATGCCGGTTCCCCCCACCCAATCTCAGCGGCAAGGACCCGGAAGTCTATTGCATAGTCAGCAGCTGATCTTGCGCCCTGCTGCAGGCTCAACAGCCGTTCGGTCAATACCGCACCCCTATCCGAATGATCAAATACGGACATAAACTCCGCCAAAAACTGCTGGTAAGTTAATGTGGGATAACCTGGGCTCGCCATTACAGTATAGGCCCAATCTAAGGCTCTACCTCCCAGTAGGTTAATGATATATCCTATCTTGTTTGAATCAATGGCGAAGTCCCCCGGGACTCGGAGAAAAACTGACTCACATTGGAGAATAAATCCCCGAGCCTCTCCGAGTTTGCCACTAAAATGAGCTGGAATGGGAACAGGGGTGAGGCGAGATACGAACGTGGTGTTAGCTTGAGTAGGTGCTAAACCTGCAGGGGTTGTGGCACTAGTGACCTGGGGAAAAGCCTGTTGTCCCTCCAGGCGATCCAGCCGGCCGTTAATTTGTGACAGCTGATTAAGAATAACTGTTTGCTGATGTGCGAGCATGTCTACCCGGGCGCTAAGGGTGTTAAGTCCGCGCGGCTGTGTGCTGTCCAATGGGTCAACGTGACGGAGTCGTACTGTTATGTTTCAGGACCCAAGAGACAGACACAGACACGGGCAGATACAAAATCGTTATTCTTTATTGTGAAGTGTAAGTGAGTGTAGTGCAAGTGTGAGTGCTGATATCGTGGCCTGGTCACCGGAGCTGAGCGATACAGAGGACGACCTGGCAACCCTAGAACACACAAGCAGAAACCGTTAAGGCTGTTCAGCACAAAAGGACAAGTGCAGGTGTGCAGCTTACTTTAGGTTGTCTCCGACTGTATCTAGCCGTTCTCCGATGTCCGCGTGCTGTGGTGACTCTGGTGCTTGAAGCTGTGACGGTGATAACTCCACTAACCGTGGAGGAGTTCGTGGTGAGAGCAAAGACTGCACTGACAGCTGTGACGTTGACTGTTCCCGTAGCCGTGACAGTGGTAATGTCCGTAACTGTGGAGACAATGATTCCTGTGACTGAGGGAGTGACAGTACCTGCAGCTGCAGTGGAGGAAATTCCTGAATCAGTGAAGGCCAGGAGGAGCTCCGGAAGGGGGAGGGTAATTCTCCGTCTGTTGGAGATACCGGTCCGCCGCCTGGGAGGTCCACCTGTGCACAGGGGTGAAGATTAGGCGTAGAAAAGCAAATAGCCTTCTTACGTGGTAGATCTTGTCGTGGCGTTCTTGACTTGACTATGAAACGAGACTCTGACTCCGTAGACCAGGAGGAGCTCCGGGAGCGTACCGGTCCGCCGCCTGGGAAGTCCACCTGGGCACAAGGGTAAAGGTTAGGCGTAGAGAAGCAGATAGTCTTCTTACGTGGTAGATCTTGTCGTGGCGTTCTTGACGTGGCTGTGGAACGAAGCTCTGGCTCATACTCTGACGAGGTAGACAGACGACTCCGTGCCGAGCTGTCCATGACGCTGGCTTTTAAGAGCTGTTGATTAACACCTGTTAGTCTGTGCGCGGCTGGAGCTGATGAGCTGGATGACGGCCCAGCGGCCGCCATGACAAAGGGGTTATTAAAAACATAACTTTTAAGGTTCTTTAAAAAAAAAAAAAACAGATGAAGAGTCACAAGTAGCAGTAAAGGGGAAACTTTAAAATGAGGATGTTCAAACACTTTATTTATAATAAAATATGTACAAATAACTGCCCACTGAGAAAAAAGACTAAACTAAAACCTGAGAATTAAAATGATCTAAAAAGCTAAGATAAAATACTGCCTAAAAAACCTAAGCTAAAAAACTAAAGTTATTCCCATGCCAATGGCGGTGCCTATCTCCGTTTCAATACCCTAGGCCACACAGCTACTGTTAGTAGTGAAAGCTACAGTGGGGGGTTGGTCCTCTGGTAGCTCTGTGTGTTAACTTTCCTTCCCCCATTCTATTATGCTGAGCACCAAGCTAGATGGCGGGAAGTACCATTTTTACCTGGTCTTTGGTATGACCAGTATGGTCATATCATCATATGGTATGATTTGAACCGCGGTCTCCCGGTTGTGGGGCCAATGCTCTACCAACTAAGCCACCACTCCAAACTAAAAGTGGGCAAAAAACCTAAACAATAAAAGTCCCTAAAACACTAAGGAGGAGGATCTGCTCTTCAGGGACTGTATTCCTTCTGAAACCATGAAGCAGACGCCCTCAGGAAACCTGTACGGGGAAGACACTTGCGAGCAGTATATCCATATTTCTCATCGTCATCATCATCATCAAGGTCATGGGGTGCTGCTATCTGGAAACCAGGATACTTGCAGCCCAGGCAGAACTCCTCACTCCGCCCCTTGCCACCATTCCCCTGCAGCACCCAAAGTACTCCACACAGAAGTGTCCTCCCTCAAATGCCGGTGTCATGGTGGTCCTGGGCCGTTACTGCTCCTCCTCCTCCTCAGTCATGCCCTCCTTCAGCCATTTTTCTGGGACCAGCATCCTCCTCTTGTCCAGCAGTAGTGATGTTACGCTCGATACCACCCACTCAAGACTGACTCGAGCAATATAACATGGAAGTGTTGCGAGCAGAGTGTCGAGCGCTGTATCAATATGCCCACAGTCACGTGACCGTAGCGAACAAGGCCTCATTGTCACACCATGTGATTTGAGACCTAGCGAGAAATTTGAGAGGGCTGGGCTTTGCATACGTTCCCACGAGCCCTCAAGTCACATGATGTGACCGACATAACGAGGCCTCGCTTGCTACAGTCATGTGACTGTGGGTGTGCTGAAACAGAGCTCGATGCACTGCTCATGATGCAAAAAAAATTGCAAGAGACATTGGACAGCTCCTATTACTATAATCAAAAAAGACTATTTATCAGAGAATTGTTGTGCTCTTTACTCTCTCTCTTTCTCTCTCTTTTAATATACCCTTTTTTCTTGTTAATTGGAATATGACATTTGACTGATCGTATATTTTTTGTGAAAGTTCTGATTTTGTAACTCTTTGCAATCTTTATCCTCATCAAGAGTTTGTATGTTGTATTTTATTCTATTAAATTTAAAAAAAAAAACTACTCATGACACTTCCGCTTTATATTGTGGGAATCAGTGTTGAGTGGGTGGTATCGAGCGTAACATCACTACCCTTACCCCTGTGGATTGGGACACCCCTTCATGGCTGCGCATGGCCAACATGGCTGTAGAGTGTAGCTGTCTTACCGGCCACTGCTGAAATTCACTTGCCATTGGCCGGTGTTAATGTCAAGCCCTGCATTCTCTCTCTCTTTCACTCTTGCTCTCTCTCTCTCTCTCTCTGGTTTCATTCATTGAAAATTGTTCTTCCACAGAATTTTTTCCAGCAGTGACTACAAATTCTGAAAGCTGTCTTTCATTTGACAAATTATATGGATGATCTAATTAAAGTCAATTAAAATGATAGATAACTGACAGAATTTTTTACAAGCCTGTCTGAGAAAATGACATAAAAAGTGTAGTCCAACCTGTGATATAGAGTATTGCCCTTTTTCAATAAACTGAGATGCAGTTCTGACAGTCATTCACCAGATGGCAGTCTTTATTAGCTGTTTCACAACACTGTGTTGCTCATGAAGCAGTTGTCTCAAAGTTGCTCATTGTTTCATGAGGCCTCGGTTTTAACATCACTATCCAGCAGGGCTCTCCTTTAGCCGGGGCCTCTCCTCCAAGCAGGCCCTCATCCGGCCAGGCTCCCTTCCGGCCAGGCTCTCCCCTCAGGCAGGGCTCGCCTCTGGACTGCCAGAGCACCTTTTATATCATGTATATAACATCCCCAATCAGCACAGGTGCCGCTGATCAGTAATTAGGGGAAGCACTGGGTGGAATTAGACAACACCTCTAACTAAAAGCAGACAAGCTAAAATATAAAAACTACAAAATATGAAAATTATAAACATGAAGCATAAATTTAAAAACTATATAAAATCCAAAAAATACAATAAAATACTTCCACCCCATAACATGGTGAAGCTACGGCTTTGTTTTGGTTTGAGAAGGGAGCTCTAGTGTGGCATCCAGTAGTGGAGAAAAATCATGAAAGCTTCTCTCTTACAACTTGTAATGTATGTACATTTGCATTCTATGGGTCTGATTTGTTCAAGTTTTGAGAAATCATGAGCAAACTTGATCTCACCTGAGAAAAAAAAAACAAGTTTGCAAACCGCTACTTAGGCAGCACCTGGAGGATTGCATATTTCAAATGAGAAAAAATGGTCCATGCTGTGGATTTTGTACCTATACTGAAAAAGCAGAAGTGCAGAATTTAGGGCATTTTTGTCCAAGCCTACAAAACACGGGAGGGAGAAAATCCATGTTTTGAACACATTTAATGTGATTTATCAAGACAGCGAGTAATTGCTGTAGTTACATCTGTATTTAAAATGTTTTCAAAAGCAGCTGTAATCTGCTGTATATAACAGGTTGCTTCTGTTATTCCAGCAAGGAGTACTGCATAGCAGAGATGAATGTCTCCAAATCATGTCACTCTTGTTATTATATTTGGAATGACAGAAACAAAAAATGTGCATATTTCCCCTAAACACATTATTTGAGGTTAACAAAATGGAATGATGAAGGATATTAAGCTAATATTCACAGCTAGTGTAGCATATAGAAAATGGTCAGCTTTGTCCTTCTTTTTCACTGTTTGCACATCTCCCCGTCTAGTGTACAGTGGAACCACATACAGTGGTGGGAAAAAGTATTTGTCCCCTTCCTGATTTCTTATATTATTGGATTTTTTTCACACTTTAATGTTTCAGATCATCAAACACATTCTAATATTAGACAAAGATACGCTGAGTAAATACAAAAGGTAGTTATTAAATGATGATTTAATTTATTAAGGGAAAAAAGCTATCCAAACCTACCTGGCCATATGTGAAAAAGTAATTGCCCCCAAAACCGGAGTGGTGGCTCAGTTGGTAGAGCATCCGCCCCACACCTGGGAGGCTGGGGTTCAAATCTTGGCCCGGTCATGCCGAAGACCATATAAAAAAAGCGGAGCTTCCTACTGTCCAGCTTGATGCTCAGCAATAATGGAATGGAGGAGGGAATTTTGTGGCGGCACCTTGCATGACAGCAACCCCTCTGATTCTATATACTGTATGTGTGTGATGAACACTATAGATAAGAGAAACATAATTTCATTCTACTGTACATGATTGGCTGTATAGATTTGAATGACAATAAAGATGCCTTATCCTAAACCTGGGGGCAGCAGTGGGTCAGGAGGTAGAGCGGGTTGTCCAGTAACCAGAGGGCTGGTGGCTTGAATCCCGCTTTTCCCAGTCATCCTGCCATTGTGTCCCTGGGCAAGACACTTTACCCACCTTGCCTCCAGTGTCCATGACACTGGGTATGAATGTGTATAAATGCTTGGTAGTGGTTGGAGAGGCTGTTAGTGCGGATTGGCTGCCACTTTTCCATTGGTCTGCCCCAGGGCAACTGTGGCTACAGAGGTAGCTTACCACTATCAGTGTCTGTCTGGAGTGAATGAATAATTGACTCACTGTAAGTGCTTTGAGATGTCACTTGACATGTAAAGCACCATATAAATATAATCCTTAATTATTATTATTATAAACCTAATAACTGGTTGTGCCACCCTTGGCAGCAACAACTTCAGGCAAGCATTTGAGGAATTGCTGTTGAGGAATTTTGACCCACTCCTTTCTGCAGAATTGTTGTAATTCAGCCACATTGGAGGCCTTAAAGTTGAGGTCACAAACTGATGGCTTCCTTAAAATCCTTCAGCATATTCTGGTAAAGAGCAGAATTCATAGTTCCATCAATTTCGGCAAGTCTTTTAGGTCCTGAAGCTGCAAAGCAGCCTGAGACCATGACACTACCACCACTGTGTTTGACCGCTGGTATGATGTTCTTTTTAGGAAATGCTGTGTTTGTTTTACTCCAGATGTAACGGGGCACACACCTTCCAAAAAGTTCAACTTTTGTCTCGTCAGGCCACAGAATATTTTCCCAAAAGTCTTTGGGATCATCAAGATGTTTTTTTGGCAAATGTGAGACGAGCCTTTATGTTATTTTTGGTCAGCAGTGGTTTTCACCATGGAACTTTCCCATGGATGCCATTTTTGCCCAGTCTCTTTCTGATTGTTGAATCATGGACCGGTGTTCAGACTGAGTCAGTTGAGGCCTGCAGCATGATTGCTTTTTGAGATCTTTTAGCCTACTTCACTTTGTCAGACAGGTTCTATTTAAGTGACTTCTTTTTTCAGCAGGTCTGGCAGTAATCAGGCCTAGGTGTGGGTTGTGAAATTGAACTCAGCTTTCCAAAAACTGGGGTTAATCACAGTTAATGCATGATGTGGCAAGGGCAGCATAAGGATTAAGCGGAAGAAGATGGATAGATGGATGGATGGATGAAATCATCATTTAAAAATTGCATTTTACATTTATTGCAGGATATCTGTCTAACATTAAAATTTGTTTGATAATCTCAAATATTTAAGTGTGACAAAATATGCAAAAAAAAAAAAATCTAGAAGTGGGCAAATACTATTTCACACCACTGTAAATGGAGGGCTGTCAACCCTGTTGTCAGGGTATTGATGCCTATTGTGAGACTGGATATAGCACTGACCAGTAACCTGGTGGGTGTCACAATGGTCCGATGTCCAGCCTGTCTGTTCGTGCCATAGGCAATATCACTCAGACCTGATGTGGAATGGATATCTGCTGTAATGTGTACGTGAAAGCTGCTCCACCCATGCACACAGCCTCAGAGGGACACAAATCCATCATTACCAGATGCAGAATTGACAGCGTCAAACACCTCAAAAGAGTCATTTAAATATGGCTGCCTCCACCACACCTGTTGTCAGTCACTCAGATTATAAGTTTTAAAAGTTTTGTTTATTATACTTTATTAATTGCAGTGGGAAATTCAAGGGCATCCACCTGGATGAACAAGCCATGGTGGGGTGCCAATCCCTTCACACACACATTCACACCTTGAGCTACTTTAGAATCTCCAAGTAATCTAACTTGCATGCTTTCGGAATGTGGGAGGAAACCTTAGAAATACCTTTCCAAATCAAACTTTTAGTTTGGATGCGGTTACTCTTTCTCTTAATAGTTCTGTGAGGAACCTTGGAGTTGCTTTTGATCAAGATCTGTTTTTTAATTCACATATTAAACTTGTTTCTAAGACTGCCTTCTATCATTTGCGTAATATTGCCAAGATTAGGAGTATCTTGTCTCAGAGTGATGCTGAGAAACAAATCCACGCTTTTGTTAGCTCTAGATTAGATTATTGTAACTCTTTATTATCAGGTTGTCCTAAAACATCGTTAAAAAGTCTTCAGCTGATCCAAAATGCTGCAGCAAGAGCTTTAACAGGTACTAGAAAGAGAGATCATATCTCTCCGGTCTGGCCTCCCTTCATTGGCTTCCCATAGAGTTTAGAATTAAGTTTAAAATCCTTCTTCTTACTTACAAAGCTCTAAATAATCAGGCCCCTTTTATTTAAAAGATCTGATACTACCGTATTATCCTAACAGAGCACTATGCTCCCGAAATGCAGGATTACTTGTAATACCTAGAATCTTCAAAAGTACAATGGGAGGCAGAGCCTTCAGTTATCAAGCTTCTCTCCTGTGGAACCAGCTGCCAATCTGGATTCGGGAGTCAGACTCGATCTCTGTTTTTAAGAATAGGATTAAAACCTTCCTTTTTGATATAGCCTATAATTATGGAGGGATCATGTGCCCCTGAACCCTCAGTTATGCTGCTAATAGGTTTAGACAGCCGGGGGACCTCCAACAATGCACTGGGCTTCACTCCTTTCTTCACTCTCAATTAATTATTTTTGCTTGTCATTAACATCTCTTTGCTCTCTCTCATAAATTGAGTCCCCATCTTGCTGTTTGCTCTCTATATGTCTGTTCTTTTCTTTTTCTTCTCTATCCCCTCACCCCCCAGCCAGTCACAGCAGATGACTGCCCCTCCCTGAGCCTGGTTCTCTTGGAGGTTTCTTCCTGTTAAAAGGGAGTTTTTCCTCTCCACCGTCGCCAAGTGCTTGCTCACAGGGATCGCCTGATTGCTGGGGTCTTTCTGCAATTGTGGGGGCTTCCCCTACAGTTGAAAGTGCTATGAGATGACTGTTGTTGTGAAATGGCGCTATATGAATAAAGTTGAATTAAGTTGAGGAAACCAGAGCACTGGGAGTAAACCCACACAATCATGGGGAGAACATGCAAACCTCCACACAGATATGCCCTGATAGCTGGTGGATTTGAACCCACACCCTTCTAGCTGTGAGACAGTAGTGTTAACCACTCTCTCTCTCTAAAGCCACATTTCCACTATATAGTTCTGCGCTACTCTTTTCTTTTCTTTACTACTTGTTTCTCCCGCGGCTGCGCCTCCATCACAACCACGGAAAGACGAGTACAGTATTGCTGGGGTGGGCGGGATCGAGGTGGCGCTACACTGCTGACGTATAAAGGACGAGACTGACTCCTCAACAACACAGAAAAAAATAGCGGATTACGAGCGGAGGATTTCCACGGTTTTTAACACAATGAATGTCTTTAACGAGACAAGAGAATTTTACAGGAGAAGACGACGTGGATTGAGACAACACACGTTGGAGCAGGAGAGGAGAATAGCGGTTGCCCAGGAGGAATCTGAAGCAGCTGCATATGAAGCAGAGATCATTTCATTTGTTCAGTGTTCATGTGCATACATATGTCAAATGTGTTTTTTAAATAAAATGTTGTGCACTTTTAAACTACGTCGCCTCTGTTGTTCAAAACGGTTAAATGTTAACAGACGGTGAATTAAATGCTGAAACACCGGGGTAATTTAAAATAATGCAGAAGCTTAATCCTAAACACCTTTAACTTACCAAATAATTTATAATATTATAAAAAAGCCAATCCAAATCTAGACCCATTTTGTGTATTGTGTAATAATGATACACTGATGATAAACTGACTTCCCAAAAAAAGCAGCAGCTATACAACGCACTTTTGGTTTGATGGAATTGCCAATTGACCTTGGAATTATATGTGGAAACTTGTTATACTTCCAGTTAACTTTAACTTACAAAATAATTAAAAATATTATAAAAAAGCCAATCCAAATCTAGGCCCATTGTGTATCATTTTTCCCATCTATTGTTATTTATAAGGGTTATCTGTTCAGTGGTGGCTAATTACACACTAGAACAACATAGAAATGACTCCCAAAAAAAAAAAATGCTGCAGCTTGACAACTCACTTTTGGTTTGATGGAATTGCCAATTGACCTTGGAATTTTATGATGAAACTTTTTTTAATCCTACTAAATACACTGACATTGTCACACTGCCCAACACCAAATTATAATTTTCTTTTTCAAACCAAAGATCACTATGGATCTATTGAATCACAATAGCATAGGTTTATCATATACATGTCAACATTTACAACATCGAAAATGTTATATTTGGGTTTACATGTATGGGTATTTTCACTTTATATTATACTAGACTGCTTATAATTTATTGGAATTCTCAGAATTTGGAATGCCGATATAACATTCAATTCACATGTACTTACCTTTTACCCAATTCGACTTTTACCTTTATCAGTGTCTACTGCTGAATGTAAATTACACCTGTGCAACTGCTTACAATTTTACTTAAAAACTGTACCCAATGTAGAGCAATGGATACAGCAGTGGTAATATTTATTAAATTTAACAATAACATTACCATTAAAAATCTTGACACCTTTATGGCTGAACAGCAGGATTAGGGTCATATGAGGCAATGGAATGTGTATGTAATTATTCGCCTTTATCATCCAGTGTTATAATATACAAACCACACTTTTATCCAAAAGACTAACATTTTATTACATTACAAATATTCCCAGAACATGTTAACAAATGGGGAGCTTTCAGTACTTCGACCAGACTGCCAAAATGGTTTAGGAAGGCTCCGTGGAAGGAAGCCGTCTCTGTCAGCTCATCCTTTCTTAATGCGGCTAACTGCAGGTGTCTTTCGCGCTGTTCGAGCATCCTTTCATGGATCCGCATCTCCTCAGCATGATTCTGGGCCATCAGTGATGCAAGGTCTGCAATGTTGCTGGACCTTTTCAGCTTGCCTATATGAAAGACAGAAGTCATTGTATTTAGATAACACCGGATCAAAACATGTCAGAAAAAATATTATGGAATTAAACTGTTGAAAGCCTGTGGTAGGATGCTTCGTTGCTGTATTTAAGCTCAACTGTCATGTTGTTGCCCCTCAGTAGAGTGGACTATAAGCAACTTCTGTGGTGATGTGGTTAGGCCCCCCTTCATTTCAAAAAGGATTAATTGTAAAAAGTATTTTGATTTAATGGGTTATTTTTAAAAGAATTTCTTTGTACTGTGGCCTCATAAATCAGAATGGGTTAATAGTGTTAGCTGACTTGAAGAATTTCAATCAAGCATGTTGAAGTTGGTACATGTGCTCCTTTTTTTTTGTGAAAATACAACAGTATTTGCACCACCAACACACCTATAACACTGGGCCACTGTGGCTATGAACACCCCTGAATCTAGTATTTTTATAAACGTAGAAAGACATTTTAAATTCCTTATTATGCGTCTATAGAAAATAACAATCACATATAAAAACAACCGGGTGGTAATTTTCAGTTTGTTGTGCCTTACCAGCACTTGACCGGGAGATGCCGGATAGTGATGGAGCTGGCAGTCCAGTGAGGCGGACCCCTGGGATTTGAAAACTGTGTATAGAAGGAAAAAACACACAATAAAGCTCACAAACAAAGTGCAACATGTACCGCAAACACAAAACTTTTTAACCAGAATACAATAAGCTTATGTCAGCGTTTTGTTCACGTGAATACTGAAATAAAAGCGCGATTCAGCGGCTTGATGCGAGGTAGCAGCAAGGTACAGAGGTAGCTAGCTATTAGCGGGCTAGCCATCACCACAATTGCCCACAATCAAACAACTTTCTTTATTGCTTAAATAAAGTGCGCTTTTGACCGAAAGGCAAGAAGACGGACAATAACAAAACAACACTCACCGTCACCGTTTTCCAATTGCGTGGCCGTGTCGAGTCCAAATTCTCTGCCATAATAGCAGGCCGGACACTTCCTGGTATATTTTTTCATTGCCCCACCAACTCGCTCTGGATGTAGTCATCGGCTACGAGGGACAGAAAAGTCCACACCTCCTCGTTTGTTCATGGAATAAACTTGCGCGTGGACATCGTTATATGAGAACACAATTGTGAATCCAGTCACCGCAGTTACTCGCTGAAATTACAAATGGCGGTCGTGTAGCTTCAACAGAAAACAAAACGGACGCGTTTGGTGACGTTACGCCCTGACCAATCAGCGTTTAGCAGTCGATTGACGTCAATTCACACCTCGCTTTTCGCTCGGCTGTACCCTGCCTCTGAACAGGCACGAAAATCGTAACGGTTAAACCGTGAGGACTTGGGTGGAAATGGCGAAAAACCGAAACAAGTAAAAAAAAGTAAAGCCAAGGTGATACTGGTGAAATGGGGCTTAAGTGGTCTGCCCAGAGGTAGGTCCTGCACATATCAGCTGTCTCCGCTCCTCCCTGTCTAGCGCTGTCTTTTTCATGTCATGGTTTTTCTTTCCTTGCCTGATGTCATCCGTCATCATCACTCTTTCTCTCTCTCGATTGTTTCCCCTCGACTCTTCCCTCCAACACTGTTCGTAGTAACCCTTCTGATCTCATGATGTGTCCAATCCACCGAGCTTTTCTTTTCCAGATGGTATCCAGCAAAGTTCTCTTTTCTCCCACTCTTCTCAGCACCTCATCATTTCCCACCCTGTCCATCCAGTTGATCTTCTCCCTTCTTCTCCACATCCACATCTCATAGCTCTCCACTCTCTTGATGTCTGCTTTCTTCATAGTCCAGGTTTCTGAGCCATAGAGAAGCACACTCCACATTCGTGTCTTGATGAGACGTTTCCTCAATTTACGATTGAGGCCTTTAAAGAGCAGCATTTGGTGTTTATTGAACACATCTTTGGCCATGGCGATGCTTACCTTGATCTCCTTCTCGCTTCTTCTGTCTTTTGTCAGCAGGCTGCCAAGGTACTTGAACTGTTGGACTTATTCAAGATTTTTTCCATTGATGTTGATTTGCAGCTGTTCTTGTTTGCTCTTTCCAATCTTCATCACTTTAGTCTTCTTCTGGTTGAGCTTCATTTTATATCTTTCCACCACATCATTCAATTGTCTGTAGTCCTTCTGCTGAGCTTACCATCATCGCCTGATCGTCTGCAAATCTCACCGCTTGAATGTGATGACCTCCCACTTTCATGCACTCTTCAACTTCCTCCATGGCTTCTTTCATCATTGCTTCTGCATAGATGTTAAACAGCAAGGGTGACTGCAAACAACCTTGACGTATTCCTCTTCCGATGGTGCATAGTCCTGTCTCTCCTTGATCTGTTCTTACTGTTGCTGTCTGTCCCATGTACAAGGCTGCGATTAGACATCTATCCAGTTCACTTCCAGATCTTTCAGAATCCTCATCAGTTTTGTTCAATTGACCCTGTCAAACGGTTTTTCAAAGTCGACAAAGCAAACATATACATCTTGATTGTGCTCTATCTTAACGTCTGTTTACCACTACATCACCATGGAAAGCACCCACATACCACTTGGGTTTCTATGTGTGCTGCACTTCTGTATCCTTACATTCATGTGTCATCACTTCTACCCATCTGTATTTCACATACATCCCACCTGCATAGCAAAGGGATAGCAGTATTCATAGGTGTTTGCTGTCATGGGGGGGGGGCATGATCTGGGGTACTGATTATGTATTTCCTATGCCTTCTAGTTGTGCCTTAGTTCTGGTTTTGTCCTTTAGGGTCTATTCCCTAGTGTCTGTCTCGTTTCCTCCTGGTTATTGTCCTTTATGCTCCCCTCTGCCTCATTAGTGTCATTCCCTTGACCAAAGTTTTCTCACCTGCTGTCCAATTCCTTGATTTCTGCTCTCCTTTAAATTCAGTCTTGTCTTTCCCCTCCTCGTGGCGATGTTGATGTTTGTTTCCTGTCCGTGCTTTCTGGATGTTTCTTCCTGTGTCTCCTGGCTCCTCGTCTCCTCCCCAATTTGTTTGTATTTTAGTTACCCATTGCCTCCTGTTTCTTAGTTCCTTATTTTCACAGTGTTTAAGCTTAGCTTTGTTTTTCTGGCTTTTGTGCCAAAGGTTTTATTAAATAGTTATCTCAGTATTTCAGTCAGTTTGTTTCTCTGGTTAATGTACTCAGCTTTTTGTTGTTTATAAATAAATCCTTGCTTCACCTTGAGTTCTGCCTGCATTTTGGTCCCCTCCTCACCTGCTCCTCTGCTGAAACATGACATTTACGGACTGTGTGACTAAACCCTTTGCATTACCTGTGCCACTGGGAGGCCTCCAAGATTGTTTTGTCCTCCCTCTTTATAAAACACTGTAGTAATTAATTTTACTATCCTGGGACATGTAATTCATGATGACAAATAATGTATGAACTAACATTATTTTCCGAGATGAAACTGAATAGTTGTGAGCTGCTGTATCTGTGGTGCTTCTATGATGGAAGGCAAGCAGTACTTTGCTAGAAAATCAAAGCTGTGTTATCTGCATATTAAACAGATATTTTCTGCACTTATCCCTTGCACAGAGAACACATAATGTATTGTACACAAAGGCCCCGGTAGCCATATTAGCTAGTGCTGTTTTTAGTGCTTTATGTGTACAGTTTAGACAACTTATTGCCCCGTGTTGGCAGCTGTTTACACTCACCCCCATCCTGGCCAGCTCAGGCCTTCTTCCTGTTTCTGCCCCACACCGCACTAACCCTGCACCCCTGTGTGGCATCAGACTTACAGGCGAGCCACTGCACTGACATGGTCATTTGTCTTCCGACTGCCAAGGCATATGGAGAGGGCTGGCACTGCACAGATGTCCACTAAGTGCTGATGGTGGGAGTGAGCAATGGATGGGCTGGGAGGATCCTTGTTGGTGCTGCTGGAGCCAGGTCCTGCGCTGCCCTGCTACTGTTATTTCTTTACTGAGGAGAGGGGGCCAAAGGATGCTATTCAGTAACGTATGTGTTTCCATATATATCCAGTAA
The DNA here is from genome assembly GCA_020510985.1 of Pholidichthys leucotaenia. NCBI lineage: Eukaryota > Metazoa > Chordata > Actinopteri > Cichliformes > Pholidichthyidae > Pholidichthys > Pholidichthys leucotaenia. The sequence continues at coordinate 198,409,824 of CM035848.1, forward strand.
GCATTTGTTTAGGTAAACTTTCAGTATTTCTGCATTTCTGTACACCTCTATCTATGAACTGTGTGAGTGTGTGCAGGACAGTGGTGCGGTGCAGTTGGGTGCTGTCTTGTGGAGCTCTGAGGAAAAGGAGGGTTCGGATTAAAGCTGTAGGTAGAGCAGAGAGAGCCTGAAAAAGAATAATTTGCAGCTTAACGCCGATAGCTTCAAAGTCATGAATCCTCATGGGTGAGTCAGCCAAGCTCTGAACCTGTCAATGGTAACTTACTCCTCGGATAGCACGCCAAAGACTTCAATAATGACATCACCCAGTCAGGGGGGTAGGGTAAGGGAGAGCTGAGAGACTGGCCAGTTTTCAGGGGTGCGAGCGTGGCCCCTCAGAGCACTTTGAAGTCCCGCTTGACGAGGGCTTTGCAGCTGCCTGATACCAGCCATGTTGTTCTCTGCTCAGATTGGCCACAGAAGCCACCAGGGTGGCTTATCAGATTTATTGAGGCTTAGCGGTTGACGTTCTAGAGTGTGTTTGTGTGATGAGGTGTATGAGTGTGTGTGGAGGAGGAACCGGGTGAATAGGGAAAGGGTCATCCCTGTAACAATCCACTCGTCCCAGTTAATTTAGACAGCACCCTGGGGACTGATAGTGAAGAGGCAAGACTTTGAACCCCCACCACCACCACCACCACCACCACTTTGCCGGAGTCCTTAGGAGTTGAGACTTACAAAAAAAGGAAAACTTGTGTACCTTCTTATCCAGCTTTTTTTTTTCTTTTAATAATGCTGTTTGTAGGGTTGTTTTTTTTTTGTAAAATGATGTTTGGCAGAACTGTATTTATTTCCCCATGTAAACTTGTATTTCTATAGGCAACATGATCAAACTCCACACTGTCTGATACCGCAGTCTTTCTGCATCCACTTGGTAAGTTTACCACAAACTAATAGGATGTGGCTATGTTACCTTGAATCGCGGTGTTCTTGGAGAAGAAAGTGTGCACCACAATCATGTCTCTGTCAGATTTCCCAAGCTACAGTTTCAGACAAGCACTTCAAAGTCACCCTAATGAGTGGAAAAACATTTTTTGCCCTCACGACATTAAAGAGGGCCATTTTCTGTATGTGTGTATGTGTTGTTGCTGTGTTATATTTCACACGCCTTCCCTTCCAAGTGTTCGCAACTCATTTTCACCTCCAGCACAAACAAACAGTGAAGTATCGCCTATTGCAGCCAGTATCAAAGGCAGCATTTGTTAACAATAAAATCCTGGTTTGAAATAGCTCCAGCCCAGATTTTTGTGCTCAAAAGTCGGCCAACATTTTTTATGCCACAGATATCAAAAAGGAGAGAAACGGCTGGGAGAAAGACGGCAATATATAATGCATGTGCTGCCAGACAAACTACCCGTAGCATACTTCAGTTTTATTTAATTGCTCAATTGCAGAGACTTTGTTCTTGCTGCTGTCATCTTTTTTAGTTAGCTTTCCATTTTGATCGGCGCTGTATTGTTTGGAGAACCTGGCCCCTATTAAAAGCATATCAAATTTGGGACATGCTTCCAGGCCTCCGTAACAGATATGGAGAATCGATATGAGCATTACAAGGCTGTGACAGAATGGCCTGCACGCCCTCTCCTCTCATGTCTAAAAGGGACAATCACACTCTTGGCCATTAGCTCCTATCCCCAATAGATTACGTTATCTGGCAGTGAGGGGTCATTAACCCTTTGGTAACAGTGCCTGCAGAGAGTTGTGACTCAATAAGACATTTGGTTTAAGTCTAAATTCACCCAATGAGAGACCTTTAAACGCATTAGTGTTTTGTTTCTCTTGCAAGCTATTTTGACAGCAAGTATCTGGCCTCATCAGTGTCCATTTCGCCACGGTCTCAGTCACCTGAGCTGCATTTAGCTCCCTGAGCATCGGTACCAATTCCATTTAGGGGTAAAAATGCAAAATTCTTCCTTGACTCATTCCCAGGTGGTGTTTTTGAGAGAGTGGAATAGTTTAGAGAGACATGCAGAGAGATGGAGGGGATAAAAAATGAGCAGTGGGGTTTGTTCAGGTTCATAGATGCATTGTGTCTGTTGGCAGCTGGTTGGGCCAACATTGTTTGACGTTCTACCCCTAGTGCGTTTGTGAGCCTTTGAGGGCTTTATGGCTCGGTGTGACTCTGCTGCCAATAGGTTCCAGATGCCTCCGGTGTGGGAACCGGGGAGAAGAGTGAGAGAGGAGACGGGGAAGAAGCATAACCAGGTGTGACCCATTGCAATCTGGGATGTTCTCCATAGATATTCAGACTAATATGGGCTTGCACATGGGTATGCACATGTGTGCTGAGGAAATAGGCAGATGTTTTCTCAATCTGACAGTGAATAGAAACACAGGTAGACGCACTGTAATTGTTGACACACAAACTCTACTAATGCCATATTTTTTGTTTATGTACTCATGCAAGTAGCCCATACATGCACCCTCTGCCAAGGCACGGAGTTCATGGTTGAGTCGCATTGTTCAGCACATTTGCTGCTGGCACCACTGAGGTCCAACATATGGCAGCACTCTGAGTCTTCAAGCCCAGCACTGGGGCTCTGAACAGAACCTGCCAGCTCCACAGTGGCCTACTATAAAGGAAAATTGTCAGCAGGAACATTTAAGGTCCCAAACCACAGGCACTGATAAATGTCTGAATTTCTCTATGTAATTACCTTTATTTAGTGTCCCTTTTCCAAGATGCCCGGAAGGAAACAAAAGAGTTTTAAAAAATGGGCCAAATGCTGGCTAAATAAAGTATGATTCTGCTTTGTCATGATTTAAAAAAAGGAGGAAAAGGCAGGAGTTGGACCAGAGTTCACCCAGTGTGAGGGAAATCTGAAAATCTTCTGTTACTGATTAAAGCAAGAGCTTTTGTTAACCTAACCTATTCTTTGCATTTATTTCTTATATTAACAAAGCAGACACAAATATGGAAAATTATGTGCCAGCTGAACAAGAAATTCTTGACTTCTTGGGATTATTTAAAACAAGTGAAATGCTCTTACATAAAAAGTCCATGGGAAGAAAAGTATGTTGTCAGAGAAAAACAAGCATAAGTAGCTTTAAGATTTCAGTTTTTTACACGCTACATACCCCATACTGACTGATGCGTACATCGACTCCATCAGAATCAGAATCAGAATCAGAATCAGGTTTATTGCCATTGTTCATGTAGTACACAAACTAGGAATTTGTCTCGGTACAATGCTGCAACATTAAACATGATAAGATAAGAGAAATAAACTATACATGTAATAAAGTGTAGGATAAGATTAAGTGATACTGGTCAACAGTTAAAATATATATTAGCCAGCAGCAGATACTGTGGAGAACTATATAGTGCAGTCGGTAATGCAGGAAGAAAACAGTGATGATTGACATGAGTCTGGTTGAGCTGCTGTACATGGTGCACGAGAGTCAATAAGTCACTTAGTGTTCAGCAGTCTAATGGCAGAGGGGAAGAAGCTGTTCATGTGACGGGAGGTTTTAGTCTGGATGGACCGAAGTCTTCTACCAGAGGGGAGGGGGGCAAACAGTACGTGACCAGGGTGTGAGGGATCGGCTATGATCCGGCCAGCACGCCTCCGGGTCCTGGAGATGTACAGATCCTGGAGAGATGGGCGCTTGCAGCCGATCACCTTCTCAGCAGTGCGCACGACGCGCTGCAGCCTTAGTCTGTCCCTGGCAGTGGCTCCTGCGTACCACACGGTTATGGAGGTGGTGAGGATGGACTCGATGATGGCTGTGTAGAACTGCACTAACATCTTGGTGGGTAGCTTGAGCTTCCTCAGCTGCCGCAGGAAGAACATCCTCTGCTGGGCTTTTTTGATGAGTGAGCTGATGGTCAGCTCCCATTTGAGGTCCCTGGTGATGGTAGTGCCTAGGAAGCGGAAGGAATCAGCAGTGGTGATGGGAGAGCCTGAGAGGGTGAGGGGGGGCAGAGGAGTAGTGACTTTCCTGAAGTCTACAATCATCTCCACTGTCTTCAGAGCGTTCAGCTGCAGGTTGTTATTGCTGCACCAGGACGCCAGCTGGGCTACCTCTCTCCTGTAGGCGGACTCGTCGCCGTTGGAGATGAGCCCGATGAGGGTGGTGTCGTCCGCAAACTTGATCAACTTGACAGACTGGTGGCTGGAGGTGCAGGAGTTGGTGTAAAGGGAGAAGAGTAGGGGGGAAAGTACACAGCCCTGGGGTGATCCGGTGCTGATGCTAGTATAGTCTGAGACAGTCTTTCCCAGCCGCACATGCTGCCTCCGGTCCGTCAGGAAGTCGATGATCCACCTGCAGAGGGAGTCAGGCACGTTGAGCAGGGACAGCTTGTCCCGGAGCAGAGCGGGGCGGATGGTGTTGAATGCGGAGCTGAAGTCCACAAACAGGATCCTGGCGTAGGTTCCCGGGGAGTCCAGGTGCTGCAGGATGGAGTGGAGGGCCAGGTTGACTGCATCGTCTACAGACCTGTTGGCTCGGTAGGCAAACTGCAGCGGGTCCAGGAGAGGGGTGGTGATGGACTTGAGGTGGGACAGGACCAGGCGCTCAAAGGACTTCATGACTACAGAGGTGAGCGCTACAGGTCTGTAGTCATTAAGTCCAGTGATCCGTGGCTTCTTGGGGACAGGGATGATGGTGGATGATTTGAGGCAGGACGGCACGTGGCATAACTTAAGGGAGGTGTTAAAAATGTCTGTGAATACAGGAGCCAGCTGTTTCGCACAGAGTCTCAGGGTGGAGGGAGACACGCCGTCTGGGCCGGGGGCCTTGCGCGGGTTCAGTCTGGAGAACTGTTTGAGCACATCCTGCTCACTGATGATAAGGGGAGGGGGGGAGGAGGGGGGGGTGCCTTAAATGAAGTAGCGAATGTGGAGGCTGTGGAGCTGGAGGGAGGGGGGGAGTTGGACACAGATGACGAGGTGTCAAAACGGGCATAGTGTTGGGACAGTCTTTGACAAAGGGCTTTGTCATCCTGACCTTTAGGAGCCTTAGGTCGATAGTTGGTGATTTGCCTCAGTCCTCTCTACACGGAAGCCGAATCATTAGCAGTGAACTGCTGCTGGAGTCTCTCTGAGTATAGAGATTTAGCCCTCTTCAGCTCTCTGTTAAACCGGTATTTAACCTCCCTGTAGCAGTCCCTGTCTCCACTTTTCAGCGCTGCTTCCTTCTTCTCCATGCCATAGACTGTATATACAGGTGGACGACGTGAGAACTCTTCAAAAGTGAACCATGTCGCTTGATCCCCCTCAGGTGGCTGGCTGCAGTAAGACTCAGCCCTGGCTCCCCATTCTTAAGTGCAGCATTTTGCCAAAATTAAAATTAGAAAAACTCCTTGAATTTTTTTTTTTTTCAGAAGATGTTTATTAGTCCTTGTAGGAAGATCTTATAATATTGATGTATGTTCAAATTCATTTTTTAGAAACGTGGTATGGTCAAGGTTAAGCATGGTTGTGATTGGTCATGTGCTGGAGTGCGGCCTGTGGGCTGATACATAGATTGTAACGGACTGCTGTTTGCGTGGGAACTCCAAGTCACAGCTCCGCTTCATGAACGCTGCTGGAGAGACTCTGACTCCAAAAGTGCAAGATTCCAGAACCCTAAATCCAGCAAAAAGAACATTCACTGTTATTCAGTGGATGTAAGTGGCAATATGCCATCCATATTTATATACATTACAGTCTGTGATTTACACCATAATTACAGTGTATTTTGGAGGCTGTATTATAAAGTGTTACCATGCTGGTTAGCATGGTTGTAGATGATTTTATCCAACAAAGCGGGTACTGAATCATGAGTTAAGGCTCAAGGCAGCAAAAGGAAAACTATACATGAAGCTTTATTATTCCCTACACAATATCACATGTGATGGGATGGATTTAAAAAATACAAATATGATGGTCACATATGTTTTAAAATATGCCAGCCAAAGAAAATGCTTTTCCGTTCTCCTTTTATTCTTGTAGCAAAATAGTAGCTGCTGCTGTTCTTAGACAGCTTCTACTTTTGTCGATAATCCCTTCCTCTTCCATCCATCATCTGCAAAATAAACACAGGTCACCCCCACCTGTGTCTGACTTAGAGGGGCAAGGACCCGTTAACCTGCTCGTGCAGGCCATGGGCTCAGGAGGCCAATTTCTCCGCCTCTCTGTTTAGATTATTTCCACAGAGGCGGGTGACTCTCCTGTGTCACTGATAAGAGCGCAGTAGGGTGGTGGCACGGGGGTCAAACCACAAGGGGAATAAAAATACTGGAAAAATATCTTTATCCCTAAGAAAGAAATACTTTCCCCAAAAAACTTCTTCACCATGGCACAAGGCTATTTCACTGATAGAAATTCTTCTCCCTCCTCGACAGTCTGGCCCTGAGCAAGCGAGGGGATAGAGTCTTAGCCACATCTCAAGCTAATTTACAAAGATCCCAAATTATTCTCTTATCTTGGGCTTTAAAGGTTGTAAGGTTGATTAACAAGGTCCTGTCCTGTTTATCAGTTTGGGGCTGGGTGTGGAAAATAGCCTGCGATAAGTGCACAGACCATTAAACATTCTATTTCCCCTAATATTTGTCGGCAACCATCTGCTTAACTGATCTCCCTTCACTTTAATTAAAAGGGATTCCCGTCTTGTTGGGGTCATTATGTGCTGGCGGACGCCAGGAGAGGGGTTTGTGATGAGTTCAGCGTTCCCTCTGTCCCTAGGTTGCCAGAGGGCTTTTTTTTCATCCTCCCTTCCACCCTCTTCTGAGTTAACCCATTCTTTACCTGCTGTGCTTCCAGCTTGTTATGTAGCAGTGAAGCAGAAAAAAAGCATTAGTATCTCCAGCTATTCTGATAGAGAGTCAGTGTGTGATGGTGCAAACTTTTCTCTTCACAAGGGAAGTGTGTAGATATTCACACCATCTCCCACAGCTCTGGACACGAGAATCTGGCTGTAATGGTTTGATTTGCCCAACACTAGTTGGATCGATGTGGCTGTTTACAGTTTCTCCCTCTCTCATCCCTTTTGTCTTTTTTCTAATTTAGTGTTCCCAAACCATGGACAGGGGTCTGAGTCTGTCTGCTGCGCTTGCATCTTCACCCTCCTCCCCACTCTCCATCACTGTCCATTGATGTTTCTGCCTTCTCTTTCTTTTCTCCTCGTCCTTTCTCCTTCCTTGGTTGGTCTTGGAAAAAGAGCTGCATGCCTCCACAGTTCTGGACAAGACTGATGGCTCGTCAATAGCATTAGCCAGCACTGCAGGCCTCGCTGGTGTAGAACCAGATCAATAAGGCCCAGTAAAAAGTCTTAAACGTGTATGCAGTCCATTTCACCCAATGCTCATGTTACCACAGATGCGTTTTCGTAAGAACTCAGAAGTCACCATATATTTTATTCACTGTGTTTTCACATTTTTCAATTAATCCACACACAAGAAAAGTTACTGCTCACAGCCATCCTGTCTTAATGCAGTTATGCATCATAGCCTTAAAACATTAATTGCAATTATTTACTTATTAAATCCATCCATTTAATGATGTTTAAAATCTTTTCACTCTTTACCTTCTGAAATTTGGTAATTTACTTTCTAATTATTGCATTCAGGTACAATCAATTAGTCCTCAGTCAATATTGATTTCTGCTCTCAAGGCAGTGGCTGGATAAAGGCTGGCAGCATCTGATTCTGCACAGTGCAATCAGGTTAAAATTGTAAGTAAATTGAAAAAAAACATTTGATTGTATGAATGTGACTCCAGATATAACTGTGTACAACTGTGCATGTGTCCTTTTTGTATTGTTTTCAGTTTTATAGGGAGACTCGCAATTTTAAACTGGAGATTGGGTAAAAAACATGCAGACATTTGCAGCAAAAAGAAAACATTGGCCTAAATTGCCGCAGAATTCTTGAAAACCACCTCATTATGTGGCCATGCCATGGTAGCTGTTTTGTGTTCTGGTTTCAATCAAAATTCTGATATCTCAGTCAGTCAACCATCAACAAATAATTATTCAAAACCTGAAATAGTTGTCATTTCTCTGTAAATTCTGTGAGTTATGATATTATTTTTATTACAGAATTATAACAGTCATACCCACAACAGTGTAGTGATGGAAAATTAATTTCTTATGTGCTGATGGGCCTCTCCACCTTCTCCAGTTCAGACACAGCAAAGTTCAAGCTGGCTTTCTGTCTTTCAGTTTATATTCATTTTCCCATAGCAGAGAGCTCTGCTTCTCAAAGGTCAATGGAGGGTCTTTGTGTTTGTCGGGCCAATCAATGGCTTGCTGCTGCCAGAAATGAACCCAGTTATGTGGCACGGAGGTCAGCCTGATGGTGGACGTCACCCACTGCCTTCAGTCAAGCAAGGGAGGATTTGTGTTTAAGATGGATGGCTCCCTGTAGCAAGTGCAGAAGCTTTTCTGAATAATCACCTTCATATAATCCATACTGAACAGAGCTATTATTCTATTATTCAAAGTTTTGTTTGCCTCTGTCTGCTTGTGCTTTGTGCAGTTTTTAACAGTGATGGGATCAAAGTGGAATGGTGTCTAATGGTGTCTAATTCAAGGTCAATAAGGCCGGTGTCACTCCTTCACTTCAGCGGAGGAGAGGGAGGAGGCATTATGTTCCTGTTGGTTACCAGAGCAAACATGACATCCCTGCTGGAGCTCATATCAATTTGTAATTCAACCCTCAGTCACAGCAAACATGTCAGCGCTGCTTTTGCAAACCGATGCCACTTTTGTCCAATGTCACGTTCTGCCTTCCGGATCATGTCATTCTTCTGTTATTAAACACTTAAATCTCTAATTAGTAACATTTAGACATCTTAATATTACTGAAAAGTAAAATATATTTTCAAAACCATACTTGCTATGTTTAAAGGGGTCATTTACTGAAAAATTGTGTTTCTGTAGGTTTTAATCTGCTGTTGGTCATGTAATTATTGAAAAAACATCTAAATGGGCAGTGTAGGGCAGCGCGGTGGCGCAGTGGTTAGCACTGTGGCAGCACAGCAACTCACCCTTGGCCATGGGATCCTGGGTTTGATCCCAGCCCCTGACCAACAGTGATCTGTGTGGAGTTTGCATGTTCTCCCCATGTCTGCGTGGGTTTACTCCGGGATTTTTCCGGTTTCCTCCCACAGGCCAAAAACATGCAGGTTAGGTTAATTGGAGACTCTAAAGTGGCCCTAGGTGTGAATGTGTGTGTGAATGGTGAAGGGATAGTGCCGTACCGTGGCTGCTTCATCCATCTAGGTGGATGCCCTGAATTTCCCCTCTGGGGATCAATAAAGTATACAAATAAATAAGTAAATGTTCACTTTTCTTAAAAAAAAACAAAACCACAGCCTTTATTTCATTTTTCTCTCCAAGAAGCTATTTTAACTCATCTGGGTTTGCTTTGGAACGTTACTAAAAGGTAAACATCACTAGCCTTGACACCTGCCCACTGCTCTATTATTGGTCAGCCTAGCTGTCTGTCATGTAGATGGGCAGGGAGCCAAATGCGTTAGCTTAAGAGCAACAGTGGTACTTATATTGTTGTTTTCTTTAGATTTCAGTAACCCTAATAGGCATCCCTGTTTCCACCTGGTTCACTAATCCCTGTTTCCACCTGGTTCACTAATCTGCATTCAATAATATATCTTGCGTCATTCTTTCTTATTTTGTTATATTTTTGCTATGATGCTACATCAATCCGTTAGCGTTAGCGTGGCTTGGCAATCTGAGTCTATAGAGAGCCTAAGTCATCCCCCCGCTACTTCCACATATGGGACCTTAAATCAGAAAAAAATCTCCATTGAAGTGAATGGTAAGAGAGAAATTATCTTTTGATCCCGATCAAATTTTGCCACAAATTACACATAAAATGTTCATTAATTTCAAAGATAATTTTCCACGTAATTAAAGTTGTCGGTTGTCATATAATAACAGAGTAGTATTTAGTTTTTGTGAAACCACTGAGTGGACTACATTTCCTTGCCTTGGACTATAGCGGATATAAAAAAGTCTACACACCGCTGTTCAAATGCCAGGTTTTTGTGATGTAAAAAATAAGACCAAGATAAATCATTTCAAAAAATTTTCCCCCATTAATGTGACCTATAACCTGTACAACCCAACTAAAAAACAAACTGAAATCTTTTGAGGGGAAAATTAAAAAAAAAACAACTTACAATAACCTGGTTGCATAAATATGCACACCCTCTTATAACTGGGGATGTGGCTGTGTCCAGAATTAACCAATCATATTCAAACTCATTTTAAATGGGAGTCAGCACACACCTGCCACCATTTAAAGTGCCTCTGATTAACCCCAAATAAAGTATAGCTGTTCTAATAGGCTTTTTCTGACATTTTTATAGTTGCATCTTACAGCACAAGCCGTGGTCCGCAGAGAGCTTGCAAAGCATCAGAGGGATCTCACTGTTCAAAGGTATCAGTCAGGAGAAGGGTACAAAAGAATTTCCAAGGCATCAAATATACCATGGAACACAGTGAAGACAGTCAACATCAAGTGGAGAAAATATGGCACAACAGTGACATTACCAAGAACTGGACGTCCCTTCAAAATTGATGAAAAGACGAGAAAAAAACTGGTCAGGGAGGCTGCCAAGAGGCCGTCAGCAACACTGAAGGGGCTGCAGGAATTTCTGGCAAGTACTGGCTGTTTAGTACATGTGACAACAGTCTCCCATCTGGGGTGGCAAGGCAGAAGCCTTATCTTATGAAGAAAAAACATTGAAGCCCGGCTACATTTTGCAAAAATACATTTGAAATCTCCTAAACGCATGTGGGAAAATATGTTATGGTCCAATGAAACCAAGGTTGAACTTTTTGGCCATAATTCCAAAAGGTATATTTGGCACAAACACAACACCGCTCATCACCAAAAGAACACCATACCAACAGTGAAGCATGGTGGTGGCAGCATCTGGGGCTGTTTTTCTTCAGCTGGAACTGGGGTCTTAGTCAAGGTGGAGGGAATTATGAACAGTTCCAAATATCAGTCAGGGTTGGCACAAAACCTTCAGGCTTCTGCTAGAAAGCTGAAGATGAAGAGGAACATCTTCCAGCACGACAGTGACCCAAAGCACACATCCAAATCAACAAAAGAATGGCTTCACCAGAAGAAGATTAAGGTTTTGGAATGGCCCAGCCTTGTGGGCTTTCTTGTGCATCATCTTGAAAAGGGGATTCCTTCTGGGATGACAGCCATGCAGACCAATTTGATGCAGTGTGTGGCATATGGTTTGAGCACTGACAGGCTGACCCCCCCCACCCATTCAACCTCTGCAGCAATGCTGGCAGCACTCATACGTCTATTTTCAAAAGACAACCTCTGGATATGACGCTTAGCACGTGCACTCAACTTCTTTGGTCGACCATGGCGAGGCCTGTTCTGAGTGGAACCTGTCCTGTTAAACCGCTGTATGGTCTTGGCCACCATGATGTAGCTCAGTTTCAGGGTGTTGGCAATCTTCTTACAGCCTAGGCCATCTTAATGTAGAGCAACAATTCTTTTTTCAGATCCTCAGAGAGTTCTTTGCCATGAGGTGCCATGTTGAACTTCCAGTGACCAGTATGAGAGAGTGTGAGAGCGATAACACCAAATTTAACACACCTGCTCCCCATTCACACCTGAGACCTTGTAACACTAATGAGTCACATGACAACGAGGAGGAAAAATGGTGAATTGGGCACAAGTTGGACATTTTCACTTGGGGGTGTACCCACTTTTGTTGCCAGTGGTTTAGACATTAATGGCTGTGTATTGAGGTTATTTTGAGGGGACAGCAAATTTACACAGTTATACAAGCTGTACACTGACTACTTTACATTGTATCAAAGTGTCATATCTTCAGTGTTGTCCCATGAAAAGATATAATAAAATATTTACAAAAATGTGAGGGGTGTACTCACTTTTGTGAGATACTGTACCATGTAGGTCACAACGACAGCCTTGTCTGCCAGCTACAGTTACATCTGGATAGTCCTGGATAAGTCCTCTGTACTCTGCTTCATCCCCACTGGAGATGAGGCCAATGATCACAGAGTCATCAGAGAACTTCTGTAGACGGCAGTGTGGTGTGTTGTGTGGAAAGTCAGCAGCATAGAGGATGAACAGGAAGGGAGCCAGAACTGTTCCCTGGGGGGCCCCCGTACTGCATATGATGATGTCAGATACACAGTCCTTGGTTCTCACAAACTGTGGTTGGTCTGTGAGGTAGTCCAGGATCCACTATGACAGGTGCTGGTCCACCCCTGCACACAGAAGCTTGTCCTTCAGAATCACTGGTTGGATGGTGTTGAAAGCATTGGAGAAATCAAAGAACATGAGCCTCACAGTGCTCCCAGGCTTCTCCAGGTGGGACAGGGAACGATCTAGGAGGAAGATCACTGCATCCTCCACCCTGATGCCATGCTGGTAGGCAAACCGAAGTGGGTCCATCGCCAGTCCCTCCAAGGGTTGGAGGTGGGCAAGGAGCAGCCTCTCCAGGGTCTTCATCAGGTGTGATGTGAGGGTCACTGGTCTGTAGCTGTCCAGGTCCTTGGGTTGCGGAGTCTCCGGTACAGGTACCATGCAGGATGTTTTCCACAGCTGTGGTACCCTCCCTAGCTTCAGGCTCAGACTGAAGATGTGCTCCACGATCCCACACAGCTGGTCTGCACAGTACTTGAGGAGCCTTAAACTGATGCCGTTCGGACCTGCAGCCTTCCTCACCTTCATCTTCTTCAGCTCAGCTCTCACCTGGGTCTTAGTGAGAGACAGACTGGAGCAGGGGGGCTTTATGCTGGGAGGCGGGAGGGGGGGGTTGGGTCTGTGAGGGGAAAAAACAGCAGGGGATGTGCAGAGCTGGGTGATATAAAGGGTGTGGAGGGAGGGCAGTGGACAGTGGGATAAGATTAAGGTGGAGGCAGCAGGGGTTGGTGGGCAGGCTGAGAAGAGGGTGGTTGGTCAGACCTGTTAAAGAACACTGGAGTGGTGGCTCAGTTGGTAGAGCATCCGCCCCACACCCGGGAGGCAGGGATTCAAATCCCGGCCGGGTCATGACGAAGACCATATACTGTAAAAGTGGAACTTCCTGCCGTCCAGCTTGGTGCTCAGCAGTAATGGAATGGAGGAGGGAAATCTGTGGCGGCGCCTTGCATGGCAGCGGCCCTCTGATTCTACACTTGGGGTGTGTGTGATTAACACTGTAGATAGGTAAAACACAATTTCGTTCTACTGTACATGATTGGTTGTACGGTTGAATGACAATAAAGGGTGATTTAAGAACAGGTTCAGGTCATTCACCCACTCCTTACAGCCTAGGAGAAGGTATTCTGGTGCCAAGAGATAGTGCTGAGACCTCTCCAGACACAGATGACTTCACTCTGCTTCAGCTTGTACTCCATCTTCTTCCTGTCGTTTTCCTTCCGCTTTCTGAGCTTCCTCCTTAGCTCCCTCTGTATGGACTTCAGTTCCTCCTTGTTTCCCGACCTGAAATCCTTTTCTTCTCCTTCAGCAGTGACTTTATCTCAGGGTTGATCCAGGGCTTGTTGTTTGAGAAATATCATATGGTCTTGGTGGGTACAGTGTTCTCCACACAGAAGCTGATATAATCTGTGATGGTGTGTATGAGGCCCTCGATGTCCTCATTATGTGAATTCCAGGACTGCTCCCACACAGTACAGATTCAAAACAGTACTTCAGAGCATCCTCCACCTCCTCAGACTGTGCAGCTAACAGTGTACCAGGAGTCTGTACACAGGCAGGAGGTGAACCAGATTGTGATCAGATCTTCCAAGGGGGGGAGGGGTGATGAGGTGTAAGCCTCCTTGGTGTTTGCATAAAATAAGTCCAGTGTTTTATTGTCTCAGGTGTGGTATATTAAATTATTAAATCACCCTTTATTGTCATTCAACTGTACAACCAATCATGTACAGTAGAACGAGATTGTGTTTTACCTATCTACAGTGTTAACCACACACTCCCCAAGTGTAGAATCAGAGGGCCACTGCCATGCAAGGCGCCGTCACAGATTTCCCTCCTCCATTCCATTATTTCTGAGCACCAAGCTGGACGGCAGGAAGTTCCACTTTTATATGGTCTTCGGCATGACCTGGTCGGGATTTGAACCCCTGCCTCCCGGGTGTGGGGCGGATGCTCTACCAACTGAGCCACCACTCCGGTAACTGACATATATACAGTGGGGTAAAAAAGTATTTAGTCAGCCACCAATTGTGCACGTTCTCCCACTTAAAAGATGAGAGAGGTCTTCAATTTTCATCACAGGTATACCTCAACTATGAGAGACAAAATGAGAAAAAAAATCCAGAAAATCACATTGAAGGATTTTTAAAGAATTTATTTGCAAATTATGGCGAAAAATAAGTATTTGGTCAATAACAAAAGTTCATCTCAATACTTTGTTATATACCCTTTGTTGGCAATGACAGAGGTCAAACGTTTTCTGTAAGTCTTCACAAGGTTTTCACACACTGTTGCTGGTATTTTGGCCCATTCCTCCATGCAGATCTCCTCTAGAGCAGTGATGTTTTGGGGCTGTCGCTGGGCAACACGGACTTTCAACTCCCTCCAAAGATTTTCTATGGGGTTGAGATCTGGAGACTGGCTAGGCCACTCCAGGACCTTGAAATGCTTCTTACGAAGCCACTCCTTTGTTGCCCGGGTGGGGTGTTTGGGATCATTGTCATGCTGAAAGACCCAGCCACGTTTCATCTTCAATGCCCTTGCTGATGGAAGGAGGTTTTCACTCAAAATCTCACGATACATGGCCCCATTCATTCTTTCCTTTACACGGATCAGTCGTCCTGGTCCCTTTGCAGAAAAACAGCCCCAAAGCACGATGTTTCCACCCCCATGCTTCACAGTAGGTATGGTGTTCTTTCTCCTCCAAACACGACAAGTTGAGTTTTTACCAAAAAGTTCTATTTTGGTTTCATCTGACCATATGACATTCTCCCAATCCTCTTCTGGATCATCCAAATGCTCTCTAGCAAACTTCAGATGGGCCTGGACATGTACTGGCTTAAGCAGGGGGACACGTCTGGCACTGCAGGATTTGAGTCCCTGGCGGCGTAGTGTGTTACTGATGGTAGCCTTTGTTACTTTGGTCCCAGCTCTCTGCAGGTCATTCACTAGGTCCCCCCGTGTGGTTGTGGGATTTTTGCTCACCGTTCTCATGATCATTTTGACCCCACGGGGTGAGATCTTGCGTGGAGCCCCAGATCGAGGGAGATTATCAGTGGTATTGTATGTCTTCCATTTTCTAA
Organism: Pholidichthys leucotaenia; assembly: GCA_020510985.1. Classification (NCBI taxonomy): domain Eukaryota; kingdom Metazoa; phylum Chordata; class Actinopteri; order Cichliformes; family Pholidichthyidae; genus Pholidichthys; species Pholidichthys leucotaenia. The sequence continues at coordinate 198,425,094 of CM035848.1, forward strand.
TAATTGCTCCCACTGTGGGGAGCGTGAAATAACAAGACTGAATCATTTCTCAGTTCAGGTTTTAATGTCGTGTTCACATCCCCAGCTATCTCTCAAGAACACAAGAGAGAGAGCTGAGTCAAAACCTTCTCTTTTATACAGTCAAGGACAAAGGAAGAATCACATATCACAGACAACCCCCCTATTGACAATAACTCTCCCCCCGTGCCCTTCAGTCCTCCGCCTGGGCTCCAGGAGGTCAGGAAGTCCTTTCAGCTCCTTATCGCCGTACCTCCGTCTTCTTGTTGTTATCCACAGGCGGTCCAGACATATTGTCCCCTCTAAGACGTGAGGTCAATCCACACATGCAATCACAAGCATCCCATAGTGCTTATACATATGTAGGTAAAAATACATGAGCCACAGAACCCCCCCCAAACGTCGAAGAATGGACAATATATCAGAGTTAATAAAACATGATAACCTCAATAGCATAGTCTATACCACATGATCATATCAAAAATCAGTGATAACATCCATAGCATAGTCTATACCACATGATCACATTAAAATTCAGTCTGTACGCCGTCTGGGTTTCAGACGTCTTCCAAATCTGCTGTAAGCAGGTCTCGCCATCCCTGCAGCGCCGTCCTGCAAGGAATCTGCAGACTGAGGAAGAGAGTGGTTATTTGATCCCTGCGGGGGCTCAGGGACGTGTTCCCTGGGGGGTCTACCACGTCGAGGTGCCCTCGCCACGGGTACAGACTCGTCGTTCATCACAAAAGCAGGCTTTAGTCTGTCAATACTAACTGTCTCTTTTCTGTCTCCCAAATCTAGCACAAAATGCTTATCACCTGATTCCAGCACCCTATACGGACCATCATATGGCGGGCGGAGGGTCGGTCTCAGAGCCTCGTGCCTGACAAAAACGAATTCGGCATTTTTCAAAGCTTTGGGAACAAAAACGCACGGAAAAGTGTGATGAACGGGGCCCGGGAGCGTGTCTGCTCCCGTGTCAATCAGTGGCCCCAGAGCCGGGGGGCGCCCTGGCTCCGGATGCTCTGGCAGGAATTCACCGGGCAGCCTGAGAGGTTGTGCAAAAACTAACTCGGCTGGAGAGGCATTTAAATCCTCTTTGGGCGCAGAACGCAACCCCAATAAAACCCATGGTAGTTTGTTTACCCAATCTGCATCCGTAAGCGACGCTCTGAGGGCTGCCTTCAAAGACCTATGAAAACGCTCGCATAAACCATCTGTTCCGCTGCCATGGCTGCGTAATCTATTCCCACGTGAACTGGGGCCGCGCGCGCTTCCGCGCTGCTATTTTGCCCTGCGGCTGCGGTAGTATAATCTGCCTCCGCGCGCACCGGTGCTGTGACCGCGCGAGAGAGGCAGTCTGCCACTACGTTGAGTTTACCCGCTACGTGCTGAATATCAGTGGTAAACTCCGAAATTGCGGCCAGTTGCCTCTGTTGCCGGCCCGACCACGGTTCTGAAATTTTGGACATCGCAAAAGTGAGCGGCTTATGGTCGACAAAAGCAGTGAAACGCCGACCTTCCAGCCAAAACTGGAAATGGCGGATGGCCAAATGGAGCGCTAACAGCTCCCTGTCAAACGTGCTGTATTTCCGCTCGGCTTCCTTCAAGGATCTGCTGAAAAATGCCAGCGGCTGCCAAACCCCGGCAACATGCTGTTCCATGACCGCCCCTATGGCCAAATCTGATGCGTCGGTGGTGAGCGCTATTCAGGCCGATGGATCAGGATGAGCTAGGAGCGCAGCGTCAGCCAGGGCTTTTTTTACCTCCGCGAATGCGCGCTCCCGCTCCGGGGACCACTCGATAGGGTTGGAGGGTTTTTGTTTTTTGAGCGCGGCGTATAATGGCTGCATGAGCTGCGCTGCGTGGGGTAGGAAACGGTTATAAAAATTTACCATTCCTAAAAATTCCTGCAATGATTTGACTGTTTGTGGTCGGGGAAAATCTGGCACTGCACACACCTTATCCGGTAGCGGGATTGCCCCTTCTGGGGAGACGCGGTGTCCCAAAAAATCGATCTGCGCCACGCCAAACTGGCACTTGGCTGGATTAATTATTAACCCGTGCTCTCCCAACCTCCGAAAAACCGCAGTGAGGTGTTTTTCGTGTTCTTCTTCTGAAGTACTGGCGACTAAAATGTCGTCGAGGTAGACGAACACAAAAGGGAGATCGCGTAACACCGCATCCATCATATGTTGGAATGTTTGCGCGGCGCCTTTAAGACCAAACGGCATACGCAAAAACTCAAAAAGTCCAAAAAGGTTATTACCGCTGTTTTAGGAATGTCCTCAGTACGGACTGGAACCTGATGGTAGCCGCGAACCAGGTCTATTTTAGAAAAAATGCGCGCCCCCGCTAAATGCACTGAGAAATCCTGAATGTGTGGGATTGGATAGCGGTCATGCGCTGTGGCGTTGTTTAGTCTGCGATAATCGCCGCAAGGTCTCCAGGAGCCGTCAGCTTTAGGGACCATATGCAGCGGCGAAGCCCATGGGCTTTTCGAACGACGAATAATGCCCAGTCTTTCCAGGCTGGCGAACTCCTCGCGCGCTATGGAAAGCTTAGCAGCATCCAAACGCCGAGCTTTCGCGAGGACGGGGGGGGGGGGGGCCGCTGTAGTGATAAAATGCTCCACCCCGTGTTTCGCAACTGTTGCTGAAAAAGTAGGAACCGTGAGCGCTGGAAACTGGGTGAGGAGTGTGTTAAACTTACCGCCTGCTGTGGCGATGTTGGTCTGCACCGGCGGTGGGGACACTCGAGCTGCACAAGGAATAGAATAAAAAGATAGTGCATTAACCAATCGCCTGTTGGCAAGATCAACCAACAAACCATGTGAGCACAGAAAATCGGCACCTAACATGTTGAAGCTCACCGCCGCTATGATAAAAGTCCATTCATAAGTGCGGCCGTGTAAGGACAGAAGCAAAGTCCTTTCTCCGTAGGTGGTGATGCTCGAGCCGTTCGCCGCCGTTGCCCCGTCACCACGGGGGCCAGCCAACTGGCCGGCATAGGTTGGGGTGATGAAACTCACTTGGGCTCTGGTGTCTACGAGGAAGTGCCGCCCGGAGCTTGCATCTGTGATGTACAGCAGCTTATTTTTTTCACCGAGAGCCGAAGCTGCTAACGAATCCCGGTTCTGGAGTTTCCCGAGCTCTTGTAGCTGCATGGTGGCACACACCTGTGTGCCTTCTCTGCAAAATGCCGGTGGTAATAACAGAGGCCATCTCCTCCGCTGCGCCGGGGCCGCGTCGCTGCCATTGATGGTGGGGCTGGCTCCGCTGTCTCTGGCTCTTCGTTGCCTCGGGTCGCCACACCTAGGTCTGTCGCTGCCGCTGTGGCCGTCTGCTTGCCGCAGGAGTCGAGGAGCCGCTGCGCCTCTCAGGCCAGCGCATGGAAGTCCCGCTGGGTCACACAAGGCATGCCGGAGAGTGTCCCTCTCATGTGTGTCGGGAGGTTGCTTAGGAAGATGTGCTGAAATAGGAAGTTATCGTTGTCCGAGTCCCTCAGCTGCAGCATGTCTTCCATCAGGGCGACTGGTCTGCGCCCTCCCTGGCCGTGCATAGCCAGGAGCCTCCTAGTCCTCTCTTCGGCTGAGGGCGTGAAACACTCGGTGAGGGCAGCCTTCAACTCGCCGTATTTGTTGTTAGCGGGTGGCTGCTGTACCAGGCTCCGCACGCATCGAGCTGTGCGGTTGTCGAGTCTTGCGATGACATGATAAAACTTAGTGTCATCCGCCGTTATTCCTGCGAGCGTGAACTGTGCCTCAGCCTGGAGGAACCACGAGTCCGGGTTGTCCTGCCAGAATTCTGGCAGTTTAATGGAGACGGCGCTCGCTCGGGCAGGCTCCGACGAGTCTGGATCATGGGAATCGTTTCCCGGCATTCTCAAACGTCTCTGGTCACCAATGTGGGGAGCGTGAAATAACAAGACTGAATCATTTCTCAGTTCAGGTTTTAATGTCGTGTTCACATCCCCAGCTATCTCTCAAGAACACAAGAGAGAGAGCTGAGTCAAAACTTTCTCTTTTATACAGTCAAGGACAAAGGAAGAATCACATATCACAGGCAACCCCCCTATTGACAATAACTCTCCCCCCGCGCCCTTCAGTCCTCCGCCTGGGCTCCAGGAGGTCAGGAAGTCCTTTCAGCTCCTTATCGCCGTACCTCTGACTTCTTGTTGTTATCCACAGGCGGTCCAGACATATTGTCCCCTCTAAGATGTGAGGTCAATCCACACATGCAATCACAAGCATCCCATAGTACTTATACATATGTAGGTAAAAATACATGAGCTACACCCACAGTTGATTTATTCACACCAAGCTGCTTACCTATTGCAGATTCAGTCTTCCCAGCCTGGTGCAGGTCTACAATTTTGTTTCTGGTGTCCTTTGACAGCTCTTTGGTCTTGGCCATAGTGGAGTTTGGAGTCTGACTGTTTGAGATTGTGGACAGGTGTCTTTTATACTGATAATGAGTTCAAACAGGTGCCATTAATACAGGTAACGAGTGGAGGACAGAGGAGCCTCTTAAAGAAGTTGTTACAGGTCTGTGAGAGCCAGAAATCTTGCTTGTTTGTAGGTGACCGGATACTTATTTTCCACCATAATTTGCAAATAAATTCTTTAAAAATCCTTCAATGTGATTTTCTGGATTTTTTTTTCTCGTTTTGTCTCTCATAGTTGAGATATACCCATGATGAAAATTGGAGACCTCTCTCATCTTTTAAGTGGGAGAACTTGCACAATTGGTGGCTGACTAAATACTTTTTTGCCCCACTGTATATCCGGTATATGACATGGTGGGTGAAAGTGGGCAGAGTGGAGGACAGGGAAACATGGTTAAAATCACCAGAGATGAGCTGGAGAGCATTTGGGTGCTGGGTCTGCAGCCTGCTGGTGACTGTGTGGATGATGTCACATGCTGCCTCAGTGCTTGCGGACGGGGGGTACATAGCAATCACGACGATGTGTGAGAACTCTCTGGGGAGGTAAGCTGGTCGCATGCTAACTGCTAGCAACTCAATGTCCTTGCTACAGTGTTGTTCGTTAATCGTGATGTGCCCAGGATTACACCATCTGTTGTTCATAAACACTGCCAGCTCCACACCTCTGCTCTTGCCGCTATCTAGTGTCTGATCTGCTCGTAGTAAGTTGAAACCCTCGAGTCCGATGTTAGCGTCTGTTGTTTGCTCGGTTAGCCATGTTTCAATGAATACCATGATGCTAACCTCTCTAAAGGCACTCTTATACTGGGACAGAGCCGCAAGCTCATCCGTCTTGTTAAGCAGCGATCTCACATTTCCCATAATAACTGACGGTAGAACGGGCTTGTACCTTGTCTTCCTCGCGCGTCGCTTCGCTCCAGTTCGACATCCCCATCGTTTTCACCTGATTTCTCGAGGAATATTGGGTCTCACACCATTCATGAAAATTTCATCAAAATCTGTTCATAACTTTTGGAGTAATGTTGCTAACAGACAGACAGACAAACCAACAAACAAATTAACTCTGGCAAAAACATTACCTTCTCCCTAGGCAAAGGTAATAATATTACAGAAGGCAATTGTTTGAACACACAGGGCTTAAAGTTTTCCAGCACTGTGCCGGATTTCCGGCAAATGCCATTTGGCTGCGGGGAAAAATGATACTCCTATAACGGTGGCCCTCAAAAGGCGGCCCATGAACTCCCTATTTGTGGCCCCCGAGCTGTGATCCTTCACTACATGTTTTGGTTAGGTCAGCTCCTGTAAACACGGATGTTATAACCCCAGTGTGGTAAAGTGACAGGAACCTGTGTTTCTCCTCAGGTCTTGATTCCCCTGACATCCTGATTGGCTCTTCACAGCCCACACCTGCATCCTGTTGGCCAATCATTGTCCTTCCCTGACTATAAAAGGCCAGAGAAGCAGAAGATCTTCCTTCCACCTCTGACTTGGGTTGCCACCACACCACAAGCTCTGCTCTCTGCTGCCATTACAGTCTGAGTTAGGTTTGAGTCTGTTTGTATGTCTATGTACGCTGCAGACATACACTGTAGACATTCCCAAAGTGATAAAGCAAAATATTGGTAAAACTCAAATTAAACATAAAGCCTCTAAATTGAATGATTTGGCCTCTGTTCCTCCTCATAATTTAAAAATTAAATGTGGTTTATTAAATATTAGGTCTCTAACTCCCAAGTCTCTGTTAGTCCATGATCTGTTAATTGATCATCAGATTGATTTAATTTCCCTTACAGAGACTTGGTTAGGGCAAGAGGATTATGTTGGTTTAAATGAATCAACTCCCTCTGGTTATTTAAACTGTCAAAATCCCAGAAGTTCTGGTCGTGGAGGAGGAGTAGCAACAATTTACCATTCCAAATTACTAGTTAATGTAAAGCAAAAAACATGTTATAATTCCTTTGAGGGCCTGGTCCTCAGTGTTGGGCACTTTAGCAATTTCAGGTTAAACCCAATTTTATTTGCCATAGTTTATCGTCCCCCATCAACCTATTCAGAATTTTTATCCGAATTTGCTGATTTCTTAGCTGATTTAGTGCTGAAATCTGATAGAATAATTATAGTAGGGGACTTTAATATACATGTGGATGTAGATAGTGACTGCCTTAATGTGGCTTTTAATTCAATATTAGACTCGATTGGGTTTTCTCAGAAAGTAGGAAATTCTACTCATTACCTCCACCATACATTGGACCTTGTTCTGACATATGGTATAGAAATAGAAAATCTTGTAGTGTCTCCTCATAACCCTGTACTGTCAGACCATTGTCTGTTAACCTTTGATTTTACTATTTCTGACTATTTGGCTCCTAAAGAAAAATATTATCACAGTAGATGCCTCTCAGATGATGCTGTTTCCAAATTTATGCAGATTGTTTCCTCTATGCCATGTGTCAACACAACGGAAATAAGCTATAGACAGCTTGCTCCTTCTGTAATTGATAACATGGTGGATAGTGTTTCAGCTTCTCTGCATCAGGCTCTAGACTTGGTGGCCCCCTTAAAAAAGAAAAAGTCTAATCAGAGATTTTTAACTCCTTGGTTCAACACAGAAACTCGTAGCTTAAAACAGAAGACTCGTCAATTAGAAAGAAAATGGCGCTCTACTAATTTAGATGAAATCTATTTAGCTTGGAGAAATCATCTTTTAATTTATAAAAAATCTCTTAGAAAAGCTAGAACGAGTTATTACTCTGCATTAATAGAAGAGAACAAGAATAATCCCAGGTTTCTTTTCAGTACTGTAGCCAGGTTGACAAAGAGTCAGGACTCTGTCAATCCTAGCATCCCCTTAGAGCTTACTAGTCACGACTTTATGAACTTTTTCAATAATAAAATTTCATCCATCAGAGATAAAATCAATCAGATTCTTCCCACAGTTAACTTAAATACTGTAACTATTACAACTCCTTCTATTGATGTCTGTCTTGATGAGTTTACTCCAATCGACCTTTGTGAGTTAGACAAAATAGTTTCCTCATCCAAACCTTCAACTTGTCTTTTAGACCCTATTCCTACCAGGTTATTTAAAGAAGTCTTCCCACTTATTGGTAGCTTTATTCTTCATATAATCAATTCTTCATTAATTTTAGGCCATGTACCGCAGGCTTTTAAAACAGCTGTAATTAAACCCTTACTCAAAAAGCCAACGCTAGATCCAGGAGCTTTAGCTAACTATAGACCAATCTCTAATCTCCCTTTCATTTCAAAAATCTTAGAAAGAGTTGTTGCTACGCAATTATTTGACCACCTGCAGGGAAATGGTTTACTTGAAGAGTTTCAATCTGGGTTTAGAATCCAGCATAGTACTGAAACAGCCTTAGCGAAGGTCACTAACGACCTCCTCATTGCATCTGATAATGGACTAGTTTCTGTACTTGTCCTTTTAGATCTTAGTGCAGCTTTTAACTTCGTTGCAGTGGTTTAGATCTTATTTATCTGATAGGTTCCAGTTTGTTCATGTAAATGATGAGTTTTCTTTCAGCTCAAAGCTTAGTCATGGAGTTCCACAGGGATCTGTGCTAGGCCCTACTCTTTTTAGTTTATATATGCTTCCATTAGGCAACATTATTAGAAAGCACTGTATACATTTTCATTGTTATGCAGATGACACACAATTATACCTGTCAATGAAGCCAGATGATACTAATCAATTAGCCAAGTTAGAAGCCTGTCTTAAGGAAATCAAAGCTTGGATGACTTGTAATTTCCTGCTATTAAATTCAGATAAGACTGAAGTCATTCTTGTTGGTCCAAAAAACCTTAGAAATTCCTTTCCAAATCAAACTTTCAGTTTGGATGCAGTTACTCTTTCTCTTAATAGCTCTGTGAGGAACCTTGGAGTTATTTTTGATCAGGATTTGTCCTTCAATTCACATATTAAATTTGTTTCTAAGACTGCCTTCTATCATTTGCGTAATATTGCCAAGATTAGGAGCATCTTGTCTCAGAGTGATGCTGAGAAGCTGATCCACGCTTTTGTTAGCTCGAGATTAGATTATTGTAACTCTTTATTATCAGGCTGTCCTAAAACATCTTTAAAAAGTCTTCAGCTGATCCAAAATGCTGCAGCAAGAGTTTTAACAGGTACTAGAAAGAGAGATCATATCTCTCTGGTTCTGGCCTCCCTTCATTGGCTTCCCATAGAGTTTAGAATTAAGTTTAAAATCCTTCTTCTTACTTACAAAGCTTTAAACAATCAGGCTCCTTTTTATTTAAAAGATCTGATACTACCGTATCATCCTAACAGAGCACTATGCTCCCAAAATGCAGGATTACTTGTAATACCTAGAATCTCCAAAAGTACAATGGGAGGTAGAGCCTTCAGTTATCAAGCTCCTCTCCTGTGGAATCAACTGCCAATCTGGATTCGGGAGTCAGACTCGATCTCTGTTTTTAAGAATAGGGCTAAAACCTACCTTTTTGATATAGCCTACAATTAGGGAGGGATCATGTGTTTCTGAACCCTCCCTTAGTTATGCTGCTAATAGGTTTAGTCAGCCGGGGGACCTCCAGTAATGCACTGGGCCTCACTCCTTTCCTCACTCTCTATGAAATATTTTTTTTTTGCTGGTCATTAACATTTGTTTGTTCTCTCCCATAGATTGAGTCCCCATCGTGCTGTTTGCTCTCTACATGTCTGTTCTTTTCTTCTTCTCTATCCCCTCACCCCCCAGCCAGTCGCAGCAGATGACTGCCCCTCCCTGAGCCTGGTTCTGCTGGAGGTTTCTTCCTGTTAAAAGGGAGTTTTTCCTCTCCACCGTCGCCAAGTGCTTGCTCACAGGGGATCGCCTGATTGCTGGGGTCTTTCTGCAACTGTGGGGGTCCCCCCTACAGTTGATAGTGCTATGAGATGACTGTTGTTGTGAAATGGCGCTATATAAATAAAGTTGAATTGAATTGAATTGAATTGTAGTGAACCTGGTTATCTTCTAGTTGTTCAGACTGCCTGTTAACCTGTGTTTGCTTCTTATTTTGCCAGAGAAATCTGTAGCAGAGAGCTGCCATTTTTGTTGAACTCTTTTTTTCTCTTGTTTATGTTGCGGATCAGAGAGTCGCCTATCAGGGTTTGTACTTTTTCTTTTAACTTAAGTTGTAGGTAATAATCCTTTGTTTCTAGCTTTGGGGGGGCTTTTGTTTGCTGTTTTGGCCTTGGTTTTCCCTGAAGTCAATTTTGCTTTCTTTAATTCTGGCAATCCCTTCATGGACCGTCACCTTATTGTGGTGGGGGGTTTGCATGCCCTAGTGATCCCAGGAGCTATGTCGTCCGGGGCAATTTGCCTCTGGTTGGGTCACCCAAGACAAACTGGTCCTAGGTGAAGGGCCAGGCTAAGAATGATCCAACAGACTCTCATGATGAATACTTGAAAAAGGATTCAGTGTACCCCGCCCAGTATGGGGTCACCGGGGCCCCACCCTGGAGCCAGGCCTGAGGGAGAGGCTCGATGGCTAGCATCTGGTGGCCAGGTTTCCACCCATGGGACCCAGCTGGGCTCAGCCCAAAGGAGTTACATGGGTCCGCCCTCCAGTGGGCTCACCACCTGCAGAAGGAGCCATGGGGGTCCGGTGCTATGTGGATCAGGTGGCGGTCAAAGGCAGCGACCTTGGCGGTCTGATCCCAAGCTTCCTAAACTGGCTTTTAGGATGTGGAATGTCGCCTCTCTGGTGGGGAAGGAGCCTGAGCTGGTGCATGAGGTTGAGAGATACCAGCTAGATATAGTTGGCCTCACCTCAACACACAGCTCCAGTTCCGGAACCAGTCTCCTGGAGAGGAGCTGGAGCTTGGCCTACTCTGGAGTTGCCCCGGGCGAGAGGCGTCGAGCAGGGGTGGGTATTCTTGTATCCCCCCACCTTGCTGCCTCTATATTGGAGTTTTCCCCAGTGGATGAAAGGGTTGTTTCCCTGCGCCTTTGGGTTGGAAAATGGGTCCTGACCATCATTTGTGCCTGTGCACCAAATGATAATTCAGAGTACCCACCCTTTTTGTAGTCTCTGACTGGGGTGCTTCTCTTGGAAACTCCATTGTCCTACTGGGGGACTTCAATGCATACGTGGGCAGCGACAGTGAAACCTGGAGGGGGGTGATTGGGAGGAACGGCCTGCCCAATCTGAATCCAAGTGGTGTTCTGTTATTGGACATCTGTGCTAACCACAGTCTGTCCATAACAAACACCGTGTTCAAGCATAAGGGTGTCCATATGTACACCTGGCACCAGGACACCTTAGGTCGCAGGTCGATGATTGATTTTGTTATCGTGTCATCAGACCTGCGACTGTATCTCTTGGACACTCGGGTAAAGAGAGGTGCAGAGCTGTCAACTGATAACCACCTGGTGGTGAGTTGGCTCCGATGACAGGGGAGGATGTCATTCAGACCTGGTAGACCCAAACATATAGTGAGGATGTGCTAGGAATGTCTGGCTAAGGTCCCTGTCCGGGAGGTCTTCAACTTCCACCTCCGGAAGAACTTCAACCACATTCCGAGGAAGTGATGGAGACATGGAGTCTGAATGGGCCATGTTCTCCACCTCCATTGTTGAAGCGGCTGCCCAGAGCTGCGGCCACAAGGTTGTCGGGACATCTCGTGGTGGCAACCCCCGAACCAAGTGGTGGACACCAGTGGTGAGGGGGGCCATTAAGCTGAAGAAGGAGTCCTATCAAGCTTGGTTGGCTTGTGGGACTCCCGAAGCAACTGAAGTGAACCGGCAGGCCAAGCGGAGTACAGCTCGGGTGGTTGCTGAAGCAAAAGCTCGGGTATGGGAGGGGTCTGGTGAGGCCATGGAACAAGACTTTCGGTCAGCCTCAAAGAGATTCTGGCAAACTGTCCGGCGGCTCAGGAGGGGGAAGCAGCTCCCTGTCCACACTGTGTATGGTGCGGATGGGGCACTGCTGACTTCGACTGGGGATATCGTCGGGCGGTGGAAGGAATACTTCGAGGATCTCCTCAATCCCACTGAATGAATCTTTATTTCGGATAGATTAGATGTAAAGATTAAAAGAAAGGAACAGAATAATATAGCAAAGGGGAAAAAAAATCTAACAAGGTCAAATTAAACAATAACTCCTCGGATTATACAGTTCAACATAAGTTATCCAAAATGGGTGATGGCTGAAGCCGCAGCTTATATTGCCCACCCATATTCCATCTAAGAATTCAAAAGGAAAATAAAATAAGAGTGATTACAAATCAGAACAAAGCTAAGACAAAACGTGACAGGAAACTAAGCAACAGCACAACACAGACTGGATATGATAATCATGTGATTTTACATGTCATCTTGTATATATGTTTGGAGTATTTCTTCCTTTAGTTTTTGTTTAAACTGTCCAAGCGTTGTACATGATTTTAATTCAGGTCCAAAAGTGTTCCACAATCTGACTCCTTGCACTGAGATATAGTGTTGCTTGGTGGTAGTTCTCACTGAAGGTTTTTGAAATATACATATTCCTCTGAAATGATATTGTTTCTCCCTTATTTGGAACAACTTCTGGATATTTGCGGGCAGTGATAGATTCTTCACTTTAAACATTATTACTGCAGTTTTAAAATCAACCAGATCTTTCAACTTGAGCGCTTTTAATTTAAGAAAAAGTGGGTTTGTTGGTTCCCTGTAAGCAGCTTTGTTTTTTTTTTTTTCTTTTTTTTTTTCCACAATATCTTTATTGAACCTTTTTTTTTTTTTAACAAACATGATACAAACAATCAAACACTAACACTAAAGTACTACAAAAAAAAAAAATGCACTAAAAACACCAACAACCACCAACAAAATCAAGTCTTCAACAATGCTCCTCTGTTTAGTCTAGACAATCCAATACATTAGTATACTTATTATGTTCACCAGTTTGGAATTTACAAGGTCCACACACATCATTCACCTTCTTCTTCAAGAGTTATGTTTAAATTTTTTACATAATCAATAAAAGGTCTCCATATATTCTCAAACACAATTTCCTTTGATTTTAGTATATATGTTATTCTTTCTAATGGAAGGTTTGTTAACATCTGTCTTAACCACTGAGTCACATCTGGTCTATGAGTCTTTTTCCATAATAGTGCAATACATTTTTTGGCATTAAGCAAACTGAGGTCTATGAATGTTCTTTCACTTTTATTAAAATTATGCTTTTCTGGGTACAGACCCAACAAAAACAGTTTAGGATTCAATATGATTTGTTTTGAGATTATTTTTTCAATTGTTACCCTCACCTCTTCCCAAAACATTCTTATTAATCTACATTCCCATAAACAATGAAATAGGGTTCCTTTACTTTCCATGCATTTTGTGCATGTATCTGGTATATTTTTGTTATATCTATTTAACTCCTCCGGTGTAACATACATCCGCATTAACCATTTGAAATGTATCAATTTAAGGCGTGCATTTATTGATTTGGTTTGAGCTTCTGTACAAGCCAATTCCCATTGTTCCTCTGAAATTTCAATTTGCAGATCTTCTTTCCAGTAGTTTAATCTTTTCAGTGAATTTTCACTTGAAGATAGTGTCAATGAGTTATAAAACTCTGAAATAATACCCTTTCTTTTACTATCTTTCATCATCATTTTTTCCAAGGATGAATAAATAGGTCGAGTGAGAGCTTTATTTTGATTTGATCGAATAAAGTTTCTAAGTTGAAGATATTTAAAAAAATGTGTTCTATTGAGATTAAATTTGATCCTCAGCTCTTCAAAAGACATTATGTTGTCTGCACATGGCAAATATAAATCCTGAATCTTTTGTATCCCTTTTAAATTCCATACTTTAAATACAGCGTCCGCTCTCCCTGGTTTAAAATATTGATTACCCCATATTGGACTAAATTGTGACAATAACTGTGGTTCTTTTAAATAGTTTTTAGCTTCACACCATATTTTGATCATATGCTTTACAAATGGATTTTTAACTTGTTTTTGTAATTTTTTTGCCGAATCTGAGTATATGAATATGGGAAGAGGTAAAGGTAAATTGTATGATTCCATTTCAGTCCAGTGAGGGAGATCATTTGATGAAAAATAATATGTCATAGACCTCAGTTGTGCCGACCAATAATACAACATAAAATTTGGACATTTCAGACCTCCACGATCAAATGGTAAATATAATAAAGACAAACGTAATCTAGCCCTCCTGTTGTTCCATATAAATTCCACTAACTTTTTTTTTATTCTTGAGAATAGATCTAAAGGTGGTGATAAGGAATGTATTGAAATAAATAAAGTATTTTAGGTAAAATATTACTTTTAAGTATATTGATTCTCCCGATCATCGACATTGGTAGTGACATCCATCTCTGAGTTAACTCACTGATATCTGACATTAAGGCTTCATAGTTGACACTGGCGACTGATTCTAGCTTAGGCATAATTTGGATTCCTAAATATTTAAACTGATTTACAACATTGAATTGATTTACCTCAGGGGCTGGGTAATTTCTCTGGGTCTCATTTAGCATTAATATTGAAGATTTAGTTTTATTTATTTTATATCCTGATATTTCCCCAAAATTCTTTATTAAATTCAACAAGGTTGGAATTGATTTTTTTAGATTCGACATAAACAAAATTATATCATCGGCGTACAGGGAGATTTTATGTTCTGTTGGTCCAACTTTAATTCCATATATTTGTGAATGTAAACGTATCGCTATCGCTAAAGGTTCAATTGCCATAGTAAACAGTAAAGGTGAAAGTGGACAGCCTTGTCGACATCCTCTATTGATTTTTATTGGTTTTGAAATATTGTTATTTGTTAGGATTTCTGCTGTAGCATTATTGTATATTATTTGAACCCATTTTATGAAATTATTTCCAAGTCCAAACCTTTGTAGGACTTCAAAAAGAAAGGGCCATTCAACTCTATCAAAGGCCTTTTCGGCGTCCAATGATAGGAGAGCTGTATCCGGTGCTTCTTTATTAAAATAAATAATATTAAATAGTCTTCTTACATTATGGAAGCCTTGTCTACCCTTTATAAAGCCATTCTGATCTCGATTAATAATATTTGGTAAAATTTCTTGTATTCGTCTTGCTAAAATTTTACAGATTATCTTAAGGTCGGCGTTTAATAGGCTTATTGGTCTCATATTTTCACATTTATTAGAGGGCTTACCTGGTTTTGGCAGCAGTATAATTAAGGCATTATTTATGTATGATGGTAAATTATTATTTTGAAATGCTTCTAAAACCATTTCCAAAAAAGGTTTTATTAATTTATTCTTAAATTTTTTATAAAGGTCAACTGGAAGACCATCTGGTCCTGCACTTTTTCCTGATTTCATATTATCAATGGCTAGCCCAACTTCTTCTTGACTAATTTTAGACTCCAATATCTCCCTGTTTTCATTTGGAATACACGGTATAGATAGTTCGTTCAAAAACCCATTTAGTTTTGTTAAATCAGGTTCATTTTTGGTATCATATAATTTTTCATAGTAATCTCTAAAGGCTCTATTAATTTCTAAAGGATCTATAACTACCTGTCCATTACTTATAATACTGGTAATTGGTGTTTTAATTTCCAATTGTTTAATCTGCCATGCTAATAATTTTCCTGATTTTTCACCTTGTTCATAAAAAGATTGTTTCAATCTTAGAAGACTCGAGGCAGCTCTATTCGCTGATTTTTTGTCGTATTCAGCTCTCAAAATCAGTAATTCATTCTCCAACCTTGGGTCACTTCCTGCATACACTTTTTCCTGAAGATTTTTTATTTTATGTTCCAATTTAGCTCTCTCCTCTCGAGTCTTCTTAGATTTTGATCCTGTATAACTAATAATATGTCCCCTAATAAAAGCTTTGAAAGCCTCCCACTTTACACATGCTGATGTTTGTGTAGTATTGATGTCAAAGAACTCGTCTATCTGTTTTTCTATATACTTGACAAATTCCTCATCCTGAAGCCATTTATGCTGAAATTGCCATCTACCTGATTCCTTTGTCAATTTTTTATCTACATATATTAGACAACAGGGTGCATGATCAGAGATCACGATGTTATCATAAAAGCAGTTTTGAATCTTGGACCTTAATTCTGTGGAAATCAAAAAATAATCAATACGTGAGAATGTCTTGTAGGTACTAGAATAACAAGAATAGGCTTTAACTTGTGGTTTCATTTCTCTCCATATATCTAACAATCTCAATTCTTTCATAAAATGATTAATAGTCATCCTACATCCAATGTGCGTACAGTCCAGTCCTGTTGATCTATCCACACCTGGATTCAATGTACAATTAAAATCCCCTGCTATTATATGTTGCCCTGTAAGTGATGATAAGATGAGAAATAAATTAGCAAAGAACTTCTGATCATCTATATTGGGACCATATAAGTTCACAAGATTTATATTTTCTAATAGCAAAGAACCTTGAATGATTACATATCTTCCAAATTTGTCTCCAATTACATTTTTCACTTGAAAAGGAACTGATTTATGTATGAGAGTCATAACTCCCCTGGCTCGGGATGAAAATGAAGAGGTGAATACACTTCCCTGCCATCTACTCCTAATTCTTTTAACATCCTCCTCTATCAGATGAGTTTCTTGTAAAAACACAATTCTTGAACCCATGTCCTTTATTTTATTCATAACTTGTTTAAGTTTTTTTAAATTTTGTAGACCTCTGCAATTCCATGAAGTTAAATTAAGATTAACACTTTGGTCCATGATCAATAGAGAGTTTAGGATTACCTTGCAGTGTAAACATGCTCATACAGAGAAGCAAAAACATGAGTGGTTGAACATTCATCCTACAAACTACACACAAACAAATTTCCCCTTCCCACACTTGTGGCAAACCCCCCAAAATCAAAAGAAAAATTCTGTCTCCCGATATAGCCATCGACCGTTCCACACCCACGGGGAACAGCCTAAGCCACTCCTTCTTCATCCTCCCAATCACCCTAACTCTACTACTTTTAATGACGTAACATTAACTCTCCTCTGTAGTTTTCCAACTTAACTCCAAAATTTTTAACAACTTTGTACATCATAGTTTTTTTTTTTTTGTTTGTTTTGTTTTTGTTTTGTTTTTTTAATATATAATACAATCTATATTTTGTAAACTTACTATTTACTTCAAGTCAGTCAGATGCCTGTGCAAATGCTTAATTATTCTACCTTATATTTTGTTCATGCTTAGCTCCCACCAGTCTCTTCTTCTTCTTTGATCTTCTTGATGAACTCCTGCGCCTCCTCTGGGGTCTTGAAGATGTGGGTTCTGCCCTCATACGTGGTCAGCAGTCTCGCAGGATAGATTACACCATGACGAATCCCAAGGTTGCGCAGCTCCTTACGTACGGGATCAAACTGCTTCCTCAATTGCTGGATTCCTGTGGCCAAATCTGGGTAGAACCGCACCTGCTGGTCCTGGTGTTTAATCTCTCCTTTTTTAGCTCGTGCAGCGTTGAAGATCTTCATCCTGTCTCTGTTGCTAAGAAACTTCATAATTAAGGTCCTCGGCGGTCCCTTATCTCTCCGTGGGCCAATGCGATGTGCTTTTTCCAGAACCACTGCTGATTGCAACTCCTCGCTGCCCAGCACCTCCGGAATCCACTTTTCCAGAAAGGAACATACGTCCCGACCTTCTGATTCCTCTGGAAGACCCACCAGCCTCAAATTATTCTGTCTCGACCGAGATTCCAAATCCAAAATATTATCTTCCAGAGATTTATTTTTTTTTTCCAAAGTGCGCACCTTTAATTGAAGACGGGTGACGTCATCTTCAGCACTAGCGAGACGGAGCTCCATCTGCGCCGTTCGTTCTACACAGTCACCCAATTCCTTTCTTATTCCTTCCAACGCTGTCATAATCCCATCAAATCTAGAGGAAAAGTCCGCTCTCATTGAACTCATGGCAGCCATCAGCGCATCTGCGCCATTCCCCGCAGAAATCGCACCGCCGCCAGCTTCCTCCGCCATATATGGAGCCTTGTTTGCTGCGTCACAGACCTGAAAGTCCGTTAATTTGGACTGTTTCGGCGGCTCGCTTTTTCCTTTTCCTGGTTTTCCAGCCTTAGGCTTCGCCGACATATCCTCGCTCAAATGCTGGGATACGTTCTGTCCCAAATGAGAGAGTTATTTGCCGATTTTTTTCTCCAGGAGCAGAGCAGAGCGAGACACGTCCGTCCTACGTGGCAGCCATAACCGGATAGCAGCTTTGTTTATTATTCTAATAGCTCTCTTCTGAAACATAAATACTGGATATATGTTTGTTTTATATGTATTTCCCCATACTTCAGTACAATATGTCATGTATGGGAGTATTAATGAATGATACAAAGTATATAATGTGGGTTGATTCAGCAAATATTTCACTCTGTGTAGTATATCGATTGATTTGGATATTTTACCTTTAATATAATTAATATGTGACTCCCAACACAGTTTATTATCAATTATTACTCCAAGAAATTTAATTTTGGATACCCTTTCAATCTCTACACCATTTACACTGAGTTTAGATACTAAGTTGATATGATGGTTGTTAAAAATTATAAATTTTGTCTTACTTAAATTGAGCGTTAATTTGTTTGAATCAAACCACAGTTTAAGCTTTCCTAATTCCTTTCCAAGTGTATCCAAAAGTTGTTCCAAATTGCTTCCACTGCATAATAAATTAGTGTCATCTGCAAACAATATTAAATCAATTTTTTCCGAAACTTTACATATATCATTTATATACATATTGAACAACAGTGGCCCCAAAACTGAACCCTGTGGAACTCTGCAAGTAACCTTCAGTAACTGCAAGTTTTTGCTACCAACACACACATACTGATATCTGTTCTTTAAGTAACTACATAACCAGGACAGTGCTACCCCCCAATACCATAATTTTGTAGTTTCTTTAACAATAATTTATGATCCACTGTATCAAATGCTTTTTTAAGATCCAGCAATATCCCAACTGAATACTTTTTATTTTCAACAGCAGTTGATATTTTTTCTATAAATTCTATTAGAGCAAATGCCGTTATCCTCTTGTGTCTCAATTCATATTGCTGCTCACACAATAAATTATTCTTCATTATAAAGTTGTCAGTTCTCTCACAGAATATTTTTTTGAGTATCTTAGAAAATTGCGGCAATAGTGAAATAGGTCTATAGTTTGAAAATTCCTCTCTGCCACCCGTCTTGTATATCTGAATTACTTTGGCTATTTTCATTGCACTGGGAAATATACCTGTTTGGAGAGACAGGTTACAGATATACCTCAGTGGCTTCACTAAGCATTCAATGATAGTTTTGACTAAAAGCATGTCAATACCATCATAATCCGTAGATGTTTTACTTTTAAACGATTTAACACTTTCAATGACCTCTCTCTCGTCTGTGTTCTTTATGAAAATGGAGTCTTTTATAGCAATGTTTTTGCTTATTGTATCACCTGTAGATACTGTAATGGGTATTTCTCGAGCCAAATTAGGCACAATGTTAACAAAAAATTTATTAAATTCATCTGCAGGTGAGACTGCATTCACACAGTCGTTTTTGTTGTTGTTGTTGTTGTTGTTTTTGTTTTTTTTGAAAGATTGGTTGGGTAGCTTGTATTTCTGTTTTTATTTCCAAGAATATTGTTAAGTATTGTCCATGTATTTTTAGTGTTGTCTCTGTTTTTCTCCAGTTCTTTACTGTAATAGTCTCTTTTACTACATGTCAGCACCTCCAAGTCCGAGTCCATGGTCCTCAGCCGGAAAAAGGTGGATTGTCCTCTCCGGGTTGGGGACAGGCTCCTGCCCCAAGTGGAGGAGTTTAAGTATCTTGGGGTCTTGTTCACGAGTGAGGGGAAAATGGAGCGAGAGATCGACAGACGGATTGGAGCAGCATCTGCAGTGATGCGGACGTTGTACCGGTCTGTTGTGGTGAAGAGGGAGCTTAGCTCTAAGGCAAAGCTGTCGATTTACCAGTCAATCTACGTTCCTACTCTCACCTATGGTCACGAGCTTTGGGTAATGACCGAAAGAACGAGATCGCGGATACAAGCGGCTGAAATGAGCTTTCTCCGTAGGATTGCTGGACTCACCCTCAGAGATAGGGTGAGGAGCTCAGTCATCCGGGAGAGGCTCAGAGTAGAACCGCTGCTCCTCCACATTGAAAGGAGTCAGTTGAGGTGGTATGGGCATCTGATTAGGATGCCTCCTGGACGCCTCCCACTTGAGGTGTTTCAGGCACGTCCCACTGGGAGGAGACCCCGGGGCAGACCCAGGACTCGGTGGAGAGACTATGTCTCCCAGCTAGTCTGGGAACGCCTTGGTATCCCCTCTGAAGAGCTGGAGCAGGTGGCTGGGGAGAGGGAAGTCTGGGCTTCTCTGCTTGAACTGCTGCCTCCGCGACCCGGACCTCCGGAAAAGCGGTAGAAGATGGATGGATGGATGGACTACATGTCATTATATATATTAACTTATTTTTGTATGTTTTATACCACTGCTCTGCTTCTTTTGTCCTTTTCTTTAGAAAAGCTTTATATAATGAATTTTTCTTTTTACACACTTTTTGTAATCCTTTGGTTAACCATGGCTTGTCGACAAATTTCTGTTTAAGCTTTTTCTTTACTAATGGACAATTTTTTTCATAAAGAGTGGTTACTATGTTCATAAATGTGTCGTAGACTTCATTTACATCTGATACATAGACTTTTGTCCTGTCTTGCTTCAGCAGGTCTTCTTTAAAAGAACTGATTGCATTTTGTGATTTGTGTCTGAAAGATTTTAAAGTTTTTTCTGTATTGGCCCCCGTGTGGCCATGGATAAGTGCAAAGACTGGCAGATGGTCACTTATGTCATTTATCAATAAGCCACTTTCTATTTTCTTATCAATAATATTAACAAACAGGTTGTCAATAAGTGTAGCAGTATGAACTGTGATTCTACTGGGATGTGTCATTGTGGGATATAGACTCATACTATACATAGAATTCATGAACTCTGTAATTACATTTTGTTGAAATGGATTTAGTAAATCAATATTGAAGTTTCCACAGATTACAACCATTTTCTTATTAGTTATATTATTGTACAGCTCGACTAACTTATCTCTGAATGTCTCAATGCAAGTTCCCGGCATTCTATATATACAGCTTATAATTAGATTTTTTGTTTTATCTTGGTCAATCTCAACAGTAACACATTCCAGAATCCCTGGTAGTGCAAAGGACATTCCATTTACAAGTTTACACCTATACAGTTCATCAGTATACAGTGCAACACAACCACCCTTTTTTTTGAGATCTATTAATATAAAACATCTGATATCCCTCTATTGCCATCAGAGAAAACTGCTCTCTTCATTAAGCCAAGTTTCAGAGACTACGATAGCTGTAAATTTTCTATCTAGCTGTTTTAAATAGTCCTGAATCTGTGGAAAGTTTTTGTTAAGACTTCTGCTGTTAAAGTGTATTATTGATAGTTTACTATCTAATTGTACTTGACTTTTGAATTGCTTTTCAGTGTAATATTCACAGTGATTATGAATATTATTGAAGAAGTGGTTATCAGGATCAATAGCATTCTCCATCTCTTGTAGTTTATGTTCAGCATAATGACATATTTTCAGAGTCTGAATTTCTTCACTCTGTGTCAAATGACTTCCTCCAACTGGAGATGATTGATGTCTACTAAAGTCAGTCATTAGTTTTTTGTTTTGTTTTGTTTTTTTAAGTACAATATCATGTTACGTCACAAAAGGACTGTTCTTGCCGTGTGTGTGGATATGGATTATCGTAGTCTCTTAATTTTCTTACTCAGTGTTCATCTATATTTATTTAAGTCAGTGAGATCTCTTATTATTATGGCCTTTGCTTCCTCAGGTGTTCCATTTAATTTAATCCAAACTCTACAGTTTCTTGTCCATGTTGCCTGTATCTTGTTTTGTCTTTTCAGCATCCGTGCTTGCCGTGCTATTTCAGCATTAGTCTTTGTTAAATATTCATTTAGGTAAACTTCTGTTCCCCATAGCATTCTGGCCTGCCTCAGTATGTCATTTTTTACCCTTCTGTTCACAAAGTACATCACAATTGATTTCTTTGTTTTATTATCCTTTCTGGGTAGAGTATGGCAGGCTGAAATTGCATTTACTTCAACCTTTATGTTTCTACTTTCAAGGAACTGAAACACCTGGTTTTCCAAGGAGACTGATTCACTTGGGTGAGCCTCCTCACCTTTCATTCCTGCTGTAGCATGAGCATATGATTGATATTTAATGTCTAGTCCACTAATGATTAAATCATTCATACGAGAATATTGTTCAAGATCCTCAATGCATCGCTCCAAGTCTGCAGTTTTTTTGTCTCTTTCCTTAATTGTTAATTTTGGTTCTCAGACTTCCTTCATTAGCCCTAATAATTTGGACTGTTGATAGACCACTTTGGTCAGTTCTTCTGACAGGAAGTTCAGGGATTTTTTAATCTCTTCCCTTTCCTCCTTCTTTGGTGGCATTTTTTACTGACCTGATGATAGTAGGACAATTTCTGATGGTGTCGCTGGTATCCGGTCCAGCCGACCTCAAATCCAGCTGAGGCCTCAGCTAGCCCCCTTTGCTGCTAGCCCCGCTGCTTACCGCCGCAGTAGTTGAGTTCCGATCCGGCTCCTGTCCAGCTGGGGCCTCGGCAGCTCCTCCGCCGAGCCCTGCCGCCTACCGCCGCTGTAGTTGAGCTCTGATCCGGCTCCTGTCCAGCTGTGGCCTCAGTTAGCTCCTCCGCCGAGCCCCAATCACAAGATTCTAAGAATCTGTGCGGGAGGCTCAGCCGTCATCTACCGGGCCGATGCCGGGTCGGTGAAACAAACCACGGACAGAGTTGCTCCTTTGTATCGGTGTTAGCTACGACTAGCTGTAGCGTTAGCCATTGATCATCGGGGACACTGCAAGAGGAGTATCTCGATCTTTGTTTTTATTATTTCAGATATCAGAATGTTAACTTGTGCACCTCTCTGCAGCCTACATTCGTTCCAACCAGATCATGGGTTGGGGGGAGAAGACCATAGAGATCCGCTCAGTGGAGACCGATCATCTGGACGGCGTCTTCTGCTGTCTTTTAATACGATCGTTGCAGTATGAGCTTGCTGTGTATGGTGCGGATGGGGCAATGCTGACTTCAACTGGGGATATCGTTGAGCGGTGGAAGGAATACTTCGAGGATCTCCTCAATCCCACTGACATGCCTTCCACAGAGGAAGCAGGGCTTGTGGACAAAGGGGACGACTCGCCTATCACAGGAGCTGGTGGTTAAAAATCTCTTTGGTGGCCGGGCCCCGGGGGGTGGACGAGATTTGCCCTGAGTACCTCAAGGCCCTGGATGTTGTACGGCTGTCATGGTTGACACGCCTCTGCAACATTGCGTGGAAGTTGGGGGCAGTGCCTTTGGCATGGCAGACCGGGGTGGTGGTTCCTCTCTTCAAAAAAGGGGACCGGAGGGTGTGCTCCAACTTTAGATCACACTCCTCAGCCTCCCTGGGAAGGTCTATGCCAAGGTACTGGAGAGGAGAGTCCAACCATTGGTTGAACCTCGGATTCAGGAGGAGCAATGTGGTTTTCGTCCTGGCCGTGGCACATCGGACCAGCTCTTTACTCTCTCGAGAATCCTTGAGGGTTCGTGGGAGTTTACCCAACCAGTTTACATGTGTTTTGTGGACTTGGAGAAGGCATTCGACCACACCCCTCATGGTTTTTTGTGTGTGGGGGGGGTGCTTCGGGAGTATGGGGTATCGGGCTTGTTGTTATGAGCTATTTGGCCTCTGTACGACTGTTGTGAGAGTTTGGTTTGTATTGCCAACACTCGGTCAGACTCATTCCCAGTGCTGCTGGCTTCATCCAGCAATGACCTACAGGTCTTACTGAAACGGTTTGCCGCTGAGTGTGAAGCGGCAGGGATGAGAATCACTACCTCCAAGTCCGAGTCCATGGTCCTCAGACGGAAAAAAGGTGGATTGTCCTCTCCGGGCTGGGGACAAGCTTCTGCCCCAAGTCGAGGAGTTTAAGTATCTTGGGGTCTTATTCATGAGTGAGGGGAGAATGGAGTGAGAGATTGACAGACAGATTAGAGCAGCATCTGCAGTGATGTGGACGTTGTACTGGTCTGTTGTGGTGAAGAGGGAGCTATGCTCTAAGGTAAAGCTGTCGATTTACCAGTCAATCTGCGTTCCTACCCTCACCTATGGTCATGAGCTTTGGGTAATGACCGAAAGAACGAAATCGCGTATACAAGCGGCTGAAATGAGCTTTCTTCGTAGGATTGCTGGACTCATCCTCTGAGATAGGGTGAGGTACTCAGTCATCCGGGAGAGGGAGAGGAGCCAGTTGAGGTGGTATGGGCATCTGATCAGGATGCCTCCTGGATGCCTCCCACTTGAGGTGTTTTGGGCACATCCCTCTGGGGGGAGACCCCAGGGCAGACCCAGGACTCGCTGGAGAGACTGTCTCCCAGCTCGTCTGGGAATGCCTTGGTATCCTGTCTGAAGAGCTGGAGCAGGTGGCTGGGGAGAGGGAAATCTGGGCTTCTCTGCTTGAACTGCTGCCTCCACAACCCGGACCTCCGGAAAAGCGGTAGAGGATGGATGGATATTCTGGCAATAAAACAGTTAAACCTGATCAACTCTCTCATCATTTTGTCACCTGATTTATGGTACTCCCTTTTACCCCTAGACAGCCACTGGGGTCGTAACAGCGGACTCTTATCTCTATGTCAACGATGGACTGACAGCCTGTCAGCGTGTCAGCGGCGGCAGCTGAGCTGCACGTTTTTCTTTCACTTTCAGAGTGGTAGCGGCAGTGGGAGCCTAGATTGAACGAAAATGGCATGCTACAAGTTTGCTGCTAAAGGAAAAGTGGACAGTGAAAATTGGCAATTCAAAGACGAATGGACTGAGCAATTTGCATTTATGCTCCCTCTTACCAGCACAAGACCAATGTGCTTAATATGCCAAGAGACCACAGCTTGATAAAGATTTACAATTTGAAACGGCATTATGACACCAAGCATAGGAATTTTGAAGAGACATTTCCTCAAAATTCAAAGGTAAGAACAACAAAAATAAATGCACTGAAATCGTCATATCAAGGTGCAAGCAGGATTCTTGTTATATCTATGACAACAAAAAGCACCATTGTGAAAGTCTGTTCTGAAAGTGGTTGCCTTCAGCAGCTCCTCCTGCAGCAGAACAGCCTGGTGACATGGCCGTGAATTATAAATGTGTAACTTTTTCTCATTAATTTACATTTATTTGTAAATGTAAAACTTTTTTGTTGTAAATTTGCCACTTTCCCACATAAATCTGCTGTTTTTGCATCCTAAATCTGTAATTTTTTTCCTTGTAAATTTGTAACCTTTTTTATAATGTGTTCCATCCATCTTCTTCCGCTTAATCCTTTTCGGGTCGCTTGGGGGCTGGAGCCTATCCCAACATCTTAGGGCGAGAGGCAGGGTATACCTTGGACAAATCGCCAGTCCATCGCAGGGCCAACACAGAGAGACAGACAACCATTCACTCTCACAGTCATACCTAAGGACAATTTAGAATCCCCAGTTTGAGGCCAATTAACCTAACCTGCATGTTTTTGGCAAGTGGGAGGAAACCGGAGAAATCCTGGAGTAAACCCACGCAGACACGGGGAGAACATGCAAACTCCACACAGATCACTGTTGGTCGGAGGCTGGGATCGAACCCAGGATCCTCCGGCCAAGGGTGAGTTGCTGTGCTGCCGCAGTGCTAACCACTTCGCCACCGCGCTGCCCCCATTGCGCTTTATAATGTGTTTTTTCTTGTAAATTTACATATTTTTTTCTCATTAAATTTCCAACTTTTTTCTAGTAAACTTGACTTTTTATAAATGTGCAATTGTTTCTTTTAAATTTGCAGTTTTCTTTCTCATAATTTATGACTTTTTTCTTGTAAATTTGTAGTGTTTTCCTCATAAGTGTACATTTGTGCATTCTTTCTCATAAATTTGTGACTGGCAACAATAATACGTAGTGTCCCCTCAATATTTACGCTGGAGAAAATGTTCTGTTTATTGTCCCTCCCAACATAAAAATAAAATATCCCATGCAGCATGCTTTCACTGCTCCGGACCTCTGGTCCACTGGAAGAAACAAATGCGGACCGCTGGCAAAAACATTTGAGGACCCCTGTCCTATAAAAACAAAAGATTTACATCCTATTCCTATACACAGAACTACTTTTTATCCAAGTGTGTTGCTGTATGTAGCGTGACTGGAGGCGCCAGTGCAGGACCGGAGCGGCCCATATCCCAGTGGGCCGCTTCACTGATGGGCCGGTGTTCTAGTTAGACGTAAAATTAATTAACATCAATGTAATCTGATAATCTGTGGCAGGCATGTTGTTAGCACTATCCCTATGTTTAATAGCCCTAAATCTGCCTGACTGAACTATACACCAGAGCATCCCTCAGAATTTGGTGCCAGTAATGATTGGTCCGACTGAAAGACAGACTGATAGCATTCAACAGAGTGCAGGACTTCAGAAGGTGTGTTCATATTTTGGTGGTTAACAAATGGCTGAAATTGATAGAAGAGGTGATTTTCCCAAAGAAAAATGAGTCAAACGGCACAGGTGAGGGGAGAGAAGGCTGCAGAGGAGTGTGTTCTTGCTACAGCAGAGAGGCCATGAGGCTTTCAGCACCTCAGGTTAGTGAAGTAACTCTCAGAATAAATTCTATAATACAGTATTTAGCTGCCATCCAATAGTTCACAATTCTCTGACTCTGATGTATTTTTTCTCATAAACTGAAAAACTATTTGATTCCTCATTACCAAAGATTTTTAAATAAAGTTCTAAATTTTCAAGAAAAAAATAGTTACATGAAATAACAGTATATGTTAATATGAAAATTCATAAGCAAAAGCTGCAATTTTTATGGTAAAAAGGAAAAAAAAATCAGAAATTTCTAAAATTATAGAAAATGATTTTTTACGTGAAGAAAATCTCATTTATCGAAAAAGCTGCATATTTATAATAGCCTAAACATTCCTAGTAGTTATGGCCTTTTATCTGTTATCTTGATTTTCAGATCAAATACTGGTCTGCATGCAGATTTTTGTGGATACTGGTGAAAAAGCCTCTTTCCACAGTAGATGTTGCTGAATGAAGAAAAAAACCCTTGCTTGTTCTCAGGTGATTTATTTTTTTAACAAGGGGGATGATAGTGGTGGTGGACTCACAAATTTAGTGTAAGGTAAAGCCTATAAATGTAAATTAAGTATAAATTAGCAAGAATAAAGCTGTAAAATATGACAAAGGAGGCCAATTTACAAGTAAAATACAAAATTTGTGAGAAAAAAGTTACAATTTTGTATGAAAAACATCATGAATGCAGGGGAGAAATGGCACATTTCTACAAAAAATAATTAAAAATTCGCAAGAATGAAGTAAAAAATTTGAAAAACAAAAGCTGCAGATTAGTATAAATGTTTTAGTTTTTCCCTTTTTCTATGCAATAGGTGAGGTTTTTGTTGTAAACATTCTTGGACATTTTTAACTTTTTTCTGGTAAATTTGTGACAGACATGCATATATTGGAACAGGACAAAAAAATCTATATGGGGAAATTACACAATGATATCATTACAGACACTGAACTGACATGACATTGTACATATTACTATTACATACTAGGTTAAAGTTGTCTATTGAATAGCTATTTTGTTTCTATAGAATTTTTATGCCACCGAACTGAATTGATGTTCCCATTTGTGATTTATCTTTCAGTTTCTCATTTATTTGTCAGCTGGTTTACTGAGGTGAACTAAGTTCTATATTCTTGTCAGAACATGTCTGCAGTAAAAACTATTGAATAGAAATAGAACTTTTGCTCCAATTTCCTCCACTTGGCAAGAAGTGGGCTGGTCTTGGGCATGAAACTCTCAGGCTGAAAATTGGTCCCACTCCGGCCCTGCGCGAGTGTTTCATCCTTCAATGTACACAAAACCTTTCATACATTCCGTAGGATAGAGAGTAAGTTTTTGAAGCCTAGGGATTATTTCTTTTGAACAAAACAATTATAGAAACAATGCAATTTAGAGTATTATATAAAGTTCACTGTTGCTGTATAAAAATGTGTGCGTGTCCATCCTGATGACCCTGCCCCCGGAAAAAAGTTAAGGCTCAGGAATTTTTTTTTGCTTTAACCCTTGAACATGGTAGTTTTTTTTTTCTGAAAAGAATTTAAAAAAAAAATCCCTATTTATCTAGACCAGGGGTGTCCAATCATGTGCCATGGAGGGCCAAGACCCTGCAGGCTTTACCCCCAACCAATGTCTTCAACAGCAGATGCCACTGAAGTTCTTCCCACTGATTGCTGATAAGTGAAAACACCTGCTGAAGAGACTGGCTAGAAGGGAAAACCTGCAGGGCCTTGGCCCTCCATGGCACATGATTGGACATCCCTGATCTAGACTGATTATTGAAAAGAGCTCCAGTTCCAGCTCCTGCAAAGCCATCAGCAGAGGAAATAATACTGCGTAGAAACTATGTGCGAATGCTGTTCTTGGACTTCATTTCAGCATTCAACACAATCATCCCCCTGCACTTAAAACAAAAATTCAAACACTTGAGAATCAAAACCTCTCTCTGTAATTGGGTGCTGGACTTTCTCATAGGGAGGCCATAGAATGTTTGGGTTGGCAGCAACACCTCCAAGACATCACACTGAGCACAGGGGTGCCACAAAGGTGCGTGCTCATCCCGCTGCTCTTCATCCTGCTGACCCATGACTCTGTACCAACCTACAACACCAACCACATCATCAAGTTTGCGGACAACATGACGGTGGTGGGCCACATCACCAACAATGAGGAGGCCAACTACAGAAATGAGGTGAGCCAACTGGTCCAGTGGTGTAAAGACAATAATCTCTTCCTGAACATGGGAAAAACCAAGGAGATTGTGGTCGACTTCAAGAGGGGATGCACACAGCATTCCCCTCTGATCATCGATGTTGCAGCTGTGGAGAGGGTGGGCAGCACCAAGTTCCGGGGGGTGCATATCTCTGAGGACCTCTCCTGGTCCAACAACACCACATTGCTGGTCAAGAAGGCTCAACCTCGCCTCTGTTTCCTCCACAAAGTGGGGAGAGCACGAGTCCCACCCCCCATCATGTGCTCATTCTCTCGGGGCACCATTGAAAGCATCCTCACCAGCTGCATCACAGTGTGGTATGGAAGCTGTACTGCCTCCTGCCAGAAGACACTACAACGCACAGTGAAAGCTGCCAGCAAGATCATCAGTGTCCCCCTCTCAGACATCTACCTCACCCTCTTCACCTGCAGAGCCATCAATATTCCAGGCGACACCTTCTACCCCCTACACTCTCTCTTCAGCCCCCTGCCCTCGGGGAAAAGGTACCAGAGCCTCCAGGCCCGCTCCACAGCTTTGTTCACCAGGCCATCAGGACCCTGAACTCTGTCCACTTCCTCCTCCCACCCCTGGACCATAACACACTCACCTGCACAATAACTACCTCAGCTGTTGGCACAGAAAGACTGGCACACCAACAGTAATACATCTGCTGCTGTATGTCTCTGCACTTTAATGCAACCATTTGCACAAATGATAAATGGCGTTCACTTATATAGCACTTTTTCTCATCTCTAGATGGCCAAAGTGCTTTGCAGGTCCTGCTATCCACCCATTCACACACACACATTCATACACTGACGGTGGTGGAACTGCCATGCACCGGCGCTGACCTGATCTACCAGGAGCAACTGGGGGTTCAGTGTCTTGCTCAAGGATACTTGGACATGCAGACTGCAGACAGAGCGGAAATTGAACCCCTGACCCTTCGATCAGTAGTAGGCCACACTACATCTGCGCTACAGCTGCAGATGTAGTGTGTGGCTGTGGCGCTTGGTGTATGCCAGCAATTCAAGTAACTACAGGACACAGATGGTCATCCCTGATGGCACTTTAACTGCCTGATGGTACTTTGGCCACATTCTGCAACCTGTTGTGACACCCTTCTTTCGGGACCACCCTGACCTCCAGGTGTTCCAGCAGGATGGTGCTCGTCCACATGCCGCCCATGTCACCAGTTCTGCAGCAACAGAACTTTGATGTTCTTTCTTGGCCTTCTTATTTTCCAGATTTATTCCCCATTGAACATTTGTGGGATCAACTTGGGCAACATACTTCAGCCAGAGTACCGACGCCACAGAACAGACAGGAACTGGTCGTGGCATTGCAGAAGGAGTGGCTCAATATCGGGACAACATTAGACGGCTCATGAGGTCCATGCGGAAGCATTAAATGGTAAATGGCATTCACTTATATAGCGCTTTTTACTCATCTCCGGATGACCAAAGCGCTTTACCGATCCTGCTATCCACCCATTCACACACACATTCACACACTGATGGCAGCGGAGCTGAAATGCAAGGCTCTGGCCTGACCCACCAGGAGCAACTGGGGGTTCAGTGTCTTGCTCAAGGACACTTGGACATGCAGATTGCAGAGAGAGCGGGAATCAAACCACTGACCCTCCAATTTGCAGTTGACCACACTACACCTGCGCCACAGTCGCCTACTGCCTGCATTAATGCAAATGGAGGCAATATTCCATATTGAACTTAGTTTTTAAGACAGGCATTTTGTTGTGATTTCATAAAGTCACAGTGCTTCGGTTTGGTTCAATTTTGAAGATTGTTGACACAGATTTTCACTTGTCCATCTCTGATATTGTTTTGAAGATTCATTCATTCATTGATTCATCTTCTTCCGCTTAATCCTTTTTGGGTCGTGGGGGGGCTGGAGCCTATACCAGCATCTTTGGGCGAGAGGCAGGGCACACCCCGGACAGATCGCCAGTCCATCGCAGGGCCAACACAGAGAGACACACAACCATTCACTCTCACACTCATACCTAAGGACAATTTAGAATCCCCAGTTTTGATGCCAGTTAACCTAACTTGCATGTTTTTGGCATGTAGGAGGAAACCGGAGAAATCCCGGAGTAAACCCACGCAGACACGGGGAGAACATGCAAACTCCACACAGATCACTGTTGGTCGGGGGCTGGGATCGATCCCAGGATCCCCCGGCCAAGTGTGAGTTGCTGTGCTATAATTTGGATCATTTAATTGACCATTTCCATAAAAATATCAAACTTTTCTAGTGTTGTATTTTCATTGGCAGTGAGTATACAGTATATATTATTCCCCATTGTATGCATTTCTGCTGCCAGTTCCTTTTCAATTGAATTTCAGCATATGATCAGACAGTGGTGGTATGTCCTTTATTTTCCTCCTTCCGTGACCATCTCACTAATTTGCTAAGATGAGCAGCACCTTCTCCTCATGCCACTACGTCTTTTAATAACTCTATTAATCTAATCAACCACTAATTGGTCAAGATAGCCTTTTCCCCAATGATTTTTATCATTGCGTAATTAAGGAGCCCAGTAAAACCTGCTGAAATCACAGAGTATTGTTAAAATGGCTTAACTGATGCTTTTCTTCCTCTGCTTTTTTTTCTTCTCCAGACAGTGGTTTTAAATCGAAAGTCCTCTTGAATAAAATGCAATGACAAAATGCCAGTGAATGATAAATCTTTAATATAAAAATTGTACAAGAATTCTGATACAAATTACAAGAGGTATTTGGACAAAATATGAATAAAATTCCATTTACATCCCAAACCCTTATGCATTTTATGCAAAAACCATAGACAGTTATGATACAGAAACAAACACAAGAAAGGCTAAAAAGAAAAGAGAAAATAAGAGTCTTTTAAAAAGGATCATTTTTTTCCTTCCGTCCGAAAGTGGGGAACACCTCTTTAGGTAACGTACAGTATTCATTAAGCTTCCAAATCACCATTTTAACACCAAAAGTGACACAGTCGCCTTCGCTCTGCTTGTTCTTTGCAGTGCGACTGTGTAGCCATGCAACGCTGTCGAGCGCCGGTGCTGCAGCACGGGCTTTTCTGAGACAAAGACAACACAAATGCATCGGATACACAAAAACATGAGTGGAAATAAAAATCTAAATTCACCAACTCTTCAAGCTATTTATATTTTAAGACTGTAAAATATCTTTGAAAATACAATGGACAACATTTGATGAATTTACAGCATTTTTTTCAGGATCATCGATGTTTCACAGGTTCCAGTTCAGACTGAAGATGGCATTCTCTTCAAAAGAAAAAATAAAATAAAGGACTGAAGCATCTCTACAGACCCATGTGTGTAATTCTCTTCTATCTGCATATTTCTAATGATGCGCCCATCACACATTTTAACCTCTTTTTGTTCCATTAGCTACATTAACTGGACAGTTTGCATGCGGTGTCACCTCTGGTCCTCTCTGCTTACTCCTACTGTTCTCAATCACTCTGTGACATGAACCAAATGGACAGTGATTAACAGGTCAGGCGTTTCTCCCTCAGTGTGCCCGTGTGCAGAGCTTCTTCTTCTTTTAGATTTGATTGGCGGTTGGCAACCAGCTTACAGGTGCATTACCGCCACCTACTCTATCGTTATAGTTTCCTTGTGGCATCATCACTCTGTGTCTTCTGTGTGTAGAGTTGTAGAATAATTGATGCCTGACGCCACTCTGATCAAATATTAAAGATTCACTCCAGCGATTTGGGCCAGTTGAGGGGCTCTTAGAGACCTGGGAGAAGGACAAGCCCGCACCGATGTGGATAGAGAATCTAACAGGAAAAAATAAATGCTGTTACGGATTTGACAGGGAAATCTGTGATCATTTCTCCGGGAGGAGCAGAGTGAAGGTTAGAGGGGTGGAAATATGTTGCTCTGTAATAGAGGGAATTAAAAATAAACTTGTGGGGGAGTCCCAGAACTGCCGCATCCTACCATTTTATATCACACATCACTTCCTAAACCATCAACCGTCTCCTCCATTCCATCCTTCTCTCTCTGTCAGCTGTTTTCAGCCAAGATCAGGTGGTGGTCAAACGGTTTAATAAAGGAGCCTCGTACATAATTAAAATTCGAACGTTAGAATATGTAAAATAAACTAACATTTTTAAGAGCTTGTGATTTCTCCAAGCCTGATGCAACACATGCTCTCTCTCTCTCTCTCTCGCTCTCTCTCTAATTAAACTTCACATTTTAGTGGATGTAACAACAATTTTAAAGATCTAAGGAGCAGTTTCATTCCCCGCCTCTTCTTCTCCATCACTACAGGTTAACAAGTCATTTAGGTCTTGTCATCCTTCTGCGTGTGCACTCGTGTGTGTGTGTGTGTGTGTGTATACCGCTGTCCTCTGTGGATGTGCGAATGTGTTTGTATGGCTGTATGTTGGAGACAGAGCTGTCAGCGGGGCTCCTGGAGTAACACTTTTTTGTTTTTAATATTTCTGCCAGAGTAGGGCCGGGGGAATTGGGCGAGTGAATGAGGCAGCGAGCGCCTCAGTGAAACTCACTCCTGGGACAAGGCAGGGGTTCCTGTACTCAATTTTCCCTTCACTTGGGATAAACAGGCAATTACCCATCCCTTTTTCCCTATGCCATGGCCGTCCAGTGAACTTAAGCATACACTATTAGTGTGTGTCCCTGTAGGATCTGCGCTGTGGTGTGTGGAGGTGGTGAGTGGCGGGCTGAAGAAACGGGTAAGGCGGTTGTTAAATGACTGTGCTCTGACAGACAAAGGGAAAAACAGAGCGAAAGAAAGGAAATGAATTGAATTACCAGCGACCCTGAATAAGAATAAGCGCGTATGAATAGATGAATTGGATTCAGCTTAATTGAATGAGCCAAATTAAACTGTTCAGAGCACACACTCTCTTGCCTTCGTCTTCTCCCGTCAGTGTCACAGTCCTGTCAGCAGCATTGGCGTCTGGTGGTGTAAAGAAGTGACAAGTGAGTTATTAGACAGAAGAAGCTGGGATGGCGGGACGCCTCCAGGTAACAGAGAAACAGCACATTTTTAATGATCGCTGCTGTCATCCTTTCCTCCCTAGTCAGCCTTCCACCTCCACAACCTTTCCATCAGCCTCAGCTCTCTCCGTCTCAGCCTTTTTATCTCGGAGAAGAGAGGACTAAAAAAACTGCATGTGCCGTATGGGTGGAGTACTAAAAAAAGGCATGAAATATTACAATAGAGTAGGTCATGTAAGTATTGCAAAATGGCTTAAGCGTGAAATGAGTGGAACTGGGCACTGTTATGGATGTAAGGTATCGTGAATACTGTACAGCACACCATATAACACTGCATATTTTCCCACTGTGTGTAGCACCAGTCAAGTAAGAGAAGATCTCCTTGTATAGTAACACATGGCATTGCTCATACACTGATAAACAAGTCAAACGGAGGAACAATCTGGGTTTTTTTTTTGTCTTTTTACAAAAAAATATTTTCATATTGGACAAAAACATTTCCATGAAGATACATCAGCTGCTAATAAATACCCCTTCCCTTGGCTACTTTGCCCAGTTACTGGAAATATTTGTACCGTCAGTTGTGAACATGTTAGAAATCAACAAACAGTTAAAAAATGGCAACATTCTTTATAGAGTGTATATGAAAATCAATGGTAAAAATGTATCAGCAAATGCTTTAAGACTTGAGTGCATCATATTATTCAAATGGTCATGATTTAAGTACAACGTCACACACCAGAAGAGCGTTTCTTATGCAAAAACTTGTTTTGGTCACAGTTGAAAGACTATTTTGATCTCTTTTTCCTTCTTTTTAAAACCCATAGGGCTGCCATATTACTTTAAGATACATTTAAAAAAAAAAAACACCAGATGTTGCAGTGTTTGGTTGTTTGAGACGGAACAGACCAGCCAGCTAAAGTGATTCTGGAGCTATCATTTACATCCACTGCTCAGCATTAAAGAACCATCTCTGCTATTATTTGTGGGTTGGTGGTGGATCGTATCTGCCGAGAGGACATGTTTTTCTGTGATTGGTTAATGAAGTTCTGGTCTTTTGAAAAAGTAACACCACAGCTACGTACATGGGTTGGTTGAGGACTTGGTTAAGCTGGTGTTTAGTTTGCTGAGAAGATCTGGCTGAATTAAAGGTGCCATATTGTACATTTTGTAGTGATTAATTTTAAGTGTTGATATCTTCAAATGGTAAATGGCGTTCACTTATATAGTGCTTTTTTCTCATCCCTGGATGACCAAAGTGCCTTACACATTCAGCTATCAACCTATTCACACACTGATGGTGGCAGACCAGCCATGCAAGGTGCTGGCCTGACCCAGCAGCAGCAACTCGGGGTTCAGTGTCTTGCTCAAGGACACTTCAACACGCAGTCCTGCTCATTAATATTAATGATCCCCTAATCAAGGTTTTTTTTTTTTTTTAGTGGACCATTCACAAGTAACAAGACAAATCCATGTACTCTTCTTTGTTTTTGTTTTTTTTCCAATATTTCATCTCTGAAACAAAAACAGAACAGAAATAGCAGTTATGGTTTTGGCCTTGTCAAAATAAAACCGGAATTGAGACAAAACGGGATAACGGGTCTGATAGCTCCAGCCCCCCCCCCCCACCCCCGCGACCCAAAAAGGATTAAGTGGAAGAAGATGGATGGATGGATGGATGGATGTTTGTTTTGTTTTGGTCACAGACGGAAGTAAGAGCTAGAAATTATTTAAAAAAAAACCAAAAACATATGCCTTTACAGTTTGTATTGGGTTAATTTATTAAAAAATGTGATAATTTCTATAAAACAAACATTACTGGCAAAAGCAACAGCTAAATTTGATACATTACAAAAAAGAATAAGTAGGTCTAAATATGAAAAAAGTTAAATGCACTTCCAGTTGTGACCAAAACAAGAAAATGGAAAAAAAAAAAAAGGCTAACGAAATCAGATCTGTTATTCCGTTTTGGTTCAATTTCAATTTTATTTTGACGAGGACAAAACCAAATAATGGCTATTACTGGATGTTCTGTTTTTGTTTCAGAAATGAAAAACTGAAAGAACGAGGAGTCCACAGATTAAGCTGCGTTTGTTTTACTTACTTTGATAACTGAAGGCGAGGCTTGATTGTGATGTCATAAAATCCAGAAAATGCAGTTCACTAGTTTCTTTAAAGAACGCAGCTACATAAAAGCAGCGTTGCTTTATGTGAAGACAATGCTTTACTATTGTAACTGTGCACGTGTAGCCCATGGCTGTATTTTTTTAAACTTTTAAACCTACGAAAGCACCATTTTGCACTATATGGGACCATTAAGAAACGGATATCTCATTGTATTCCACAGTAAAACAGACCAAACTGTCTAAATTTCAATAGGACTTTTCCAGTTTCAGCAGAGAGATTTTGACGCTCACCTCCTAGCCTATCGGATCACAGCACAGTGTCCCGCTGGTCGATCTTTTCCACCACCAACCTTTGTTCCAGGAGGCAACGTTTTCACTGTGGGACATTACTTAACTGAACATGTGCAAAAACCTGGCATACGCTGAATTTTGAAAGTACTGTCACTTCCCTTGGCACTGTAGCCTTCAGTGTCCCCAAACGACACCTAAACCACCATTGCAAAAAATCCTTGTTATATTAATATTACACATCCCCTTGTATAGATGCAAAGTGCAAAAACTGTATACTAAAGCTCATAAACATAACAGACAAAAAAAACAAAAAACAATAGAAATACAGAGAATGATATCAGTGTAGGAGCCTAAAAAAGCATGCCGGCAACCTTTGAATATCTAACAAGTAGATAAAACTAGTCACATGATATTCTCCCCCCCTCCCCCCCCCCAGGGCTCTGTTTAAAATGTGTCTTTGAAGCAAATATAAATGAATGATGCTAGTAAGATGCTACCTCTTTGTTGCCTATAGCTGGAAGTATTGTACTGGACTGTAACATAAAACCCTAAAAAGAGGAGAAAGAAAAAGAAGAAGCAAACAACCATCAACACAACTCTTTTACACCAAAAAACCTCTTGGGACATTATTTACAAATGAAGCTGTCATGCTTTTGTAAGGGATTCATTTAAAAGCTATCATTACACAAATACAACAAGAAGATTTTTTTTCTTTTTTTTTTCTTCAATACTGTGGTTTCTGCAGGCAAAGTCACAAATAAGAGTTTAAATGGATTCTTTGGAGATGGACATAAACACAAAAGTGGAAGTGTAGAAAAGTAAAGATGGGAGGGCTTGTGGGGGGGGAAAACACCTGGAGTTCTGTTATAAAGCAAACTCCATGCTCATGAGTGTCATCCTGTTCTTCCAGAGAAGGAAAAGTCAAAGGGCGCAATAATAAACTGTATTAAGAGTCTGTTAGTTTTATAGATGAAGATACAAATGTATTGAAATGACTTAGAAAGTATGGGCAGGAGGCATACAGGCATTTAGCCTGTATTTGATGGACTTGGTCTGGGGTTAAAAGCTAATTTGCGGAGGAATATGGGTGAGGAATGAAGGGAAGGGCGGGTCGACTGATAGGAGGGTAGAGTAGCAAGTCATTTTTTAATCTAATATCGTCGAGAAGGGCATGTTTTTATGCAGGTTGGGGTTCTGAGAGTGTCTGTTACGACTGCGCACAGAGCTGAACACCATGTTGCAACCTGGGATTTTGCACTTGTGCATCTCGCGGAGGTGCACAGTCTTGTAATGCACGCGCAGGGTCCCTTTGTTGCTGTACATTTTGTGGCAGATGTTGCAGAGGATCCCCCCGCTGCTGCCATTGCTTCCCCCGCTGGATGAAAGGAGGAACAGCGAGGAGGACGGGTCCAGTCCCTCATCTCCCCCTTCTTTTAGCTCCCCAGTCTCGTCTCTGTGTCCCCTGTCAGCACGTCCCTCGGCATGCCGGGAGTAGTCCTCTCCCTCGCTGTTGCCCTCCTCCTCATCCTCTTCACCCTCCTCCTCCAGGTCATCCAAAAGGATGCCCTCGTCACTGCCCTCGTCTGACTCGTGCGAGGAGTGGACACTTCCGCTGGATTGAACACTCGACGTGGTGCTCAGGTCCAGAACCACGTAGTCGTCTGGCTGGCCCCGGGAGAAGCCGTTGGTGTAGTTGTTCCTAAGATCTTGGTTGAGAGGATGGTGGGGATACTCGTTGCTCATGGGGGAATGGGCACTGTGGTTAAGGCTGGTGCCCATCCTGGCCATAGGGTCCAAGCCCATCGGGTGCCCAGCATAGATCTTGGCCAACAACTCTGCTCGCAGGTCCTTGGGCAGTGGTGTGAGTTGGGGGTCAAGGACAATGTCGTCCAGCTCTTTGGTCAGCAGTTTACGGTGCAGGTTGATGTTGGAGCTATGCCTGACCGGGGGGAGATACAGCAACAGTTATATATTAGAATGGTGCCTGCGTAGATTACATCTGAAGAAAGAAAAGCCACATTGTACTTTCATAATGTTGACATATCTTATTCCTGTGACAGGTTTTAATCATTTTATTTGCTTTAAAGCCGCTACCTGTGCTGCTGCTGATGCTATCAACTCAAGTGACAACACAGAAATCCACCCTACAGCTCTAACGTAGCACTGAGAGAGAGAGCGCATCCTGCTAGTGTTTACCTCTGTCAGCATGTCTGCACTGCACAGCCCTCAAATCCAATAGAGTCTGACTCAATTAAATACTCTACCATATTGAATGGGAGTTTATCAATTGATTCGAGCTGTGGTAATGTGATAATCGAGTGGAACTGGATAGCATATTAGCACTAGGCCCTGACAGGATTATCGCGTTCGTTCCCTATTGGAGGTGGCTTAATCGAGCACCTCAATGAACATGTCTTTATGTAACCCTGGATTTAATTAAGACGGGCATCTTCCCAAACACAGGGCAAACTGTATCACACAATATGCTACACCTGATGAAAGTAACTTGGGTAACAAGTGCCATGCTCGAGCCGGGATACAATTAGTGGGGATTTCAGTAAGCACACAAAGCCATGCTAAAGGATGCAAAGTGAAAATGGGCTGAAAAACTTTTTTTTTTTTTTTTAATTGTATCCAGTTTCACAGTTGCCAGAAACTGAGAAAAAAAAAGGGAGCCACGGTACACAAGTCACAAATGAAACTGCACAGAAAGGAAACTTAAGGGACCAATAACCAGGGTCGGGTAAATATATACAACACACACAAAGCCTTCTTTGTTCATATCAGGTCAGCACTTAATTTAAATGAACATATACATTTACTCAGTTCCTTAAATGTCAAGGGTTTCCATGCAGGGAGGGCACATGTGTAAAAGAAAACAAAAATGTAAAAGATAAAAGGGAGGGGGGGGTCATCCTTAGGGCACAAATGGAGTCACAATGGATAGTAGAGCTTACCAGCAGTGGCAGGGTTGATGCAGTCAAAAAGGGTCCCTTTCCTTTAATTATTTACTTCCCTATCCGACATTGTCCTGCAAGAGGTAAAAATACATTCATTTGAGGGACCCTTTTCTGTGAACCAAGCAACCAGGAGCCCGTCCACTCGAGCATCGTCAGCAGTGTGGGGAGCGCGGCGAATCGATTGGCCGTGGCTGTCACTGCATGTGTGTGTGTGTGTGTTTTGCACGTCCTGTTGGTGTGTGCGGAACAACAGGAAAATGTACTACTTCCATATCGCAAGACTTTATAAATCCTTTGTTCTTTTTTTTTTCTTCTTTTAGATCCTTAGAAATTACAGTTGCAGCCACATGGTGTGAAGTCATCGATAAAATATGGAAGCCATGATTTAATGTCTGTGGCGTCACATCGTTGCGTCTCAAATCCACGTGCTCTCACGTTTGTCTGTGAGAGACGGGGGCATTTGGAGACAGTGTGAAATGTATGTAATTATCAGTATTTGGGGAAGATGGGCAAAGCAAAGGTTTGTGCGTGTGAGGAGGGGTCCACACATGGACAGCTGCTCGGCTGATTATGGAGTTCATGGTATTGTTGATGATGCTCAGGTAGGCAGGTCCTGTCCAACATGTCTCCATCTCTATCACATCACCTTCTCACTGCTAATAAGCTCTAAATTAACCATGGCTATCTATTAAAGTCAAACATGCTAGATATCATGCAGTAAGTACAGTAGTAGCCTGCAGAATAGCTACAACAGCCATTATACGTACTCAGATTTAAATGGAAAAAATATTCACAGCTTCCATTCAGCATTCATTTATCAATATTACAGAAATACTCAAAAAAGAGAAACATTTAATTACAGAAAAGTGCACTTATTGTCGTTTTCAAACACTGATAATGGCAGTGAATTCTTGCCCTATAATTCATGCACAGTGGACATAATGCCCTCATCCCTCCATTTATCAGATTTAGTCTTTCTGCCCCATTTCCCACATCCCTCCACCTCCATCACTCCTCCTCAGTATGCTCTAGCTCGCTTCCCCACCCCCCGCCCCCAAACCCAACTCCTTAGTTGCCTCCTTCCTCCCTCTCTACCTCCCTGTTGGCCAGTAATGTGGCTGGCAAACCAATTTGACAGTCTCATCTTCGCCCAAAAGGTGGGGGAGGCCTCCGGAGGGCCCATTTTTGACTGTGCAGAGGAGGCAGAGCGAGAGTGTGCCTGTCCCAATTGGCGTTAATCATCTTTAGGTTCATCTGATGGCCCTTGCCCTTGCTTTTGCGAGTGTGTGTGTGTGTGTGTGTGTGTGTGTGTGTGTACACCCCGTGTGTATGCTGCGTAAATGACTCCTAATGTGTAAATGAGATGGAAGGCTGAGTGGTATTAAACTGGCAACAGTGGTTCTTTGTCTTTCCTGTCATTTGGGGTGTATTATGAGGTTTTAGGTGTAAGTGGGAGGACAAGAGTTTTAGGTACATTTATCACGCTCTGTCACTGTTGTATCTCCTTCGCTCTGTTGCAGCGTTTGGCTACAAACAATATTTTGAGAGAGAAGAAATTAAATATGCATTTAATGTTCCCCCACAGTTGATAGTGTGCTTGCATGGGTGTATATTATTCATCTAAGAGTAAAAGAAATTTCTTTATTCCCCTCCCAAAAATCACAGTTAAGCTGTCTGTCATAAACCAAGGGAATGCAATATTTTTGGATTTTTTTTTTCTTTTATTCAGCTTGTACTTTAGTTGACAGGCTTTTCTCATAAATTCCCTCCATGAGCAGCACGCCCTTTGTGTAGAAGAGACAAACAGAGCTGATTGTGGAGCGGAGGAGCCGAGCCCACATGCTGTGAGGGGACTGAGCAAGAGAGAGAGGAAGGAGAGGCCAGGAAAGGAACTCTCTGACACAATTAACCTTCACTCTCTCCGTCTGCAGTGGCCCATGCAGGGACCACGCGGCTGCACCGTGGGACCGTGATAGACGGAGGACACCTGCTCACTGTAGCAGCACAGACGAAGGCAGGTTCAAACGTTCGGGAGACGGCTTGGAAAAAGAGGTAGTGCGGGCTGCTAAAAATAAACTAATTAAACCGAGCCTTGTCACCTGTTTAAAAATGATGATTAACAAGGCTAATAATGGTGATGATTGCTGGCATGCGTCTTTCCCACAGTTTATCGTGCAGCTACTTTAGCACTTGCTCAGTCCACACAATAAATAAGTGATCGTTTACCTCTGTGGAGCGGACCACCCCCAGTAAATTCACACACACACACACACACACACACACACACACACACACACACACACACACACTCTTGAATCCTTTTATTCTGAAAACCAAACACATCGCACGCCTGTGTAGAGGTACGTTATGCTCCTCTGTGAGTATATACGGTGTCCGTCTGCCCGTGTTTGTTCTACTGAGCAGGGATCCCTCTCAACACGTTTTCCTTTGTAGTGCATTTACATGGCGTCCTGGTCTGACAGTGTCATCGACTCCTGGTTGCTTTTCTTTGTAGATCAAATGACCTCTCCTCGGTTTTTCTTCTTTACTTTGATACACGGGCGTTTGATGCTTGTGTTTGGTGTGTTTACGCGCCTTTGGCGTTTCGCTCGGTCAATGCACTCATCACTATGCGGAGGACTTTCCAAATTCTTCAAGTCAACACAGGTTTGGCAGCAGGTAATACTGCTTGATGATATTGTGGTCATCTATAAATATGATGGAACCACTGATGTACTTTCCTCTTATCACAGTTCACAGCATTAATTTCTTCAGTGTTTTTATACTTCGATTGGTGACAAGCATTACTTAGTGTTATTTTATCAGTTCTTTATGTTTGAAACAAGAAAAAGCTGCTTATTAATCATAACAGTGAACACTGCTGGCAAGAATATCAAATTGTTGGAAAGAATGTAGGCCAAATTTAACAATAAAACATGTTATGCATTATTCTGGGCAAATAAATTTGTCCATGCAGTATCTTAATCTTATCACAGCAAATAAGCTGATGAAACCAATTTTTATTGCTACCATTACAG
Organism: Pholidichthys leucotaenia; assembly: GCA_020510985.1. Taxonomy (NCBI): domain Eukaryota; kingdom Metazoa; phylum Chordata; class Actinopteri; order Cichliformes; family Pholidichthyidae; genus Pholidichthys; species Pholidichthys leucotaenia. The sequence continues at coordinate 198,466,877 of CM035848.1, forward strand.
TCAGACATGCATTATGTCATTAGAGGATTACCCAGAGACAGATCTGATGAGAGCACGGCTTGTGTACTGACTCGTACCAAAGCCCTGGGAGTTTTCTAGCTACGCACCGCTCTTCTGTCTCTTGTTTTGTTCCCCGTTTGACCCTTTGACAAAATAATATGTCCCATATGCTTTCTGGAAAAGTATGGAAACAATAGTGTTCTGATAGGTCTCACCCACCCGAAACTATCCCGTACGGCTCTGGCTTTAAGGTGCAGCGTTCTCATGGCAGCTTGCGTCTGCCTGGTGCGATCTCTGTCCTCCATATGTTCTGCCACGTTGTGTGTTTGAATGGCATTCATAAGCTTGCGTTTCTCGTCAGTGCGATCAAACTGTCACATGCACACACGTGCGCACGTTCAGCTTGCACATGGGCAGGAGCACCAGGAGGGTTTATGTTGATTTTTCTGTGCAACATAAACCAACATCTGAGCTGTCTGTTTGTTCTAAAATCACCGTTATTTGTTCAGATTAATTGTGAAAGGTCGCCTTCCCCCCACTTTCCTTGACAATTTAAAAAAAATTTTTTTGTTAGACTTGAGAGAAACATTTTTTTGGGACATTATGGGATTATGACAGCAGCTTTAGTGTATAAATGGATTAAATTTCAAATATTTTTGTTTCACTGTTTTTGTGTCTTAACACCAACAAAAAAAAACAACAATTATGATGAATCAGATTTCATTTTTATCCCCCACCAGTCTTCACCCAAAGGACTCTTCGACCCCTTTGGGCTTCGACCGGCGGGGGATTGAGTCAGTCTGTCCGTCCCACTTTTGTGAAATCAACTCCTCTTCCAGTTTTGGTCCGACTGTTTTGAAACTTGGCACCATGGATATACTCTGATAATGCGCATATTGCAATTTCACTCTCATTGGATGATCTTGAGGTCAGATTTTTTTCCCCCTAAATCTTCTAAAAAATGATATAGGCTTTTCAAATCAATACAGTAGTTGCATCTAAGACGCATCTTGGACGACTTACACCCTCACCTAACTATGGGTGCGGGGTCAAAGTTCAAAGTTAACATTGCAGTTGCACTATGGTAAATGCTACATTTACTATTACTATAAAACGAGTAAAGCTAGGGCCACCAAACCTGACACACAGGTTCACCTTGGAATCCTGACCTCTGACTATGGGTTTGCTGTCAAAAGGTCAAAGGTCAAGGTTAACATTCTCTATGCCTTATTACTGTACAACGAGTAAAGTTAGGGTCACCAAACTTGGCACACAGGTTCACCCTGTGACCCTAAAGTGTGACTATGGTTTTAGGATCACAAGGTCAAAGGTCAACATCAAAATGGCTTATACACTGTATCTCAACAACAAAGAAAGCTAGGGTCACCAAACTTAGTACACAAGTTCACCTTAGGATCCTGACCTCTGACTATGGGTTTGGGGTGAAAAGGTCAAAGGTCAAGGTTAGCATTTCTTATGCCTTACTGCTGTACAAGTAAAGCTAGGGCCACAAAGTTGGTACACAGGTTCACCCTGTGACCCTGAAGTGTGACTGTGGTTCTGGGATTGCAAGATCAAAGGTCAACATCAAAATGTTGTATAAAGTATATCTCAACAACAAAGAAAGCTAGGGTCACCAAACCTGGTACACAGGTTCACTCTGAGACCATAACCTCTGACTACAGGTTTGGGGTGAAAAGGTCAAATGTCAAGGCTGGCACTCCCTATGATCTCTTACTATAGAATGCGTAAAGCTCTCTAGGGTCACCATACTTGCTTCATAGGTTCACTTTGGGATCCTGACCTACAACTTTAGGTTGTATACTTTATTGTATATTCGTGGATGATGGGCTTATCATAATTTGGTTCTGCCACAGTAATTGTATTGAAAAGTTGAAAACTGCTCTCTTTCAGTACGTATTGGGATCTTCAAAGAAAACAGAGGTGGGGGATATTCCCCTTGCCTCAGAGTGCTCTTGCTAAAACAATTCCTATTAACAGTTTAGCCTATATTCTCACATTGAACGTATTTGTGCATGCATGTGTGAAAGGTATGTGTACATGTGTTTGCATACACATGTTGTGCAGCAGACTGGTCCTGCCTGAGGCCTTTACTATTCCCAAACCCTTGTCAGAACACGGAAGCTAACACAGTCAGTGGCGGCAGTACAGCACACCGAGGCAGGGCATGCTATGATAACACTTTCTGTCATCCTGCTGCTGTCGGCACAGCTGTGTCAGGTGAGCAGCCTGGGTTGCACCTTCGTGGATGTCAACTTGTCTCCTGTTCTGCCCCCCCCCCCCCCCCAACTTCTGCTCTAGCAGACTCCCAGAATCACCTGCTCTATTTGCATGACATGCTCAGAGTGTTGGGAATAGATGCCACAGAAACGGAAAATATAATAAAACGCTCAGTGTTGAAAAGGAGCCGTGAGTGTGGCAGAGAAAAACAGTAGAAGTAAAATAAGAGATAAGTAAGCTACTTATAACAGAGAAAAAAGAAAACAAAACTTTTTTCTTACCAATTGCAATAACTTGCATTTTCTCCCTTGCAGCAAGTAAAACTGCTGTTTAGAATTATTTAAATAAATGTTTTGGTTAAACTGAATTTCCAACACTTTCCATGAGTATTCATATGTTGAGTAACTGATTAAGTTGATTGTTAAGCCAGTGATTAAAGTACTTTTTGGTCACTGAATTTATGATTTCACAATATATGTTTATTTAAGTAGAATTGTGCTTAATTCTAGCTGTATATAAAGGATACTATTCCTTGAACAGGACTGATTTTTGGGGGCAACTGTGATAACCCGGGGCAGTCAAGATGTTTTCTACCTCCACCTGCTGCACCATCCTGTCTACATTTTGCAGTGTCTGTGGGACTGATATGTGCTAACAAGCCCAGGTGAATATGGCTACCTTCACCTCTTAACGCGCTAATAAATGCAGTGGTTTGACAAACCGCTGCATTTGTTAATATATGCACCTTCATCTCACTGTGACAAGGTGAGGTAAAGGGGCAGATAAACAACACTTGCAGCTAGAAGGTTGATGAGTACGGCCTTCGTGCACGATGGAATGTCTATGTATGTGTTTGATCCTGGCTCTCAACCCTTCTTAACTTTGACTTGACACTGAGCAGATGTTCCCAGATCTGTTTTTAGGCTTCACTTAGCTAACAGATGTACGATAATTAGCTTATCCAGATAGATGTCAGACAATAATGAAATATTTTAATGACATGAAATTTAAAAAAAATTCACGTAGCATTCTTTTTTACTATTATTTAGTTAACGACACTACTAGACCCAACTAAAAACCAAAAGCAATAGAAAATAAAAATATACCAACCTACCTGTCACTGTCACGGTTACATTAGTATTAAGTCATTCCAAAAAAAGATTGCAGCACTAACCTGTCTCTGCTCCGCCGGGAAGGAAAAGCAGCATTGCAGCCAGCGACAGTGCACACATGCATCTCTTTGAGGTGCACGTTTTTGTAGTGCAGTTTCATGCTATAGGAGCTCTTGAAGCTCTTCTTACATACATAGCAGATCTTAGGGTCTGGACTTGAACATGGATCTCCCTCTGGTGATTGGGAAGAAGGGAATTTGGGAGGGCTGGAACCATAGCCCATGGAAGAGATGAAGCTTTCGTGCAGAGCGGCCATGCTTGCAGCGGCGGCAGCAGCTGCTGCCATGCCTCCATTATACAGCCCGTACTGGCTCATGCAGAACATGTCGTAAGTTGGATCACTGAGTTCCTCCTTGATCTTGATAGGTGGGGGATGAGGAGAGGGTGAGCAATGAAGTTTTCCTTCCATTTCTTTCCTTAAATGGGCTTCCTCACTACCCTCATCATCTTGCTCCTTGTCCAGACCTCTTCCACCCCGACTGTGCTTTTGCTGTTCCTCCACATCCATCAGCTCATCTCTGTAGAACATCTTCGAATCTGAGGTCTCAGACTCATTTTCGAAGTCCCGCTCATGGTCCTGGTCCTCTGAAGTATAGCTGTCCATACAGTGTAGCTCAGCAGCTCCACCTCTGCTGTCGCTTCCAGTTCCTTCCCGGCATTCATCTTCACTTTGTCTCATCATTCCTCGCAGAGCCAAACCAGGGCTCATCTCATCCTGGGAGGGTGACTGCTGCCCACTTCCACCACTGTGGTTCCCATTGCCACTGCTGCTGTTATTGTTGCAATTCCCATTCATTTTGATATTGTTGTGAAGTAGGGATGACTGGTGATGGTGGTGATTATGGTGAATACTATCATCTTCATCCTCATCTTTGTCCTCATATTCATCCGCCACATCAATCACTTCCTTCTCAATCTTAACAGGCATGCTAGATTTACGGGGTTTCTTTTTAGGTGTGGGGTCGCTGCTGCCGGTGTTGACGCCCTCGTTGGCACTAGGTGTAGGTAAGCGGTGGGACATGGGTCCTGCCTCTGACACATGAACATTATTGTGTGAAGCTGCAGCTGCAGCAGTCAGAATCTGCTGTTGCTGGTCCATTAGGGTTGTGCTGTTGGTGGTGGTGGGCATGATTGGGCTGGTGGGCAGTGACACTGGAGGACTGACAAGGTCTGCGGGGGAGAGTAGTGTTCGGTAGAATGGGGGGACTGGCTGGACTGGTTGGACTGACTTCAGGGAGGGGAACACTAATGGACTTTGTAGTGGTGACTGAAGCATAGGGTCTACTGGTGGGGTAGTGAAGCCAAGCGGTGGCCTCCCTGGGCTGGTGAGTGTGAAACCACCATTCTTGGTGCTTGAGATGACCGGTGTGCCAGTGGTTGAATTGGCACGGATGAGATCTTTGTCACGGTTATTGCGCAGCATAGGCATGTGCAGCCGCGGGTTGGGATTCGCACTGTGGCGATTGCGGCTGCGTAGCGAACTGAACACCATGTTGCAGCCCTCAATGGTGCAGCGGTGTTTAATCTTTAAGTGTACAGCATTGTAGTGTATCTTAAGTGTGCCTTTATCATAAAAGGTTTTCCCACAAGAGTTACAGATCACACGGCCCTTGCGTGAGGTGGCTCCCATGCGGCGCATGCGATGCATTTTCGAGGAAAAGGAGGGATGTGTTATAGTTTTAGACTGTTCATCCTTTACAAAGTGATGGTGCACCTGGTGGTCACTCAAGCTGTTTGGTTGTTGAGGTGGATTTTGAGACTGCTGTTGGACCTGTTGCTGTTGCCGCTGAAGCTGCGTCTGCTGCTGCACCTCTTGAGCCTGCTGGGTGGAAGGGGTCGGCGAGATGGGGGATGCCCGGTTGTTTGGTTCTGTTTTGGGTTCAGTGTTGTTGGTAATGGCTCCCAGTGCTCCTCGACTAGGGCTCTGACCTGTGCGGAAGGGCGATAGGGACACTTCTGATTCACTGCTGTCTACCTGTTCTCCTTGGTTCGGCAGGCTGGGCTCTCTGAGGCGGAGAGCAGACTGCTCAATAGGGAGACCATTGGGGGGCAGGCCAAGCATGGGGGCAGAGACTGGATTGATGTACTGGAAAGGCAGGAGGAACGCTAAGCTGTTGGGGATATTCTCAAAATGATGAATGCTGGATGGGCTACTGTTTTCCAGATGCGTCAGGAGCCCTGGGCTACGGGTCCTGTTGTTACTTTCAATGAATGTCCTAATCCCGGAGTCTGTCTTGGAAGAGGGAACTGTAACCGCCTGACCTTCCTTCTCCTGAATGGCCATCAGTTCCACAATGGACTTGGTTTCACCAAAGCGCAGGAACTGCTGCAGGGTGATGATCTCCTCTTCTCTGGACATGATGGTCCAGCGGTCCAGCACCTTGCCTGCAGCATCCTAGATGCCGCAGAAGAGACAAGAGAGAAGACAAAAATACTTTATTGATTGTGCATAATAAGTGTGGTCAAAGGAGAAGACAGAGCAGAGGTTAGTTTGTAAGGGCGAGCTTTTCTGCTCATGAAATTCAGAGGCCCCTGGAGCGACAAGTAGAGAGCACTGTCGAAAATCTCCCTCCACCACTGTCCTTTTCCACACACTGTTAACATTTTCATTTTTTTCCCTGTAAATCAGTCATACAGTGATGAGAGAGAGGAACTTAAGTGAGACAGTAGCAAACAAGTAAAAGACAATGAGGCAGGGCTATTAGCAGGTTGTTGTGACTCAGTGCATGGAAAGAATGTTAATTCATGAGACTAATAACAACAGCTTTATAAAGGATGTGAACTCTTGCAGGGACTCCCTCCGTACACAAACTATACCTAGGGATATCTGCATAATTGCGTGATCCAAATAAAACAATAGAAACAAAAATAAAGGAATAATTAATGTGAGCCAATAATGATAACTTGGTTGGCATGGATTTTCCTTAATGTAGGCTCTAGCTTAACAGTGAAATGCTTTAGGGAACACAATATTTATGTCAGGAATACCTGTTTAAATTTGAAAATTGGTGTATCTAGAAGTGTTTTCCTATTACACTCCTTTTATGTCAGTAATATCTAAAGGAAAATAAAAACCATAGTGATATTTTAATGATTTAACATATTAGAATATCAACTTAATCCACAGCCTTTCTAGTAAAAAACTGGAGTGGTGGCCTAGTGGCAGAGCATCCGCCCCACAGCCGGGAGGTTGTGGGTTCACGCCCCAGCCGGGTCATACCAAAGACCATATTAAAAAAAAAAGATACTTTATGCCTTCTAGCGTGGTGCTCAGCATAATAGAATGGGGAAAGGAAAGTTAACGCACAGAGCTACCAGAGGACTGACCCCCCCCACTGTAGCTTTCACTGCTTACAGTAGCTGTGTGGCCTAGGGTCAGAGAAACGGAGATAGGCACCGCCCCTGTACACCGCATGGTGTCCCACATGCTGTGGAAGGGAATTAACTTAACTTTCAAGTAAAAATGTTAATAATGCATTACTGTAATAAATAACCATGTTATAGTTCAGCTGACAGTAGCTTCCCATGAAAAGGAATCAATGTAAGACAACAAATTTGAACAACAGATAATTTATTACATCCCTTGGCATTCTGGTTTCTGTGTTTTCCGGGGCTTGGGGATGATGAGAAATGTGTTTCCATCCTGAGATACCAGAACTACTCTGCTGGGATTTGGGCTTTAATCCAAATAGAGCACTTAACTTGGCTAGTGTCTGTTGGAGATGTGCTATTAAGGGGTGGAAAATAGGAAACACAGACTCCATGCAAATGTGCACATTGTCAAACATCAAGAGATGGCAACAGATTCTGGGAAAGGAATCCTGGCAAATCCTCAGAAATGACTCTGTGGTTTAGTTACTAACATTAAGGCGATGATAGTGCTACGAACCATTGCCTCTGCTCTCGCTGCAGCCATGATGCAGCGCTTTTCACAAAATCATTATTGCATGGCAACTGCAGTTCGTGCTGTCATTATGTAATGTAGGTATTTGTACAAGAAACTGGGAAATAGATAAAAGAGAAAGAGACACATCGTAAGCACTACAGTTCACACTCGGGCTCCTTGGGGAGCAGGCGCAAGTGACATCAAGGGAGTAACGCAAGTGACGACAATTAGTCAAAGAGAAACGGTAACATTTCTTGTGTGCTCCTAGCTGCTGGCGTCTATAAAAGATAAATGGCGACTCTGGTGTGTAAAAAGCTGCAAAAACCAACATCACAAAGCACAAAGGGCCTGTAAGGAGAAAACAGAAGATAAATGTTTAAAGAGAGAGAGAGAGAGAGAGACAGAGAGTAGATACACACAGAAAATAAAAGTATGAGTGGTTCATATCATGCCCTCAGATATACTGGAAAAACAGATTCTTCTGAGACGAAACATCAATAGTCACTGGGGTATTTGTTGTTAAATATACATTAAAAAACATTTTACACTTTCATTCTGTGTGCGCTCTGGAGTTGTAGCCTGGAGGTACGACTTTAAATTCTAGCCTGGACACTATTATTTCATACTGCATGGCCATCTGGGCATTAGTACTCCAATTGGATTTAATTGAAACAAAAAAATGAAAGGAAATTAGAAAGTGAATCTTTAAATAGTTTCACAACCAGGATATTTCTTAAGAAATTGCAGCTATAAGAAGTGAAGTAGGTTTTACTTTCTTTTTTTTTCCCAGTGAAAAAAACAGATTAATTTGTGTTACACATTTAAATACACTGAGGTAGCCTGCAGTTACAGCTATAATTACAGAAAGGAAATTAAGTTTAAGCTGTTTATTCTTACAAATAGCATATCTGTTTCAGATTTAATTAACAAGACATTACGCATTATTGCTTACTGGACACAGTTAAATTAGACAAAAACTAGTGCATTGCCTGTAGAACACAAGTATTCCTGTCTGAAACAGGTGTCCTAATCAGGCTTTACAGGCCCAAATGTAGGCTGTGGTTGAAACTGGAATACAGAGGTGCAGCCTATATGTAGGCAATCACACGTTAGACTTTGACAAATATAAAAGGGTTAAATGGTACTAAGATTTATTTGATTGTGTTAATATTAATTACAGAATACCTAATTATTGAAAACGAATGGGACATCCAATATTAACGACTGTTTCAGATCCCTGGTTTATTTGTTTTTCAGATCACTTATTTGTCTGATCCTTTATCACTTACACTACCGTTCAAAAGTTTGGGGTCACTTAGAAATTTCCTTATTTTTGAAAGAAAAGCACTGTTTTTTTTCAATGAAGATAACTTTAAACTAATCAGAAATACACTCTAATATCTAATATACATTGCTAATGTGGTAAATGACTATTCTAGCTGCAAATGTCTGGTTTTTGGTGCAATATCTACATAGGTGTATAGAGGCCCATTTCCAGCAACTATCACTCCAGTGTTCTAATGGTACAGTGTGTTTGCTCATTGCATCAGAAGGCTAATGGATGATTAGAAAACCCTTGTGCAATCATGTTAGCACAGCTGAAAACAGTTTAGCTGGTTAGAGAAGCTATAAAACTGACCTTCCTTTGAGCAGGTTGAGTATCTGGAAAAAAATTATTTCAAATACAAATCATTATTTCTAACCTTGTCAATGTCTTGACTATATTTTCTATTCATTTTACAACTCATGGTGGTAAATAAGTGTGACTTTTCATGGAAAACCCAAAATAATTGTCTGGGTGACCCCAAACTTTTGAACGGTAGTGTATATTCATAATAGTGTATCTTGCACTTTGGGGAATGGGAGTTGTTCAGTCATCATTATAATTATTTTAGTTTATATCACTGTTCAGTGATGGAATTCAGTGTAATATTGAATTTCTTCTGTGTATCGTCAATAAACTCATGCAGTACTATAACAGGACACGTTCACTAATATTTGAGACTCAATGTAGTGCATCAGTTTATATTTTAGCAACATTTTGTTATCAAAAGGTTTTTTAAAACTGTAATCAATTGAATTACAGTTTTACACTTTACACAGTTCCACAATGTGGCGATCTGGGGAAACACATATAAAACAAACACAAACTTAATCTTTTTACTACAGAAAAAAGCCGTACGCATTGTATCAAAGAAACCTTACTGTGAACCAACAAATCCAATATTCATTCAATTACATACTCTTAAATTTAGAGATCTGGTAGATTATAATGTCATTCAAATCATGTACAAAGCAAATAATAACCAATTACCTGTTATTTTCAGAGACTGTTTAAAAAAAGGGAAAGCAAATATGAGCTAAGAGGTAACTCTGTTTTTAATAAGCCAAAGGTTAGAACAAATACAAAGTATCATTGCATGTCTGTCACTGGAGTTAAACTGTGGAACTGCTGCTCTGAAAATATTAAAACACGTTCAACTCTGAAGCAATTCAAAAAATTGTACAAAGATGAGAAAATCTCCCAGTATCTCACTGTAAATGCTGGGAGATAAATTTGTAATAACTTAAAGGTTGGGTGTTTTTTTTTGTCTACTTGTTCTATTTGATTTTCTTTGTTGATTTTGGGTAAGACTTACATTTTTATGTTATTGATTTTAAAATTGTAACAGGGTAGGCACTATATATATACTATGTATATACATATATACTATGTATAAGCACTAGCTTCAGCCTACACCCTTTCGGTTGTTCTTTTGTGTGTTCTCATTGTGTATTGTATGTGTTTATTATTATTATTACCAAATAAATTCATTCATTCATTCAATTAAGTACAAAACACCCAACATTATTATACACAGCAGAAGGACCAGTTTGACCACAACCGTTGCATCAGTGCTGCCCATTTGTCAGTAAATATTTAACTAAAAACGAGTTATTTTGTTATTTGGGTGTTTTTGTGTCTTGCGTTTGGTCGTTAAGTCATTCTGGCCAATCCGCTCCACAATCATGGCGGTATTATTATTATTAAGTTTTTAATTTTTAGACACTCGCACGGGAAGGGGGACTTGCGGTCCTGCAAAGGACAGTGGTACCACACGGGTGAAGCAGCAGCCGAGACTCCCATCTACCACTGACTGGGCAGGCTGGGGGTGCCTTCCCGCGAAGGACTGTGGTCCACCCGGTCGGGCCGCTGCTTCTCCCGCTGTGTCCTATGTTGGATACACCGGTGTTCTTTGTCAGACCTCAGGTATCTACACTGATCTAGAATCAGAGGGGTCGCTGCCATGCAAGGCGCCGCCACAAACAATTTCTCCTTCCCCCATTCTATTACGCTGAGCACCAAGCTAGAAGGCGGGAAGTACCTTTTTTTTTATATGGTCTTTGGTATGACCCAGCCGGGACTTGAACCCCCAACCTCTCAGTTGTGGGGCGGATGCTCTATCAACTAGGCCACCACTCTGGTACATAGCAGTATATAATACAGTATGTGTGCTTTTTTTGCTGATGTATTTGGCCAGGTTGCTCTTCATAAAGAGATTTTCTTTTACATCAACAGTGACATCATCTGGTAAAATAAAGGAAGATAAAACAGCTGCAAGTTGATAGGCATTTATCAATCACTGATAGAGAAAAACATTGACTTGACGTTTCCTTTTATCCTCTCCTATTCCAACCTTGTGCCTTCAGTTCCCAAATCATGAAGTCTGAGTCAAAACACAATGACACGGCCCAAGCTGCAAGCTATTAGTGGTAGAAGGGGCCAGCCGGCTGTCAGAACAGGTCAGCAGTTCTGCTATGCACTGGACCCTGTCTGAGAGGAGGCTATCCAAGCACTCCACGCTCACTGGTTAATTGAGTTTTGGAGTCCATTCAACCAGCGCTTGGGCTGGAGTCGGGCTCGGAGTAGAGTCAGCACACAAATCTGACAACGGTACAGATCTGTCAAGCAAAAACAAACAAACTAAACTAAGGGGCAATCTTGATTAAATTGGACTCTAGGTAAGTGCTAATATTGTTTATTAGCTCCTGATTTTTAGTACGTGGCTCCTCCACAAAAGCCCCTGCAGCAGTTTATTTGTGCTGATTATACATGTATTTAGCAAATATCCCTTTAGTATCAAAATCACATTCCAGTAATAAAGAAATAAGTAGGAAAATGAAATGAATAAACCATCAAAGATCAGAAAAAAGTATGATCCGTTTATCTTTTCAAAGGTAAGAGAAAAGGGTGTCCAATGTTAAAATAGGCAACTTAAATGTTTTGATGAACAGACAAAGGCCCCTGGGGTTTTACTACAGTAAATGTCACAACTGCACTCCCCTGCATTAGCCTGCCCATGCTATGAGAGAAACAAATATGCCATTAGAAGTACTTTTACAAGTAGGCACTCATCTTCCAATTAGCTTAATGTGGCCCTCTCCCCCCTATATTTTCCAAGCCTGCCCCACCTCTCCTTGTACACTCCCTCCAGTAAAATCTCATTAATCCACCCCTCCCCCATCTCCCCTAGTGCTATGACATATTAGTCTGTCATTATGCATCCCAGAGTCCTTTAAACAATGCAGCTAAACCTCTGTTTGCCAGGTTAATGACTATTAGCCAATAATTACAGCAGAGAGACGATGGGGTACCCACTTTATCTGGTGGACAGCTTCTGCTGTTAGTTTATTTTATCTGCCTGCCTCCATGTCTCCCAGAATTAATCTAGCGATGCCTGTATTTATTCATCTCTGCACTGCTGCAATGCCTTCTTAATTCACAGCTGTTTCTAATATGGCGCTGCCGGATGTTGTGGAGTGGGTGTGCAGTGGGGCATCCACCTCACAGATTGCTGACAATGAGGATGAGCAAATGATGGCCTTGTCACGGGAAACGCTACCACTGTCAGTTAAAACAAATCAGGCAATTATGTAATTAGCGGGTTATGAGCGGGGCTATATTAAGAGTCAGGGTGAGCGGCGTTGTTAGAGTCCACAGTGTGCATTAGGGATTAGCAGCTTAACACGTATATGGCTTTTGCTAATCATCACCTATCATACTCAGTGACTGAGTTTCTTTTGAAAGCAGTCGAGATGCAATGCTACGCCCAGAGCAAAAAAGTAAAACGTTAGCAATACGAAACACACAGTGACCTTGTATACAGAAGGGCCGTCTAGATGCATTTATTAGCAGACACTGTAAATCGGTATTAGTAGTTATTCGTAATCATATGTGGTAAGAGGCGCGCCGCTATTTCTGGAGGACTCTCTTGTACTCACCTACGTCAGCTACTGTTTCAGTATAAAATAACCTGGTTAATACCAAATAGCAATTTAATGAATATATTTTCTAATTCAATTAAGTTAACAAGGTAGCTCGTAGATTTGGCCACTCTAGGCAACATGAAGACATGTTCCCCTTTTGTCAGTCATTTCTTGAAACTACAGATGCCATTCCTGTCAACCACTAATTTGTCTGAGTGTAAAGGTACAGTAGCTCAGAACAGGCTCCTCATGAAACACAGCTCTCATAAAGTGAAACAATCAGAAGACGCTTCACTTTCATCTGTTCTTGCAATGGCAAACCGAACCATGGGAACCGCATTGATCCACCAATCACCTTGCAGTGAATGCGATCTCCACTGAAGCCCTGGGGAATCACCATTGATCTCCACTCCTGCTTTCAGATCGTGTTCTTTAAAAAAAAAAAAAAAACCTGCTCTGTTTCTGTGTCCGCCACTTCAAGTTAGGTTAAGCAGAAGTTTCTTATGATCTGAAAGGGTCTTGAACCTTGATGCTTCCTTTTCCATATTCTGTTTCGCTCCCGACCCCATATTGGGCTGTATGAATAATGCAGAGTATCTAGTGGCGAGCTGTGCCATGGGTGATGGGTTCATGCAAAGCCCACTGCCTGGAGCCATCGCATCAGAGGGCAAGAGCTCCCAAGGCACAGGCCCCTCCCCCACTGGCTCCCCAGTGGTGGGTCAGAGGTCTTGCGTGAACAACCAGTTCTTCTCCTTCCCTTGTGATGGGCCACAGGGAAATCAGGAGCTGTGTCCAGATGTGGGTGGAGGACATTTCAAACAGATGCAGAGGTGGAAATTTGCACTCTGTGATCTTGCTAAATTCCTCCTTTATGCTCTGTACATCAGAAGAGACATTTTTCTTTTTTTGGATGTGACCATTATTATGCCCCTATACAATAAGTTTTCTTGCATTTAAGCCAAGTTGACAATCGCTGTAGACCAGTGAGCCATAAATTTTGCAATTTTGAAACAAAAAGGCAAATCTGTATTTTTTTTCATAACATTCCGAGTCATTTTTCAAATTTAAAATAATTCTACCTTAGGCAGTGCTTTAGCAGTAATGGATAGATACAAGAATATGATTTAAAAAAGCAACTACCAAAAAGTTATTCACTAGTCAAACAGGTCACCAAACCCTTAGTTAAAATTTGCTGTTAGCTACTAGCATGGGTAGATGTATTAAAAACGCTATTAGTTAAATGGTTGAAACACATAGTCTGGTTAAAATTGCAAGTTAAATTGTGAGCTAAATATACTGAAGGACAGGGTGAGGTAGACTCAAAGCATGATGAAAATGAACAGGCATTTAATATAGCAGGAGCTACAAGTAGTAGATAAACTATTTGTGAATTTGTGAACCTCTAAGCCAGCACCGGAGTGATGGATGAGAGATAGAGCATCAGCCCCACAACCAGGAGGTCGCGGTTCAAGTCCTGGCCAGGTCATGCCAAAGACCATATAAAAATGGAACTTCCTGCCATCCAGCTTGATGCTCAGCAAAAATGGAACGCAGGAGGGAAATGTGGGCGGCAGTGGCTCAGGAGGTTGAGCGGGTCGTCTAATAACTGGTTTGAATCCCACTCTCCCCAGACATCCTGCTATTGTGTCCCTGGGCAAGACACTTTACCCACCTTGCCTCCAGTGTCCATGACATTGGGTATGAATGTGTATAAATGTTTGGTAGTGGTTGGAGAGGCCGCTGGCGTGGATTAGCAGCCATGTTTCCGTCAGTCTGCCCCAGGGCAGCTGTGGCTACAGTAGTAGCTTACCACTACCATTGTCTGTGGAGTGAATGAATAATGGATCCATTATAAAGCATCTTTGAGTGTCTATGAAAAGTGCTATATAAATCTGATGCATTATTATTATAACTATTAAAGCGCTCATTGACTGAAAAACTGTATTTTTGTAGGATTTAATCTTCTGAAATGCGTCTGTTGGTCATGTGATTACCAAAACACTTCTCTTAAGAAAAAACACAGCCTTTATATGGTTTGTCTCTCCAAGAAGCTGTTTTAACTCTTTCGGGTATTTTCCTGTACGTCAAGTAGTGGGAAATGTCACTAGCCTTGATACCTGCCTGCTGCTCTATTATTGGCAGCCTAGCTGTGTGTCATGTAGATGGGTGGGGAGCCAAAGGTGTTAGCTTAAGAGCTAACAGTGATACTAGAAGGCTTACTTACCAAGTGAGGTTTATACTGTTATTTTCTTTAGATTTCTTTTACCCTAACAAACATCCCTGTTTCCACATCATTCACTAATCCACTGCCGATAATATACAGTATCTCACATCATTCTGGCTTATTTTGTTGTATTTTTCCAGTGATGCTACATCGAGCTGCTAGCATTAGCTTGGTTAGGCGGTTACCATTATCAGTATTAGGAGCTCATCTCAGTGGGGAGGAGGTGACGGACAGGCTACCTGGTGTTAGCTTACAGTAACTGTTGATCCAGACAGTTTTAATAACTATTTTCTATAAATTCTATTCATCTCCACTGGAATTCTTGTTCATCTACAACACTTGACCATACGTATATGTCGTTTTTCAATGTTATTTTAGCTTTATTTCTTGGAGTATTATCTCTAACAAGGTCCAAGGGCAGCTAACCGAAGCTAGCAGCTTAGCCACTCATTCACAAATGTGTCTGTGCTTATTGTACTCCAGGGAATGGTAATATCATATTGAGCACTGAAACCACACACCCCTGTCCACCAGTGACACATTATTTCATTCAGTCTTCAAGACAAATTTACATTATTTGGCTCAGGCGAGATTTAAGCTAGGAGCTACAATTTAGCCAGCTAAGATTAGTAATAGTGATGTAAAAGGGAGAGCGAAATTAAATGCAGCCTTAGAGATTTATAGGGACATGCACTGAAACCAGTCGTTCTTAGAAAGGCTGCAAAAGATGATTCACAATTATGCTTCAATAACACAGGGTTACAAAAATAATTTTTTTGTAAGTTGTCTGTGTTTTTTCAACTGATTTAAGACAATTTTGCACTGCTGAATCCGAAAATGACATCCATTTCTCTCAATCAGGTGCTAAGTAAAAACCTGTACTTACTTAGTACTGTGCATAAGGTAAGTACATGTAAATTTAATGCTACATCATCATTGTTCAAAATTCAGAGAATTTCAAGACATAAAAAAGAATTTTGCATCATATAAAGCGAAAATACCCGTAACATGTAAACAAAAACGTATAAAACAACATGTGGCCATAATCCAAAAAGTTGCCCTGATTGAGCAAAGCCAACGTGATTTTTGGATTCAGCACATCAAAATTGTCCTAAATCAGCTACCCCCCCCCCCCTTACAATAAATTTGGTGTTGACCAGTGTAATTAGATATTTAAAGAAAATTTGACCAAAATATGTCACAGACATTTCATTAAGATGTGTGTGAGCTGTTAAAATGTGTAAAAAGTGCAGTCAATGACACCCTCCCCCTTTAAGTTTGGAGCGCAAATAAGCTTTTAACGTTAATTCATTTCATGATCAAATTTTAGCACAAAAGCTGTTTAGAAGGAGCATCATCTTATCTGCAGAGAACAACAATGCCACAACTGGCATACTGCCATTTGCAAACCTGAATTCTTTCTTGTTAAAAAAAAAAATGGCAGTAGGGAATGAGATATTAATATTGAATTGTATTTTGTTGCTACGTTTGTTCACACCAATAGTTCCATAAATAATACAAATTTGACTATTCAGCTATTATTTATAATCTTCAATCGTTACGCGAGTCTTGGTGAAGACCACCTTACATTTATTTAGCCATATCAGCAGAGACCATTACCTGTGAAAGTAAAATGACTAGAAAATACAGGTGGTTTAAAATATTTAACTCATATACTTGACTCAATATATTCAAGTTTATAACCTTCTCTGTCATTTAATTAACCAGCGCGGAGGGGGCATTGCCTGCCTCAACACTATACTGCCCACTTGGCTCTGGTGTGAGTAAATATGAAGAGGCCACTGGGCTTATTTTGCTTTTGCCAGACACACTAATCAACCAACAGGCCACAAGATACCCTGCCTTTACCTCTCAACCTTATGTTAACTCATGGCTTTGGTTAAAAATTCATGACTGCGTTTCAGTTGTTGCTGAGGGCACACTAATCGACTGGACTGAGATTTATAGTTAAGCTGCGGATGGGGAGGAGATTTGGGAGGTTATAATAGAATACTTTACCACAGATGGTGAGTCACAGTCTGGCATATACAATGTTCCAGGTGGCTTTTAGTAAACAGTTTCCATTTCTCTCCCCACCGACTTGTCCTTTCTCATTATCTGTTTTTGAAAACAAATCCGTCATCTTAGGTCATGTAACCCCTGACTCATCAAAATCTACTGCCCTCCACCATCACCATCTCCATTGTTCTTGTCCCTCAGCATCGTTAAAAAGTGGAGAGGACGGTCCTTTGGCCACAGCCCAGCAGAGGTGCAGACGGGGCAGCACATGGAAGCCATTTCAGGCCTCGGTGGACTGCAGAGCAAAGTCGGCTGTTCTCTGAGCTCAGAACCTCTGAAGAACCGCCTCACGGCACTTACATGTGAGCAGCATTTTGGGGTCTGCGCTGATGCATTGATTCCCTGTCTCTTTGCACAAAGCGCAGAATAACACAATAGTGTTGGTCTGCCTCACCCAGCTGTGCTAGGGAACCGTAGCTGCGGTCAGTGTGTAAAACTCAGTCGACCCAGCACTGAGCTGGAGGGGATGCCTCAGAGAAGGAGGGTGGGGTGATAGAAGCAGCGAGGGGATGCCTGATGGTTCACATTAATTGAGGATGATTCGTGTGATCTCCTGGGCCTGAATACAGCAGCCAGGTCTGTCGTGGGCCTGGGAGACAGATGTGGGGGCCTCTGCGCTCCCTCCAGGGCCGATGGAGAGCAGTGAGGCGGCTGAGAAATGGTCTGTCTGCCCAGTGTGTGTGTGTGTGTGTGTGTTTGTGTTGGTGGAGATGCTTTTCTTTTCACTCTTATATCACATCTCCTTTGTCTTGATTACTATTTTGGCAGGAGGTGGGAGCAAAGAAGGTGAATTAACATATGTTCACAATTTGTTCTCCGGCTACACAGTTACGTTGCTCGACTGCGTCTTGGTGTATCAGTCGTTTTTGTTCTGCCCGTTATCACACTGTATCTCTACAGTAAACTGGAAATTTAACTTAAACTCAAACAGCTTCTTCTCCAGTCTGAAAATAAGAAAAAGGAAAAATAGCCTGAATTTTCCTCTGTACTCGGTGGAATGAAGCACCGGTTTCCTCACGGTCAAACTAATCCACACATCACTTTCAAGCTACTGGGTAAAAGGAAACAGAATGGGTAATGGATTGCAACGTAGGTAAACCTCCCGGGTCATTTTGTTTTGGTCTTTCTGGGAGCAGATAGAGGTGTCTGTAACGTGCAGACACACTGCATTAGAAGAGCTTTTCAGCTTTCTCCAATGCTTTTGCTGTGGAGCATACAGGAGGAAAGAGAATAAGCTAATGGACTCTTTATTTAATGTGATCAGAGCCATTATTGACATGCTGCCAGGAAGATGCAAGACCATTAACTCGAGCCTATCTCTCTACGGTACCTTCCCTCCACCCCGCTCCTTTCCCCGGCAGTATTTCACTGCCAGACTGAATCACATATGGAAGGAAGGGCCACTATGGGGGTCTGGGGGCCCCAAAGGAATCTGTGTCTGTCATGTTAACTAGGAATCTATGATTCAGGCTGTTTAGATTTGGCAAGAAAATGCTGCTCAGGACTTAATATTTACAGTATAAATCACTCAATATGGAGCTGTGCTATAATTTTTTTAAGGAGCGGGGAAGGAGATGATACCAGAAAGTGCTGGACAAAGGCGCCCAAGTTTTGAGCAGTATGACGAACAAAACACTAATTTAGCATCTTGGAGTTTTACTTTTGTGCATTTTTTTGTTGATTTGAAATTCAATTAATATGACTTGCTTTAATGAAGTGCAGAAAAATAATCGGGGCATAGGGCACCTACACATTTGCTTTTGTTTTCCAGTATGAATTTTTTTAAGGCAGAAGATATAAAATTAGATTATGTTGTGGGTGGGGAGGACTGAGGTGGACATGCAGTTTTCAGAATTTGCAGAATTTGTGCCCCTTCCATAAATTACACAGCCAAGCTAAAATGAATGAATGCATACACACATTATAATAGATTATGTTCATAACAGCGATATGGATGTAATGAATATTTATTAGTGTGGAAGGAAAAATAATTTTTCCCAAATTAAATCAATATTCCTAACTTGTGCCTCCTTGTTTGAAACTTTTTGTTGCCTGGCGTGTAAGTTATCTCAGTCGTCTTGGCCACTGATGGTGCCAGTGTGGCTGCGGTGTAATTTACATGATCCAGCCTACACGCCAGAACACATACTGTATATGCCTTTGGCCAAGGGGCTCACAGTGCCAGTGGGCCAGAGGATGTTACCGCACAGACGTGTGTGTGTGTGTGTGCGCGTGCGCGCGCATGTGTGTGCATGTGCAATCATGAGGGTACAACAGGAAGTGGTGCTCAGGTCTCTAGAGGCATGGTTCCAGGTCCCTGGGCCTGTCTACTATCATAGGTTCCAGAATGGTGATTACTTACTGCGAAAATAAACACCATTACCATCTGGTGCTGCCTCTTTGTACTGTAACTTATACACCAGGAAAAGCTCTAGACCATCAAAACACACCAAATGGAGTAACAATGACAGAAAAAAAACCCTGGATATAAACTCTAAAATTCCAGCACACTTCCTTGTGAATAAATTCCCTTAGCTGAGCAGTTCTTAATATGGATGCAGTTATGTGGAAGTTCTATATGATGTGGAAGGCTGTGAAGCACGGAGGGTTTACCATGGTGCTTGTTAAGGAAAGGTTGGGCCATGGGGGTCATTCAGGACTACTGAGGCCTTGCAAAGCCAGCAGATGTTTGATCCATCCGCGGCACATCTGCTCCTTAACACACTCAATCCATTTCACTCATCTTCTCCTTATAAGATTTTCACTGGTCCTCATGGTCCAGTGAGTTCTGGGTTTCCCCATGCGGCCTTCAAACATTCATTCACCGTCATTCATGGTGACCGACTGGAATCATTTAGATTTCTTCACATGATCTATGTTGTCCAGTTCAAAATATTTTTAGTCCATATAAGAACGTGTCACCCCCCCCCCCCCCACACACACACACACACTAATGAGGTGGCATGTTGTCATTCCCAGCAAGGAACTCCAAATCCAGTGGCACTAGTCTAGGAAATGAAAGCTGTCATTCCCATTGTAGTGGGCCCCTAGAGGGGTATACCAAGCTTCACTGCGTCGTTGTTTCTTTTACTGTTGAAAACAGACGGGCGTGTACTGCATAAGTTTCTGAATTGTGGAGTGCAACGTGACGAGAGGACTGTCAACTCCCCGTAACTCTCCATGCAGCTTCCTTTAGTAAATGTCAACTCTGTGACCTAGCAGCAAGTCCCTGGGAGGCTGGGTGGCTGTGTCAGCAGGCCGGCAGGCCGCACAATGTCTGGACTTGGCCCCAGTGACATGAGGGAAGTGGAGCAGACCACTGCTCTGTTTGTTCAGAGAGGGGATGCAGGGCCACCTGGAGGCTCAGGTTCAGGACACCAGACAAAAAATAACCTGCAAGTGGGTCTGTGTCAGATAGTGGGACACAGCATGAGTTTGTATTTGCATAAACATAAAATAGGGTTAAATAATTTAGTGTAGAAAAACATAACATGATCATGTACAGTATAAAAAAAAACAAACAAACTTAAATACTAATCTAAATGTGACTGCATTTGTGCTGAGCTGATAACCCTGTAGGCTTTTCCTGATTTTAGTGTAACGCAATCTTCCTGTGTTTGGGTCTGCCCTGCACTGGTAGTGCTGTGCAGTGCAATGCTATTGATCCCTTTAGCCTTGTGGTCCACAGGGTTCCTGTCAGTAAACGCAATGAGCCAGAGCACCTTCCAACCCCCCCCCCCCCCCCCCCCCACACACACACACACTCTTAACTGTGTAGCACTACAAGCTAAACAGCCATCGCCGAAACTCAATACAGGCAGACTGGGCCCCGGTCGTCAGTGAGCAGCAGGGCCCTACAACATCCCACGAGGCCCCAGCTAAGTCGATTTAGTGTCAGTGTAGCATCTCACCTCGTAGACCTGTGCCAGCCTAATATGTCGTGCTAATATGTCTCACCATACGAATTACAAGGCTGTGAGAGGAACCCAGATGCAATAAGTATGGATTAACTAATGTCCAGGTTCTGTCTGCATCTTGTTGGGATGGAGGGGGGGAACTGACGGCAGTAATAGCATCTAAGCGGGTGTCTGGCTGTGGCTTGGAGGTGAGACAGGGGCATGCAGGCTTCTGGGATTTCTAAGGAGCTCTGGGAAATAAGCTTTACTCCTTACCACAGCAGACTGGGGGAAAGGGTGAGAGAAGCAACACTGAGAAAATGATTAGAATAAGAGAGGTGGAAAAAGTGCAAAGTGTTTTTTTTTCCTGGCTATTGATCAACCTGGGGGGCTAGAAGTGTTTGGGTTAGAGGTCTCGGAGCCCTTACCTTGTCTGCTGTGTGTCTGTCTGTTAATGTGTGAACCCATTGATTTGTATTGTACTTGTATAGCCGCCCTGTGTGTAGGCCACAGAGGCTGACAGGGGCTGAGTGGGATGGAAGCAGAGCTCGGAAAGAGAAGAAAACAAAAAGGTGGGCGAAGAGGTGAGCGTGTGGTCAAACGGGGGCGTAATTAGAAACCGTGTTACCATTAAACTCCATGTATTGATCATTGATTATTCACGTACGCCATATCTTCCCCTCAGCTAACATGCCCAGGTGTTTTAATAATTTATTTTGAACACAACTGTATACTGCACGTACCTGCTTGGCTGCTCTTAAACCACGTTCAGTTGTTTCCTTTTATCCAGCGTTGAAAGCAAACTGTGTCTGCTCAAAAATCTGAAAAAAGTGAACATGTGTTGTTTTGTGTATGCGTGTGAATCTTAATTGTTGTGTCTGCATTGTTAAAATATATGTTCCCTTCTAAGTGTTAAAGTTGCAGCTGACTAAAAGGAAGTAGAAATCTGAAAAATTTCACCTCGATCATGATGCGATTGAAAGCCCTGAGAAAATTAAGTAGTTTTTCATCTTCTTTCTTTTTTAACAAAATGTGTAAACAATCTTCCAGACACATAAGCACCAGACAAAGAGCATATGCTGCCTGTTCCTCATAAACAAACACCTTGTTCACACGTGCACACACATCATACACAGGCCGTACTTGCCATTGGCAGTCCCCGCAGGCAGATGTGGACTGAGTGCCAGCGGCCTGCTGAGTGAATAGGCAAGTGTGCCTCAGTGCGGAGCACTATACGCCGAGCCGCTTTGATGTATGTGTGTGCATGTGTGTGTGTGTGTGTGTGTGTGTGTAGGGGGAGGTCGGTGAAACAACAGAGGGACTGTGTAATCCTCTGACATGCCTGTGGAAAAATACAAGGATCCCTCTGACAGTGGCTGAACTAAAGGCTCAGAGGACCAGTTAGTGTGTCTGCAAGTTTATGTGCATGGCACTCACTGCAGGCTGTGTGAAAGTACACACATGTATAAACACTGGACACGCACTCAGGTCATGCACTGGCACACATCTCGACACAATAGCAGTGAGTTGTGATGTTTAGAGTCAGTCTTTTTGCTTGGTGACAAATTCTTAAACGGTTCTCTCAGTGGTGAGGCTTTGGTCTGGGCTTTGCTTAAGGCCGGAGATCGGCAGTGTTGACTGTGGAAAGAGTCATTTTGACAAATTTTTGAAAAAAACAAATCTGCATGGAGCCACAAATCATATGTATCCTTAGAAAGAAGAATTAAGAATGAACTGGATGAATGAACTTGTAAATTAGATTTATTTTATTCTTGTAAATTTATGTCAGTTCTCTTAACCTCTTAAAATTTCGGTGTTCCACCGGTGGGATGTTTCCAATTTTCTATTGGCACTCAGTAAAGAAAGAATTTGATATTCTTTGCTTATGCCAAATTTAGGGAAACTGTCTGGAATGCTAAGGGGTTAAAAAAAAAGTTTCACATCTACAAGAAAAAAGTTGCAAATTTACAGGAAAAAGTTGCAAATTTTTTGAGAAAAAATAAAAATTTACAAGAAAAAAGTTGCAAATTTTTGAGAAAAAAGTTACAAATTTGCAAGAAAAAGTTGCAAATTTATCCTCTTAAAATTCCAGTGTTCCAAAGGTGGGATGTTTCAGATTTATCTACTGCCACTCATTGAAGAAAGAAATTGATTTTCTTTGTGTATGCTAAATTGAGGGAAATTGGCTGGAATTGCCAAGGAGTTAAATTTGTAATTTTTTTGCAACTTTTTTCTCATAAATGTGTGACCAAAAGAAATTGTGACATCGTCCGTAATTTGAGCCTTTACTGTTGTAAATTTCCAGTTTTATTCTCATCATTTTGCTGCCTTTTACCCCTTAAATTTGCAACAAAATGGAGTTTTTCCTCTCCACCGTTGCCAAGCGCTTGCTCACAGGTGATCGCCTGATTGCTGGAGTCTTTCTGCAATTGTGGGGGTTTCCCCTACAGTTGAAAGTGCTATGAGATGACTGTTGTTGTGAAATGGTGCTATATAAATAAAGTTGAATTGAATTGAACTTTCTCCTCATATAATTCCAATTCTTGTAAATTTGTGATAGATAGATAGATAGATAGATAGATAGATAGATAGATACCCTATACACAGGGACCAAGATAGCTGAGAAATCAAAAATTGGGCCAGATCTCAACGATCTCTCAATGATCTTCCAGTGATCGCCATGGTCACCAGTCACCACAAAGGTTTGTCTCAGTCCAAAACACACAAGGATCTCCCAAACATTTACACAGACATGGCTGTTTCTAGGCTTTATTAGATCATTGAGAGTTTGGGCCAATTTTTGATCTCTCAATGATCTCTGCTGTATAAAGGGCTTGTTAGTTAGTTAGTTAGTTAAAGTTCCATTTATTTTATGTTAAAACAGGGTCAACAGTACAATGAAATGTGTAGGTCGAGAAGAGCAGTCAGAGTACTAAAGCCCATATCTCTCAAAATGGCGAATGCTGAGGAATGTTAACGTAGCGTTTTTGGAGTTTCATCAGGATTGATAAAAGGTTGCAAAACAGTTTTTAAGGTTGTGAATAGTTTTTGAACATGTTCAAAATTTCAACGTGAACATATTTTTCCACAAACAGTTCCAAACATTTGCAAAATAGTTGTGTCTGCAAACAGTTGTAACACGTGTCGTTAAGTTCTGTTTGGTTTGCTTAGTAGTGAACACTAGCAACTGTTTAAGAACCTTTATGATAAAACTGTTAGCGGTATTAAAAACTGTATGCGAACTGTATTTCACCCTTGAATGAACCCTGATGAAACCCAACAATCGCAACGTTCCTGAACGTTCTTCAGCATTTGCTACTCTGTGAGACACTAGCTTGATTTTCACCAACATTCGTCTGAAAAGTTGGTAAATCCAAAAAGCACTACATTCATCAGCTCCATGAGATCCTACCCTAAATTACAAATCTACCATAACCTAATAAAAAGTTTAGAGAAATAAATACTGAGTTTAATGAAAGCACCAAGGTGCTGTGTCTCGGTGCCTGTGGCATGGTAACATGGGCAACTATAAAAAGGAGTGGCACTCCGACCTCTACTGGCCCGGGATAGTTATTACAATATCTTTTTTCATTGCGCCATTGACAGAAATGGTGAGTTAAATTTGTGTTTTTTTCAAAAGCAAAGTGTTATTTTGAAATTCTGGCAAATTAAAAGTCGAGAAAATATGGTGATACCGTGATACAAGCCTTTAGTTCCACTTAATTTTGACTGGGCGAGCTGAAACAGAGAGGCAGACAGACAGACAGACAGACAGACAGACAGATACATACAGCCACAAACAGACGCGCCAACCGATTACTGTATGCCTCCGTTTCACCGAGGCATAAAAAGATAAATACAAAAACACCAAGATAAAATATCAAAAATATAATAGGTAGAACTGATGACGTTACCATGTACAGATGATGTTTAAGTAGCAGCATTTATTAAAAATAACACCTATAGCAAGTATGATATGTGTGCAGTTGTGCCCTAATCAGTTTATTCTAAGTTGACAAACCTAAAATAAACTTTTTTGTTGTTGTTTGTTTGTTTGTTGAGCAGGTTACAGACCGCTGATCAAGGTCTGCCTCATGCAACACACACAAAGGACAATGGATTACAGTAAAACCACACAATTTGTTTTTTCATTAAAATGCAGGAGGACAGATGACAAGGATTGTCTGTCTTCTCGATGCTCTGTGTAATTACATCTTACATTTCCTTTAGTCTGGAGGGATGTTGAATCCAATGCAGTGATGGGAACCAGGTCTGTGGATCATTAGGTTTTGGCAGAGTAACCCGCTGCCACATGTGAATGAGGCCACGATAGAAATAGCGTGCACGTATCTCTGCGTATCAAGCATGCATGTGTGTAAATGTCTTCATCTCTCTGCAGCATGCAACCGCTTGACAAAAATATCCCGGGTCAATAAAAGGACATTAAGCTTATGAATTAGCCACGGGTCTAATGTGAGCTCTGTGAAACAACAAGCAACAAAACAATAGTAGACATTTCATCTTCTTATTGTCTAATCACCCATCTGACTGCCTGTGCTTTTCCCCTCTTAACCCTTGAGATGCTCGCTAATGGCCCCCACAATAGAATTATTTACTACCCATGGCAGGGGGGGCAAGTGGGTCAAATTGTGTGCACGTGTGTGTGTGTGTGGGGGGGGGGTCCCTAGTGGTGCAGAGCGAACGGTAGGGAATGATGGAGCCACTAATAGGTGGTGGGCCAAGTGGCTCTATCTGCTTTAGTTTTTGAGATGATCGATCCCCATCTAGAGAGTAGCTGAGTTTCACAGATAGGCTCACTCATATTTTTCAAAACATGGCAGCGCGGTGGCGGAGTGGTTAGCACTGCGGCAGCACAGCAACTCACCCTTGGCCAGGGGATCCTGGGTTCAATCCCAGCCCCCGACCAACAGTGATCTGTGTGGAGTTTGCATGTTCTCCCCGTGTCTGTGTGGGTTTACTCCGGGATTTCTCCGGTTTCCTCCCACATGCCAAAAACATGCAAGTTAGGTTAATTGGCCTCAAACTGGGGATTCTAAATTGTCCTTAGGTGTGACTGTGAGAGTGAATGGTTGTCTGTCTCTCTGTGTTGGCCCTGTGATGGACTGGCGATCTGTCCAGGGTGTACCCTGCCTCTCGCCCAAAGATGCTGGGATAGGCTCCAGCCCCCCCGCGACCCGAAAAGGATTAAGCGGAAGAAGATGGATGGATGGATGGATGGATGAATCTGTTTGTTGGCAGGTTAAGTATGTGCATATTTTTATGAAAATTAAACTTTACTTACAAAACCTGATAAGGCGGCTCTGAGGCGATCATTAAGGACCTCTATATGCTTCACCAATCAAAACAGCGCTCCATGATCACTTGACTTGAGTTTGACCAATGAGCTGCGTCATTGTTGGAAGTAACAATAAAGGAAAGATGGGCTGACGAGGCTGGAATTTCATCAGCTAGGTAAACATAATAACGTTATATTTATGTCCCTGTATTTACTTCTCGTGTTACAGATCTCCATAGTTAATATTACAACCAGGTGCTGCTCCCTATTGTCCCTCGTCTTGTGTAGCATATCGCTAAATAAAGTAATTACAAGTCCTTCAAGTTGTCCTGCTGGTGTTAAAGAAGCCCTGCTGAAAAAAACGGCATACAACAGCATCAGACCAGCACCAATAAATAATAGTTTAGTATAGGAAATAGTAGTTTTAGTATTGTGAGAGTTTTTGAGTGTTTATTGTTTTTGTTACATGTTTTGTCGTGTTTTTGGAGCAGCGTCTTTTTTTTAATATTGTTCTTCTTTTTTCACTTTTTCTTGTTTTTATAGATTTTTTTAAAGAAATAATTTGTAAATAGCTTAGTAAAAAATGTTGAGATCGAGTAGAAAGAAGAAAGCCCCGTGGAAGAGGAGGAAATGTCAGGAGAAGTGTCCTCAACCACAGTGG
This sequence comes from Pholidichthys leucotaenia, assembly GCA_020510985.1. Classification (NCBI taxonomy): domain Eukaryota; kingdom Metazoa; phylum Chordata; class Actinopteri; order Cichliformes; family Pholidichthyidae; genus Pholidichthys; species Pholidichthys leucotaenia. Next base: position 198,493,579 of record CM035848.1, read on the forward strand.
TACAGTTTGTATCGCTGGATATTTATTCCCAGCTTTGTTACAATAATTTTTTTTTCAATATCTGTTTATTTATATTAGTTCTATTTTTTTTTCAATATCTAGTGCATTTTTTTAAATTAGGTTTGTTTCAATTGCTTTGTCATTGTTACATTTATTACTTATTTGTATACTGTTGAACATTTGTTCTTGAAACACAAGTTTCTTTTGGATAAATCTTATCTAATCTTATGCTATATATTTAAATTTTTAGACATTGTTCAGATGAAGAGCCATCCACCAGGACCAGCAGTGGAACAGGAACAGCTGGAGAGGAACTGATTCCTGGACTACCACAGAGCTAAGAAAACGCCGAGACATGAGCATATAAAACAGCCTGTAAACTGGACACTGTAAGTTCTGGGCAAACACAGATGTTTGAGAACATGTATAAGGGGTTCAGTTTAATTTTTGCTATCGCAAAACTTTTGTTCATGTAGATTTGAAATATTTGTAAAGAGAAAATCGGTGAAATCTGTTTTTTTTTATTATTATTACACACTGTTTTAAGCTTTTAAAACATATAATATTGACACATACTTGCCAGATTTTGAAATGTACACTTCTCCTGAAAAACAGGGCAAAATATTTTACACAAAGGACATTTTATGACATATTTATTGAAAAAAAAAGATAAAAAGCACCAGGCGAACTATTATAATTATAGCACCAAAAGGCTTTAAAGCATTCCAGCAAGTTTTCAGTCAATGTGAAATGTTCCACGGGTGGAACACTGGAATTTTAAGAGGTTAAAGACTAAATATTCAACATTTCAAACAGGAGTAGCTCATTTTTCTAAATTAGCATTAACATTTTTATTGGTGTTATAGTCACCACAAAATCACCAACAAACAAAGAACAAGTGAAGCACAACAAGAAAACTTATTGCAACATACCACACCCAAAAGTATATACAGAACACACAGCGTGTGTCTATGTGGCCTAGTCAGAAATGTTCTCACAGTCCAAGCAATAACGCACATCTGTGCATGGAAGCTCGTTCTGTCTGCACGTGCATCTCCCTTTCACAGTGTTGTGGGTTTCTTTTCACAAGAGCAGTATACAAGCTCCAAAATGCTGAGAGGTGCAGGGGGACGAGTCATCCAGTCAGTCTCAATCTTCCAACCATGGGCCATTGGTGGAGGTATGTCTGGCTGACTCTGCAGGCATCTTCTATAGATGGCTGCCTGTTAGTTTGTTCACTGAATGTGTTTCTATAGTGAGTCTCTGTTTGGTTGAAGACTTCTGTCTGTGCACTTGCCACTCCTTAACAGTTGGCATCTTGTGTAATTCACATCCTTGGAGCCTTTGAGGTCATACAGGACACGAGTTAATTTTTCAGTGGCCTCATACTGTTTTGGAAGTAGCTGAAAAGCTTTTCCCAGTGTCTTTAATGACACGCAATGTTCTTTGTTGGACAGTAGTATTTTCATTGCTTAAGTTTCTCTCTTAGCCTCTTTTGATTATATTTTTGAGTTGTATACTTTTCCCTTCTGCATATGATGCATTGGCTTGGGAACAGATGTGGTGCTCTGCTTACGTGGACTGGAACCTCTGTTTTTGTTGACCAGAGAACCCGGTTTGGTTGGGGATTTGTAGCGAAAGTATGTGGTTCTTCATCTAAAACATTGTAAAGGAGACAAAATTGGGTGGGATGCTTAATTTGGGACAACTATACATTTACTGCATAAGTGTTCATTCTAAAGATAAGCATTGTGTTAACATTGTCTGCTCTTTTCTACAGGTAACTCCAGCTGCTCAGACATTCCTAATACACTCCTGGACCTGTCTGGATCTTTCTGTCTTGTCTTAAATTGACTATTGAGGCAGTGGCTAGCCCTTGCTTGGAGTCAGTCTAGAATGGAGAAGTAAGGTGCCTCCTTCCCTCCACTAGCCTGGATGTACACCTTGGGCAAGTGTTGGCACACCCTCAACCTCCCGTGTCTGGGGATACGGCCTGGGTCACTACACTCGGCAGATCTGCTTGTCAACTCGGCATCAGTCCTGGCAATCCTTTTTGTGAGCATGCCACTTCTGGGCTTGCGTAGCCAGCATGTGAAGTCAGCCTTCGGCGGAAAGCTTCGAACCATCAGATGCTTCAGCAAGCTGGATGGCGATCACTCCAATGTGTTGTGGACTGTGAAGAGCGTGATGAGGCACAAGAAGTCATGGTCATCCAATGCATCTGTCTCTTCCTCCAGCCGTCTTGACGATGTCTTGCTGTTGGATCCAGAAGTTTGGATGAGAGAGTGAGGTCGACGTGTCGCACAAACTCCCCCTCACTTTAAACTATTTTTTCACGCCAGTCACCTTTCAAATTGACTATTAATGTTTACACTCGTTAATGTACATAATCAGTTCAGATGGATTTCATCAGAAAATGAATACTCACCATCACTTGTGTGTACTGATTTTTGTGTCCTTTCTTGGGCTCTTTCAGTATTTCTTGTGTTAGGATACTGCATGTAGCATTGTCTATGATAACCTATGTTAACTGACACATCTGAAGGGTGGGTATTATGCAAATTATATTTTTCTATTGCTTTTTCAGCTCTTTTGCTTTCCTTTGTATCAAGATTTACCTACTCTATTGAACATTGCACAAATTTTTTCCAACTCCTGTCTGAAAATTGAATTATATTTTCTAAAGCACTTGTAACATGCACACAGCACTCCGTACCTGTCCCTGATATTCATGCTAGCTAATGAAAGCACGTGTCTGACTTGACATAATTGACATGTTATAAATAAAGACAGGCCCATGCTAAAGCAAGAAATTGAGCATCAGACATAAGGGTGAGACAAACTAGTTTATTTTAACATTCTGATCAGATCTAAATATAAGACGTGATGCTGGTGTAATAGTATATTATGAATAAATATCAAATATCCTAAGGACGTTGTGATACATTATTCTTAATGGTATTATATATTTTGTTCACAGAATCAACCTGAAAATGTATGTGATAATCTGTGAAGTAATGAATCAAGGCTTATAAATGTATTACACTCTATAATTTTGCACTTGTATGGTTGTTTTTCAACAATCATACATGTTTTTTGTAAGCTAGTTAAATTCTTGAAAATGAATATTCACATCAGACCAGCTGAATTTTGATTTTTTTTTTTTTTTTTTTACCCTGGAGGCGGGGGGGGGGGGGGGTCCCTGATTAAGTCAAACATGATTGGTGTATGCGGTCACCTACCGCAACCTGATTGGTTCGTCAGGTAAAGCTGTTCTGAGAGATGCCAGAGGGGACTGACGATAAAAATGTAAGTTTATTAAAAAAAATTGGTGCAAACCAAGGCTGCCAACAAATTTTCTCAGATTTACCAAAAATAGAGAAGACTATATTTTAAAAATGGTGTACTCTCCCAATGCAGATCAATCAATGACACGAAAAATGCACTTGGCCCACCACCTATGAAGCACACAGTGACTAGGAGAAGAAAGAAAATAGGGACCCAAGGAGGAGAAGTGAGTGCTGCTGCTTGCTAAAGTGAAAAGTCAGGAAATGCTGCGATGGGGCCTGGTCTCGTCCACTGGGAGAAGTGACTACATCAACGCTGGCACTCAAGTGCTCTAATATACTCTCCTCCTACACCCACATGCCTCTATCAACCTGAACCGCCCTCTTTCTTTTTCAGTTTCCTCCCAGCTGTCCCAAGCTCCCGTCCAGGTACAAATGGCCATTTGCTGTACAGCTCCTGCGACATGTTTGTGTCTGCTCATGCTTGTCCCTTACAGCATGTAAAACAAAAGTAGAAAAATTAATCATATATCGCTACATAATATGGCAAAAGTCTCCTTGGTGGAGATGCCACAGTACTACTGGAAAACATGTGGATGGTGTCAGTAAAGAGCTGGGAATAGTCATGGTGTGATCCCCCCCATGGCCATCAGCTAATAAGTGACTTTCGCATTACGAGTGCACATGTGCGGACTATGTCAGTTCAAAGTTCACGACTACCAAACATTCCGGTAGCTGGTTTGCTTTTGTATACAAACAGTACTGTCACACCTGAACAACTGCCGTTTAAAGTCTGCTTTAAGCTTTAAATCTCCGTTCTGCCAGGTGCACATTGTGCCGCAGTGAAGTGTGGAATGGCATGTATCATCTAGAGCGGTGGAAAAAGCAAACTTGTAGCATACATGCGTGTAACTTCGGGACCAGCGTGTGCACATGTCCGCCACCATTCACGTTATATACTGTACATTCCTCACGGAGATGAAAGATCCGGACGGACGTAATTGTTGGATTAAAGCAGTAAGTCTACAGTATATTGTAACATAATTAAATAGTGTTGTGTATTGTTCAAGTTCTAGCCTAATTGACACGAGTCTAAACCCTGAAGTAGTAGGTACGGACAGGCAGGCCTGGATCTAGGATCTAGTTCTTTGTATATTGGTAATGAAGCTTGATCTACACACACATGTAATTAAGACCATTGATAAGTAGGCTGGTATAAAATAAAACTGCAAATCATTGAAAACGTGTGGTACTTAACCTATAGTAGTATCGGCCTATAGATCTAAGTAAGTAAGCAGGCTATGGTTTGTAGTGAAATTTACTCAAAATGACAAAACCAAAGTTGAGCTGTCAAACCACTCGCTTACCTTCTTTGTAGTTGTTTCGGAGTCTTGCAAGTAAGGGTGCTTGGTCCTTTGACAACAAAAAATCTGCTATGTCAGCGTACATAAAGGGGGGCCATTTTGGCCAATTTCTGCAACGTGGCCGTGAATGCAAGCACAACTAGTTCATCCTTGCGTTTGCGGGTACAGCTGGGAAGACCCCTACGCATACAATATGCTCGTAGATCAGGAACTTTCTGTAAATTAAATGTATCGATACAGCATGTTTGGTAGCCATGTTCGCATGATGCTTTGTGCGAGCCGAGATGCAAAAGTTGCTTATCTGCATTCCTCTGAGCATCTCAACACAACAGGGCATTAAAACAAGGGAACTACGTTAACTACATATACTGTATTAAGACTGTTTCACGTTGGCACATCATATTTGATTCTGTCATCATGAATGGTGGTTGTATTGTTTGTAGTGCCGCTGTGTTAATAAGTGACTGACAAGGTGAAAATGATCAATTCACAGCTTCACACACTATTCATCTCTAATTGTGTCATGTTGAGACAAGCGCGGCTAAATCAAGAAGTGAGCACCGCAGAGATGAAGGCTGTCTGTGTAAAAGGGATCAACGGCGCTGCTAACCGTCGCCTGCTGGGGTTAACCCCACGGTTGCCAACACATTCAGAATGCACGTGAAACACAAAAGCAGACGAGCCTTTGATTCTCACACCTACAGTAACAGCGGCCCTTCTGTCAGCTGCGCAGAACTCTGTGTGTGTGTGTGTGTGTGTGTGTGTGTGTGTGTGCTCACGTTTGTACAGGAGCTCGTGCATCGTAGACATATTTCCCCTCTAATTAGCACGAGGGAGTCCTGGGGGCAATCAGACTGGAGGTTAATGAGAGGGGGAGAGAGCGGAAGAGACGAGGTAGGGGTGGCAAGTAATGCTTGTCATGCTGCACTGGTGCTACAGTATAATTCCTTTAAAAAAAAAAAAAATCGCACCTTTGTCCTGAGGGCGCATCATGCTCATGGCACCCACATTGATGTTTGGGCCTTTGACATTTCATGTGTGCACAGAGCAGCTTAGCAGCCAGGTGAGACTCATTTTTGTCTCCTTTTATTCCTTTCTTAATGTCCTTTTTTCTCTCTCTGGCAAGCCTTTGATGTGGCAACATGTCTTCAGTAGCAAAACTTTACTGCTCTGTCGTTTTGGCACATATCTGTTTAACAGGGAACTGAACTGCCATTCACTACTAAATCTGCCAGTGCAGTTTATCCTCTCAGTTGTATCTTTTAAAATATTTATTTTCATGCTTGACAAAATAGAATATTTCACATTCACAGTAACTGTGACAGTGGCTCAGTGTGTTCCAGTGTACTATAGCTCAACTTGTGTTCCTTTGTTTGTTTTTGTTTTGTGCTAATACTCCAACTAAAACAGCCATTAGTTCTTCACCTCAGAATATGTCTATGTACCATTTTCACTGCATCACCTTGTTTCAGAACTACTTAAATCCAACTATGGATGGATGGTGGATGGCATTAAAAAAAAAAAAAAAATTAACTTGAGTTTGATTCTAAGTCTTGACTTTTTCATACTACTGTGTATTTACTTTCATTCCAGAAACACACCAGAAGCCTCCGCTCCACAAATACTTACCCATTACCCACCCACAGGACTAAGCTTTGCACAATGGGAGACGGAGCTTTCCAGGCAGCAGCTCCACGGTTGTGGAATATCTTGCCTGACTACCTGATAACGTCACAGACTGTGGAGTCTTTTAAGAAACTTTTAAAAACTCTTCCATTTTATAAAGCATATCAGTAGTCATTTATGTGATTTTAGGTCTGTTTTTATTATTTTTATAATGTTCTTTTAACTGTTTTTACTATGTAGCACTGAGATTTATTTTGTTCAAATGTAAAGTGTGATATAAATAAAATGCATTATTATTATTATTATTATTTCTTTGTTTGAGATTCATTTCTGGTTCAACAGTTACTTTCTGTTATTGAATACATATTTTTGGGTGGTTAGGGTTAGGGGCACCTCACAATTCAGAATTGATTCAGGGGTTCCGATGCTTGATAGATCTTTTTTTATCTATTCACAAGTAACATAGTCCTTTAGTCAAAAATACACTGAATTTCTAACATAAATATTAGCCTTCAAATGAAAAATAGAAGCATTCCCATGAACTATCTTTGGTGGTTTGACCTGCCCAGTTCACCATCAGGCCCTGAAGCTGTCTGCCACTCAGCCACGTTTCACACATGTGCACTGAATGTAATCTATGGTCCATATGTCCACATAGTATGACAGCGATGCACCAGCAAACTGATTTGAACGCCCAGACTTAAACAGAATGAGAAGTTTGTGCCGGCTTTCAACCGCTGCTTGGTTGTGTGTTGCGCCACAGACTGTCTGGACGCTAAGTTCTGGTAACAAAGTTCTGCTTTTTTCAGTCCATCAAAATTAGTTAAGTCTTTAATATTTAAGAATTGGAATCTTGACATTTGTACATCAATTCAGAACTGTTTGTGTCTGTATCATGATGCATCAGAAAAACAATTATTTGCCCACCCGTAGTGGCAGGGGTTGGCACTAAAAATATTTGGCTTAGGTTTAGGGAAATGGGTACAGGTGGGGTGAAGAAAAGGTGGGGAACTAGTTTAGACAAATTGCAGCTGCAACCTTCTCTCATGTTTCTTAATGTTATTTCCACAACCACTGGAGGTCCCCTAATTCCAACAAGTATGTACCTGGTGTGTCACCTTCTAGTGACAAAGGTCACATTGTCTCTCTTCTGTTGCAGGATAGTCTTTGTTTATGGATGTCACACGGTGTAAATTAATACCTGCAAATAAAAAGTAAAATGAAGAGCAAAATCTTTGATTTCGTGAACCACTGCCTTATACATTTACTTCACTACCCCCTACTTGTTAATTTGCAGCAAGCAACAGACTTCTTTTGTATCTCTTTCACCCTCATATTCTCATCTCAGGGGTCTTGGACAGGCTCCCTGGTCTCTGTGTCTAGCTGAGCTACTGCAGGCGCTGTAATGGGGCCGGTGGCTCATGTGGCTGTCACTGCGAATACGATGCCAGAGAGGGACAGAACAGGAGAAGATCCTACATTATTAAAGAAGAGTGCCGCCATTAGAGACATTTATACAGTAGAATGACTTGATCAAACTGCAGTGTGCGCGCACGCACACACACACACACACACACACACACACACACACACACACACACACACACTCACAATGAAATGTGCTTCACAGTGTAGGCCAATTTAAACATTTTTTTTTTTTTGTAAAGAAATGACAGAAACGTTGGTTAAACTTAAGGAGCGGGCTTTAAAAAAAAAACACATTTTTAGAGTCATTTTCATTTTATAGTCAAACAATTTCCCAGACTTTAGGTTCAGTTTCATCCAAGCAAAATATTGCTTTTATTCAAAGATTAACAATATTGGCTTCGCTCGTACTTCACATTATTTGTCTGTCACGATTTCACGTCACTTTGGGAATACAAGTAATTTTCTCCCAGTCTTTGCGCAGAGCTCCTGGCTTGTTTTTGTACCTTCCACCCATTAACGATAACGCCTGTGGCATGCACAGATGTAAAGAGTAGCAGCTATCCGAAGAGAAGAAAAGATGAGCGGAAAAATACAGGAGATGAGAGAAAGGGAAACAGACGGGTAACACCGCTCACAAGCATCACTTGTCAATTTACCGCCGTTGCTCCCTGAACCGCACCATATAAATTTCCACTGTGACATCCGTTTCTACTGCTTCCAACCGACTCGGGCTTCGTCCCACCAGATCTCCTCCCCAGACACATACTTGGAAACCTTAAGTGCAGACACTGTGCCAGATGTAGCCTGCCTTTACTTTTATTTATTTTATTTTTTTTTTTCCCCAGGTTTTGAAACGTTGGCTTTTTCTTTCCTGTATTGAAATCACAGTGGGGGGAAGTGGATGGATGGGGTAATGTCTCAGAGGAGTCCTCCTTAAGTGTATTTGATGTGGCTGCTGCCATGCACATGATCACGTAGAAGCGCATGCATTCACTCGCAACCATGCATAAAGTTGCACGGACAAGAGTTTATGACAGTAAATCGTGTGTGTGTGTGTGTGTGTGTGTGTGTGAGCGGGGGAGAGAAAGAGAGAGAGAGAGAGAGGCCAAAGAGCAGCTGTGAATCCAGAGAAACAGAGAGAGAAGAGGAGCTTGGCACTGCTCATCTGTGAGTGATAGTAGTGCTTTGGGGTTGAGACATGGCTTCCCTTTAATCTCTCTATCCTCAGACATAAAAAATGGAAGAAAAGGTGCAGAGGAGGGTGGCTGAGGGGACCAAAGCAGAGACCTTTGCTGGGTCTTGTGCCAGAGTGATTTTCAGGCTATACTTTATATCGCTTTGATTTTCAGACAGACAATAACGCTCACCTACCTGCTAACACACACACAGGGAGTATGGGTGAAAAAGAAGAATTGATGAGTTGTGACTCACACACCGAACATAAGCACAGGAATTCTTTATCGCTTTCTTCAGCATTGGTATGCCTCGTAACAAGTGCACGTGACCCTTCGCCAGTCAATCTTAAAATGTCACCCATATCAAAACAGCTTTAATTTTGCCTTACTTTAAGTCTCTAACTCATGAAACAATGTGCAGGCCTCGTAGCCAAGAAAGGAATATGCAAAGAAAACACTGCTCTGGGAGGAGTATGAGCTGCACTTATACAAGACTGTGTTCTATGAGCAACACCTGTTTCGATTTAAAATGTACCGGCCAGTAGCAAGATTAGCAAAACATGCCCATAAAGGGAGAAGGTGGCTGGACTTACGCTCTGATAACATTGGAGGGGGGGGGGGGCTCTGTGCTGCATTTATTTCAAAGAGCTGAAGCAACTGATGTGGTCATAATGCTGAGGAATTCATTCCACCTCTGCAGAAAGGCGAGCCTCTGTCCCTCAGCCAGAAACACTGGCTGACACTATTTTTAGCCTTTACATTTCAAATTGAGTGGAAACGAGCTCATGTTGTCTAGAAGGTAGACCTCTAAAATAATGAAAGGTTACAGTACACAAGATACGTATAATGTTACATGTAAAGACAAAACAATGGGAATTTCAGTGACATGCTAAAACATTCCAGCCTGGGAATCTGGAGATGTGCCTCTCCTGAGGGACACGGTGTGCAGCTCACGGTACTAAGGAGACTTGATCTGGCACTTATCCCCGGAATTTTACTTCCGTAATTAGGTTTGTCAGCTCAGCTTGGTAAGAAAACGCTTTGTACTGTGTCACCTCAACAGGCTGGATTTTTGTCAGGGATCAAGATTTAGACACACACCCCATACCAAAGAGGGCCTCACTGCCTGACAAAGGTGTGATGCGAAGCTTGATGCAAGTGCAGTGGCGCCGACAAAGTCATTGTCAAATTGTCAGAGTCCTTTGACATATTGTTCACCAGCTTGCTATGATTACATTGTCAGATCACAGCACGCGTGTGCCGTGATGGCTGGTGGCAAAGATTTCTGACAGTAAGTCAGAGGAGAGGTTAACACCTCACTCCCTTATTGTCTGCCTTTATCGAGTCAGTGGAGGGTTGTGCTGTTCCGCTGGCAAATCCTGGCAGTCTGCTCTGCCCCGCAACTGGCACAGCATAAACACAAGCATGAGTGTACACACGGCGCACACACAGCCACGCGACTGTGGTCTCCCAGTAATAGCTGTGTACCTCTTGGGGCCTTGTGCTGAGCGTTCCAGCTCTTATCTTTGTTTATGTAGAGGGCAGATCATCATGTACCGCTGTGTGTGAATGCCTGTGCACAGACTCTTGCAACATGGCCGTTTAAAGTGTACATGCAAGGAAGAATTGCAAGCGTGTGTGTGCGCGTGTGTGCGTGCATGCGCTGGGGAGGCGATAAGGAAGTGCCTGGCACCACAGCACCAGTTGGCACAGAGCCTTAGATCCTGAAGATGAGAGGGAGTAATGCTTGGTCGGTTGTGAGTCTGCACACACTCTCCAGCACACACAGTGAGGTTAGGCAGAGAAAGCACAGAGGAGAGCATGACACAGGTGCTTGTTGGCGCATGTGCCTACGCCTGAATGTGTTGGGGTTTTTTTTGGGGGGGGGGTTGCATGTATGTGTCTGCTCACTGAGGTCAGTCACCTGTAGCAGTCTATTGATCTGATCTCTTCAGAAGATCTTGTCTTTGGTGATTATCGTCTCTACCTTCAAACACACACACTTTTAAAGTGGGTTTGTGGGAGGCCAAAAAAACCCACAAAAACTGACATGTGCATCTTTAACAACAAAATTCAGAAGTAGGAAAGAGTTTATACTGAGCAGCGTGTTATGTGCTGTAAACCAATCTATGACTCTGGTGACCTTGTGTCATATCCTGTCTATAGCTGCCCACAGAAAGCTGTGTGCCAGTGACAGCATGGCTCACTTGGTGGTCCCAGCTCTCAGCCACTTACCCATTTAATAAGACAGTCTTTAAGAGGACAGAGCCAAGCATATGCATGGTAAGGCTGAGAATTTTTTGATTTTTTTCCCTCACTTTTACAAGAGCTGTTTTGTAGGCGGCAGCCCAGAGGCTGGCATTCACCAAGGCTGCGTGTGTGTCTCTCTCTCTTTGGTATACATTTATTACTACTATTAGTGGCCTTTTCTCTTTCTCTCTCTCGCTCTCCTTCACCTTGGTGAAATTCTAATAAACAATCAGAGTAGCACCATGCTGAGAGGCTGTGTAATGGGCTCCTAATTAGCCACTCCAAACACAGAGAGCAGCTGCTTCACGCCTCGTTTTCTGCTCTCATCTGCGCAAAGCTGGATGAATTGATTCCATTTGCTCAACACTTAATGTGTTGATTGTTTATTGGCATAGCTGGAGATAAAAAACAGATAAATAAACAAAAAATGTCTTTCAGCTTGCAATGCAAATACCAATCACCATTAAACAGGGGCTGACCTATGGTGGAGTTTGGTTTTAAAGTTTTTCGGGTCGTTGCACAGCTTTGCTTTCACACTGAAGCGTCACTTCTCCCCTCCCTTCTCCACCTCTCCTCTCCTCCTGTCTCAGGTGAAGTGAAGCCAGACCAATTGTTAGTGAAGAGGCAGTGTCTGTCTTTCTTTAGGCCAGCGGCAGAAAGGGGGTGAATGAGGACGTGCAGTGGGCAGGTGTAGTCATCACCTTCACCCACCTGTATGACAGGTCATCCTGCTTAATAAAGCCACTCAAGCACATCAGTGAAAAGCTTTACAAGAAGCTGGTAAAAATGCAAAAACTACCAGGTGGCCAAAAATCATGGGGCTCATTTAAGTCTCAGCAACCATCCCATGCTATTTCGTATTCTGTGGTGAGCTTCCACAGGTGTCTCAGTGCCGGTGCTGGTTCAGGATGGGGTCAGTTCACCGGTTTCAACCACCGCCGCACAGGACAGGCTGTGTCTTTTGTGCCAGCCGCGACACACGGTTACACAGAAACACAGGAAGTCAAACACAGCTGGAGCCGCTGGTGAAAATTAAAACGCTGATAGACATGGGCGCAAAGGCACAGTAGTCACCGGTGTGCGGTCTGCCGGCACGCATCGGCGTGCATGTGAGGTCCTCCGTTGTGTGCGACGCTCCTCTCCCTCCACCCGCCTCCCCAGCTCATTTCCTCCACAGGCTGCCTCCCTGCTACTTTATGAGTGAGAGCTTCTACATCTCGCACCTCAGGACACACTTCAGTGTCTAAATGTTTCCATTTGTGGGGGGAAGTGACACACATTCACTCACACTGCAGGGCATTTACCCATAACTAACATACAAGCAGCAATGAAATAAAAGTAATTTGTTGCTCTTTGTGTGTGTGTGTGTGTGTGTGTGTGTGTGTGTGTGTGTGTGTGTGTGTGTGTGTAGGAATTGGGGCAGAGATGGAAGTGTTTTTTGAGAATTTAGCCTGATCAAATATTAGAGTCTGTGTTTTGGAGTATTTTATGCACTTTGAATTTTTTGGAGATATCAGCAGTGATATCTGACCTGTTCCCCATCACTTGAGCTGTAATGTTAGCCAGCAGCTTCCTTTTTGGAAAATGTAGACCTGCACAAGAAAAGGAGTTCCTAAATGCTAGGAATAAGTGTTGAACTTTTTTTTTTTTTTTTTTTAAATAATCAGCTTCTGTTTTCTTGAAAGAGACATTGCTGTTGCAGATTTCCAAGTGTATGTCAATTGAAATATTTAATCACAATTAATTGCAGGATTCCCACAATTAACTTGTTAATTAAAACTCTTTAAATTCCAGCATTCTGCCCGTAAGACATTTCAGATTTTCTACTGCCACTCAGTGAAGAAAGAATTTGATTACTTTGCATATGCTATTTATAGGCATTTTTAGGGAAATTAGCTGGAATGCTAAGGCATTAAATGCAAATTTATCACATACTTTTTAAAAAAAATCTGTTTTAAATGTACCTTAAATTGATATTTTTCAGGTTTTTAATGCTATTACTAACAAGCCTGTGATGGTTTATGTGGGGTGCCAGTCAGACCACGTTTTAGCTCTCACAACTCATTTAAGGTTTAAAAAAAAATCTGTTCAAAACTTCACAAATTAACAAAAAAATCCCCCACCAGAATAAATTCAGGAACAATTCAGACGATACTCAATTAATTCAATTCAAACCAACAAGCAAGAATGAGCACTCAAGAAACAACAGATCTGGTTTAGTGTGAATGTGTTCAGAGAAGACAGAGTTGTCTTCTTGAGCAATTAAACACCACATGATGTGACGTTCTCTTTTCTGGTGTTCATCAAAGCTGTTAAATTTGGCTTTATTTTTTTAAATTACGGCATTCTCAAAGCAACGATTTTTGGCCCTATTGGCTTACCATAAACTTTTGCTTATTTTTGTCCCTTTTGCGGTGCCATAGCCTGGTCCCAGCAGCAGGCGGTTATCATGCGCCCTCCCCTCATCGGAGCCACTTCTCTCCTCCAGGCTGTGCTGACCAAATTTGATGAGTATTGAGCAGGGCCGGCAAGGACTGACTGGTGGCTACGAGTAGGCCCGGGCAGGCTGAGGGCCACAATCGTAAAATGTGTGCGTGTGTGTGTGTGTGTGTGTGTGCTAATCACACAACCTGATATTAATGAGTTCACTTTGACGGCGCCACAAGTGCACTCTGCAGACAGCAACGAACCTGGGACTCTCTTATAAACAATCAAGCTTGATGAACAGCATCAAACTTGGCCATCATCTTCTGTATTCTTACACCCATTCTACTGCTGTTTCAGTCTACAAATCCGTAGCTCAGATGGCATCAAAAGTCCCCAAACACTGCTTACACTACACTGGTTATTTCCACACCACTTCTAAACAATTCAGTGTGACAATCAATGCAGGACTAGAATCTCTTGTGCGGATCGATATGGTGGGATGCAGCTGGACAAACCAGCGCTACACAGGATCAACACCTTCCCACACTGTCATTAGTGTCACTGACCTTGAAGTAAAATTCAATTTCCCTCCACAACAACAACCCACCCTCAGCCCCCTGAGAAGCTACTTCAGAATTCAGAAGCCATTTCCTCCTTTCAGCGCAGGCAAGACAGGATATTATAACTTATGAAAAGGATATATGTAGCGAGGGGTGCTGACAGAGAGAGGGGATTCTGTTTGAGGATGTAATTATAGCATGGACTTCTTTGAAACGTATAAGAGGAGAGCCTGGCTGGGGTAAATAAAAATCCCCGATAAGAGGCTGGCAGATCCCCAGTTTCAATTAGGGTGCACAGATGGCTATGGGAGTCTCTCCCGGGGAGCTCCCGCTTCACCAATGACCTGGTGAGGGAAGTTTCTTGGGACACAGACACTGGGTAAAAAGAGAAAGGCAAATGTGCAGAGAGAGAACCAGAGATCCCATTACACTGATCAGTGTAGCGCATATCACACAGAGCAGCCGAGCCGGGGGGGGGGAGGGGGGGGAGGTGTTCAGAGGGGATGGGAAAGAAGAGGGCACCCCGTTAATAAGTAGAATATTCCCTTTTTATTCTAATTATGACATGCCAGTGAAACTTAGAGGGAAGGAGAGAAGCACTGGTGGCCCCTCTTTTTCTCACTTTGAGAGACTGCAGTGGACAGAGGTTGGTACTTTTCTCAGAGAGAGACAGAAAGTGGGTAAAAAGTGTGTGATGGGGCGGGGGCCATGGGAACAGACGCAGGCGAGGAATCAAACCTGCATATCAGAGAAAGCTGTAGGATTGGCTGTTGGGCTTTGAAGTCAGGTTTATCGGGGGGGGGGGGATTTAGGAGGGAAATGGTTAAGAAAGTGGCGCTCTTGCACTCTCTCTTTTCTTTCTCCGTGTGCATGTATGAAACTCCTTTGGGGAACACACTGAAGTGCAGCCCCAAAAACTGACCACGTAGTTAAACGTGTGCGAAATGGCCTGATATTAACCAGGAATGTGTGGTTGATGGGAAATGAAGAGAAAGCGACACTCAGACCCCATAACCAACATAATCTTGACCGTTAACCCCCCACACACACATTAATACTTTCCTCATTGTGTTTACATAAAGAGGACAGCATGTTAGTAAACACAAAATAAATGATTTAATATTTTCAGTATTAATAACAGTGATTTATGACAGAGCCATGATCAGCTGGTATTTAAGAGAGTCGAGAGGGCAGACAGTTTTAGCTCACTCTGACTCTTTTCCCTGGGCTGTATCCTGCTGACAACAAAGCTGTTAATGCTAGATTTGCAGAAAATCAGTCACAGCAATGTAGCGCTGCTCTAGTCTCAATGACAACATTATGAATTTAAAAATCAGGAACTTTTTGCCATTGGATGAAAATGAAATTAAAGTCTGCCCTTATCCGTTTTCAGCTAGCAAAAATTTGCCAAATAAAAGCTGAACTTTGGTCGGTAAAAGAAAGGAAATTGTCCATAGTAATGATTGATAATTGAAGTTATTTACTGACTCACCTTTGCCCCCCCCCAAAAAAAAGGTTTAAAAAGCTGTTTGAAAACCTGAATAAAGTAAATTGTTCAATTAATCGTCGTGTCGATTTGATGCCACATGGTCCAATCTTAACATTAAAAACCATACATCTTGTATACACGCACACAAAGAAAGAATCACACCTGGAAGCTGAAGTTATGTTTGGAAACACACGTGGCCAGGAATTGAATATTTGAAACATTTAATGGATGTTTAAAAGCTGTGACAAAACTGCAACATGTTTTTGCTCATTATCAATAATCAACCAGTTATACAGGATTCAAGGAATCAAACCACACTATGAATATGCTATACAGTGATCCCTCGCTACTTCGCGCTTCACCTTTCGCGCCCTCAGTGCATCGCGGATTTTTCAGAAATATTCATCAAAAATTCAAAATTGAGAAAAAATGGGCGGGCGCTAGCAGAAGGCAGGGAGACTACATTAGAACATCAGGTATCAACACAGACAGCCGCTCAACTCAAAATCCACCTCTCTGACCACCGCTCCACTCCTCTCCGCCCACCTCTTCACTGCTCGGGAATCTCGCAAGCTGATTGGCCGAGACGTTTTACCTCGCAAGCTGATTGGCTGAGACGTTTTACCCAGCTTCTATCCCTGCAGAGCGCCCATACCCACCGAAGGAAGACCGCATTCATTGTTCTTTATCGCTAGTCTCGCAGCGTGGAACTTTTCGCTGTTCTCTTGTCCCTTTTTGTGTGAAATAGTCTTCCCGTCGAGCCACTACGCCGCCTCCTGCAGCTGCCCTCGACAATCCTGCGCCTCTAGCACCTGACGATGAGGCGTCACCTGAGAAGCAGTAAAGCTCTCATTAACCTGTGCAGTACGTAAATCATCTTCATCTTGAGTTACGTATCTTGTTATAAAAATAAAAGAGTTCTAAAAACATATTTATGTACACTTTATTTACATCTACGTATGTATGTACACTTACACACACACACACACACACACACACACACACACACGTATCATATGAGAGAGAGTGAGCGAATGAACATATGTGTTATTTATGGGTGACGTCATTAGGGGTGACGCTACTTCGCGGTTTTTCACTTTTCGCGGTCGGTTCTGGAACCCATTAACCGCGATAAGTGAGGGATCACTGTAACTACACTACAACTGGCCTGCTGTACATGCTGTTATATTTGGGTCAAAATAACTTTCAACATCTGTCATCATATAGTGTGTATGCTGAGTGTGCATGAACTAATAGCGCTATATAAGTGCAGGTTAGTTAGTTAATTAGTAATAGTAACGTAAAGCATGAACCACCTTTTTAAGGTCATGCCACAGCATCTCAATCAGATTCAGGTCAGGACTTTGACGAGGCCACTCCAAATTCTTCATTTTGTTTTTCTTAAGCCATTCGGAGGTGGACTTGCTGGTGTGTTTTGGATCATTGTCCTGCTGCAGAACACAAGTGCGCCTCAGCTTGAGGTCACGAACAGATGGCTGGACATTCTTCTTCAGGATTTTTTGGTAGACAGCAGAATTCATGGTTCCATTTACCACAGCAAGTCTTCCACGTCCTGAAGCAGCAAAACAGCTCCAGACCACCACACTACCACCACCATATTTTACTGTTGGTATGATGTTCCTTTTCTGAAATGCTGTGTTACTTTTATGCCAGATGTAATGGGATACATACCTTCCAAAAAGTTCAACTTTTGTCTTGTCAGTCCACAGAGTATTTTCCCAAAAATCTTGGGGATCATCAAGATGTTTTCTGGCAAAACTGAGATGAGCCTTTATGTTCTTTTTGCTCAGCAGTGGTTTTAGTCTTGGAACTCTGCCATGCAGGCCATTTTTGCCCAGTCTCTTTCTTATGGTGGAGTCATGAACACTGACCTTAACTGAGGCAAGTGAGGCCTGCAGTTCTTTGGATGTTGTTGTGGGGTCTTTTGTGACCTCTTGGATGAGTCGTCACTGCCCTCTTGGGGTAATTTGGTTGGCCAGCCACTCCTGGGAAGGTTCTCCACTGTTCCATGTTTTTGCCATTTGTGAATAATGGCTCTCACTGTGGTTCGCTGGAGCCCAAAGCTTTAGAAATGGCTTTATAACCTTTTCCAGACTGATAGATCTCAATTACTTTGTTTCTCATTTGTTTCTGAATTTCTTTGGATCACAGCATGGTGTCTAGCTTTTGAGGATCTTTTGGTCTACTTCACTTTGTCAGGCAGGTCCTATTTAAGTGATTTCTTGATTGAGAAAGAAAGAATGGTGTGGCAATAATCGGGCCTGGGTGTGGCAAGAGAAATTGAACTCAGCTTTCCAAAGATGTGATAAACCACAGTTAGCTTATGTTTTAACAGGGCAGGGGCAACCACTTTTTCACACAGAGCCATGTAGGTTTGGATTTTTTTTTACCCTTAATAATAAACACCTTCATTTAAAAACTGCATTTTGTGTTTACTTGTGTTATCTTTGTCTAATATTTAGATTTGTTTGATGATCTGAAACATTTAAGTGTGGCAAACATACAAAAAAAAATGAGAAATCAGGAAGGGGGCAAACACTTTTTCACACCACTGTATATGAGGAAAAAATAAAAATAACACATAAATGAGTAAAAAAAAATCACATTTATACAAAAAAAGTTGCAAAATTACGTGACTAAAGTCACAAATTTACAAGAACAAAAGGTGCACATTTGTTTCGATTTTTAAAAAGCTTTTTTCTCTTTTCTTATCAATTTGTGAGGTATTTCTTTTCCTGCAAACTTGCAGCTTTTTCCTCACAAATGTCTGACTTTTCTAATAAATTTAGTACTTTTTCCTATCAATTTGCCACTTGTTTGGATAAATCTGTTACATTTTTTTCCCCCACACAGATTTACAACTATAAACTCTTGTACATTTGCAGCTGTACTCTGACTGCCATATTCAGTTTTATTAGATGATCTGTCCTTGCACTCCTTATGTAGCTGAGGGGATAACAGGTTAACAATGGGGATGATTTTGGGTAATTTTGCTAACGAGAGGGATGGCATCTTCCTCCACCATCCACCCTCAAATCACCTAGTCAAAGTCACCTAGACTATGACCACATAGTCAAAAATTCAGCAATGCAGAGAGATGTGAAAACACGCCTGCTCATCATGCTTCCATTAAGTCACTAACAAATGATCCTGCTTCCACATAGCTCACACGGAAATAGCTTTATAGTAGCTGACAACAAAATGTCACCCACTGTCCTCCACATGTGTGGATGTCGACTTGATTTTAAGCTGTTTGAACATTTTTCAGGAAACCCACGGTTCCATTGTCCCCATATAGACCTGAATCCTCTCCTCCCCAGAACCTACTGTCACCAGTCAGTCATCCTTTAATGTTTCCCTTACTGTCTCATAGATATGGATTTATCTGTTAAACAAACAAAATGAAAGAAAAGTTTCTTTTTTTTTTTTTTTTTCCTCTCAGCCCTCGATAATACAGAAAAATGTGTTAAAATAAACCCAAACAGAAATACTGGTTTCACATCTTTATTTATCACTGTTATTTTTTCCTCAAGTTCAGCTGCTTGTGAGGCCTTGTTGAATCTATGGTTAAATTCAGCCTACCTTCCAAATCCAATATAAGAGGAATTATTCCCCCAAATTCCTGCATACAATGTAACCTGCTCATAACCTCGCTCCTCCAGCTTGGATTCATTTGAGGGGTCGGGATCAGGATTTAACAGAGTGAGGGACTGTGGATTTGGCATGGATGGGACCTGTGTAAGGGGCTGACTGTGAGCTCTGGAAGCTGTGAGAAAAGTGACCGTGAAGAAGGCTTTACAACCTCTGCAAACATTACAAATTTAGCGTGATATGCAGTGATAAATCATGGATTTATTTCTTGTTGATAAGCATTTTTTAATTAAACAAAACGGGCATTGTTATTAAATAGTAAAGTTTTAATGCCCTGCTGATAATGTTGGTCTTTCTTTTCAAGGCTGATCCTCTTATCTAAGAGAGCATCCTTTTATCTCTAGTGTACTAAGAGGTGAGTGATTGAGAATAAGAAGGAAGACACCCTTAAGGAGACAAGGGAGGATCTGGGTGTGCATGTGTGCAAAGAGGGTAGGCATCACCTTGATTCAGTACATCGGCTGTCTTTGAAGTGTCTGGAGCCCAGCACGGCCAGCGCAGAGCCAGCCGTAAGCCTTCCAGCGCAAAAAATCGAGGCCTGACCTCCCCACCAAATCATAACCATATGAACATAAGAATTTCCACCTCAGGAGAATGCTTTCTCCCTCGTCCATCTCCCAGGGTGAGGCATTAAGTTGTGATAACAGAAAACAGGTTCTGAGAAGGGGGGCGGAGGGGTGGACGAGGTGATGGAGGGTATAAAGGAGGACAAGAGGACAGGAAGAAAACGGGGGTTACAAGTGTGCCGTACGGGGGAGATTGAAAGAGAGGATTGTGTCCAAAAAAATTTGCTTTGCACACAGCCCGACTACCTAAAATGGAAGTTTCTCAGGCGAGGATCAGGAGATATGGTGACCTTCACAGCTGACAGAGTGAGAGACAGAAAGTGGAGAGGGGGAGAGCGGTGGGAGAGAGGGAAGAAAAAAAGAAGACAGAAATTTTGAAATGTGACTCTAACTCAATAAATACCTTTCTGGGGCACTCCGGAGAAGACAAGTGGTGCCTTCTCTGCGCCTTTGGACCCACCTGTGACTGGAAATGGTATCCTGCCTTACACAAACACTGTTGTACCCTAATCCGTGTAATTACATCCTATCTTCCACATGTGTAAGTACACATGTCCAACTTTACAGTCACAAGAGCACAGCTTCCCTGCAGCTGTCAAATACTCCCCCAAAAAACCTCCACCTACTTCCAAGGTTCAACTTCACTGTAGAAAAAACATATATATATACATTTACCCAGCGAGTAAAATTTAAAGATTTCTTTTATGGTGTTATTAACTCTAAACATATCCTCATGCAAAACCATCTGCCACTGAAACAAAGCCCCACACTGGAGAGCCTTTGGGGTAGATGAGTGTGATTTTGTGGCTCTGTGTGTGCCTGATAGTTTGAATAAGCATTCCTCCAAGTGTGTGTGCAATTAGGGTTAAGACTCTGCGTGTGTGTGTGTGTGTGTGTGTGTGTGTGTGTGTGTGTGTGTGTGTGTGTGTGTGAGTGTGTGTGTATGGTTGCGTGGCGGTGGTGGGGGTTGTTAGCGGTTCCATCTGGGTCTCCTGGAAGCCGTGTGGAGTCAAGAAAACCACATCTCATAAAAGCGGAGGCAGCCCAATGTTCTACAAGGACAGAACATTACTGAGAATGTCGCTCAGGAAAACCCTGGGCTTCGGCCCACATGTTGGCTAGAGAGGTTCTGTCTCTCCGCACCCCCCCCCCCCTTTCCACTCATTCTCTGTGTATTTTTTACTTAGTAAGGGATAAGAAAGAAAAGAGGGTTTTTTTTAAAGACGGTGTGGAGTGTGGGAGACAGAGGCCGGGACGAAGAGAAGCCAGCACTGATAGCAATTCCATCTGTTTGTATGGAACAGAAGAGTGAGCAGTGACAGGCCGCGGGACGGGGGTGCAGTGAGGCTGGGGGCATCTGGTGCACATCGACTGTGGGTCTGTGTGGAAACAACCGTGGGAGAGAAGGGGCCGGAGGACAGGATGAAGGCCTGACAAGTGGACAAGGTAGAAGTCCTGCCAATGTGAAGGGCAAAAAAAAAAAAAAAAAATCCTGGCTCAAAATAAACAGTCTGTGTTCACATAATGCCTCAGATTGGACTTAAAGTCAGGGGATATGGGAGAAATAAAACAGTGCATGGGTAGAAATGAAGCATTGCACACACAGATGAGAATCAGTCATCACCATCTGCTGAGGAGCTCCAGTAATTCCACAGTGGTTTTAAAGTAGGGATGCACCGATTTATCAGCTTAACATGAGTATCGGGCGGTATTCACCTTGTTGTCACTGATGGTGATGGCTGATGTTTATATGGTGTGTCCCAGTCGTGTGGCATTGATCATGCCCTGAAACAGACAACAGTAGACTACAGCTGCAGATTCACAAATACAGAAAGACAATGGGCCATATTACAGCGGCACAGTCCAGAGTCAGTTGTCTGAGGTGCGGGGTGTGTTTATGGGCGTTTTCAAGTTCATTTTGCTATTACAAAAATAAATTTTGTGCTGGGCGCAAAGTGCAAAGAGGCAGTCCTAATGCTCTTAATTTTATTCAGAGGTCTGTTTGGGGCATAAGGTGAAATAAACCAGTTGCTGTCGTTGCTCTCATTCCCTTTAATAAACAGGGGCACAAGAGCAAAGGCTTAATACTAATATGACAGTGTTTAAATGGGAGAACAAATCAGTTTTGGGCTGAGTACAATGTGGGCTCGTTCACAAAGTCAAAATGTGTTTAAGGGCAAGTAGCTTTTAAGGAACTTTTCAACTTCCTTCTCCACAGCCCTAGTATCACTGGGAAGACTTGATCATAACACAGAGTTACAAAAATAATTTTTTTGTAATTTGTCTGTGTTTTTTCAACTGATTTAAGACACTTTTGCACTGCTGAATCCGAAAATGACATCCGTTTCTCTCGATCAGGTGCTAAGTAAAAACCTGTACTTAGTACTTACTTAGTACTGTGCATGTACTTACCTTTATATAAAGGTAAGTACATGTAAATTGAACGTTACGTCATCATTGTTCAAAATTCAGAGCATTTCAAGACATAAAAAAGAATTTTGCATCATATAAAGCGAAAATACCCGTACATGTAAACAAAAACGTCTAAAACAACATGGGGCCATAATTCAAAAAGTTGACCTGATTGAACAAAACCAATGTGATTTTTGGATTCAGCACATCAAAACTGTCCTAAATCAGCTAAAAAAAAAACTTAAGACAATAAATTTGGTGTTGACCAGTGTAACTACATACAAACTTCATCCAAATTTTTCTTTTAAACTGAGAAAGAGCGAGCCGGCCAAGATCCGTGAATCTCTTGTGCTGAATGCAAAATTGTTGCTTTAAGGATATTTTCATTTTGAATCATTCTGTTAAAAGAATAACAGTAAATGAGGTTACAAATTGTAGTAATAATAATAATAATAATAATAATAATAATAATATAATGATGAATGTTGGTTTTTTACGCATTTACCAGTTCTTCTCCAGGGCTGCGGTGACAGCTCTTTTCACAGTATGGGGCAGACTGGTCCCACTGCAGTCTGGTAGTTGAATTAAAAAGAGATCCGCTTTTCTCTGTGCAGTGAAAAGCTCTGCTGTGCCTTCAAATAGTTTGTATTTAACTGCCCTCATTTAACAGAAAACAACTGCTGAGTGTGTTTTCATTAATCGGGATACGCGCGCACTAACGGACACGAGATATGATGATGTGATATGTTGACAGACACATAGATTAAAATGTGGACAGAATACTTTGTCACAGAATAGAGGTTTGTCATTTAAAATCTTAAGAATGGCAGTATTCCACCATGCCACCCCCGTGCACTGCATCCACACTGGAATGCGCACAAGCTCCCTGTTCATTCATCCATTCACATAAAAAATATACAGTAATGCCTAATCTATAGACTATACTCCAATGGTAAGGCCACAATTAAAATGAAAATGTGGAAGGAATAAAAAACTATTAGGTATCATCACATGATACCCTAATTAAAATGATGGGTGATTTGATTATAACTGTTACAACTTTTGCCATTAAAATAACTGAAACTTCTAGCACATGCTGTGTTTCCTCATGATCTCCTGTCAGTAGGAGCCGCGCGATTTCAAAACAGAACAGATTTCCGCTTTCCTGATCAAAAGTGCATAGTCATAAAATGGACCAGAATACTGATGCCTATGAGGTTGCATGCTTCCACACCTCTGAAATGAGCACCACTCCTCCCAGCACAAAGCCAGCACTGTGTACTGATAATTAGATGGCATGATGTAAAGTGTAAAAAAACAGACAATGCACTGACAGAAACTAACAAAAGCAGTAGTCTGTATCGGCTATCGGCCAAATTATTGTATTATCGGTGCATCCCTGTTTTAGAGTTAAGATTGCTAACTAAACTTTAAACATGCTGTTACTGCTGTTATCATTCTTATTGTGTGATGGTTATATTCTTCCTGTCCTTCTAGAATTTAAACCAAAATTATCAGTTATTCAAACATTTTCATTCAGACCTTTGTTGTCCATTTACTTCATGTTTATTGCCATCAGGCTTGGTAAGCTTTGTAACTCTGAACTCATCAAATTGGCATGTCATGATATTGTGATACTGACTTTTGACATATCTGATATATGCTAAATGAGACTGTGTTAATAATACATATGGTATTAATTGTGCGTGTTATCTGCATTTTCACAATCCATGGTGAAAAAGCAAACTTGCTGGGTTTTTTTACACTTTTATACAGTTATCAATCAATCAATCGAACTTTATTTGTTTAGCACTTTTCAAACATTGGATGCTGTGCAAAGTGCTTTACATTGATAAAAACGGTTTATAAAGAAAAGTTAAAGATCAATTTGACTTTTGTTTTTAATTCTATCTTCAGATATCTTATAAAGATATATGTTAACTTTTGACAGCCCTATATCAAATACTCTTTTAACCGGGATTATATCATTTTGTTCAACTAAGTAATTTAACTTGATTTACAGCAGTTCCGTGAACTCAAATGGACTGCTGCTATGCAATAAAGGCAGTGTTAATGTAAGCAGCATAGTGCTGAGACAGCACCAATGCCGGCAATATGAATGAATGATCCCTGAGTGATCGTCCGTGGCTATTCTTGAGGCTATTTTTGAACATCAATGCATACTGTACATAAGCTACTATGTAGGTGTTTGGCTCACTCGTGATCAAACCAAATGAATGAAGCTGTAATCCTGCACTGAGCTCAGCACAGCAAAGGTCTCCACCTGAGAGCACACAGCTCAGCATCCACAGAGGAACACACACACACACACACACGCCAGCGACGTCTGTGAGCAGACAGGTGAGCTGTGTGATTTAATCTTAAGATGCACTGATGATGCTAAGGAGTAGGCCGGGGAGTTAGAGCGGGCGACTGCTGCCTAACATGGGAGGCAGGTGTGACTCCACAGCGCAATAACAGAAACAAAATGTGGCTATCAGAAAAAAGGAGGCTGAATTATGACACAAACGTATAGGTAAACTGTGTCAACCTTGTGTGCTTATGAGAGCGGGGCTGATATTATAGGCTGATATTATCTATTTGCCGATCTATCAGTATTTGCCTTTTTTCACAGCTTTTAAATTAAAATTTTAAAAGTACAGGGAACTATGCTCACTTTGCTGTATTTGTGGATAAGACAGGTTTATTTTTAACATATAGTTTACAATTTGTGAAACTATTGTGCACGGTCTATAAATCTAAAACCTTGTTAAATTTGTACTTTGTACATTTGACTGTGATCAGATTTTTGATATATTTGTTGTGATGATAAAACAAGTTTATTTCTAAACTGCAACTGTCATTTTTTTCCTTAGGACTCGTTATAAATAGTGACGCATAACAAAATGCTAAGGAAACCTGCTCGTGTTTTGTGTGTCCGGGAAGTGTGTGTGTGTGTGTGTGTGTGTGTGTGTGTGTGTGTGGGGGGGGGGGTTATCATACCACATTTTTAAAGCACCACATATTGCAATTGCTGTTAAAAGTCTTTTTGTCAGGTTCTAGTGCTGATTGTTCTGGTGCATCACTGACACCTAATGCGCACGCACGCACGCGCGCACACACACACGTGTCTCACTGATACACACTCTTACATACCATCACATACTTGGAAAGTTGATGGAAATAAATACATGTACAAATAAATAGGAAGGGAAAATAATCACTACAAAGAATCATCAAATAAAATCTGTCTTCCTGAAACCACATTATATATATATAACATATAATTACATTGTCATTACAATGTGTGTGCCCTAAATATTTTTTTAATACTCTGTGGAAGCCAAATTGAAAGTTATTTATGGTTTAAAAATGTCTTCTGTAGCCACTAAAATAAAATGATTATCCCTGATATTGTTCTCCTCATGTTCGCTCTAATTTAGCGTGATTTAGGGGTGGGAAACACACCATTAACATGACGCATTGCCCAGAGGCTCGGGGAAGATGATTGAATTTCATAGCTACTTACAGACTAATAGGGCCGTACAGTGACTGCTGACTGTCCTTAAGTGACTGGCTGCTGCTCTGCGGCCGTGGCCCCTTTGAAGCCCTTTTGAGGAGATCTAGAGGATTTAGCCGGTAGCGTGACATGAAGCTGAGCAGTTGAGCAACGGCGCTCCCACCAGCGGCGTATTAGAAGCAGCTGATAAAAAAAAAAGAAGAAGCAAAACACGGGGGCTACAACTCTGGTTAGCAGAGAGCTCCAGTGGTTGCTCAGCACTGGGCTTTCTCACACTGAAGAGTTCGGCCATTTAGTCTGAACAGCTGATAACTGGCAAAAAAAAATAATGATCTTATATGATTTTAAATAGGCTTTCATTGAAAAATAATAATTTAAAATAAAAAAAATAAGAATTACAATTTAGGACATAAGACATGCTGTACTGACTTACTGAATTCTAATTTCTAGACGCCTCCACAGACACACTGGTCTGTTGCTTACAGGAGGTTGTAGCTGACTTCAGTGTTACGGCTGTGATTCTATCTTGCGTGTTTGTGTTCTTTTGGAGAAAGTCACTGAGGCCGTTTCCACATACAAACCACCGTCTCCTCACCATGCTGTTCCACTTACACTCTTGGAAGACCAGACCATACATGCATACAGATAGGCACATATGCACACACGCACGCAGAGCAAACCACATGCACATGTTCCCTTGCTCTTAACTAATTCACTCAGGAACACTTCGGTTTAGGTTTCAACACCAAAACCTCCATACCTCTGATTGAGAAACGTGTCTGACTGCAATTATATGGGGAGGGAGGGAAGGATGGATAGGGAAAGGAAACATGCTCCAGTCGTTTTATAGTTTGATGAGTGACATTTTTTGCCCCCCCCCCCCCCCCTTTTCCAGCCCGGGGCCACAGTGTTGACAGAGCAGTGAAAAGAGGGCACAGCGAAATAGAAGTAACAGTGAGGAAAATGGGAAGAAAATGGCTGGACAATGGGACTGAAGTGGGCTAGATTGTCACTGCCATGCTTTCCATCAGTGTATCTTAAAATGACAGCAATGTCAGAGGAGTTAAAGTGATGGCAGTGATCGAGTGTGGATAGAATCACCACTCGAGAAAAAAAAAAACAAACTGCAGGAAAGTAGAAAAAGTGCAGGAACACATTTGCATGTGAGCGTAGTTTCAGCACAGATGACACTTCACGCCGGATGCTTTTTTGTGTGTGTCTGACTCCATACATGCTGGTCGCTCACCTGTAGTATGTAGCCCCTGACGTAGTCTCGGAGGGTCCAGCCCAGGCCGTGGAGGATGTGCAGCACCTCCTCCTGCTTGAGCACGGAGAAAAGGCGGTCGAGAAGGATCTTGAGTCTGACAGGAACAGCCTGGGTGCCGTACAGCATCAGGCTGCTGATGTCAAACACTACATTGGACTGAACAATCTCCACCTGGGTCGGGTGGTACAGGTGCTGGGTGCTGAGCTTGTCCAGAGCTGCAGCGAGGACCAGGAGGCGCAGCGAGAAAGACAGGAAAGCACACACAAACACACACAGACAAGTGGTGTTAAAGACTATCAGGTTTCTCTCTCGTCTCACATCTTCCCTCTAATGCTACTGCACAGTCAGCACTAGCTGATAATTACATACAGTATCTATCCGATAAAAGCAATGGCAATAATGCTATTATTTCATTTTAATCTAATCTCCTGCTCTTTTACATTTATGTTGCACATGCAGCTTTATTTTTATTTGCCTCTCTTATCAACTTTGACCCCAATTTCAACAACATTTGCCTTACAGTAGATATATTTTAATGATCTTAGTTAAAATGTTAAAACGGTCTATCTACATTACTTTGAAGGTAAAGGTGTATGTTTGGGGGTTTGGGCACGTATCACATGGCCTGTAGTGCTTCAGGGTGTGGAATGCTGGACATTACTGCTTTTATAAATATATTTATGCATTTTAAAGACTGTTCTGTCAAGATCAGGGAAATAAATAATGCCTTATGAAAGATGCATTTTCTTGAAAAAACAAAACCCCACACACACTGAAAACGTGATTTCACTCTGCCAGATAATGTCGCTCCTGGCTTCCACAGGTATTCATTCCAATAACGTTAACGTAATAACAGCTACTCATTTTCCTTCCTTAATAATGTAGGAGGAATGTAGAAAAAACTGTGACAAATATCATCAATAAATAACCCACGAAAGAGAAACTATTTTTTACTGTCATATTCTGAAAAGATGAACAAAGTAAATGTTATTTTTAGTTAAGTTATCACAATAACAATTTTTTTTGGGTGGGTGCAAGTAGGGTGTTGTCTTATTTACATATTGTTACACATGTCCAGCACATTCCTAAATAACTATGTATATATACAAATCTGGGCATTAAAGAATCAAAACAGAGATTATACCCCCCCCTCCCCACAGCATGTGGGACACCATGTGGTGTATGGGGTGGCGCCCAGCTCCGTTTCTGTGACCCTAGGCCACACAGATACTGTAGGTAGTGAAAGCTACAGTGGCAGAGGGTCAGTCCTCTGGTAGCTCTGTGCGTTAACTTTCCTTTCTCCATTCTATCCTGCTGAGTACCAAGCTAGAAGGCGGAAAGTACCATTTTTATATGGTCTTTGGTATGACCCGGCCGGGTCTTGAACCCATGACCTCCCAGTTGTGGGGTGGATGATCTACCAACTAGTCCACCACTCTGGTGTAGATTATATCATACTTTTACACAAAAAAAAAAAAGCAGTGGGGAAAATGCAGTGAAGTCCCGAGCGAGTGCCGGTCTGCATGCAGCTTCAAGAAACATCAACATTATCTTTGCTTTGGGGCAAAAACTGGGCCCAAAACATCCAGTCACTTGCTGCAGCTCATGACACTCACCTGTGAGCTCACAGTGCAGTGCAGAGCAATGCAGGCTGGTTAATACCTCACTGCCGTAACCGCCGTCACCTCTCCCTACTCTTGCTGTGCTCCTTCCCTCCCCCTTTCTGTCTCGGTCCCCCTCTCCTCCCTTACCTCAGACGCCTCCCTCCCCACCTCTCTTCCCTTGCCTGTCTGGGTGACACCTGGCTGGGTCTCTCTCTGATCCTGGGATGGCTTTTTTCCCCCCGCTGACGAGGGCTTTGCCTGACAACACGGCGCAGCCAGACACGAACATAATAAAAAATGAAGAACTGCTTGTCAGAGTCCCTGCCAGTGCTGACACGAAATGAAAAATGGGGGAGGGGGGAGACGGGTGCCTGACAGTTCAGAGGGAGAGATTAAAAAATAGTCAATGGGGTCCTGTGCGATGTGCAGAAGGGCCTGTGGCCCTCTCTTGTGCGGATGCAAGCCAAACAGGTGTTTTCTTTTATCTTTCTCTTTGTACTTTCTTTTTTTGCCTCCTCTCCATTTTCTTTAACAGTGTAAAAAAAAAAAAAACTTATAAGGTGTGGTCTTGGCTTTTTAATCTCTCTCGTGGTTGCTTTTTTTTTTTTTTCTTTTGAATTAAGATACAAAAACAAAACTTGAAAAGCAACAGAAAAACACAAACTGCAAAGCTACCTACACTGTAAAAAAATGCACAAAATAAAGCAAATTTAACACCACTGTGAGGTAGCGAAAGCCAAAATTACACCACTTTTATCTCATAATTTTGTACATAGAGACTACAGCTACATTCTGTATATCAGGATCTCGCTTTCATCCTAAAAACATGAACTATGAAGGTGGCCGTAGTTATGTTTATTCATCTAAACATCAAAACTCGCCCCATCATTTATTTTCTTACCGTGAGCTACCCAGCCGTGCTTGCACTGGTCACATGTTCGGAGGTGGATCTTCCCAGGCTGGAAACACTCACACGTGCAGTTTACCAGTGTGCACCGAATGGCCTGCAGAAACACAGTAACACCGGAGCATGTTAATTACAGTTTGGGCAAAGGAGGTATGATAGAGGAGAATAGGGCTATCAGAGCACAATATACTGTCCATACTGTAAAAACATGGCGTCACACCAGCAGTTGTATCCACTGCCACTGCCCAGGCTGCTAAATTTGGAGCTACTAATTGATTCCATTATGTGAATCCTGCTCTTCATACACTGTAAATAATATGCAAACCTCTGAAGGACTTCCCTTCCCAAAAACAGAGTAATGTAACTTGTTTTGACTGGGGCTCCATTACTCACAACTGGCGCTGCACTCGGCCTGACCCCGGAAAGCTTTTAGTAGTGAGAGGTTAAGTGTCCCGACTTGACAGGGGCAAACTCAGAGCAGCACAACGCACTGTCTGCTGAGGCCTGCACACTTGACGAGGTGCTGTTCACACAAATGTTTAGGTGCATTTTACAGGAGTGCAGCTGACCCCTTAACATGTTTCTAATTCTTAAAAAAAAAAAAATTATACAGTGTGTGGTTTGTGCAGAAATCTGTACAAATGAGTACAGCAGCTGCAACCACTAAATGGGTAAAAAAAGAAAAAAATGCATAGGATAAAAAAGAATGATCTCCGACAGATCTCTTTTTGCATTACTAAGACTTTTACTCACACTTATGGAACCAGAGGGCAGAGTTGATGCTTTACATATTGCTTATGTAAAAGCGAATGGAATGCTTTTATATGTTTGATCAAATCTGGGT
Source organism: Pholidichthys leucotaenia (assembly GCA_020510985.1). Classification (NCBI taxonomy): domain Eukaryota; kingdom Metazoa; phylum Chordata; class Actinopteri; order Cichliformes; family Pholidichthyidae; genus Pholidichthys; species Pholidichthys leucotaenia. Next base: position 198,523,977 of record CM035848.1, read on the forward strand.
TGGAACGCTGAAATGTAGCCTGAGAACATGGCTGTCATGTGCAAATTAACATACCAATCCAATCCACTTTATTTATATAGCACATTTTAAAACACAAGGTTACCAAACTGTTGCACATAGTAGTAGATACAGACAACATGTGACACACAGCCAAAGATTTTAAGCACCAAAAAGACATTACAAGGACTATAACAGACTAAAAACACACTAAGTTATAAAGACACTAAAATGGTCATTAAAACACTAAAAAGTAAAATACAGTAAAACACTAAAAGACCAAAACACACTAAAATAATTAGGGACACTAGAAAACGAAGAAACTAAAACACACTAAAAGACAGAGGCCATACAATTATCATGCTGGATTAAAAGCCAAGGAGTAAAAGTGAGTTTCCAGATGAGATTTAAAAGTTTCAAGAGTGGGGGCCAGTATGACATGGGTGGGTTCATTCCATAATATGGGTGCTACCACCTCTAAGAAGGAGCTGATCTGCAGACCTTAGTGCCCTTGAGGGGGTGTACACCTGTGAGAGGTCAGAAATGCCGAGGTGCCAGCCCATTCAATGACTTAAAAACCAAATGTTAAAATTTTAAAACTGATTCTAAAATGGACAGGAAGTCCGAGGAGTGGGGCCGGAATGGGAGTAATGTGCTCATGCTTTCGGGCTCCTTTTCAAAGTAAGGGAGCCGCGTTTTGGACTACCTGTAAGCAAGCTAGGGAGGTGTGGTTGACACCAGCAAAGAGCACATTACAGTAGTCCAAGTTGAAGTAAAAGAATGATTCACACACTGAAAATTATTAAGTGATAAAACTGATTTAATTTTAGATAAAAGCCTTAGACAATAAAAACTGGATTTAACTACAGAATAAATCTGTTTATCACATTTAAAATCACTATCCATTTTGGTCTCACATATGGTTGCAGAGAAGGGACATCACATCCAACTGAGTCCAAACATAATGACGTCACTTTTTCCTTCATTCAGATTTAAAAAGTTAAAAGCCACCCAGACTTTGAGACATTCCAGCAGAGGCATCAGGGAGCTTTGATGATTTTGTTCTAAGCGCGTGTAAATTTGGGAATGGTATGTATAAAAGTGGTAGAAGATGCCATGTTTCTTTCAGATTTTACAAAGTGAAAACAAAATAGGAGCAAGAATTGAGCCCTGGGGAATCACACAGGATAGAGGGTCAATGGGCGATGAAGCATGCTACGCACCCCTTCCTCTAAACCTAATTGAGAAACATCTCCCAGATAGATACGATCTGAACATTGGAGGGCAGTGTCCCTAACACCTACACTGTGCTCTGGGTATGATATGAGAATTATGTGGTTAGCTGTGCCAAAAGCAGCAGTGAGGTCTAAAAACACAAGGATGGTAGAGTCGCCAGTATCAGTAGTTAATAAAAGGTCATAAAATTCTTAAAAGTGTTCTGAGTTCTGGTTATTTTATACTGAATTATGCATTATGAAGTACTGTAGATACATGTCTGAGACACAGGGAGGATGACGAAGAAAGATCTAGCTTCTTGTCCTCATGATTACTTATCAGCTCTTGAAATTTTATGAATTTATTGTCTCCACTCAATATGTTATCTCCAACCTTGTCACTGTTTTCTTTAGTGGTGTGACAGTTATGTGACAGATGTGAACACAAAAGGTCATAGGTCGGAGTCAACGTCTGCACCAATACTGTGACCCATATTTCACAAGATTAGAAGCAATCAGCACTTAGTGACAGACAGGGAACCACAGCAGGGATACACGACCGAGGTCGCCTCACCACCAGCAAAGGTAACCCAGCTCAGCTCTTTAACCCTTTATTGGGTGAAGGTAACTTCAGGAGGCATAATATATTGTAACACTATAATAATAATCATTGAAACAGTCTACTATCTGGCAATAATGGTCTAGGATTGAAATTTGAAATTTTCAAGTATATTAATGAGTGCCCTATAAAGGCACTCAGTGGCGCAGCTCAGTGGAGCAGTGGTTAGCACTGTGGCAGCACAGTAAGAAGGTCACGAGATCGATCCCACCCCCTGACCATCAGTGACCCTTCTGTGTGAAGTTTGCATGTTCTCCCCATATCTGCGTGGGTTTACCCCGGGTACTCCGGTTTCCTCCCACAGGCCAAAAACACGCAAGTTAGGTTAATTCCATCCATCTTCTTCCGCTTAATCCTTTTTGGGTCGCAGGGGGGCTGGAGCCTATCCTAGCATCTTTGGTCGAGAGGCAGGGTACACCCTGGACAGATCGCCAGTCCATCGCAGGGCCAACACAGAGAGACAGACAACCATTCACTCTCACAGTCATACCTAAGGACAATTTAGAATCCCCAGTTTGATGCCAATTAACCTAACGTGCATGTTTTTGGCATGTGGGAGGAAACCGGAGAAATCCCGGAGGAAACCCACGCAGACACGAGGAGAACATGCAAACTCCACACAGATCACTGTTGGTCAGGGGCTGGGATCGAACCCAGGATCAGTTAGGTTAATTGGAGACTCTAAAGTGGCCCTAGGTGTGAATGTGTGAGTGAATGGTTAAGGGATAGCGCCGTACCGTGGCTGCTTCATCCATCCAGGTGGATGCCCTCAATTTCCCCTCTGTGGATCAATAAAGTATACAAAAATAAAAGGTTAAAATTTTGTGACTTTTTTCTCATGAATTTGCCGATTTTTTCTTGTAAATTTGCAGCTTTTTTCCTGTTTACTTTCAACTTTTTTTCTCATAAATTTGTGACTTTTTCCTTAAAAAATTGAAACTTTTTTCTTGTAAATTTGTAACTTTTTTCTTAAATTTTTGTGATTTTTTTTCTCATAAATTTGCATTTATTTCTTGTAAATTTGCAACTTTTTCCTTTATAAAATTGTGATTTTTTTTTTCAAAATTTGCAACTTTTTCTCATAAATTTGCCAGTTTTTTCCTTGTAAATTTTCAACTTTTTCCTGTAATTTTTTTTTCTCCCTTTTTTCTCAAATTTTTTTTTAACCTTTTCTTAAAATGTGGTGAGTTTTTCCTGATATATCTGCAACATTTTTCTTGTAAATGTGTAACCGTTTTCTTAAAGTGTGCATTTAACAAGAACACCTCAGTCTGTGCATTAGACCGGTACCCGGTAATCCAAGATATGAAACTTAGCTCACTCATAATCAACTACAGAACTGTAAAATCTATCAGAATCCCCACCCCACCCCCCTCGCTTGCCCTAAGGTGGTTCAAGCTAGATTAGCTACCCGAGGTGTCAAAGAGAACATGGCTAATCCAAGATTAAACATAAAATTACACCACTTCTAACCATGTCACCTCACAGCCTGACACCGAATGAGACAGGAGGAAGAAGTTATTTGACTTTAGACCATTTTTAAGCTCTCCAGGTGCAGGTATGGCAATCCTCACAGTGTGCGAGGATTACACGGTATGTGTCAGTAGGAGCTGAGCTAACTTTCTGATCCGGGCCAAAATGCGTTAATAAATGAGTCTTGTGTTCCTCCCCTTGAGGACATTTACTGTTTAGCAATGAGAGGCGATTGAGTGAAAAAGAACGTCTCCTCTGTTCTGATACTTTTCACAACTGGAGGTACATTTAGTTAATGAAACATCCTTGCATCACATATCACATATAAATACCAAAAACTGTATTTTTTTTTCTGTAAAATTAGGGTCACACCAGCAACTATTTTGAAACACTAAAAAAAAAAACGGTTACTCCATAATAAAAATCAAACCCACTTCACATCTGCAGCTGAAATTATTTTTTTAAAGAATAAATACATTTTCACCAATCCTGTTCTGAGAGAAATGCCCAAATTTAACTGGTCCAAGCATTTCAACTACATCCTATTTAAAGACTGAATGGATAAAAGCTTCACTGCACTGAATCAAACGACTATTTTGGGGGAGAACTGGAGGGCTAATGGTATTTGCTGACACTGTACCAAATCATTAAGCAGATTATTTAGTAATACAGGTCGCCTTTAAAGAGATGAATCTGTTTTTGAGTTAACTGCATATGTTTCTTTTTTTTTTACTACATAAGAGGTTACTGCATACGTTGTCTAACTTCTCATGCAGAGAACTTGCAAAATCTAATTTAGAGCATGGCCAAATTTAGCACGGTGATGTCACACAGCACAGGCCTTCTCTAATTGCCTCCCTGTGCCACGGCGCTAACAGCCTAAGATGGAAATAAACAAATGGAAATATCAAATGCACCTCTGCTGTTTACGAGCTGGGGTCTGACAGCTGACAAGATAGTTACGGGGCTTCTAATATAGCAATTAGAGCGTGCCACTGTCTGCAGGGCTGCTGCTGTGACAAGGCGCCCTCTAATCACTGACTTATTACGCAGAGTAGCAGCACCTCTCATATCTGGCCCATTAAGCAGACAACAGCATTAAGAAGCATTAAAGCAGCAAAGCCCCCCAAACTGTAGACGCACTGACGGGAAGAAAGGGGAAGGGAGGACAGATTGTGGGTGTTTTGGGTTTTGTTTTTGTTTTTTTAGCATTGTTCCACATTCAGTTAGTGTAATAGAAGAAATGTTCCCCATATGGCAGCATCAATGCTGATCAGACACAATGAAATAAAGCGATTTCACGGTGAAGAGAGCAGCAGATGGATGTGTCAAAGATGGCCGTCAAAGACAAGATCATCAGAGATGTAAGTCTGTTAGCGCGTGTGGCTTGAGGAAGCGCAAGAAAGACAAAAATCATCCTGTCCTGTCACCACGCTCATCAAGTCAAAACTCTGCTCCCGTGGACTGCATTTGACCGTGGTTTAACCCATGTCTGGACTGGGATGGGTCAGGGACAGGCCTGGGCCCAGATCCCAGCGCTACACTCGCACATATTTGCCACAGCAGGCCGGGGGAGGAGGCTGTGTTATCCGAGACCCGGCCAGATACACAACATTAGTCACTATGCTAGTGTCTCGCCAGGGTTTCCTCTTTGGCTCAGTATTAAAGAGGACGATGGTGAGCTGAAGGACAGGGGAGTGCGTGCATGAGGTGGAAAGTGAAGTTAGGAAAACCCCGATATGCTGCAGCAATTAGACGCTGACCATGGTCGACACTCTCCCGCAGCTGCCGCATTACCGCCCCAGTCAACAGCTTAACCTAACTGAGATCAGACCACATCATTTTCAGCCCCTTATCTGGCTCAAGTGCGTGCATGTTTCACTGCTGCATTTTGTTTAGCTGGAGGCTTGATGTTTCGTGGATGTTTTGCTTGGCTCACAGTCCCTGTCCCAGCCCAATTGTATAAACACGGCCTGTCAGCAATGGCCGGCATCAGACTTGGGAGGACTCTCAATTAAAATGCTGTTAGTGGGGCAGATGGACTGAAGAGCAGCAGGAAAGAGGAGCTGCTGAGCAAGATGGCTTCATCTCGCATTCTGGAGCCGGATCCAAAACAATTTTTAATAGACGGCGAAGGACGGATTACACAAATCATGATCAATGCAGTCGGCCCAACCCTAAAGCAAACGGCATATTCAGAGGTCAACCAAAACACTGCTTTGACGTATGAAACCATAGATCCTAAACTAATATCCTGCACAACTGTATTAGTACCCTGTCATTTTTTACAGTTGAAACGGTAACCATATGCCACCGAAAACACCACTAAATCACTAGTTACATCCTCTGTTTCAGCCTCTATGAACAATGAGGCCAGCCCAGACAGCTGCTGGATGTTGGTTAGGCATTGTTCCTCCTACTTTAATTGAAACCTTTACCATGTTCAACACGCAGCCACAGACCACATTTCTTGTTTGGTGAGTTAAGCAAAGCCGAGATTTAAATGAAAACCCCGTGTGTAGTTGCGCATCTGTGTGAGTCTTTAGAGCAGCAGCTTGAGATTTAAATTTGTCTCTGCTCAGGGTCACTGTAAAACACTGGGAGCATCTTGTCCTCTCTTCCACCCACAAGATATTATCTCATCCATGAGTTAGCTGCTGAAATGCTGTCAATTTCCTGCCAGAAATGTGCAGCCAACATGTGTAGGGAAAGAGGCACAGCGGCATTGCGTGTCATAAAAACGGGCCCTGACTCCGCTGGATAGATCGGGGCTTCGCAGCATCCATATTGGAAACAGGTGACAAATAAAAGATGCCAAGTAAAGAAAGCCTTTGTAGTCAGACACAGCGTGCCACAAAATACAGGGGAGCAAATACCTCATGTCAGAGCTAATCTTTACTTGTTGGTTTTTTTTTTATACATCGGATGTGACTTGAGACAGGGTGTTCTGTCGTACAAAGTGGTACAAAATAAACATCAATTAATCACGTTACTGGATTTGGTATGAAACTACGTCTATTCCACAGAATAGAGCCAGTTTTTCCTACTGAAATCCCAACAGTGTCAGGCCTGTCCTCCGTGTCACATCTCGTTTGGAGCCCGGCGGCTGGCAGTGGCAGAGCCAGAGGTCCCTGTCCTTTGTGCAGCTGTGCGTCTGGGCTTTGACACGGGGCAGAGCCACCAGAGCTATGCTAATAGGAACCAAATGGGGCGTAAGTCCCCGGTGGATTGCAGGAGAAGAAGAGAAGCATGTGTTTTCATGTATTTCTGTGGCGGCTTGGGACACCGATGTTTTCTTTCTCTCCTGTTTCTCTTCAAGTTAAACAAGTGAAAGTGGCCAAGGTTGTTGTTTGCACACACACTCTCAGACATTTCTTTTTGTTGAGCTATTTCAAAAGTCGCTGAAACAGAAAATAGATTGAAAAGCTAATGTACCATTTAACAGGGTGATTTTGCTCTTTGTGGAAATACAGTAGCACTTTTTCACGATGATTGTTATGATCACCCACATTTTTTGTTGCATCTGCAACTTATTGAGCCGTTTGATCACATATTCTGTAGCAGAGATCCCAATTCAACAACACAGCCACAGCAAATATGAATTTAATACGTGTGTGTGTGGGGGGGGGGGGGATGCATTACCATACCCATCAGTTATCAAACTACAACTGCCTTCACTGATATTAACTGCTCACATACTTGCAAGCATAGTCAGTGAAAATGACTTGAAAGTGTCGACTGAAAAGATTACTTGAGTGGTGAGTAACTTAGATCAACTTTATTCTTTTGAAAAATAAGCAAATTGCTGTTCTTCCAAGGAAAATGAGATTCATATAGACCATATGTACCCTCTAAAAAACCTGCAAAAGAAACAATGGCCAGTAATAAACTCCCCCCTCCATAAGAACATCATCCATCCATCCATCTTCTACTGCTTATCCAGGGTTCTGGGTCACAGGGGCAGCAGTCCAAGCAGAGAAGTCCAGACTGCTGCCCGGTTCACAAAGCATCATGATCACTGTGATCCCTCCTGCTGGTGGCGAGCCCACTGAGGCGCGGACCCCGGTGACTCCTTTGAGCACATGGGTCCTTGATGTAACTTTTTTCACAGGACTGCTCCTGGTCACCCAGGACCAGTTTGTCTTGAGAGACCCTACCAGGGGCAACTTGCCCCTGACAGCATAGCTCACGGGCTCATTAGGACACAAAAAACCTCTCCACCACAATAAAAGGAAGGGTCTCTGAACATCACACACACACACACACACACACACACACACACACACACACACACACACACACACACACACACAGGTTCTCCCTATTCGGGGTCACCACAGTGGATCATGGCTCTACATCAGGCCTATTCAATTAGCGGTCCAGAAGCAACCTCCGAGTGGCCCAGGGCACGACAAAGAAATATAAATTTAAGAAAAAAATATGAAGGAATGACGGCCCACAAGCGCGTACACGAGCAACGTGCGTATCAGTCATCTGCGCGGAGCTCAGAAGTGCCCTGCCCATGTGACTGTTCCAGTCGGCAAGCAGAGCGTCTCGCTAGCGTCATTGTCCGAGAGAAGCAAGAGCTTATTGAAGTACGTCAGACACGGAAAAAAATCAGAAGAGGTATGTGTTCTGTCCATAACTGGTATTAAGCAAACACACGGTTGCTGCAGTTTAACGGAGCTTTATTACACACAGTGTTATAAACGTACACAGGCTCACGGCACACGCCCGCTGACCAGGTGGCTCCCACGACGAAAGTGTCAGAGCCTCTTCCGCCCACTCCTTTATACCATGGGCGGCGTCACCACCGGAAACCAGCAGTAGCCACTCCAGTCTAGCCCATGACCAACCTGGCTGCCATCTTACTATTACAGCCTATCTACATACACAACATTCCCCTCCCCTTCAAAAAAAATGTCAAGCGCACAGATAGTTCCCCCCAAAATTTGCTTCCCAACTCACACACTAAAACAAAACAATTACAAAGACAAATAAACAACCTATCCATGCACACAGCTAACTGGGGGGGGGGGGGGGGCAGGTAGACCACCAGCACCCCCACATGGCTGGGCGGATTATTATGCCGCCGAACACAAAACACAGCTGTGTAACTACAATAATAAAATTAAATTAAAGAACAGAACAACTCCACACAGAACACATAATTACAGGACGAATAACAGCTACTGGTGGCCCCCCCAACACTCACCCCCACACTGGACACATTCCAAAACGTTGGGTATGCAAATACTCAATCATAAACACTTCACATGGGCCAAACAAACCCCACCACCCTAAACATAGGCACACAAAACATTCTAATAAAATTTCACCCCAAAATGAGCAAAATCACATAATTTATACTCATCATAATTATAATAGAAAACTTCCCTCAAATTAGCACTTTTTCTTCTCTCTTTTTTTTTAATCAAACCAGGGTACCAAACCAGCAGCAGACAAACGTAAATAAAGAAATAAACACATCCGGACTGGAGAGAAAAACACAGACAGAAATTAAAACAATTCTCTCAGTCCTCAGGCGAGTCTTTCTCCCGACGCTTCAGTCTCTTGACCTCAGGGCTCCCACCGCACCGCTTCATCTCCTCCACCCTGCACAGCTCATTTGGATGCCTCCAGGTCTGGTCAGACAAGCGTAGAAACCTGTCATTCCGAACGGCCTCCACTCAGAACAGTCTTCTCTCGTCACGCCGCTCGCGTGAGCCGTGTTCGCCTCTCATCTGGGCCTCAACCCTGGGCCGTACCACATCGCCGACCCGCAGGGAAGCCCGCAACCTCCTCCTCCGATGGTGTTGGGTCTGACTGGTCTCCATCAACAGTCCGGTCGACTCCTGGGCCCAGTCTGTGTTTCCCATGGTTGACCATCTTCCAGAGCGATGTAACTACTCGCTGTCTGGTCCCGCTCCTTCTGGATCCAGCGTGGGCGCCTCGTCCTTACAGGTTGCCAGTGGAGTCCCATTGTGCCATTCCACACCCCCAGTTTGGGCATCAAACAGACCGGCATTGGGTCCAACCCACGGCATCCTCGCGTAGCGCCGAACGTGCTCTCCTTCATGACACATGTCCAACCAGTCCGATTCCCTCACCTCCACGCCATCCATCAGCGGAGTCAGCCGGCTCCACAGCCCGCATTCCGACCACTCCTCACCCAAAACATTGGCGATCAAAAAGCCCAGGCTATAAAACAGGTTACACCCCATGATGTTAACCCCCGCAGTGGTGACATGAATGTGGGCTCGGGGCACCGCGACTGACCCATAGTGGGCCTCTACCTCCATAAAGCCCATCACAGCCAGTCTGTTCAGTCCATAGCCGTAATAGTCCTCATGCTGTTTAATCTGTTGGTGGGGAAACAAACTGTTCACGGTCGCCAGGTTCAACATCAAGATAACAGCACCTGTGTCAACCAACAGCAGAACCACGACACCGTCGAGCATGACATCACAGCCGATCCTCCCCGTTGTCACTGGGGAGACCATATGTAGAATGGTCGGAGACTTCTGCGCAGCACCTGGTTCTCTTCCACGGCTCCTGCGTACGAAGTTGTCGTACGTCCTGGCGAAGTGGTCCTGCAGACCGCACTTGCCACACCGCTTTCCTCTCGCTGGGCACACACTGGCTTTATAGCTGTGGACAGGGGACCCACACCCATAACAACAAGGTGTGCCAGGGGCAGACCGTATCTTCACCACAGTGGCATACGTGTCACCTCCGGCGTCACTGTCATTAGGGTCCCAACTCAGTGCCTTTGGATGAGACTCATCCTCACTCAGAAGAGCCTCTTCAGGCAGGCCCCTCACAATGATCTCCACTGCCTCAAATCGCTGAGCGAGCTCAACAGCCGTGGTCAACGTCAATGCTCCTGGAAACTCCAATAACCTGGACCGGACCGCTTCACTACAAGTGTGTTCCACCAGTTGGTCCCGAATCATCTCCTCTTCCAGGCATCCAAACTCACACCTTCTCGCCAGCCTACGGAGCTACGGCAATGAACGTCGTCACCGGCTCCCCTAAATGCTGGCGGCACTGTCGAAAATGGATGCGCCGGACCATGACACTCTCATCAGCACGAAAATGGCACGCCATCAATTCCACCACGCCATCGAAACTGTCGGCCCCACCCAGGTTGTCCAACACTCTTTGCCCCTCAGCGCCCAACTTAGGGATTAACACCGACCTCGCGCGAAGCCTCTCACGCTCGCCGAGGTCCAAGACCATGAGGTAGTTGGTAAAAGCCGAGAACCAACGAGGCCATGGCACGGGCGGCGTGCCCGGCGCCTCCAGAAACGGCCGAAATTCAACAGCAAATTTATCCATTCCTGCCTTTTCCTCGTCGCCAAATGTTATGTCCATAACTGGTATTAAGCAAACACACGGTTGCTGCAGTTTAACGGAGCTTTATTACACACAGTGTTATATACGTACACAGGCTCACGGCACACGCCCACTGACCAGGTGGCTCCCACGATGAAAGAGGCAGAGCCCACTCCTTTATACCATGGGTGGCGTCACCACCAGAAACTGGCAGTAGCCACCCCGGTCTACCCCATGACCAACCTGGCCGCCACCTTACTACTACAGCCTATTTACATACACAACAAGCAAGTAAGCTGTGGAGGCATTTATGGGGGTTTTAACCCCCTGGTAACAGGAACAATAATGAGTCGCTGAGCAAACAGGTGTGGTTAGACTTCATATGCAGGGAAAGAGGCAAGAGCAACTGAATCGCTGAGGATTTTACTTCACCAGCCATTACAATAATTTATGTTCATTATTATGTACCTGGCAGGTTAAGGTGACCGAAATTCACGAAGTCAATGACTTTAATCAGTCAGCAGCCTTCAGACAAACTAAACGTGCCAGCATTTGGATTTCAAAATAAGGGAGGTTTTTCCTGCTGTCTGGTTGGTGAGGAGATTTCTAAAAAAAACTATAAATATAGAAATATTATAACAGAAAAAACTGCATCTTTGGTAATTTAAGCTAATTTATTTAATTAAATGTAATATAAAGATTTTTTTTCTTTGAAATCAGAGTTAAATTATTGTTCTGTTCTGGCTGCAAAATTATGGTCAAAAGTGTAAATTATCTAAGGAAAAACAGTCAAAATTTTAGCACAATCTGTTTCAAATTACTGTATTAAAAAACCAGTAATTTTATTTAAAAAATAAACAAAAATTAGCCATAAAATAATCCACAAATGTATAATAAAGTCTCAAATGTACAAGAAAAGTCAATTTTACAAGGGGAAATTACAAATTTGAGGAAAATGGTTTCAAATTTAGATAAATTTACAGAAAAAAAATTGAAAACTGTAAGAAAATTGTTATAAATTTTGAAGAAAAACCTCAAACCTTCAAGACTGAAGTCATTACTCAAGTTTTTATGAGGGTGCTTTTTGCATCCTTAACTCTACTAGAATTTTTTTTTTTTTTTTTTTTTGCAGTCGAGTCTCCTCAGGAACAAATGTTCCTTTCTTGGCTTATACAGGACAAGGGTTGCCATTCAACTCTGCCCGCCTTTCCCCGTTCTATTATGCTATGCACCAAGCTAGAGGACAGAAAGTACCATTTTTACCTGGTCTTTGGTATGACCTGGCTGGGATCTGAACCCCAGCTGTCCGGGTGGTGGTGGGGGGGGTGGGGGTGGGGGGGTGCTCTACCAACTGAGCAATCACTCTGGAGAAATTTTTGGTTGACTGGTATGTGTGTGTAATGGAATGTGTAGTTATAAACAGAGGTTCTTACTCACACATGTGGTGATTTAAAACTTAATTTAAAAATCCACACAGATCACTCAATTTAAAAAAACCACAATAGTGGATGTGCAATGTTCGTTAATGTTATCAATCTTTTCTTGGGGGGTTTGTGCACTGAAGGGTTTGACAGTTCATTTTTATTCAGCGAAATGCACTTTGTGATGTGCCAAGGTCAGTTATGACCAGGATGTAGTATATCTTATTTCAAAAGAGAAACAAATGTTAATGCTACTAACAGTGCACATTGAGTTTTTATGCACTTTGAAATATGCCTGAGTAAGATGTGACCAAAATGGTTATTTACAGAATTTTATTTTTTCCATTCTATTTATTTGTTGTTCAAGAGAAAAAATATTTCTACTACTTCAAGTTCTGTGCAACCCCAGCACTGTTATTGTGTTTTTATGCACTTTTGATGTGCCTTTGTCATGTGCCAAGCGCACATTTAAAACCAAGACAATGAATAAAAAGTGCATATTTTTCATCATATTGATGTGTTGGTTTGAAATTTGTCACATTCAACAGATCGCTGAACATGTGTGGCCCAGTTACATGTCTTGATTTCAAATTGTGGCCCAAGTGATTTTGTAATTGAATAGCCCTACTCTACATACCTTATTTCATGCTGGGTACCCTTCTTGACACAACCCTCCCCATTTACCTGGGCTTGAGACCAGCACACGGAGTATGCTGGTTTTTTGCTGTGCCTGTTATTGGTAAGAATGGATAATACTGCACACTTTTCTTTCACATCCCTTAATCAGAGACACCCTCACACTAGAACGATACTGTAGTATGGAAGACTGCACTGTGAGGCACAGCATTAGTCTGAAATTTACAGGGGCCAAGTTACAAAATGAAGTTTGAAAATGAAATAGGCACACTAAATAAATGTTTAAAAAAGCCTAGTGAACAAGTGCATCTGAACTTCATTGTCCTGTGATCATGTTTTGTCTGCCAAAATATGAAGTTTCAGATGTTTGGCTCTGCCTCTTTGTTTCGCTGCACGTTGCTTTCACCTTCTGTTATTGCTGCAAAATTTTGTCTCGTAGCAGCATTAGAAAGTCCAAACAAGGAAGGGGGGGGGGGCGAAAAAAAAAACTTTGTAACCTCTCAAGCACTCAATAAGGGGAAGAAGTGACAGATGTTTGTCCAGAGCTCTGCATTCCTTCACCTACACCCATGTGGCGCTTCAGTGAAGCACGCACCCAGTGGAGTGAAGCTTCTGCCTCCAACATTCCTACTCATGCAGTTTTGGATTGACGTGGTCACAGAAAGTAAATCTCCACATGACGAACACCACCCCGAATTTTTCAAATCAGATCAATGATGAAACTTCCCATCTGACTCACTCGCATGACAAACGGCCATGTGTGCACACTTCTGGACAGTCATGCTTGTTTATGATGCGGACGGATAAAGGACCCAGCTGGCTTTGATATTGTGAAACAGAGAGGAAGAGGGAGCATAATATAGCAATGCTGGAGCAGAAACACAACCCTGTGATCTCACTATCATATGCCATGCTCTCAGACACTGCAGCCTGTAAAGATGGAGAGATGTACCTCGGCGCTAACAAGACTGTGCTGTCAGTTCAAATACCTGAGCATCAAGGGAGCAACGGTTTCTCCCATCTTTTGTGTAGAGAGAGCAGGTCCAGGCAGAGGGCCCCCGGTCCAGGCCCGCTGGCCCCTCTCAGCTCTCCTCAAAGCAATTCCCCGGCCAGAGATCAAACCACCTGCCCAGTGACAGACCTCTGGGCCCACAGACACAAGGGCAGGTTCAAAGAAGAGAGCACAGGGAGGCAAGGATGGAGGGAGAGAAGAAGTGGGAAGTTGTGGAGAAAACGTAGAGAAGGAGACAGCAAGGGAGCATGGGGGGGGGGGGGTGTTTGGGGGTTGTTTGGGGGAGTGAGGTAGGTGGGAGTGTGGGATAGGTTAGGGAAGAGAAGCTGTTGAAGCAAAGGTGGAGAGGGCAGAGGAATATCACTGAGAGAAGGTGTACAGGTATGAGATGCTGTGCAGATGATACTGAAAAAAGTTTGGTTTTCTTCTAACGTTTACTTAAATTTTCAATTCTGGGTGTCTACATGTCCTTAAAAGTTTTTAATGCAGTTTATTCAAAATAAACACCAATCCCTAAATATGCCTTTCAAAGGTCTTAGAACAAACACGGCAAATACAAAGCTGCTGTGTTTTGTCATGGGGGGAAATGCTGGTTTTCACTCCTGTGAATTTATTGTTTGTTTGTATTTCAACACAACAAGAAGTGAAACAAGTAACCCAGAGCAACCGTGTCTTGTAAATTTGCAAATTTGTCTTGTAAATTTGTGACTTTTTTCTTAAATTTGCTTTTTTTCCTCCTAAATTTATTGCTTTTTTAAAATTTGTGGCTTTTGCGAGTTTTTTGTTGCATTTTTTCCTCATAAAATTAAAACTTTTTTCTTATAAATTTGCAGTTTTTCCACAATGTTTTGGCTTTTATCTCATATATTTATAATATACGAGATAAAAGATAAGATACAATAAATCTTTTTCTCCTGGAGTTGACTTGTTTCTCCTAAATTCAGGACTTTTTCATGACTAGAAGGGACTAGTTTTGGGTAGGGCAGGGCAATAAAATTAGATTTTTGTTTGTTTGTTTGGACAATGTCAAAAAATGAATATCATGAAAACTGATTTTCCCATTCACAAGAGTAAATATGGTAGCCTGCAGTTCTAAGCCCTTCCCCAGTCTTAAAAGTTAATTTTATAAAAGTTAAGTTGGCACTTTATTCATCAGAAGTGTGTGGATTCATCTTTGATCAAACTTTTATATAAAAAAAAAAAAAAAAAAAAAACTTGCTTCGGTTAAAGCCAGGTTTGCACCTTACTCCCAATATGGAATCATGTTTGTTCGGGGGAATATCAATTAAAATTAAAAATCAAATGTGGCATGAAAACAATCTGATTTTATTTTTGAGCCATATCGCCCAGCCCTAGTTTTGTACATTTTACTTCCATTCATCCATCTTCTGCCGCTTAATCCTTTTCGGGTCGCAGGGGGGCTGGAGCCTATCCCAGCATCTTTTGGGCGAGAGGCAGGATACACCCTGGACAGATCACCAGTCCATCGCAGGGCCAACACAGAGAGACACACAACCATTCACTCTCACAGTCACACCTAAGGACAATTTAGAATCCCCAGTTTGATGCCAATTAACCTAACTTGCATGTTTTTGGCATGTGGGAGGAAACCGGAGAAATCCTGGAGTAAACCCACACAGGCACGGGGAGAACATGCAAACTCCTCACAGATCACTGTTGGTCGGGGGCTGGGATCGAACCCAGGATCCCCCGGCCAAGGGTGAGTTGCTGTGCTGCTGCAGTGCTAACCCTCCGCCCGTATATTTTACTTAATAAACTTAATTATTTAGTGTCCATGCCCAGCCCATAAGTTGCAGTAATTTCAATGTCTTTAAATAGCTGGACAAGGTTACTGTCACATACAGGTCACAAACGCAGACCTGTCTACTGTTAGTATTAAGCTACATACTGTATACACTACTAGTCAAAACTTTGGACACACCTACACATTAATTTTCAATGGGTCAATGTGTCCAAATGTTTGACTGGTACTGTAGTTTATTACTGGGCTCCTCAAACTCCGGACCAAGGTCCGTTTCTGGACCAAACCACAAATCATTGTGAACCTGTGTCACATCAAGCTGTGTGCTTCACTGTGCTTACCAGCTTTGTTGTGCTGCCAAAGTGACTAAACGTCAGTGTTGTGTCCACACATTGAGTGACAATTCGCTCATGTGTGTGTGCATGCTCGTTACCCGTGTGTGTATTCACACCGTGTTCAGAATGAAGCCGCCTGACCATCACTAAAAACTCTGCGTATGTGAGCGCGCCCATCATCAGTGTGTGTGCGCCCATCATCACCGATGGTGCAATTATGTGCACTAATGTTCAGTGTTGGGAGTAACGTGATACTGTAACACCACTACTTCTGCAGTAACTTGCTGTGTAACAGAATTACTGTTTAAAAATTCAGTACTGCATTACAGTTACTGAAATTTGATCAGATGTGTTACTCGTTACTCATTTTATCAGTATGGATAGATATTTTTAGCACAAATAAATGAATATACAAACTGACCCTACGTAGCTGACGCAGCCATCAGTCAACGTGACCTGTTACAGAGAGCCTGAGTCTTAATTACTGAGTGGAGAAAAAGATGAAGCTACTTTGTTTTTGTGGAAATAGATTATTTTTCCTTTGTTGCGGTTAAAGACAAAAGCATATTGGTGGGTTGCAAACTAAAGTGCCGGTTGAGACTTAAGGCAATCTTCAGCCCGACAAAGCTAGTGCTATGCTATGCTAACAACACCGTGAAGTGGATCTACTGTATTCTGAACAGCCACGGCTGGATGTAAAGTGGAAATACTCGTCTCAACACCCACGGCTGGATTTCAAGCACAGGTATGCATCTGGACAGTTTGTGACCCAGCAAGAATTAAACCGACTGATTGCCAGATACGTCGTTCCAAACTGAAGACGTGATAACACTTTCCATCCGACAGCTGGACTGTGATCCACTAAAATTAAAATACATTTACTTGCTACCTGGATAAAGATTATTCAAAAATAGACTTTGATCTCCAAAAGGAATTTGAGGGACTGGATCATGTCTCTGTCACAGCAGACATTTGGACTGTGGATAATGGACATTTTCTTTGGATCACTGCACATCGGATTAAATCCATAATCATAAAGGTAAGATAAACATGGACAGCGTTATGGAGTGTTGCCAACTCTCACTACAAAATGAGGAAATTACTGGCAATATCATGTTGATTTCCTTCAGATTTTCCCCACAATAAGAGCTCTTAAGGCAGGATAAAGCAGACTGAACATGTTCTAAAAGCTCTGTCTGAAACAGTCTGTTATTAGCCTGGCATTAATAAGCCCATAATGCAATCCATTAATTACATTATCTTCCTATGTGTGTAAGATGTCCCACCTGTGGAACGTTTTACATTGGCTGGACACTGGCTAAAATGGTAAGGGATTTAAATCTAGAGCTCTATATCAGGTATGTGCCTGTTAGTATATTACCAGTTTTCTCCAAAGTTTTGGGAAAAAAAACTGTTACTACACAATTATTGGAGTATGTGGAGTCTAATAATTTCTTACATCCTCTCTATGGCTTCTGACCAAATAATTCAGCTGAGAGTGCTAACTCCTACTTGATTGAACAAATTAAAAAACAAAAAAATCATTAGATCAAGGTCAGGTTGTGGGAGCTGTTTTACTGGACCTAAAAAAAACTTTTGATGCAGTGAATCATATTACATTTTACTTACAAAAAATATTCAGATCAATTTTTCTAATCTGGCCATGCAATGTTTTCGTCTTATCTGTGTGATAGACAACAATGCATATTGGTGAAGAATGAAAGATCTTTCGTAGCCTCTTAAAATTCTAGTTTTCCACCCACAGAACATTTCACATTGGCTGGAAATTGGCAGGAATGCTAAGGGGTTAAGTATGCATTAAAAAGTAACGTGAAAGTTACTTTTCCAAGTAACTAGTTACTTTAATCATGCAGTAATTGGTAAAGTAACTCAGTTACTTTTGAAAAGAAGTAACTAGTAACTGTAATCAGTTACTATTTTTCAGTAACTTGCCCAACACTGCTAATGTTCGCTAACTGACACTGTTAAGCACGTTAATACCAGCCACCAGATGCTGCTTTCAAAGAGAGAGCCAGTAAGAAGAGTAAGGTTGATCAGGAAAACTGGGAATTCAAAGAGGAATGGACAGAAAAATATGCACCTCTATGAGACCAAGCGTGGCTATTTTGAACAGCACTGTCCACAGAATAGTAAGGCGAGGACACAAAATCATCCCATCACACCTTTTGTTCCCATGTTCTGTGCATTGGTTACAAGTGAACAGCGCCATTTCTCTCATTAACTGAAACCACCATGCTGCGGTGTCCATTAATGAGTAAAAAAAATTGTTGTATTACCTCAGTCTGTCTTACAGTAAGGACAGCTTGGTGATTTTAATTTTTTCATCATGTCACAGGAGTAAATGGGAGGGGGCATGTCCCCCAAACCTGGAAAAAAAGAGAGAATTGTCCCCCCAAATCATCATGAACCTTTCTATATCATCTTTCATAATAGGGGAGAATACATTTGAAGCACCATTGCTAAGCATAAATGCGTTTTATTTCTTGAAAATTTGCAGCTTTTCTCATAAAACTGTAACTTTTTCTCATTGATTTACTACATTTTTTTTTTGTAAATTTACAACTTCTTTCTTGTAATTTAACTACTTATGCATATTAATTTGAAATATTTTCTTATAAATTTTTGGCTTTTTTGTAAATTGAAACTTTGGCACTTTCTTCCTGTGAATTTGCTACTTTTTTCATGTAAATTTGCTGTTTTTTTCCTCATAAAACTGTGACTTTTTGCATCTTAAATCTGCATGTTTTTCTTGTAATTTTGCAGCCTTTTTCTAATACATTTGTGAGTTTTTTTCGTATAAATTTTACTTTTTGTATGTTTGCAACTTTTTGTAAATTTGCAGGTTTTTTCCTCATAAACTTGTGATTTTTTTTCTTGTAAATTTTTTTTAAATATCCGCCCATGCAGCATGCTGGCACTGTTCTAGACCTTTCGCCCACTGAAAATAAATATGGACCTTTTATGAAAAAAAAAAAAATAAAGTTTGAGTAGCCCTGGTTTATTATCACAAAATGCAGAGTATATAAATTGAGTTTCACCGCAAGTGTGGAAAGAAACATTAATCCTAAGTTTTTAAAACAATGACCCCACAGCTTTCTTATCATTTCCATTTTACATTCGGGAAAGGAAATAAAGAGACCATTGTCATCAATACTTAGCAGACTTGCACTGACCTTCAGACTGTCGGAAGAAGCGAGTTGTGGCTGATAACGATAACTCCTTGTCAGACCTGACACCTGCACTCGCTGCCTGAACAGCTGCTCGTAACGAATGCAGAAAGTACAGTGGCAGCGCCTCCCAGCCAGCATGTGCATGTGGGCCTCACCAGAGGTCAATACTGGGCCGTCTTATGGCTCCCCCGCGGGTTCCATGTTGGCCCCATCTGCGTTTGCCCACTTGGACTTTACCCGTTTACCTATTTTCAGCTTATTTCCTCATACATTTGCTATTTTCTCGTAAATTTGTGACTTTTCCCTCTTAATTTGATAAAATTTTCTTTTAAATTTGAAACCCATAAATTTGCAACTTTTTTAACTGTAAACTTGCAACTTTTTCTCATAAATTTGTTAGTTTTTCTTGTAAAATTGTGACTATTTTATTGCAAATTTGCCATTTTTTTCTTGTAATTTTGGAACTTTCTCATAAATTTGCCACTTTTTTACTGCAATCTTGCAACTTTTTCCTCATAAATTTGTGACTTTTTTCCCATAAATTTGTGACATTTTTCTTATAAATTTGGAATGTTCTCAAAAATTTTCAACTTCTTTTTTTTTTTGTAAACTTACAACTTTTCCTCATAAATTTGGGACTTTTTTCTCATAAATTTTCAAATTTATTTACTAGCCTAACCTGCATGTCTTTGGCCTGTGGGAGGAAACTGGAGTATCCGGGGTAAACCCATGCAGACATGGGGAGAACATGCAAGCTCCATACAGAGGGGTCACTGATGGTCAGGGGGTGGGATCGAGCCTGTGACCTTCTTACCGTGCTGCCACAGTGCTAACCACTGTATCACCGAGCTGCCCCTTGGCAGCAGGTTAGGTTAATTGGCATCAACTGGGGATTCTAAATTGTCTTAGGTATGACAGAGTGAATGGTTGTCTGTCTCTCTGTGTTGGCCCTGCGATGGACTGGCGATCTGTCCAGGGTGTACCCTGCCTCTCGCCCAAAGACGCTGAGATAGGCTCCAGCACCCCCTGCAACCTGAAAAGGATTAAGCGGTAGAAGATGGATGGATGGATGGATGGACATATTTACTACTTTTTTGTTAAGTTGCAACTTTTTCTAATTTTTTTCCTCGTAAATTTGTGACTTTTTTGTTGTAAATTTGCCATTTTTTTCTTGTAAGTTTGTAACTCTTCAAGTTTTTACTTTTGTTCTCATAAATTTTTGACTTTTTCTAGTAATTTTGTGACTTTTTTCTTCCTAAATTTGCTACTTTTATGTAAATTTGTTACTTTTTTCTTACAAACCAAGTGTTGGCAATACAAACCAAACTCTCATAATGGTCATATAGAGAGCGGACAGCTCGCAATAACAAGACCGATACCCCGTACTCCCAAAGCACCCTCAGCAAAAAACCACGAGGGACACGGTCGAATGCCTTCTCCAAGTCCACAAAACACATGTAAACTGGTTGGGCAAACTGCCATGAACCCTCGAGGATTCTCGAGAAGGTGAAGAGTTGGTTCAATGTGCCACGGCCGGGGCGAAAACCACATAGCTCCTCCTGAATCCGAGGTTTGAGCTACTCCTCCACATTGAAAGGAGCCAGTTGAGGTGGTTTGGGCATCTGATCAGGATGCCTCCTGGACGCCTCCCACTTGAGGTGTTTTGGGAACATCCCACTAGGAGGAGACCCCGGGGCAGACCCAGGACTCGCTGGAGAGACTCTGTCTCCCAGCTGGTCTGGGAATGCCTTGGTATCCTCTCTGAAGAGCTGGAGCAGGTGGCTGGGGAGAGGGAAGTCTGGGCTTCCCTGCTTGAACTGCTGCCTCTGTGACCTGGACCTCTGGAGAAGTGGAAGAAGATGGATGGATGGATTTTCTTACAAATGTATTACTTTTTTTGCATAGTTTTGCTTGCTGGTACAAGCGTGAAACCCGTTCACCCATTTTAAGCCCACGTGGGGCCCAGATGGGTTTAAAGTGGGTAAAGAGTAAAGACTGCTCACTTGTACCGCAGGTAAAGTCCATGTGGGCAAACACAGATGGCGCCAACATGGAACCCATAAGACAGCCCATTTTTAACCTGTCGTGGGGCCCACACGGACATGCTAGCTGGGCTGGTTGCAACGTCACATTCATATCTGGGACTGTGAGAGAAAATAAAAGAGAGAAAACAGACAGGAGAGCCGACTCAAAAACGGTGGGAAATACTGGAGGGGTCTGGGATGACCAGCCATCGTTTGCTCTTTCCTTTGCTTCCCGTCAACCCCCAAACACAAACAGACAATATTAGTCAGAGCCCAGACGCACTGCTGACCCCTCTCTGTGAGGGGACATCTCCATGGTGATGAGTGGCTGGTGTGGGTGACGGGACACACACGGCGTGGGCTTGACTGCAGAGCAATGACAGGAGGCTGACACAGCTGAGACCCCCCCCCCCCACACACACACACCCATTGACATTCAGTCATGATACAAGTCTAGAGTGTACGACTCCCTGTACTACCTCTATTTCTACCTCCCGTCCTACACACACATGAGCGCCCACACACTCTCCCACACTCCCTCTCATGCGACCCTGCGCACGCACACAGACGCATGCACTCATGCAGTGAATTCCCCTTCTCAAACTAGCTCCCAGCCAGAGAAATCTTGGACGTGCTCCTAGATTTAATCTCGCCAATAGCTCTCTATTTTCTTTGACTGTTATTAATGTTAAAAACGCATGCGCTAATTGTGTGTAAGCATTCTGCAAATCATGTATATGTTTTTGTCAGCCGAACTGAGCACTACTGTAGACAGACTGGTCGGTTGTCAAGACACACGCCTGGGCAATAATATTTGTTTCTTTCCTCAGAGTTTTGTTCAAACAACATGTCAGCGGCGGTGGTTTACTTGTAAACACCTGGGTCTGCACGCCCAGCAGCTGTGGAAATGCGTAAGCTATGCTGATCTCGCTATTATTGCCTTATTCTAATTATTTGTAAGTAGCTAAAAGTTGTCCTCTGATACCATTTTTACAACAAAAAAGTTACCTCATCCAGAATAGCAAGAATACTGCCCCTCATTCACTTTTGTAGGTCCCTCTTTAGGTGCAACGCTCCAAGGAAAAGATGAAACTTCCATGAGTGGTTTCAGTGTCAAACAGAAGAGATAAATGAGACGCAAGACAGCAAGATAGACAGCAACGGAGAGAGTGCGCTACATTATGACACAAGTGTCACTCCCAACGTAACACGGGGGGGGGGGGGGGAAGTGTCTTCACAATGGGACAACATGAGAGGAAGGGAGGCGGCATACCAAAGGAAAGTCCATCCGGCCGTTATCAGCCTCACAAAGGTCACAGATAGAGGAGTCCGAAGTGGAGGCGGGACTCTGTTGCAGAGTCACACGTCAGAGCAGCTCAAACAGGTGGAAAGAAAGAGGAAGAAAAAAGGCGGCAAAGCAAAGGCAAGAAAGTCATAATTGCATCAGGAGAGCAGATCCAGGCAGATCTCCGTGATTGCCATCCACACAATCGACCTGACCAAATTGCACATTCCCTCCCAGGACCCTCGCTTCATTTGGCAAAAGCCTCCGTCCTTCTTTCCACAATTACAGAGCTATTGACTAATTCGACATATGCTAGCGTGTCTTCCAGCCCTTGAGTGTTGGTGTGCCATTGAGCCATTAACTTTGACAAATTGTGACAGACCTTTTTATTGCCACCCAATCACGAGAAACAAGACTGTGGCAGAGGAGTTAATGAGTGGCATGTTTCTCCTCTTCCTCCACCCCGCTCCCTTCATCCTCCCCTTCCTCCTCCTCCTCCTCCTCCACCACATCGCACTCGCTTTCCTCTCCGCTCAGATTCCTGCGCCCCCAAATCCCCCTCGCCCCTCCATATTTATAATTTTACCACATCCTAACAATAACACGGCCAGTACTCAGTGCAAAACACGCGGGCCCTGGCCTAATGAATCTCATGCTTTTACTGCGGTAAAATGGCCAGTAAGTATTACCAGCTGTGACACTCTCTCTCTCTGTCTCTCTCTCCCCTTGGCAGTGGCATTGAGCCTGGGTGTGCAGGGGTGACGGGAGTTTTTTGGGTCGGGGGGGGAGGCAGCAGACACATCTGAGTACAGCTGTACCAGAGAGAGAGAGAGAGAGAGTGGAGCGAAGTGCGTGCATGTGTGGTGGGGGGCGGGGGGGGGACCGCAAGTCTCCGTGTTTCCAGCTGCCTTTCTCAGGGGTTCGGTTTTCTCTCTCTCCTCTCGTTTTTTTTTTTTTTTTTCGCAAGGCCCTTTCTGGTCTCAGCTTATTTGACGAATCTCTCTCTCTCTCTCTCTCTCTCTCACACACACACACACACACACACACGCATGCACGCCCCGATCCACCTCCCCCTCCATCCCTCACGTTCGGCCATCTTTGTTTGGACAGGGCTCAGGAGTTCCAGAAAAGCTCTCTCAGATGTGCTGAAGTAAGGGGAAAAACAAAACAAACTGGCCCTCACACACACACACACACACACACACACACACACACACACACACACACACACACACACACAACCAGACGAAATTCATACGAACACACAGCACGTACTTGACACTCACGTATAATTGTGTGTAACAGAAGAAGTCGAGACGCCGTCGCAGGGTCACATACATGAACAATTTCACATGTGAAAATACCAGCTTCAACCAGAGAACAAATTTGTAAAGAGACAAAAAATAAAAAAAAACTGAAGGGAGAGTGACTACCTGTGTGTGTGCGTGTGTCGCAAAGCCGGAGTGTACCTTGACATGTGTTACCTCTTTGTAATATTGACTTTGTTATAGCTATACGAGTGGGAGAGTGGAAGAAGAGAGGCCTTCTGAGTTTGTTAGAACACAAATACCCAAGGGGTACGTGGAAATAAAAGGCACGGCACCGACAACAGCAATCACCCTCCACCCACCCACCCCAAAAAAAGAAGCATAAAGTGTCCCTCGCTCCTGCTCTTGACCTTTTCCATTTTCGCTCTCTAAATTAAGAATATTATTTGTCTGATCCCGTTTCTGCAGTATGTTGCTTACAGAGCTGAGGGATTTGGCAACTGAGAGAGTCTTGGCCTGGCTTCTCGTCTGAGCATGTGCACTTTAAAAGTCCAAAAAAATTCTTTGTCTAAAGCCTCGACTTACTTCATCACTCTAGTTAAAAAAAACAGCTTTGAGACTTGTGCAGACAGCCTGCCAAGATTCAAAGAATAAGCATTTTTCTAAGAGATAAATTTTAATTATCACTACAACGTGTTGTCTAATAAAAAAGAAAAACTTAGAAGAAAATCAAACTTCCTTGAAGAAAAACTAATAGAAGACGTGACAGACATCCTCCACTTTCACGACACAAACAAGAAGAAATGATTAAGAGCACATATTTTATTTGATTGCTGTGCAGAAATAAAAGATTGATTATCATTTTCTTGCTCCTGCGAATAACATCTCGTCTCTTTCCCTAGTGATGATTTTGCTTATACATTTGAATAATGAAGCGAAGTCATTTAAATATTCCCTCTGTATTAAAAAAAAGATGTTTTTACACGATGCAGCAATATTAGCCATGTTAATTGGGCTCTTTGGACTTTCCCAGTAGAAAGGCTAAATTAATTACTTATGTCGACAAAATGTCAGACACGCCGATCTAATAACTACAACTGTTTCCAGCAGCGTTGTATTCAACGTGTGCCGTTTTTGTCTCTGCGTCTGTATTTGTGCGACTGTGAATGAACTTCAAAAAGCTGCAAGCGTCCAGCAGCCCGAGTTAGAGCTAATGAGCGAGATGGGAACGGAACGCTTTGACATCCTCTCCATGTTTCAGGGGCGACTCTTGAGAGTCCTTCTCCAATATTCATCGCCCTCTTCTCATACTAATCAGCCACCACGGTATTGGCTGTTTGTGTTTGCAGAATGACTTGTGATAGTGCGTCCGTCTGCGCTGTAGAAACGCACTAGCTCGCTCTTTTCCCCTCCCGTTCTCAAACATGCCAATCTGCCAGGCCACTTTGTAATAAAACTTGTAAGAGAAAGAGGATAATTTGCAGGACATCATCCCAGCATTCGCGTGTATGAAATGTGTGATATGTTCATTAGTATGTACACGCCACCATAAGGAGCTTTGAAGTTGCCTTTTTTTTAGCTTTTGGCTGTTTTTTAGTCTTGAAGAAAAATGGTATCAGCGCATTTTCCTCAAATACGAATAAACATTTAACTTTGGAGGAAGGGAAAGGCGATGTGGAGACATTAAGAGCATCA
The DNA here is from genome assembly GCA_020510985.1 of Pholidichthys leucotaenia. NCBI lineage: Eukaryota > Metazoa > Chordata > Actinopteri > Cichliformes > Pholidichthyidae > Pholidichthys > Pholidichthys leucotaenia. Next base: position 198,549,247 of record CM035848.1, read on the forward strand.
GTGAAAGTGAGATGATTGGACGGTGTGTGTGTGTCTGTGTTTCTGCATGGAGACACGTGTGCAAGAACAGGGCAAGCCAGTGAGAGAGTGCTAACGGAGAGGCCCGCTGATGCTCTGTTTCAGACGACCCCTTGAAGTGTAAATGAGCTCCCTCCGTCTTTAACTAGTACATTCACACAAAGTCAGCAAACTCTTCCACCCTTCCAAAGAAGCGCAGATGTGTCCTCCCCCCACACCCACCCCTGTGGACGGCACGGTACAAAAAGTTAACTGTCAGACCTCAAGATCAGTTCATCTCACTCCCTTTGTCTGCTTTTGTTTACATGGAACAAAGTAACAGTAATGCAGGAGATGCTTTCTTTGGCTGTTTCCTATTTACTACTGTATATGAGGAAGTGATGGCCACAGTAAATAATAACGTTATTTACCCTGTTTTTACAGAATCATTAATTGTTAAATATGTCAAAAAAATGAAAGTTATTAATGAATTTCACTTATTTAGAAATCTATTTATACTTACATTGGGGCAAAAAAGTATTTAGTCAGCCACCAATTGTGCAAGTTCTCCCACTTAAAAGATGAGAGAGGTCTCCAATTTTCATCACAGGTACACTACCGTTCAAAAGTTTGGGGTCACTTAGAAATTTCCTTATTTTTGAAAGAAAAGCACTGTTTTTTTTCAATGAAGGTAACTTTAAACTAATCAGAAATACACTCTAATATCTAATATACATTGCTAATGTGGTAAATGACTATTCTAGCTGCAAATGTCTGGTTTTTGGTGCAATATCTACATAGGTGTATAGAGGCCCATTTCCAGCAACTATCACTCCAGTGTTCTAATGGTACAATGTTTTTGCTCATTGCATCAGAAGGCTAATGGATGATTAGAAAACCCTTGTGCAATCATGTTAGCACAGCTGAAAACAGTTTAGCTGGTTAGAAAAGCTATAAAACTGACCTTCCTTTGAGCAGGTTGAGTATCTGGAAAAAAATATTATTTCAAATACAAATCATTATTTCTAACCTTGTCAATGTCTTGACTATATTTTCTATTCATTTTACAACTCATGGTGGTAAATAAGTGTGACTTTTCATGGAAAACACAAAATAATTGTCTGGGTGACCCCAAACTTTTGAACGGTAGTGTATACCTCAACTATGAGAGACAAAATGAGAAAAAAAAAATCCAGAAAATCACATTGAAGGATTTTTAATGAATGAATTGGTAAATTCCTCAGTAAAATATGTATTTGGCCACCTACAAACAAGCAAGATTTCTGGCTCTCACAGACCTGTAACTTCTTCTTTAAGAGGCTCCTCTGTCCTCCACTCGTTACCTGTATTAATGGCACCTGTTTGAACTCGTTATCAGTATAAAAGACACCTGTCCACAACCTCAAACAGTCAGACTCCAAACTCCACTATGGCCAAGACCAAAGAGTTGTCAAAGGACACCAGAAACAAAATTGTAGACCTGCACCAGGCTGGGAAGACTGAATCTGCAATAGGTAAGCAGCTTGGTGTGAAGAAACCAACTGTGGGAGCAATTATTAGAAAATGGAAGACATACAAGACCACTGATAATCTCCCTCGATCTGGGGCTTCACGCAAGATCTCATCCCGTGGGGTCAAAATTATCACGAGAACAGTGAGCAAAAATCCCAGAACCACATGAGGGGACCTAGTGAATGACCTGCAGAGAGCTGGGACCAAAGTAACAAAGGCTACATCAGAAACACACTACGCCGCCAGGGACTCAAATCCTGCAGTGCCAGACGTGTCCCCCTGCTTAAGCCAGTACATGTCCAGGCCCGTCTGAAGTTTGCTAGAGAGCATTTGGATGATCCAGAAGAGGATTGGGAGAATGTCATATGGTCAGATGAAACCAAAATAGAACTTTTTGGTAAAAACTCAACTTGTCGTGTTTGGAGGAGAAAGAACACCATACCTACTGTGAAGCATGGGGGTGGAAACATCATACTTTGGGGCGGTTTTTCTGCAAAGGGACCAGGACGACTGATCCGTGTAAAGGAAAGAATGAATGGGGCTATGTATTGTGAGATTTTGAGTGAAAACCTCCTTCCACCAGCAAGGGCATTGAAGATGAAACATGGCTGGGTCTTTCAGCATGACAATGATACCAAACACACCGCCCGGGCAACGAAGGAGTGGCTTCGTAAGAAGCATTTCAAGGTCCTGGAGTGGCCTAGCCAGCTTCCAGATCTCAACCCCATTGAAAATCTTTGGAGGGAGTTGAAAGTCTGTGTTGCCCAGCGACAGCCCAAAACATCACCGCTCTAGAGGAGATCTGCATGGAGGAATGGGCCAAAATACTAGCAACAGTGTGTGAAAACCTTGTGAAAACTTACAGAAAACGTTTGACCTCTGTCATTGCCAACAAAGGGTATATAACAAAGTATTGAGATGAACTTTTGTTATTGACCAAATACTTATTTTACAGAGAAATTTACCAATTAATTCATTAAAAATCCATCAATGTGATTTTCTGGATTTTTTTTTTTCTTATTTTGTCTCTCATAGTTGAGGTATACCTATGATGAAAATTGGAGACCTCTCTCATCTTTTAAGTGGGAAAACTTGCACAATTGGTGGCTGACTAAATACTTTTTTACCCCACTGTAATTGAGTTTTTCATGTTTCAGAAAAGGAAACAAATATCTGTTTAAGTGTTTGGTTTGATTATTCAAACAGTATTAGTTATTAATTTTCTGTTAACACAAATTTCCTGAAAAATGCCTAAAAGCAACATCCCCAAAGTAAATCCAACACTGTACTTCAGCCCTTTGCGGTATATCCATGGAGTTGGTCTCATTCAAAAGAAAACACTCTAAATTTTTTGGCAGAACAGTCTAGCTGGATTTCCGCTGACTCTGGATGCAGTCCACTGTGGCTGTAGTGTGGACGGAGCCTTGTGTCCATCCCTACCAGCTCCATTTGTGTTTTAAAGTGGCATGAATAAGAATAGGGTTTGAAATAGAAGATCGTGTGAGAATTATATAAAATAATGCAAGACCTTGAGAAAGACCGGAGAAGGACCGATTGCAATCACATGATGACAACAAGGAAGCATGATGTACCATCTCTCCACTTGGATTTCTGTGCTCTAATAATAGCCACTATAAGTAGCCCATTAATTTTAATTATGCCTCGGTGAAACGGAAAGGCATACGGTAATCGCTCCATGCGTCTGTGTGTGTGTGGTTGGTTGGTTGTATCTGTCCACCTGTCTGTTTCAGCTTATCCGGTCAAAAATTAAGTAGAACTAAAGGCTTGTATCATTGTATGGCCATATTTTCTCAACTTTTAATTTGTCAGAATTTCCAGATAAGGCTTTGTTTTTGAAATAACCACAATTCTAACTCACCTTTACCGTCAATGAAGCCAGGAAAATGGTACTGTAATAACTATGCCAGGCCAGGCCAGGCCACTAGAACTAGCTGAAAATGTACCTGGTGCTTTTGTGTCTGTCCTGTGTCTGTCCTACCGATCACTACGAACGAACAGTCCTTTTTAATTTTTGGTGCTGTGATCTACGCATTACTTTTGAAGCCACAGATTTAGCTGTGCTTGTTTGTCAGGAGCCTCCATTTATCCAGTTTATGGCACAACCACGAGCAGCAGCAACAAGTACCAGAACTACGCAAAAACATTCAAAAATACAAAAACGACAAGCGTGGAAATTAGCTGCCACTTGACTGCAAAACATGTATGTGGACTATACATTAAAATTAATTTGAATTTTTAAAAAAAAAAACTGCTATTTTAAAGGCCCCGCTACTCCACTGTTGCTGACAGACTTAACACTACTTCCGGCCGAAAGCGGAAGTTGCACACATAATCGTTTCTACAGCAGCACCCTCAGGAATAAGGTGGATTCAGCAACTACACCATATATTCATCACAATTGATTGTTTTCACACTGGCTTTGCTGTTTAGTTTTGCAGAGGAAGGATGGGGTAAAACTCGTTAAAAACTCGCTAAAACCTACAAGTCCCAACATTCCTCGCCTGCAAATGGTAGCAGTGAACTGCGCATGTGCCTGGAAACTCCCTCCACAGGAAGTACTGAGCAATCCACCAATACTAGGTAAACAAATGTCTGTCTTTTTGCCCGTCTGTTTTCTTCCTCTGCCACTAAACAGCAAAAGCTCCTGTTTGTCTTGTCATTGTATTCACGTACCTCCATTGCTTCCGCCATTTAAAACATCTGCCACCATGCTCTTCTTTTGTGCTTGAACTGCAGTTGTTTAAATCAGTTTGGTGGCTCTTGGCTGCCACTGACAGTACAGTCATGTGAACTGCAGATTATTTTCACTGTGCATGCGTGTACTCCAAAACTACTGGATGGATTTGGATGAAATTTTCACCAGAGGTGGTCCTTGGGCTAGAGAGGAACCCATAACTTTTTTTGATGATCAAAGAAAACATACCTCCACCAAGGCTTTGGCACCGAGGCATCAGCACCTTGGTGCTTTCATTCTATTAAGTGTTTGTATGTTATGCCAAAGTTTTTACCTTCTCTGACACAGTGGTGGAGAAGCAGACCTCAGAAAATAACGGATGATCCTTAAATAATTTTAAATGAACAAAGTTATTAAATTTCGTAGATACCAGGGCTTTTCCTTGCAGATTGGATCTGGCATATGTCAAAAAAGACCGTCATGGCTTGGGCAGGGCCTCAGGATCATGCCCACATTTTGTGTTTAATATTATGATTATTACCTCCACAAAGGCGGTTATGTAATTGGGGTGGTTTTTCTGTCCGTTTGTCTGTTAGCAAGATAACACAAAAACTACTGGATGGATTTTGATGAAATTTTTTACCAGAGGTAGCCCTTAGGCCAAGGATGAACCTATTAAATTTTGGTGATTATCTGAGAGTGCATACCTCCACCAAGGACCTTGTTTGTATGTGTGCAGCAGGATTACACAAAAACTACTGTATTGATTTGGGTGAAATTTTCACCACAGGTGGTCGTTGGGCTAGAGACGAACCCATTACATTTTGGTGATGATCCCAGAATGCATACCTCCACGAAGGCTCTTATCTTCTCACACTGTTTCAGCCAGAACACTCCAAAACTACTGGATGGATTTGGATGAAATTTTCACCAAAGGTGGTCCTTGGGCTAGAGAGGAACCCATAACATTTTGGTGATGATCCAAAAATGCACACCTCCACCAAGGCTCTTATCTTCTCACACCGTGTTAAGCTGGATTCACACTATAACGTTTGGACTGTGGAGAAAGGAAGCAAGCGAGGCAACAAGCTGGATGACATGTGAACTTTATTCCATCTCCAACATACATTAAGTAAAAGAGCTCCCGGGTCTCTGTTCATTCCTCGTTTATACCTTTAATCCCATGAATTGAGACTCAAAATTTCCGACCATAACACACTGTTTGGAACAAAGCCCTGTGTGGCACATTAACATCATAACGCTGGCACCACTACTCACACTCTTCTCTCTTCCAGCGGCTCCGGCGTTACCTCCTCTCCCCAGGGGGTGCATAGTCCATACTATCCCATTTGAGACCCCCCGGTGTCCTTTCTCCTCCGGTCCATTGTTCCCCCTTATCCCAGCTGCCTTCTCTGGATGAAGAATCCCCCACCTGTGTCACCACACAACCCCCCCCCCCCCCCCCAGAAAGGACACTAAACCCCCCACCCACCCCCGTCCTTTGGGCTTGAGCCGGCACCCATAGCGGCTGTAGCGGGGGGATTGCTGATCCAGTCGGAGCACCCTGCTGGCGAGGTGTACAGGAGGGCACGTCAGTCTGTGGAGGAAAAAAGGGAGGGAGGGAAAACACATCAGCTTCACGTGCGCAGGTCCCTACCAAGGGAACACCAACTTGCGGAGCCACCAACGGTGGATGTCCGTGCCAGGGAGCTTGGGCCAACACCACCTGCTCGTCTGTCAACACAAAAGCGGGCTTAAGTGTGTCGATGCAGATGGTCTCCCTACGCCCCCCCCTCCAAGTCTAACACAAACTATTTCACCCCAGATTCCAACACCCTGAACAGTCCATCGTATGGTGGGTGCAGCGGGGTGCGGTGCGCATCATGCCTGACGAAAACAAAGCTGGCATTCTGTAAACTCTTGGGGACGAAAGTGCGGGGAAAACAATGGTGGGCCGGGCCCAGTACGTTAAAAGCCTCCATACTGTGCAAAAATTGCGTGGATGGATCAGCCTCAGGCGTGGGGTTTTCCAGTAAAAACTCTCCGGGGATCCGCAGCGGCTGAGAAAAAACAAGTTCTGCCGGGTAGGCTGCCAAATCCTCCTTAGGTGCGGAGCGCAACCCTAAAAGAACCCAGGGCAGGTGATCAACCCAATTTGTGTCCGTAAGCGAAGCTTTGAACGCTGCCTTAAGCAATCTGTGAAAATGCTTGCATAATCCGTTAGCTTGGGGGTTGTACGCAGTAGTGCGGTGAATTTTGATCCCCAGGCTCTGGGCCATCACGGACCAGAGTTCCGAAATGAATTGTGGACCCCTGTCGGAAGTGATGTCTGATGGGGATCCAAACCTTACAACCCAAGCTGACTAAAAAGCACGAGCCACTTCTGCGGACATGGTAGAGTCCAGTGGGACCACTTCAGGCCAGCGCGTGGTCCGGTCCACAATTGTTAAAAGATGCGTGAAACCTTGCGACGGTGGGAGGGGTCCAACCAAATCCACGTGGATGTGGTCAAACTTCCTGGCTGGGATTTGGAACGGCTTGAGGGGGGCTCTGGTGTGCTTGTGCACTTTGGCCCACTGGCACGCGATGCAAGCTGCAGCCCACTCCTTCACGTCCTTGTGCAAGTGCGGCCAGACGAATTTCGCCCCCACTAGCTTCACCGAAGCGCACACTCCTGGTTGCGAAAGGGAGTGGACCAACTCAAAAACGCAACAGTGCCAAGAGCTCGGAACCACTGGGCGCGGGCACCTGGTGGAGACGTCGCAGAGCAAGGGAGGGCACCTTTCTTGCACCACCCTGCTCACCAGCCTTAACCCCAGTAGGCGGAGACTGGAGCAAGCAAATGTCCGCGTCCCTGGTTTGCTCCGCGGCCATCGCAGGGATATCTATTCCCATGTAGACTGGGACAACTAATGCGTGAGACAGGCAATCGGCCACGATGTTAAGCTTAGCGGCAATGTGTTGAATGTCGGTAGTAAAGCCCTTTCTAAAGCCCATCCAGGGACAAGAGTTGCAAATTAGCTAATAGCTATACATTCTTTGTGCAACACATCAGATTGATTGTAATTGATTAATTGTCTATGTTTATTGCACTGTCCCTGTCAAATAAACAAATAATCTAATCTAGTAAACTCCGAAACTCCAGCCAAATGCCGATGCTGCCAGGCCGACCACGGTTCCGAGACCTTGGACATGGCGTACGTCAGCGGCTTATGGTCCATAAACGTGCTGTATTTGTGTTCTTTGTCGCATAAAGTTTGACTGAAAAATGCGAGCAGCTGCCACGAACCTGAGACATACTGCTCCACCACTGCCCCTATGGCAACATCAGACACGTCTGTAGTGAGCGCTATCCGTACAGATGGATCCGGGTGGGCTAGCAATGTGGCATCCGCCAGCGCTGTTTCAGCATTTGTAAAAGCCTGGACTCGCTCGAGAGTCCAGTTGATGGTTTCCGCGGGCTTTGTATTTTTTAAGCGCGGCATACAATGGCTGCATCAGCTGGGCTGCCCGGGAAGGAAATGGTTATAAAAATTAACCATTCCCAAAAACTCCTGTAGTGCTCTTACGGTCTGCAGACGCGGAAAGTCCAACACAGTGCGCACCTTACCTGGTAACGGAATCGCGCCCTCTGGCGAAATGTGGTGGCCAAAAAAATCAATCACTGGCACACCGAACTGGCACTTCGCCGGGTTAACTATCAGCCCGTGCACTTCCAACCTCTGGAAAACCATCTTGAGATGGGCGATGTGCTCCTCCTCGGACGTGCTAGCTACCAGAATGTCATCTAAGTAGACAAAAATTAAGGAGAAGTCAGGAAGCACTGCATCCATCATCCTCTGGAAAGTCTGCACCGTGCCCTTTAATCCGAACGGCATGCGTAAAAACTCAAAAAGGCCGAAAGGAGTTATTACCGCTGTTTTTGGAACATCTTCCTCACGCACCGGGACCTGATGGTATCTGCGGACCAGATCCACTTTGGAAAAAACACGTGCCCCGGCCAGGTGCATGGAAAAATCCTGGATGTGCAGAATAAGATAACAATCGTGTCCCGTGGCATTGTTCAAGCGCCAGAAATTGCCGCACGGTCGCCACGACCCATTGGCTTTAGGCACCATGTGAAGCGGGGATGCCCACGGGCTGTTGGAGCGCCTGACGATGCCCAACTGCTCTAAGTTGGCAAACTCCTTGTGCGCGCTGGCCAGTTTAGCCACGTCCAGATGGCAAGGACGTGCGAACACCGGCGGGCCTTTTGCAGTTATGAAATGTTCGACCCAATGTTTTGTTACTGTAGCCGAAAAAGTCAGGACTGTGAGTGCTGGGAACTGTGTGAGTAAATGTTGGTATTTACCCCCTGGAGCTATAACGTTAGCCAGTGTTGTTGACCCAGCTCCCCGAACTGTGCAGGGGAGTGAGGAAAAAGAGACAGCATCCACTAATCTCCTATTAGCAACGTCGACTAACAACCCTTATGCACATAAAAAATCCGTGCCTAAAATGGGGGCGGAACATGCAGCTACCACAAAGTCCCACTGAAAGTCGCGTCTGTGTAAGCATATCATCAGTGTCCGCTCGCCAAATGTCCTGAAGGTGGATCCGTTGGCAGCCGTAAGCTCGGGACCGCTGCCTCCTGCCACCCTGTCTGCATTGACCGGCAGGATGAGGCTCTTCTGAGAGCCGGAGTCCACCAAAAACCGTCTCCCTGAATGTGTGACTGTGACATAAAGCAGTCTGTTCCTGTCATCATCGGTTGCAGCTGCAACTGAATTCCGAATGTGCGGTCTTCCAGGCTTCTTGAATTGGCATGGCGACAGGCAGTGTTGGGCATTCGAGCCGAAACGGCGATGATAAAAACAGATCGCCCCGTTCCTTCGTCTCCTGGTGTCCGTCCCGACTACTATGAACGGCTCCTCGACCTCGCTAGAGTCCCTCATAGATGCCGGTGCCACTGCCTGCACACTGAGAGTTCTGGTCGCCAAAATGATGTGGTCCACTTCCTGCACCAGGGTGCAGTAGTCCTTAGCAACCAGCCGCAGTGAGTTGGCCAGGATCGCCCTTGCTGTAGCCGGTAGGTTCCTGAGCAACAAGTGGGCGAATAGGAAAGATTCATCATCCTTCCTCCTCAGCACCAACATGCTCTCCATCAGCTCCACTGCTGATCTGTCACCGCACCTAACTCCGAACACGTTAGGAGTCTCTCTGCCCTCTCAATGTCAGAAAGGGTATAGCCCCAGAGCAGCATCCTCTTGAGCACTTCATATTTTCATTGGGCCGGTGGCTCCTGGAGCAGGCTCGTCACCTGTTGCGTGGCGTGTGCATCCAGTGCAGCAACCACATAGTAATAC